>CM057450.1:294130000-295330000 GCA_016271365.2 Neoceratodus forsteri
CATTATTTACTGCTGAGGTTAATTGCATGAAAACAGGATTTTTACTCCTGAAGAGTTCATCTATTTCTGTTGCTGTCTCCCTACCGGAGGTCATAACGCACTGCTTGTGAAATCACAGTTACTCTCATCGCAATAGATTGTGATAGCACAACAAAGTATTTTGACTTGAAGCAGAGAGTAAGCTATAGAGGCAGATTAACTTAAAAGTAACTGTAAGGGATAAAAATCATGTATTCATGCACATTTCCTCAGTAACAAATAATGTGGAGGAGAAATCTAGAATATGTATGGAATACAAGCAGAATTTAACCTACTTATTATGTTTTACAAAGTTTTCTTTCAGGCGTCAGTAGCTCTTTCAACAACACATAGTAAATAATGTTAAAAGTCTTATACATATGAAAATATATGTGTGTGTTAAGTAAAAAATAGATTAGAAGACAACCTGCCCTAGTGTAAATTAAGCATTCACCAGCTATTTCAGTCAGTAGTGTCAATTAAATTTTACACAGTGTACTGTTCAGATACATTTTCTTAAACTCTGTGTACAATAAGTCCATATTACTCATGAACAGTCAAACTTATACTGTCTTAAATATGATATATCTGCAATTCTGTAACAAGTGACTAGTTTATGTCTATATTCAAACCCAAACCTAACACAGGCCCCTTTGTAATTGAGATACTGTTATCATAATATGTCCATGTATCAACATGTATCCACATGTACCTAATCTCCTGTTGTATTAAATAACAGTTCTATATATCTAAAACCAAAACAAAACACAACTGACAGCTTCAGCTTTTATTCAGCCATAGTTAAATATGGATTCTTTAGAGGTATGAAAGTAATCTATGAAAACAGAGACATTTCAAACACCTGATCATCATGTAATCAGTTCCTGTCCCTTTAAATCATTCAGACCCATTGTGTATTTAGAACATTGAAGACAGAACTACAAACTGCTTTTCATTGAGAATCTTCTTCCTAAGGAATTGTGCAGAATTCTTAGCAAATGTGCACATGCCAAACAAATCTAAATATCTTTAAAACTTTTCCAGGTGCACAAAATAACCAGCCTGAAGTTGTTCAGGACTAAACAACCATTCAAATGAGGGTAGTCACTAATCTGAATTTCTTAAATTTTGTAAAATATGATCATTTTATTACCTGTATTTCCATTTTTGTTTTACAAAATTAACATTTCTGATGGCAATTAAAAAAAAAACTATAAAGAATTTAGATTAGTGATTACCCTCATTTGAAAAGCCTTTTGTCCTGAACACAGAAATGTAAAATAATACAATTGAGGCACAAAATCCAGGGCAGAGAACAAAATGGGTGGAGTGGCATTGACAAGATTAAAGCACATTCAAAACATTCAAAAAAAAACTTTTACATACAGTTGATTACTGTTTAACAATATTATGCATCTATGGCTGTCACTGTATATCTGATGCAGACCCATAATCACATTCTTCACTTGAATTGAAAAGGGGTGGGTGGTGGAGGCCATAATTGACTGCTTGTTTTTGTGTTAAAGGGTCCATTTTTACAGCAAAACAAGGAAAGGGGTCATTTCTAAAATGTGCAGACAATAATGGGGACCACTTTTTTTCGGAGCATGCCGCAACCGGCAGCTACCACTTCAAGACTGCTACTACACCCACCTAATACAATCAGGGGAAAACCTGAAGTAGTCTACCAGCACTGAGATCAATATGGTTAAGGCACATTTACCAGAGATTACTGCTTAGAAAAAAATGAGAAATTGACTGTGATGATGAGCAAATACGAGACCAGATCTCTAGTTTGTTAACCTCCTCCTGAGTTTGATTTTATGGCTGTGTGGGCTAAGCTCCACAGATATTATGCCATCATCTGATTTGTGTAAGAGCACTGTGGAAGTATGTAACTGGACCGCTGTCTGATGTTCTGCCACAGTGCTCCAGCATAATTTCCAGTGTTTCTGTTTATGCAGCCCTTCTCCTCTGCTGGCTGCATAAACATACCCACTCCTGGTGCACTACTTTTCCTATCCACAACTGCAGAAGTGATGACTGCCGTGTGCAACATGGTGGTGCTGGTAGTGTGCATGCAAGTATCGTGTATGTGTATAACTCTCCACGCCATCTTTGGCAAGCAGGCTGAACTACTGCCAACTACATGGCATACAATTTTCTTTTGCAGAACTACACTTATGACACTACCCCTAGAGTTGGAGTGTATACCAGGCTCATTATCTAAAGGATGGAGGGTGGGGGTAATTAACATTTTATTTACAACCAGGTCAGGGGAGGATGCTAGCATATGCTAGACTTAACTGCTGAGGTGCCCAAATAATGTTCACACTAGAAGCAGCAAGTGGAATGTTCAAAGCAGTAACATATTTTGCAATATGGCTTTATTTACAGATGTTACATAAAGCAAGGGTGGCTCCCAGAGGTTTGTAATTGCAATACAGGCACACTCTCCTTTGCAGGACACTTTGCTAGGAAGTACTGTTTTCCACAAAAACATCTCTATCTCGTTTCCAAAGTGTATATCTGTGGGATGTGCCACACACTTTAGAATCCTCCTGGTACATGATCTTTGCCCAGGGAACAGTGGAGCCCATCCACTAACCACTTAGCCCTGCCTGAAACTCCAGATGGCATTCCTCCTACCCTTTGCCCCAAGCAGGCTCTGCCAGTCCTATAGGGTTACACCATATGAGTCCCCAATCCCTATGAATTGCTAAAGACTCCCAAGTTTAAATTCAGCACAGTTGTGGTGAAAGGGGTCCTGAACGACGTGATCCAGCCTTATCTAGGGCACACACACCTCAGACAACTCCCTCAAAGAACAGTCTCAAATTCTGTACTCACAGATTAGTTTTCCCTTCCTCCCAGTCACGAAAAGAACAAAAGGCACCTTTCTTTCTCTAGTAGCTGTCAGATTTTACTCATTGTTCTTCCTTAAGGGAGCTGTAAACTTCAGGAACTTCAGGGGACTGCCTTTTGGATCCACATGAATTGCCTTCCCTCTCACTCCCCCTGGAGTGAAACTAAAGAGTCCTGCAGGCAAACTAAAGATTTTACCAAACTAGGATGAGAAATACCAGTGCTCCCTTTGACAGAACCCCAATGGCAGACCTCCTGCCACTCTGACTGCCACACTTGAACTTACTGATGAACATTCTATGCTCCCCAAGAGCAGCTAGCTCTAAAATGGTTATGCTGCTGTGAGAGTTCTGAATGACATCATCATCCTTCTCTCAGGCTAGCTGAGTAAACATGATGTCATTATGTAGAAAGCCCCTAATGAGCTCCCCACCAGCTGCCTTTACCTACCTGCCTATGACTAGTACTAATGGAATTCTAGTAACCCGAGGGGACTAGGTTGTTACACGTAGTTATGTCAGCACCGCCATATTGCACAAGGCTGACTCCAGGGCAAACTGCACATGTGCGTAGTATCACGATGCTACTGTAATCACTGCAGTAATGATAACTCCATTGCAGCGAGCACCACATATTCTTTTCACTGCTCTTGCCACTCCTAAAAGCTCTCCACAGCTGTATTGGCTCTGCCCAGAGTTTGTTGAAGAGAATTGTAACTGTTCTTATCTCATGAGTAGTCGGGGGAATCACCGTGAATGTTGTCCACAGAGGGGTATACTTTACTTGCTGATATTTAGCCCTGAAACATTTGAGACTTGCTGGCAGCTTAACACATCAAAATTCAAGTTGCCAGGAGTGTGGATTACTGCACATATTTCTGTGACTATGAAGTATAGGCCATCTGTTAAAAGTGTTCTTGCAATATATCTTCTATCAGGGTCTTCTCTAAAACACATTTACAGCTGATGTACAGCATTCCTGTGCTTAGCAGGTACAGTCCTGGGTCTAAAGCAATTAGCATAGCTTCTGGGTGTTGGACCCCTTCATTGCCTCTTTGTACATTTCTCTGGTGATATAAAGTGTTTATTAGCTCCATAGAATCATTGGGGTGAAGCATTTTCTTTGAGGGCTCTGTGTTCATATTCTGTAACATATCAGTTCCCTGACTATTCCTCTCATCTTGTAAGTTAGTATTAGTACCAGTTTCTAGTTGCACTGGCTGTTGAACCTCTCAGGTGATGTTTCTTTCCGTGTAGGGGAGCTCACTTAATTCTATTACTTCCTCTGTACAGCCATCATGTTTATTTACAGGGGAACTACCAGAACTGAAGTAGAACTAGAGGTCCATTTTTTAAATAAAATAGGTTTTGTGCCAGTGGCCAATGAAAAACTATCAGGTATTTCCAATTGGAACCTTGTGTTAGTTACTGGTCCTCCAGCATCTTCATTTTCCATTGTAACAGTGTCTTGCTGTTTATCATTTATTAATGTATTATGCCCAGACTGACCTGATTGGTTATAATGAAGTTTCCCCAGGTCTGCAGCTTTTACTGGACCCAGAAAGTGCCAAAGAGAGCCCAGAGAATCCCAAACCTAACCCACCTCTTGTAGCGCTATTTCTACTGATCATTTTCAAGAGGTAATGTCTTTGTTTTTAGGAACAGTTTTAGCACCAGTATTGGTACCTGTTTTAAAGTGTTGAACCTTGTTCTGTGCCATGGGATATTCTATAGTTGTAGAGACAGCTGGTGGCTTCTTTGAAGGTTGATGCCTGTCAGCAGGTCCCACATCAGCTGGCATCTCTTTCGCATTTCCTGCTCCAGCCATTAACAGTTCATTTGCCATGGAAGAAGCAGTTTTGGAATGTGGCTGCAAGTTATTCTTATTCAAAGATTTGAAGCTATTACTAGCATCCACTAACAATTAATTTTGTATTTTATTTTTTTATCTGAAACTTCAGTCATAACTTCAGTTGGCCAGTGTTTTCAGTTCCATTTGCCATATCATATTAACATTTCTGTCTAGTTGTAAGACAAATCATATCAGACAATATATGTATAACCCTTACACAAATATGTGTGTGCTGTGTACATGCAGAATGCATGCCACATGCTTAATTGTGCAATGTTTGCATGCAGTTCGCATATGCAAAGTGATCCTAAGTGACCTAGGTCTAAAAAGCAAATCAGGTTTGCTTGCTGCAAGCTTAACATGTGTACAGCAGGTAAGCTGGTGCAAACATCTTCTAAAAATCACATCAATTTTGTGTGTTGCATGCTTGACATGAGTGCAGCAGTTCAGCTGGTGTGACGTAATTTTAAAATCTCATTAGGTTCATATGCTGCATGCTTGCCATGTGTCAGCAACTAAGCTGGTGCAAATCTCATTTAGAAACACATCAGTTTCTATTTCTTATACTACTGCTAGCAATTAGAACTATTAAAATACATTTTCATTGATTTTCCATTATAATTAGATAAACTCATTCATTCTGATCCTTTTGCAAGTTGTTTAATGGCTTTTGATTTTGTCATTGAATTTCCATTAATTTGTAAAATATTGTTTGTTTAATGCTTTAAATTCCTAGGATATAGTTAGCCAACATCCCCATTCCACATGTGCAAAGAGGGCCTCTTTGTTTGAAGTCTGACCTTTTGTTTTGGGCCATGCAAATCCTCTTATGCTTATTTAGTGCTACACATCTGTTTCTCCATGACTGATTCTGCTCACTTACTTTGCCTTTGTCATTCTCTATGGAGTATATACACTATGGCCATGCTAAGCACTCCTTGTGTAGAATAAGGTTTTGGAAGCATGCACCATACCTCACATTTTGTCACTGAAATGATGGACATGGACACTCAAAATGAGGTACAATGAGGGACACTAACCCTCATGATGATCAGGACACATTCTGAAACATGGAGATATAGAACCTCAGAACACAGTGGAAACTGTTGTATTTACTTGTATCGATACCAAAGAATGAATTTCTACCATAAAGCAGGGGTGCCATTTAAGAAGGGTGCAGTGCCCCCCCCCAACATTTGTGCCTAGGTTGTTCTTATGGTGTGGCAATAATGGCATGACATTTGGATTTAATCTTTTGTAGAATAAGTACCCCCCCTGGCCTGACTGTGCTCACACTGCAGGTGCACTCCTGACTTGACTATGTCTGAATTGTGCTGTCCACTCTCTCCACTGATTAGCAGCAGCACCATCACACATGAGATAGAGGAGCTCCAGCCAAGCAGAGCACATGAGTCATGCTAGTGTGACACTGTCTTTCCCACCACAGAGTAGTCAGGCTACACACTACAGCTTGGAGGAGTCAGTGAGCATTGAACTCTCAATTGCAGTGTTGTGGGGCATATTTTGTGTTGGTCTACTCTTAGTGAGGCTCTGTCTCACCTGGCAGCTGAAGAGACAGGGGTGATCTGGAAGCTAACTTGAGACTAGGCTACCTACTTACTCTACTAGGCTCACCTCACAAAAAACAGCACATGCCCCTCGACAGCAAGCTAGGCCTAGAAGCAGTGGTGACAGTGGTGTGGGTGGTCTTCAGAGGCCTTGATCAGTGCAGTGCAGCAGCAGCCACAGCAGCAGTCAAGCAAGAAGCAAGCAACACAGGTTGGGTGTGTTTGGTTAGTGAGGTGACTTGGTCATGGGCCATGATGAGAACCTGTGATGGTCAGTTCTAGCATTCAGCTTCTGGCAGAAGGACAGAGGAGGATCACACTGAAAACTGGGTTGGTGGCACACTGGGCCAGGCTGCAGGTTCTGGCCAGATGGCCAGGTAAGAAAAAGTAAATAATTTTTTTAAACGGGGACTGGGGAAGGAGGAAGGACTGAAATATTGATGTGTTTTTCACTTTTTTGCACCTTTGTATAGTTTTATGACTCATATGGGATGCGTACTGAATGGGATGGAATAGGGGATAGAAATCAGGACAAAGGTGTTTTTTTTTTGGGTGGGGGTTCAGAACATCAGTCAGGAAAAAAAATTGGTTAATAACTTGGTGGGCTTAAGCCCAAATCTGATGCACTGCTATGGGGTATAGACAGATGAATCTTACACATTTGAATTTTTCCTGATTTGCGTATTACTTTTCAGTAGCAACACATGCATTTTACCTTTTAGGAATGTTCCAGACATTCTAGAGCTTGCCACCTAGCGGCTAACTAGCACCTGTCCTCCACTGGTTGTTGACTTCCACATGCTAAAAACTGAAATAGTGCCCATGCCATAAAGTCTAAATTTACAGGACATCATCTGTCTGAGCAGCATGTTTCTGATGAGGGATAGAAGAGGAGCAGAACAGTTCTCAGGATAAAATGAGGGCTGTCCCTTGCATTCAGGGACAGTTGAGCAGTATGGTATGCACAGACTATTTGAGCCCCACTATGGTCAAGCTTATGCCCCCAATGAAACTGAACTCCACATCACCACAATCAGGCACATTATGACATAGGCAGGGAGACTGCAGGGTGTGCACCATTGAAACGAATGGGTATTTTTATTACTATTTTATACATTATTGATGGAGAGTTGGAGATGAATGAAGGCCTTTGCTTGACTAACAAGGGCTTTGTTTGTAGAACAGTGGCCTTCGCTATTCTCCAACTCACCATCATAATGTATAAAATAGTAATAAAAATAACTCTATTCATTTTAAGTACGACTATACCCCAACACTCTGACCCATGAATATCATCTCTTAAAGACTCTTGCATCTGGTTCCCTAGTACTCAGGTAAAAGTCTCTCAGCTTATATTTATACTTGGTGGGTTGTCTGTATCAGCATGACTGCACCTGTTGAGATGTGTGGACATTGGGGAGGAATGGCCATGTGGGTTGCTGTCAAGTTACTGCTACATTTGTGTTTGTAACTTAAAGTCTATTTGAGTGGAAGCATTCAAAACTATGGAGAGACAGTAGTAGGAGTTCAGGCCAGAGAGAAGTAATTAAGTAGTTTTGTGGGTAAGTGTGTGTATTGGGGGTGAGAAGAACAACATGTGTTTCCATTGGTATATACGCTACAGTTCAGCTGTGACGCTGAGATGAGGGAGGACAAGAAACTGAAAAGTATAACAGTGGCGATAAGCATGCTGCATGTGTGCAGATGTACAGTATGCAGATTTGTATTGAAGTGCAAGTGATCCATATGTGTGCAGGCAGTATAGCTTAGTGGTTAAAGGCACTGAACTGCAAACCAGGAGACTTGGAGACCTTAAGACCTGTATCTGAATCTCATCAACCCCCACTTGTACTCTATATTGTGTGATCCTTAGCAAGTCACTTAACTTTTATATGTGCACTTATCAGTGACCAGTTGCTTTTTGCACACATGCCACATGTGTGCAGTCTGTTCCAATTTCACATAAAAAGCATTCCTTTCACACTTGCTTGCTACATGCATGCCACATGCATGCAAATGGTTTCAATTTAATGTCTAAATTATGCTTGCAGCATGCATATTACATGAGTAGTTTTATGTGTGCAACATGAAAATATTTCATGTAATTATTTCTGTAAGGGAACCCCTTCTACAGTCATTCCTTAAATTTACACATTGAGGTTGATCACATGATTTTTCTCATATTTGCATACCATGTCCAAACTACATATAATTTAAGAGACCAAAAACAAGGTCTTTAATTGTATCTAATCAAGCTTCCTTATCTTAGTTACAATACTGTCCAAATTTATATCAAGTCATAACAAGCTATGTTTTCATTTCCCCATCCACAATACATAATTCGAAAGTTTGCACTTTGTGGTTTTCAAAATGTTTTTTATTTCATATAGGTACACCATGTCCAATTTTGCTTGTAACTTAGATATAATAATAATGATTCTTTATTTATAGTGCACCTTTCAAAACCAAGGCACATAACAATAAAATAGTTAAAACATATAAAACAAAACATCAGTACATTGAATAAATACATACATGTCAGCCAACATCTTCACTGAATGCCTCACTTCACAGAATGTTTTTAACGCCTGCTTGAATCGCCCCATGGTCGTGCACTCCCTAATCTGATAGGGTAGAGAATTCCAGAGGGTCGGGCCATGAACATAAATACCCAGGCTCCTGCAGATTTTAAAATCACCATTGGAATCTCTAGCAACCCCTCGCTGGCCAAGCAGAGTGGCCACTTAGGGTGATAAGGAATCAGGAGCTCTTTCAGGTAGTCAGGGCCCAGTCTGTGTAGGGCTTTATATGTCAGTAACCCGACTTTGAAGGAGATCCGCCACCAAACCGGCAGCCAATGCAGTTCCAGCAGCACCGGTGTAATATGGGAAGATCTTTAAATCCCCATCAACAGCTGGGCTGCTGAGTTCTGCACCAGCTGCAAGTGATGGATATCAACCCCCGGTAGCCCAAAGTAAAGTGAGTTGCAGTAATCTAAGTGCGAGGTCACAAAGGCATGGATCAATGTAGGCAGGTCTACAGATGGAACAAGGTGCTTAATCCTGGCGATGTTTCTAAGATGGTAAAAAGAAGACTTTACGATGGCCGACACCTGCACTCGAAGTGTCAGCCCCGAGTCTAACAACACCCCCAGGTCTCACACCTGTTCAGAGGCCTGAAGCTCAGCATCTCCTAGGAACAATCCCAGGGAACATCCTGCCCCCTGCCCCCCATCCGGTGACCCAGATCCAAAACCATCACCTTCGTCTTCCCAGGGTTCAACTTCAACCAACTGGACTTCATCCAGTCTTGGATTTCATCAAGGCAGTTATTAAATACCGAGACTGCTCCTTCCTGGTCAGGAGCAAAAGACAGGTAGAACTGGATATCATTAGCATAGCAATGAAACCTCAGCCCATATCATCTTACAATGTCTCTGAGGGGAAGCATATACACTGCAAACAACATGGGGGACAATACTGAGCCCTGAGGGACCCCACATGACAGTGGGATTGGGTCAGAGGAAAAAAACCCTGACACCACCCTCTGAGTTCTCCCAGTGAGGTATGATGTAAACCATCTGTAGACTAATCCAGAGAGTCCACAGATAAATCTCAGGCACTCAAGCAGAACCCCATGATCGACAGTGTCAAACGCTGATGACATATCTAAAAGTACCAAAATGGACCAGTTGTGCAGCCACTACTTTCTCAATCACCCTCCCCAAAAAGGGAAGATTCAAGATAGGCCTGTAGTTTGCAAGAGAATCTGGGTCCAAAGAAGCTTTCTTCAACAACGGTGTCACAACCACTTCTTTCAAGGAACAGGGATAGACACCGGAATCAAGGGAGCACCAGACTATCTGTGCCAGAACTGGGCCGATAAGATCACCACAACCCATAATCAGGGATGTCGGACCCGGGTCTAAACTATAGTATGTAGGGCTCATCTTCTGGACAATCCACATAACATCCATGACTTCCAGACAGTCAAAGGTACTCCAGGAGAACAGAGGGGCAGTGACCAAGCCCTGATCCTCCACAAATCACATAGAATGTGTCGAAGATCTCGACCTAAAGTCAGCCACGCTTATCAGCAAAGAACAGAGCAAGCTCATCACACTGTAATCAGGAAGAAGCTCTTCAGAGCTGCATACAGGCTGGGCTGCACAACCTGTCAGCAGTTCTGAAGAGCTGGTCTGGTTGGTTCTGAGCAGCAGAAATTTCCCTGGACAGGAACTTTGACCTCTTACGGAAATTTCTGACTGATAGAACTGATAATGTTCTAATAGTCTAAGGTGGTCAGCATGCAGGCTGGATTTCCACCAGCAACATTCTAACCTGCAACCTAGACATTGCAACTCCCTCAAGGCTCCATCAAACCATGGAGCCCAAGGGTGGAGGGAGAGAGGTCACATACGGACTGGTGCAATAGTATCCAAAGCTGAGGCGATGGCAGTATTACATGCCGAAACCAAGGCTTTAGGATTATTGCAATCCACAGGAAGTTCAGATAGGTCAAGGACCACTGCTAGGCCATCGGAAGTAATATTCAGTAAAGGTCAGAACTTGACCATCTCCACAGGGGGCAGCCTACAAGGGGGAATGCCAAAATTGAACCTCACCGTGAAGTGATCAGACCAACTGACTGGTTCCACCCCCATGTCTGAGGCCTCGATCCCCAGGAGGAAAACCAGGTCAAGGGAATGGCCGCATTTATGAGTAGCAGTGGTAACCACCTGTGTCAGGCCCAGTGAATTCATCAACTGAAGGAAGTGTTGTCCAAATTGTGTGAGTTCGTCCTCGATCTAGGCATTGAAGTCACCCAGGACGATCAGCCTGGGTGACTCAAACACCATATCAACGACGAAGTCCGCCACTTCCTTAAGGAATTGCTTCCCATCTCTGGGTGGACGATAGATGAGAGCTATTCTTTAGCCTACACCTGCTACTACAACACATTCAAATGAGCTGGTCACCTCAACTGGAACATTGGTGAGCTCCAATTCAGTCTTGAAACAAACCGCACCGCCTCACAGTCCGATCTCGGCGTGTGTATCACCACATACCCAGCCGAATAGCAGCCTCAAATATGGGACCTGCATTATCATCAGTCAGTTGTGATGCAAGCCAGATCTACCAGCCTGACAAGATCCGCAATCACTGCGGTCTTGTTCTTGACAGATCTGGCATTGCACAGCACCGCCGAGTTGGACTGAACTCCTAGGATGCCCTGACCAGCCCATCCCTAACGATGAGCCCTTGGGCACGGAGGTTAGACATGGTGATCCACGCCTAAACTCCATTTCACCCCAGGGCGCCTTCTGAACTTAACAACCCTGATAGGAGCACCCCGCCTTCCAGCCTCCACTGTTCACCCCCACCCACCCCACCCCTCCTATGGGCGATACCTAAAGCCTGACAACATTGGTAGGTAGAAAAGGCCAATGGAGGGGGGCATGGAGAGCGGAGGCTGAGTAGTGCACGACCAGGGGAACCCAAGCTGACAATTATCCCAGGACCCTCACATAGCCAAATAACACCAATCTAATTGGTTAATTAAAACAATTAAACAAATATAAAAACCCCAAATCAGAGCCAGACCTTTTCTCACCCCCCACCCAACTAAGTAATCAAACCAACTTCAAACAAAACAAATAACTAAAATACATAACTAACAATAAAACCTAACCTCCCTATCACCTGAAGTAAATAAATAAATAAATTGGCCCACAGGTCCTCTCACAACCTGGGCTACTTAACAAACAAAATTACAAAAAAACTAAAATAAAGATTATAGGAGTTATTTGAAAACTCCCCTCAGAGAAGTCTTTCACAAATGTCTGCAATGGGGAGAGTTCGTAGATGTAAACTGAGCCCTCTCCCTGCTCATATAACTTCCAAAGAGTATATAAAGTCGAAGAAAAGTACTTGTGGTGAGGTAGATCAAGCTGGCTGTAATCCAACCAACCACAGTCTAAAAAAGTCAAATACTGGGATTCACTGTACTGGACCCACTGACATCCAAAAATTGGGCATAAATCCTCAGTTCTTCCAGTTTGGAGGTGTTAAAACCATCAATAGGCCACAGAAATTCTTCCACCAACATTAAGGGGATCACCCTGTCAGGACAGTGGCCCACCACTACAGCTTTGGGACAAGTTCACCCCCCGGTGGACTGCCCCAGAAGCCTGGGGCGGGGGAATAACAGGCCAGGTCCTCCAACCGACCCCACTCCCCACCCCTGTGTGGGACACTAACCCCCCGAGACCCCTCACAGGCTCATCAATCAACTCAAATGAAGACCAAGTTCAGTCAATCCCTTGCCAAAAGCCCGGAATGCATGAACTCCAGAGTCAGAATTCCAACATCCAACCTCCAGGACAAGTTCCCAGTTAACCCTCGCTAGGATTAAATATCAAGGGACTCAAAGGAAACTTCAAAACTGGGATATCCAAATTGATTTTGAAGAAAGTGATACCTCTGGGATCCACTACTGGACCTGCATAGTCGATCCCACCAAAATCCCCTAATCCAATTCTCCCATTACACAGTGAACAACAGCCGAGTAATCCACCAAGATCCAGAGGGCAAATGGAGACACGAGAAGCATAGCATCCCACAGGCACAAAAAGCAGACACCCAGTCCACAATTTTCCTCAGACCGATCCAGACAGGAGGCTTCACCCCTTAACTCAAAAGCGATCCAGAGAGCAGTCGGGGCATGGTCAGATAGCAACCGACAAGAATGAATAAGCAGGCACCCAGACCACACCTCTCCTTAGTCTGCTCCAACAGGAGGCTTTGCCACCAATATGGTCCCTTTGCTTTGTGTATTACCGGCTGTAATTACAGCTCACCCCAGGCCATCATGCACATACTGCAATTTGACGCACCAAACGTGGCCACCGGAGAATAGCATAAAATAACATAAAAATAACATAAAACAAAATAAAATAGCAAACACACCATGAAACAAATGTGGCCATGTAGTGAAAAGCAGGCGAAAAGCAAACAAACAAGTCTACGGACAGGCGATTAGCCCAGTGCAGCTGAATAATTTAGTTCTATTAATGAAAAGTTTCTTTGCATAAGGTCTTTTGGCATCTCACTTGCCATATTGTCCATTTGATGTATGCTAGTATTACATAAACTGTACATCTGTTCCATTTTCCTCATATGGGAGTTAATTGACCATATATCAAGTAAGCAATAATACCCAACAGGGTGGGCAGTATTGAGGAATACCGACCATCCGGGGTGTAATGAAGCCCGATGCCACAGGCAGAGGGGCCTTAGCCCCTGAAGGTCCAGTTTTCCAATACCATCCACTCCTGAGGGTATTACTGTGCTTAGAAAATGGCTCGCTTGGTAACATTTTAAAAAATATAAGTATATGAAACAGGTTTTATTAATGTTTAAAAAGGAGTTCACATTCATTTTTTGGGGGTACGGTAGTCCCCGTAGTGTGCTTTAGTTGCCAGGAGAGGGTGCTCCTATTTAAAATATCATTTTTGCAGACCTGTATGACTTCCCCATGGATTCATGGGAGTTGTAGTTGTATGCTGCACTGGGAGAGGGACGTGTTTGTGAGACCGGGAGAGAAGTCTATCGTTGAGAGTGGTGGTAAAGGCAGAGTCAATCCGGTTTGGAAAAATAAAGAACTGTAAAGGAATGGTGAGTCAGCGACTGAGCAGAGAATGCAGCATGTATGAGGTAATTAATTAAGTATTGCAGAGAGGGTGGAAGTTAGTACAGGGTGTATTTTAAAAATATGTTGATCAGGATCATGCAGCGGAGCTGGCAGTTTGGTAAGTTTGCCTGCTTGGACATGAAGATTCATTGCCGGCTTGCTCTGAGTGCTGCAGTGGGCAGCTTTTGAGGACCAAGAACATTGAGTAACTGTCTGTGTTTATTAAACTGTGGTGCAATTTAAAAGTCTTTATTTTATTTTAAGAAGTTTTTTTGTGGGGTGGATGGTTTGGGGTGTTGGGGAAGTGACTTCTGTCCTCGGTAATGGATCCACTTAGGAAACAGTAAAAAAAAGTGAGGGTAGCTTGTTTTGAATTTCCAACTGGCACAAGGATATTAGTTTGCCTTTGTGCCATGCTGTTGGTATTTATGATTCAGAGGGCTCTATTGAAAAATACCAGCCCACTAAAGTTAGTCTCCTAGGCAATCAAAATGCCAGGATTTACTTTGCCATTTTCTAATATTTCATATGTCATATTCTTAAAACAAGGTTCAATCCAATATTGTGCAAGTATCTGCCATAAATGCTTGATAAAGGGGCATTCAAAGTATATATAAGTGTTTCATTGTTTCAATTTGATCAAGGTAAGTTGATTCTGCACACATCCTCTCTGCCTTGGCATTACATCTATGGCTATCCCTTACATTTAATTTCTCATAATTGCAAAGCCATACTACATCTTGCATTTTCTTAGGAATTCTGTTTTCTAAGGTAGCACACAATATGGTTTTATTATCTACCCACTGACTTCCAGGAAAAACTGGTTTTTCATAAAATTGTTCGGAAACTATTGTGGCATAGAATTGTTTCCTTGTCGGGCTTTGTAACTGGTCCTGTTAAATTCTCTCTCGATTCATATATTGGAAGCATGTTTTAATGTACTTGGACATATACTCCTTTTGATTGCTACTATCTTTTTTGTCTCTGCTTTGAAATTAAGGAAAGAAACCATTTGTTTAGAAGTGGTGTCCAAAAGTTATCTTCGTTGGTTTGAAGAGGTCTAATATTTGAGTACAAAAACTTAGGAGAAAAGTGTATCCATGATGCTGGTTCATCAGCAACCAGAGCAATGGCCCCTACAGGAACACCATGACATGACTGCAAGACCATCACAGGCACAGCATAGTGGCAACTGAGTTGGCGTTAGCCCCAACCATGACCAGAACACTGCACCCGATGCAACAGCAGTGACCATGCCCCTGCCCCCTGAGCAATTGGCAACACCTGCTTCCCCAGAGCAGGACAGCACCTGCCCCACCCCTCCAGAGCAGGACAGCACTTGCTGCATCCCTAAGCAATTGGCAACACCACCCTCCCACACATGCCACCTGACCCCCGGACCCCTAGCCCTGCTGTCCAGTGGGACAGGCACTATGCAAGCACACCACAGAGACAGAGTGGATGCAGGAGTGTTGCTGAAGTGAATTCATTAGTGTTCCATCCCAGCAGCCTGTGGGACAGTACTGTGCCAGCCAAACCCCACCACCCCCACTACCACCAGCACACAGTCCAGTGCAACCCAGCTAGGCAAAGTGCTGGTCCCTGACCTCGGAGCCCTCACATCTGCAGATGGATATTAAGGGCAATGCCCATGAGATAGTCCCTCAGGCTCCACTGCTCATACTGTTCAACGATGTCCATGATGTGGTCACTGCATCCTGGATCCTCCTCTGTGAGCCCCTGACCTCTATGCCATGAAACATCTGCTGCATCTTCAGCTCTGTGAGCCTCTGTTGACCATGAAGCACCTTAATGAACCTCCAGATGGTGGGATGAAACAGCCCCATCAGTTAGTTGAAGCTTCTGTGCCAGCCCTCTATGGCACTGGTGGTACAGGACAGCCCCTCAGATGCTGCAGTTCCAGAAATCCAGGGGGTATGTGGGGTGGCACCACACCCCACTATGGATTGGGTGACCCAGCCAGGTGTCCTCAAAGAAGTCAAGGTATGGTGCCATCTCCACATCACACATCTCATAGACCTCCCAGGATCACAGTTTCTCAAAGGGCTACACACGTCTGCTGTGGGCACAAATGCCAGTGCTGCCAGCATGCGGATATGCATGGTGACTTCATCATTCAACAAGTACAGGTGTGCCAGGGACCAGTGCTGTTGCAGCTTCCTCTACAGGCATGGGTGAAGTGGAAGAAACACCCACGGAGATGTACCTATGGGAACATGAGCCATAGGGCCTTGTAGGTGGCTGGCTCTAAACCGATCATGATTGACAAGGGATGTAGCCCAGGACACAGCTCCAGTACTTTGTGGAACACAAATGTATAGCACCCCATGGACTGGCTGGCCATCAGGATATAGACGGACAGTAACACCGCTGTGGTCTCTACCCCATGCAGGCTGTGCAACTACTGCAAGAGGCAGAGGCTGCTTCAGAACATTCCATCCACATACCATGTGCTGCACCATGTGAGGTACTCCAGATTCCATTGGGTGCTTGTACCAGAATTCACTGCCACCAGAGTTGTGCAGGAGGAACAGTTCTTCTGCATTGGTCAGCCGGCATTCTTCAGGTATGTCAGCCCTGATAGTGCTGTGGGCTCCACCGGTGACCTCCATTCCTCCTCCTTGCCCTCTGTATTTTCCACTTGAATGTGCCAGCTGGTTGCAGGTACCCACCCACCACATCCATTAGCCCAGTTCAGCATGTGATGATGACCTGTTGGCAGCTCTCAGTGATCTCCACCACCTGCCACGTCACCATCACACTGACACATCGCTTTCATGACTGTGGCACTTTTGGGCACATGGTTGTACCACGCAGTGAGCGAGACGTCTTCCACCCCATCCATGGTCCTCGCCCACCTGTGGCATTTCCAAGCACTGTATTCCACACACTTCCAGTATGTGGCTGTCCCCCATGTCCGCTCCTTTTGTTAGACGAACCCTGCAGCAGGTGAGCAGGTCATTTCCCTGGGTGCTCTTCAAAAACTCGAGTTGCACTGCCCCATTACACATTCATTGCACCAACTGTGGCCCACCTCTTGGTCTGTCTTTTATGTGCTTTCACTGTGTGTGCCCATGGGAAATCACTATGAGGTGTCAACCTGAGACATCTGTTGTCCTGTGGGGGCTTGCTTGGGCACTCCTGCAGTGTTTCATCATTGTGTGACTCTCCTGCGGTCATTGCTGTTGGGGTGGACTCTCATATTAGGGATTGCGGTTTCCATGACATGCTTTTACAGTGACGGGGTCCATTGCACAGCTTCTGGGTTTGCCATATTTCCACTGTTGGTGTGTTGTGGCTTGCTGTCTCCCACCAGCTGAACTACTGCACCCATCGCTGTTGAGAACTTCTGTACATCACTGTAGTCGAATGTTGGAAGGAGTAGAATTTCTCTGCGGGATGATAAGGGGACACAATCTTGATTCCCATATAGGGGGCCCAATTTGGGGATCAGTTTCTTGTGGATTGCATCCATGTGACTAGAGAAGTCAAGGTGTTTATTGAGCCAGACCCCTAGGTACTTGAAGGAGGCTCATATCTTCCAACATTGTTCAATCAAGTTTGTGAAAGAATGGGATGAAAAGGAGCTTACATAGTCTCTATCTTGTGCCAAAGGTCATGGAGACTGTCTTCTTGGCATATAAAAACAGCTGGTTTGAGCATAGCCACTGTTGGACATTGTCAAAGTACAGCTGAACTGTGGATGCCACTGTATGAGAGGAGGGATGGAAGCATAAAGGATGGTGTCATCAGCATACATGTGAAAGGACACAGACTGGCAGACTAATGGGAGATCATTAAGGATTTGGAGAAGAGAATCAGATCAAGGGCTGAGCCTTACAGGATCCCGATGTGGATAGGTAGAGGAGGAGAGGGAGAGAGAGAGAGAGAGTCCTCAATTCTGACAGATTGCATTGTGCCCACTAGGTAGGATTTGAACCAGTTGGTGACAGAGGGAGACAAACCAGCGTTTGAAAGTTTGTCCAGTAGGAGGGAGTGGGAGACAGTGTTTAAGGCCTTGGCAAGGTCAACAAAGATGGCTGAGGTGATAAGCCCCTGATTCATGCCAGACTAGATGGCGTCAGTGAACTGGAGAAGGGAGGTGAATGTGGAGTGATCCTTCCAGAAGCCAGACAGGAAAGGGGCCAAAAATGAGGAGGCACTGAGGAAAGGAGAGAGCTGGGAGAGCATTCCTTGTTCTTGTAGCTTGGCAAGGATAGGGAGACGGGAGATAAGATGAGATGATAGTTGCCAGCTGCTGAGGGGTCACCCCCTTTGTAGAGGGGGATAACAGTAGCTTGCTTCTAGGTGGCTGGAACAGAGGCTAGTTTAAAAGAGAGATTTAGCAGACCAGCAATGGAGTAAGTGATGGCATGAGCTGACAGATACTGTACAGTAGATTGGCGCCGAGGTCATCTGGAATTTTGCCTTTAGTTGGGTTCAGTGCCAAGAGAGCCCTGAGGTTGTTTAAGGGGAGATAAGAGAAGAGGAAATGAGGCATGGAAATACTGGTGGTGGGGGATGGGGTGCTGAAGAGTGGAGTGTGGAGAAAAGGGAGGGCGCAGGAGGTAAAGTATGTATTAAGGCTTTGGCTTCCAAGAGAGGGTCTGATAGGTTGTGGCCAGCCACTATAAGTGTAGGAGCAAGGGGTTATTAAGTGGAGTGAAAAGGGTGTGTACCACCTTCCAGAATGTTAATAGGTGATTTAAATTAGACTGGAAGGTACTAATGAAGTAAGTGGCTTTGGCTTGATGGTTATTACATGTCTGTAAGTCAATGACTATATGTTTGTAACTAAAAATGATGACTGTTGCACACGCTGATGTGGAACCTTTGTAAAAGAGCCTCGGCTCAAAGGTATTGTAATCCTAGATTTAAATAAATAAATAAATAAATGTACTAGTCTAGTGCATGTGTTTTGGAGTTGGCAGTATTTTTGGCAGGCAGTGGTGGAGGGTGACTGTGGACCTTCCAAGCTAGGTCCCGTATCCTTAGACAGTCCAGGAGGTCAGATGTGATCCAAAGGAGGTGAGAGTCAAGGACTCTGTTGCATACTGAGGGGGCATAATGATTCCAGATGTTGAGGAAGGTTAATTTTAAATACACGAGAGCCATGTCAATTGAGTTGGCAGTGTGGACAGGAGACCAATCTGTCTTGGGTTATCATGTAGGGGTTTGATATCAAGTGATCTGAAAGAACGAATGTGTAGGAATTTAGGCAGGGCTCAGGGAGACCAAATTTTACATACGTAGTATGTGATGCGATGGTCACTTATCGCATCTGGTAGGATTCTTGTGCTTAAAATGTGGTGCAGGTGTGAGGTCAGGACCCAATCGATGAGGGAGTGGTTGAGTGTTTTGTTGAGATGAGTTGGCTCTGTGATGAGCTGGGATGTGTTTAATGCAGTGATTTTGGAGCAGGAGGAGGAATGTGCAGAGGCAAGCCAATTCAGGTAGAAGTACCCAGAATCAGTAATTCACCCAAGGAAATGAGGGTTGATAAGGATGCCAGTAGGTCAATGACAGAGCTGGGGGGGTGGAGTGAGGGGTGGCAGTAGATGCCTGCTATAAAGATTGGAAGGGTGGAGTAGGGATAGATCTTTATGAGTAGTTGTTCATACATGGAGGGTTAGAAGAAGCCAGAATTGTAGTGAAGTACATTGTGGATTTGAGGTATATGACAACCCCACCACTTCTTGTGGCTTGGTCCTGATGAAAGAGGGTGTAGCTGGGGATGGAGACACCTTCATTGGGAATTTTGGGCTTAACCAGGACTCAGATAGGGTAAGGACATCAGGTTGTAGAAACAAAACTAGGAGTTGGATCTGATCAATCTTAGGCAGCAGGCTTGTAATGTTAAGGTGAATGATTTGCTGACTGTGGGGTGATTAGAGAAGGGGGTGGGGTCAGGGCTTAGTTCAGTGTCCCCGGCAAGTAGCAATACTAGAGCGAGTAGATAAGGTGTAAGTTGTAAAATGCACTTTTGGTGAACCAGTTGGTTTGTGGTGGGAATTACAGGATGGGTGGGGGGTCAGTCACAAGGGCCTGGATAAGACTAGTAAAGGGCAGTGAGGGGCATGATAGAGGCACCAGGAGACTATGGGTAAGGAAGGTCAGCAGGGTGTTGCAGAGGGAGGTAGAGTAGGAGGAGGGAGGAGAAGTGGAAGAGAATGGGGGAACAGGATGGGGGATAGAAGGGTGTAGTGAGCGGGGTAGGTGGAGATGGTAACAAGGAGGGGTAGGATGTGTATGTAGCAAGGTGGCATTGCTGGGATACAGATGAGTTATTAGAGTGAGTGGGTCCAAGCTCGTTGACTAGGATGAGGTGGAGGAGTAAGGCCAAAGCTCTGGGAGAAGGGGGCGAGGTTTGGTGTGAGGGACCATGATCTGCAATTGGGGAAAGGAGGTATGGGCTAGACAATAGGGGAAATATCATAATATGATAGATTGTTTCTCGAGGGATGTTTATTAGAGTGTACATTTCATATGCATAAAACTTCACGCTGTCCTTTATTGATTTGTGTCTGGCATATCTGGCATGCCCCCTCTATATTTCAAACACACCACAGTTCTCGTTTTAGCTGTTTCAGGTGCACGCTTTAAATGCTCAGGGAAAAGCCTTTCTTTTATATTAGGTTGCCAAGCCCCCTCAGCTGTTTATTTTCAAGACGTTAGTGCTCTGATCTCTGTCCTGGTTACTTTGTTCTTTTCTGTTTGCATTGTCCTTTCTTTTGTCCCCTCTGAAATATCAGATTCCTCCTCCGTATCATTGTTTTCCTAGTTTTGGCTTTTGTGTGCCTCTGTGTTTTTCATTATCCTGCCCTTGACACTCATGTATCACAGATTGTTCCAGAACCCCTCTTCCCGTCCAGTTCTTCAATCAATTTCAACATATCAGGCTGACAGTCATGTGTACAGATATCATTAGCTGTATTGGTAGACTTTATACACTGACCTGGAATAACTGAAACACTGAAGTAATTTGAGTCCAAATTTTCAGTCTGGCATTCTCTTCCAGCCTACATTTTGTATGGCTTGCACCACCAGTCTAGTATGTCTGTCAAATGGAGAACTGAAGTATCTGAATACTGTTCACTCGTTTTCCTTTACTGCTTGTGCTTTCCATGTCCAAAGTGCTCAGCCAGTTGCCAGTCTTTTCTCCATTTTCTCTCGGTCTCAAATTATTAAGTTCATCTGTCTGTCTGTTTGAAATTCAGAGGTTTTGTCAGTTTCAGACAGCTTAATGGTTTGAGTGCTAAGCTGTGCGGGTTGCCCAGCAGAGTGGCAAAGTTATCAACTTTCTTTGCATCCACAGGCATTCAGTCTTTTCTGACTTCTTTTCTCAGCATACTTAGCTTCCTCCTCAGCCAACAGACCTAGGAGGTAGGCTTTCCTTTGCTGCAATTTATTTTCTAGGAGGATATCTTCTGTGCTGGGTTCTCCCTCAAACCCTCTTCCTCAGCTACTGTGTTCAGCTGCTATTCTCCTCAGAATACTTTGCTTCAAAATCCATTGCAGAATCCTTACTCAATACAGGAGTCTCCTTGCATTCTTGGGTGGTGAGGGAGATGAACTCCTCCACCCTTGCTCCTATCACACTCTCTTCTGACACCATTTCTTCCTAGCAGCACTCCAACAGCACCTCCTGCCAAAGAGTAGGGAATTTTCCCTGGTGTCTTGGTCAACATTCCCATTCTCATAAAACTGGTTCATGCAATTGCCCAAGGCTGTGTGTGGGTGCTGATGTGCAAAATGGCACTACACACTCAGTCACTTCATTACCAGTCTAGCATTGCTTGTAAAGTTCTTTGGGATACAATGTGTATGAAAAGCTCGATATAGATGCTGATTCTGATTCTTCTTCTTCTTCTTCTTCTTTTGTCAAACAGGTCTGCAAGTTGTGTCAGAAACATTTATACCTCTTCATTAATAAGTACTGAGAACAGGTTCCCTCACAAGGTGGGACGGGGTGTTTTGGGAGCAATGAGGTGCAATAATCAAGGCAGACAAAAACAAGAATCAAAAAATGCATCCAAATCTAAAGGGAGGCTGTCAAAACATGCAAGATACTACCATATATAGCTCAGTAGTATATTTGTTATAACAGAGAGAAAAACATGTGCAAAAAGTGCATTTACTTTGTAAACCAGGACACCTCATATATCCCCATGCACAGTACAACACCCATCACTGCAGCATAAGGTACATCCATATTTACTTACACTTGTATTATGTGCTTAGGAACCATTATCACGTATGATTATTTGGAGTGATTGTGTGCCACCTACAGCTTTTTGCCATGTTGCAGTAGTCAGCACTTTTATTAGCTGTATTATTACCCAAAACTAGCCTTAGTCAGCTTTAATTTTATCAGTGTACGTACAGAACAAGTAATGATCTAACTGTCTGAGGTGCTAACTGTCTAACAATAGAATTGCTGTGTTCTGCACTTCTGCTGTTTTGGAAGAGTTTGTTACCTAGTAATACACTTTCTTATCTATAGTATAAGAATGTCTATAAGACTGTTTTTCACTGAGTTTGCATGATGATATCTTGATGTTTGGAGTTTTCTGAACTCTCATTGGGTATGTTGTTTTTTGACATGTTTTGGAATAAACTTCTCTCTGTGATATCTGGGATTCTGTGTCATGTTTTGCCAACAGCTCTAGAGTCCTGCCAGCTAACAAACTGGCAACCGCGGCAGGACTTGTTTGGATGGAACCAAACCAGTATGCTGATAGATACAGAGGTGAATGAGATAGGGATCATGCAGGTGTTTTACCCTCTCCCCATTTGACTTGAGGCATCGGACCAGTAGGACCTCCACACTAGAATGTGTGGCTGTCTAGCTGTTTGGGCCAAGGTGAACCATTATGTCTTGGACTTTCAGTTAGTGCAGTAAAGGAAAACTCCAACAATGGGCATTAATGCTGAGCTCAAATTAGAGGTCTTAAACTTTCTGACTTCCCATGGAGGTTGGAACGATTTTGCTCTGGAAGCAAAATTACAGACTAATATGATACAGTATGTCAGCAAACTGTACATGGAGGCAAAGTCTGTAGATAAGAAACATGACCAAAAAAAGTGTTATGTTTGCTGCCCTTTATGCTTTATTCCAGGCAATGGAATCTGAAGCTGTAGCTCTGAGGAAAGAGTTAGGCTCCAGAACCAGGGAAGTGGATTAGCAACAAAAAGATTTGTAACAAGAAATTGGAAAGCTTAGAAATGAGAATCAGAATGAACTTGAATGTGTGGTATAGGAAAAGGACAGGGAAATTGCTAGGTTGCAAGAAGAGAATGAAAGGTTACAGCAGGATAAGACACATGTGTTGTAGTTGAATGGTTTGATTATGAGTATGAATTATTCATTGAGGAGTGAGTATGAGAAGTTGGAGCAAGAGTTTGAGAGATGTCAGAATGCATTGTAAAAAGAGCTTAGGGAAACCCACAATGTGAACACTGCATATAGAGTTTTGCAGGATCACCGTAGTAAGGAACAGATTAAAGGCAGGATGGATCATTCAGTGTGTAGAATAAAGATGACAAAGTTACATCAGTAGTTGGCAATACTGAGAGGTCATGTGAAAGTTATGCATTTGCCCGCCTATCACATTGTTATCATCTGAGGATGATGACAGTGATGACAATGATGCTTCCTTGGGACTCAGAGGGTTGAGGCCTCACCCACTGGTAGCTCATTGAATTAGAAAAGACAAAGAAGAGGTGGAAAGCCTGTTTCAGAAGGTGATCTCAAAAACTGGGATCTCAATGCACAGGCCAAAGCACTAAAACAAGCAGTCAGTGATATGCTGAAGAAGGAGGTGGAGAAACAGACACTCCTGCAGGGCATGGCTACAGCCATGGCAGAGGCAGTCACTAAAACCACTGTCAGACAGGGAATGGTCAGCACCCTGCAGTCCTAACAAGCCATCCAGAACAGAGGACACAACTGGCCATAGGCCTCTAGCAGCATGTTAAAGAAAACCCCAGCCTAATACTAGAACTGCTTGTGGCTCACATACAGCACTGACAAAGATTTGACTGGTGAGCATCCAGACAAGGTCTTACTCGAGTACAAAAGCTTGTTTTTGAGAAACCTCAAGCCAACCATCTGCGAGAAGGTAGAAGTCACCATATTCCCTTAACGAGACCACTCACATGACATCGTGGAGCAGGTGGAGCACGTGAACCAGGTCTATGCAAGGGACCTCGGCTCAGGCTCCTAGTCCAAAGTGGCCTCTGTACAACACAATGTGGATTCCTCTACTCAGTACAAGGTGGAGGGGAAATCAAAGGACCCTCAACAAGACAAATCCTTGTATCAAAAGCAAGGAGGATATAACAAACAGAAATATTAACCAAAGTCAAACCAATCAGATATGAAGGGAAATAACAGACGAAAACAGTGGTCTGGACCTTCGTACAAGGATTTGTTAGCCGAGGTAGACCAGCTTTGGGTGTACAAGTCCAAAACTGAATTGATTACATCCCAGTCCAAACTTGAACTGACAAGAATCATAGCAGCCATCTCCAGAGCATATTCTGCTTTCCCTACAGTACAGGATTCTGATGGGGGTGGGAAGTCAAAGTCCCCATATTCTGAAGCAGTGCAGATGCTCTGGGAGTTGGATCCAATGCTCTATGAGGCCTTGCAAAACTTAGAGGCATTGGACTAACAGTGTCAGGCCCTGGTCCAAATAGTCACTACTCTGGTTACTGATGACTCTGGACACCCATGTGTAGTAGCACTGGTTGGGGGCCACCAGCTTGAACTACTTCTGGACACTGGTGACACTGCCTCAGTGTTAGATCAGGATGGTCCCAACACTCTCAATGGTCAATGATGAAGGTCATATCCATCCAAACATTTGAAGGAACCATGGTTACGACTTACTGGTCCAAACCAATACCCCTCACCATCAGTACCTTAGAAGTGCAACATTGCTTTGACCTCATGATTCTCCATCATCATCCTCACATCTAGCCAATAGGTTACTATTCCAGGTACCTGGCCTTGGTCACCTGCTCCTTATTTCTGACTCATATGTCATAGCAGTGGTGAAGGCAAATGATGCAGAATATGATGTTATCCTCATGTTCCGGCAACACCTCTTTCTCTCAATTGAGGCCTATTTTGGAAAAGCACCAGGATGCCTTTGCCAAAACAAATATAACTGTGGCAGAATGGACACCCTTATACAGGTTACTGGTGGGGAACCACCACACAAAACAATACCACTTTCGCAGAGTCATCCTTTCTCTTAGGGTCTGGTAGAAACCCCTTCTGAAAAAAGGGGTCATTAGGACCTGCATCTCCACAATCATCTCTCCAATTTGGCCTGTGAAGAAGTCCAACAACAACTGGAGGTTGATCATTAACTACAGGAAGCACAATCAAGCAACCTCAAGATGTGCACCTACTGTGGCATCTGTCCAGATTTACTCAAGCTCCTTAAACCTAAACATAAATGGTTCAGCACCCTGGACATTTCCAATGGTTTTTGGTCACTGCAATTGGCCCCTGTGAGCCAATACAACTTTGTCTTTACCTTTGAAGGGCATCAGTATACATTGATCTGCCTTCCCCAGGGTTTTCATAACAGACCCTTACTCTTTCACAATCACATGAAGAATGCCATACAAGGTTTTCTTCCCTTCCCCTGACTAACTCTTGCATTATGTGGCTGATCTTCTTTGGCAAATGCAGGTCTGGAAAAACATCTACAGCTCCTAGAGGAGCTCCTTGTACTTCTGCAACAGGAAGACCTCCAGAGCAACCCTGCAAAAGTACAGCTTTGTCTCCCATATTTTTACTTTCTAGGACTGTGTTTTACTGCAGAAGGAAGGAGTCATGCCTTGGACCGATTTGCCCCACCTACTAGTGTCTCCACTCTTAGGCACTTTCTTGGCATGACCAATTACTCCCAAGATTTTGTCTGTGATTTTGCACAGAAGGCCACACCCCTGTATGAGTTACTAAAAAAGGATGTTCCTTGGTCATGGGGACCAGAACATATAGCTGCCGTTACTTCCCTAAAACAGTCATTGGCCTCAGCCCCAGCATTGGTCAGTTCTAACTCAGAACTGCCATTCCATTTGGAAATTGCTACCTCTGACACTGCAATGTCTGCAGTATTGGCACAAACGGTAAATGGGGCCCTCAGGACCATTGCCTATGCCTCCCAGGTACTATTCCCGGTGGAACAGAAGTACTTTCTCTGTGAGAGGCACCTCCTTGCTACATTCTGGGCTGTTAAATACTTCACTTACATCATATGTTTTCTCCTTTCATGCTGCATACCAATCATACTCCCACAAACTTTCTGTTATCAGATCAAGTCAAGGATGACAATGTCTCAAACACCAGACTTACCACTGGTCACTAGTCCTGCAGGATCAAGATATTACTGTATACTTAACAAAATGCCATCCATCCTGGCACACAGACTCCTTTACCAAGAAGAATGTGGTCTAGAGCTGCTCATTCTGCCACAACCAGGTCCTTTCCACCTGCCACTAAACTACATTGGAAAGTCTCACTCTCAAGTATCTTTACAGATAGCTCCTCTTTCTATCAAGAGGAGAACAAGTGGCAGGTTTGGGGTTCTGGTCCTTTGTATAGGGGAGACACCACTGAGGCATCCAGGCAGTGAAACATTCATTTCTCACAGTATGCAGAACTGGCAGCCATTGTTGGTGCCTTGGAAATTATCCATGGCAAACAGAAGCAGGATACCATCATTTTCTCAGACTCTTATCATGAGTGTGCAACTCTCTTACAGAGTTTCACCCTTTCTGGAGGACCAATGAGTATGCTTCCACAGAAGGAACTCCTGTTAAATACAGAGACCTATTTAGGTACATTAACAGCCAATCAGAAAACAGTATTTTCAAGCTTTACATTTACAAGGTTAAAGCACATTCAAAGTCTGAGCCATACCATGAGAACAATGATCAAGTGGATACATTGGCTAAGGCAGGCACTCGAAGGGAGAGGAATGGTTAATGCCACCCCAAACTGAAGACCATGCAGTGGCCGCACACAATAAGACCCGAGTGGACCCACTGGACCTAGCTGCAGCACAAATAGCAGATACTGAAATTAAAGATGTATATGAATACCTCTCCAAAGAGACAGAGAAAGAAATGTATGGGAATAACCCCTTCAAGAGACTTTCTGGAAATATCCTGCTCTCTGCAAACCAGAAGTTGATCTTGTACAAATCTGAGGACACAAATCTGTGGGTGGCTCCCAAGGAGCTCTGATCAGAGTTCATTTCCCAGGTACATGATGTACTCACAGGTGGACACCAAGGCAAAGACAAAACTATACAAAGACTGAAAACCGTGGGTTGGTGGCCTGGTCAGTCAGCAGACATCCAACACTATGTGGATAACTTTATCACCTGTGCCCAGAGTAATCCCATCTCTGGCAAGAAAAATGCCAAACTACTCCCACAGAGGCAACCTGGTCCCTGGAATGCTACAAAGATTTATTTCATAGGGCATTTGCCTAAAAGCACCAAGAGCGACAAGAATGCACTTGTGATCACATATCTTTTCTCTAAATGGATTGAAGCCTTTTCTTGCAGAACAAACACTGCAAAAGCCACTGCTAAGGTCCTGGTAGGACAGGTATTTTTCAGATGGGGCCTACCTCTCAAGATGGACTCCATCAAGGGAATAAGCTTCACTGAAGAGCTTTTGCAGGAATGTTTGGAGTTGTTGGGAGTCAGACAGAAGTTTCACATAGCCTATCATCCCCAGTCTTCTGGACAAGTAGAGAGAGCAAACAGGCAGATTAAGTGGATGCTATGTAAGTTTGCATGGTCTCTGTGTTGAACGTGTGTGGCTGTGTGGCGTGAGCCCTCACGTCACAGGATAAAGCAGCTGCTGCACCAGGTAGGTCTTCTGGTCTATGTGTTGAAAGTATGTGGCCTTGTAGTGCGAGCCCTCACGTCACAGGATAAAACAGTTGCTGCACCATGTAGGTGTACTAGTCTATGTGTAGATTGCAGATGACCGTGTAGAGTGAGCCCTCACATCACTGGATAAAGCAGCTGCTGCACCAGGTAGTTCTCCTGGTATATGTGTTGAATATATGTGGCTGAGTAGTGTGAGCCCTCATACCACAGGATAAAGCAGCTGCTGCACCAGTTAGGTCTCCTGGTCTATGTGTTAAATGTATGTGTCTGTGTAGTGTGAGGCCTCACGCTCAGGACAAAGCAGCTGCTGGACGGGTAGGTCTCCTGGTCTATACGTTGAATGTATGTGGCTGTGTAGTGTGAGCCCTCACATCACAGGATAAAGCAGCTGCTGCACTAGGTAGGTCTCCTGGTCTGTGTGTTAAATATATGTGTCTGTGTAGTGTGAGCCCTCACATCACAGGATAAAGCAGGTGCTGCACTAGGCAGGTGTCCTGGTCTGTGCGGTGAATGTATGTGGCTGTGTACAGTGAGCCCTCACATCACAGGATGAAGCAGCTGCTGCTCCAGGTAGGACCCCTGGTCTATGTGTTGAATGTAAGGGGTTGTGTAGCATGAGCCCTCACATCACAGGAAAACGCAGCTGCTGCACCAGTTAGGTCTCCTGGTCTATGTGTTGAATGTGTGTGGCTGTGTAGTGCGAGCCCTCATGTCACAGAATAAAGCAGCTGCTGCACCAGGTAGGTCTCCTGGTCTGTGTGTTGAACGTATGTGGCTATGTAGTGTGAGCCTGCACATCATAGGATAAAGCATCTGCTGCACCAGGTAGGTCTCCTGGTCTCTGAGTGAAATGTATGTGGCTGTGTAGTGTGAGCTCTCACGACAATGGATAAAGTAGCTGCTGCACCAGGTAGGTCTCCTGGTCTATGTGTTGAATGTATGTGACTGTGTAGTGTGAGCCCTTACGTCACAGGATGAAGCAGCTGATTCACTAGGTATGTCTCCTGGTCGACGTGTTGAACGTATGTTGCTGTGTAGTGCGAGCCCTCATGTCACAGGATAAAGCAGCTGCTGCACCAAGAGGTCTCCTTGTCTATGTGTGAAAGTATCTGGCTGTGCAGTGCGAGCCTTCACGTCATAGGATAAAGCAGCTGCTGCACAAGTAGGTCTCCTGGTCTATGTGTTGAATGTATGTGACTTTGTACTGTGAGCCCTCACGTCACAGGATGAAAGCAGCTGCTGCACTGGGTAGGAATCCTTGTTTGTGCATTGAATGTATGTGGCTGTGTAGTGCGAGCCTGCACCTCAGAGGATAAAGCAGCTAATGCACCAGGTATGTCTCCTGGTCTATGAGTTTAATGTATGTGGCTGTGTGCGAGTCCTCACATCACAGGATAAAGCAGTTGCTGCACCACGAAGGTCTCCTGGTCTGTGTGCTGAATGTATGTGGCAGTGAAGTGCGACCCCTCACTTCACAGGATAAAGCAGCTGCTACTCCAGGTGTGTCTGCTGGTCTCTGTGCTGAATGTAAGTGGCTGTGTAGTGAGAGCCCTCAAATCACAGGTTAAAGCAGCTGCTGCACCGGGTAGGAATCCTTGTTTGTGCATTGAATGTATGTGGCTGTGTAGTGTGAGCCCGCACGTCCCAGGATAAAGCAGCTGCTGCACCAGGTGTGTCTCCTGGTCTATGAGTTTAATGTATGTGGCTGTGTAGCACGAGCCCTCTCATCACAGGATAAAGCAGTTGCTGCACCAGGAAGGTCTACTGGTCTGTGTGCTGAATGTATGTGGCAGTGAAGTGTGAGCCTCACATCACAGGATAAAGCAGCTGCTACACCAGGTATGTCTGCTGGTCTCTGTGCTGAATGTAAGTGGCTGTGTAGTGAGCCCTCACATCACATGATAAAGCAGCTGCTGCACCAGGTAGGTTTCAGGTCTGTGCATTGAATGTATGTGGCTATGTAGTGTGAGCCCTAAGTCACAGGATAAAGCAGCTGCTGCACTAGGTATGTCTCCCGGTCTGTGCATTGAATGAATGTTTGCTATGAAGTGTGAGCCCGCACATCACAGCATGAAGCAGCTGCTGCACCAGGAAGGTCTCTTGGTCTGTGTTCAATGTGTGTGGCTATGTAGTGTGAGCCCGTACATCACAGGATAAAGCATCTGCTGCACCAGGTAGGTCTCCTGGTCTATTTGTTGAATGTAAGTGGCTGTGTAGTGTGAGACATCACATCACAGGATAAAGCAGCTGCTGCACCTGGTAAGTCTCCTGGTCTATGTGTTGAATGTATTTGGCTGTGAAGAATGAGCCCTCACGTCACAGGATAAAGCAGCTGCTGCACCAGGTAGGTCTCCTGGTCTCTGTGTTGAACGTATGTGGCTGTGTAGCGTGAGCCCTCACGTCACAGGATAAAGCAGCTGCTGCACCAGGTAGGTCTTCTGGTCTATGTGTTGAAAGTATGTGGCCTTGTAGTGCGAGCCCTCACGTCACAGGATAAAACAGTTGCTGCACCATGTAGGTGTACTAGTCTATGTGTAGATTGCAGATGGCCGTGTAGAGTGAGCCCTCACATCACTGGATAAAGCAGCTGCTGCACCAGGTAGTTCTCCTGGTATATGTGTTGAATATATGTGGCTGAGTAGTGTGAGCCCTCACACCACAGGATAAAGCAGCTGCTGCACCAGTTAGGTCTCCTGGTCTATGTGTTAAATATATGTGTCTGTGTACTGTGAGGCCTCACATCACAGGACAAAGCAGCTGCTGGACCGGGTAGGTCTCCTGGTCTATACGTTGAATGTATGTGGCTGTGTAGTGTGAGCCCTCACATCACAGGATAAAGCAGGTGCTGCACCAGGCAGGTGTCCTGATCTGTGCGGTGAATGTATGTGGCTGTGTACAGTGAGCCCTCACATCACAGGATGAAGCAGCTGCTGCTCCAGGTAGGACCCCTGGTCTATGTGTTGAATGTAAGGGGTTGTGTAGCATGAGCCCTCACATCACAGGAAAACGCAGCTGCTGCACCAGTTAGGTCTCCTGGTCTATGTGTTGAATGTGTGTGGCTGTGTAGTGCGAGCCCTTACGTCACAGAATAAAGCAGCTGCTGCACCAGGTAGGTCTCCTGGTCTGTGTGTTGAACGTATGTGGCTATGTAGTGTGAGCCTGCACATCATAGGATAAAGCATCTGCTGCACCAGGTAGGTCTCCTGGTCTCTGAGTGAAATGTATGTGGCTGTGTAGTGTGAGCTCTCACGACAATGGATAAAGTAGCTGCTGCACCAGGTAGGTCTCCTGGTCTATGTGTTGAATGTATGTGACTGTGTAGTGTGAGCCCTACTCACCAGGTTGAAGCAGCTGATTCACTAGGTATGTCTCCTGGTCGATGTGTTGAACGTATGTTGCTGTGTAGTGCGAGCCCTCATGTCACAGGATAAAGCAGCTGCTGCACCAAGTAGGTCTCTTGGTCTATGTGTTGAATGTATGTGACTTTGTACTGTGAGCCCTCACGTCACAGGATGAAGCAGCTGCTGCACTGGGTAGGAATCCTTGTTCGTGCATTGAATGTATGTGGCTGTGTAGTGCGAGCCTGCACGTCATAGGATAAAGCAGCTAATGCACCAGGTATGTCTCCTGGTCTATGAGTTTAATGTATGTGGCTGTGTAGCGCGAGCCCTCACATCATAGGATAAAGCAGTTGCTGCACCACGAAGGTCTCCTGGTCTGTGTGCTGAATGTATGTGGCAGTGAAGTGCGACCCCTCACTTCACAGGATAAAGCAGCTGCTACTCCAGGTGTGTCTGCTGGTCTCTGTGCTGAATGTAAGTGGCTGTGTGGTGAGAGCCCTCAAATCACAGGTTAAAGCAGCTGCTGCACAGGTAGGTCTCCGTCTGTGCATTGAATGAATGTTTGCTATGTAGTGTGAGCCCGCACATCACAGCATGAAGCAGCTGCTGCACCAGATAGGTCTCTTGGTCAGTGTTGAATGTGTGGCTGTGTAGTCAAGCCCTCACGTCACAGGATAAAGTAGCTGCTGCACCAGGTGGGTCTCCTGGTCTGTGTTTTAAACGTATGTGGCTATGTAGTGTGAGTCATCACATCACAGGATAAAGCAGCTGCTGCACCTGGTAAGTCTACTAGTCTATGTGTTGAATGTATGTGGCTGTGTAGTGCGAGTCCTCATGTCATAGGATAAAGCACCTGCTGCACCAGGTAGGTCTCCTGGTCTATGTGTTGAACGTATGTGGCTGTGTAGCTTGAGCCCTCACATCACAGGATAAAGCAGCTGCTGCACCAGGTAGGTCTCCTGGTCTCTGTGTTGAATGTAAGTGGCAGTGTAGTGTGAGCCATCACATTGCAGGATAAAGCAGCTGCTGCACCAGGTAAGTCTCCTGGTCAATGTGTTGAATATATGTGGCCATGTAGCGCGATCCATCACGTCACAGGAAAAAGCAGGTACTGCACCAGGTAGGTCTCCTGGTCATTGCGTTGAATGTATGTGGCTGTGTATCACGAGCCCTCACATCACAGGATAAAGCAGCTGCTGCACCAAGTAGGTCTCCTGGTCTATGTGTTGAATGTATGTGGCTGTGTTGTGCGAGCCCTCAAGTCACAGGTTTGAGCAGCTGCTGCACCAGGTAGGTCTCCTGGTCTATGTGATGAATGTATGTGGCTGTGTAGTGTGAGCCTTCACATCTCAGGATAAAGCAGCTGCTGCACCAGTTAGGTCTCCTGGTCTATGTGTTGAATGTATGTGGCTGTGTAGCGCGAGCCCTCGCAACACAGAATAAAGCAGCTGCTGCACCAGGTAGGTCTCCAGGTCTGTGCGCTGAATTTATGTGGCTATGTAGTGTGAGCCCTATCATCACAGGATATAGCAGTTGCTGCACTAGGCATGTCTGCTGCTCTATGTGTGTTGAATGTATTAGGCTGTGAGCCCTCACCTCACAGGACAAAGCAGCTGCTGCACCTGGTAGGTCTCCTGGTCTCTGAGTTGAACGTATGTGGCTGTGCAGCGTGAGCCCTCACATTACAGGATAAAGCAGCTGCTGCACCAGGTAGGTCTCCTGGTTTCTGTGTTGAATGTAAGTGGCTGTGTAGCACGAGCCCTCACATCACAGGATAAAGCAGCTGCTGCACCAAGTAGGTCTCCTGGTCTATGTGTTGAATGTATGTGGCTGTGTTGTGCGAGCCCTCAAGTCACAGGTTTGAGCAGCTGCTGCACCAGGTAGGTCTCCTGGTCTATGTGATGAATGTATCTGGCTCTGTAGTGTGAACCTTCACATCACAGGATAATGCAGCTGCTGCACCAGGTAGGTCTCCTGGTCCATGTGTTGAATGTATGTGGCTGTGTAGCGCGAGCCCTCGCAACACAGTATAAAGCAGCTGCTGCACCAGGTAGGTCTCCCGGTCTGTGCGTTGAATTTATGTGGCTGCATAGTGTGAGCCCTAACATCACAGGATATAGCAGTTGCTGCACTAGGCATGTCTGCTGGTCTATGCGTTGAATGTATGTGGCTGTGAGCCCTCACCTCACAGGACAAAGCAGCTGCTGCACCTCGTAGGTCTCCTGGTCTATGTGTTGAATGTATGACGCTGTGTAGCATGAGCCCTCATCACGGATAAAGCAACTGCTGCACCAGGTAGAACTACTGGTCAATGCGTTGAATGTATGTGGCTGTGTGGTGTGAGCCCTCACATCACAGGATAATGCAGCTGCTGCACCAGGTAGTTCTCCTGGTCTCTGTGTTGAACGTATGTGGCTGTGGCGTGAGCCCTCACATCACAGGATAAAGCAGCTGCTGCACCAGGAGTCTCCTGGTCTATGTGTTGAACGTATGTGGCAATGTAGAGCTAGCCTCACATCACAGGATAAAGCAGCTGCTGCACAAGGTGGTCTCCTGGTCTATGTGTTGAATGTATTTGGCTGTGAAGAATGAGCCATCATGTCGAGGTAAAGCAGCTGCTGCACGGTAGGTCTCCTGGTCTCTGTGTTGAACGTATGTGGCTGTGTAGCGTGAGCCCTCACGTCTCAGGATAAAGCAGCTGCTGCACCAGGTAGGTCTTCTGGTCTATGTGTTGAAAGTATGTGGCCTTGTAGTGCGAGCCCTCACGTCACAGGATAAAACAGTTGCTGCACCATGTAGGTGTACTAGTCTATGTGTAGATTGCAGATGACCGTGTAGAGTGAGCCCTCACATCACTGGATAAAGCAGCTGCTGCACCAGGTAGTTCTCCTGGTATATGTGTTGAATATATGTGGCTGAGTAGTGTGAGCCCTCATACCACAGGATAAAGCAGCTGCTGCACCAGTTAGGTCTCCTGGTCTATGTGTTAAATGTATGTGTCTGTGTAGTGTGAGGCCTCACGTCACAGGACAAAGCAGCTGCTGGACCGGGTAGGTCTCCTGGTCTATACGTTGAATGTATGTGGCTGTGTAGTGTGAGCCCTCACATCACAGGATAAAGCAGCTGCTGCACTAGGTAGGTCTCCTGGTCTGTGTGTTAAATATATGTGTCTGTGTAGTGTGAGCCCTCACATCACAGGATAAAGCAGGTGCTGCACTAGGCAGGTGTCCTGGTCTGTGCGGTGAATGTATGTGGCTGTGTACAGTGAGCCCTCACATCACAGGATGAAGCAGCTGCTGCTCCAGGTAGGACCCCTGGTCTATGTGTTGAATGTAAGGGGTTGTGTAGCATGAGCCCTCACATCACAGGAAAACGCAGCTGCTGCACCAGTTAGGTCTCCTGGTCTATGTGTTGAATGTGTGTGGCTGTGTAGTGCGAGCCCTCATGTCACAGAATAAAGCAGCTGCTGCACCAGGTAGGTCTCCTGGTCTGTGTGTTGAACGTATGTGGCTATGTAGTGTGAGCCTGCACATCATAGGATAAAGCATCTGCTGCACCAGGTAGGTCTCCTGGTCTCTGAGTGAAATGTATGTGGCTGTGTAGTGTGAGCTCTCACGACAATGGATAAAGTAGCTGCTGCACCAGGTGGTCTCCTGGTCTATGTGTTGAATGTATGTGACTGTGTAGTGTGAGCCCTACGTCACAGGATGAAGCAGCTGATTCACTGATGTGTCTCCTGGTCGACGTGTTGAACGTATGTTGCTGTGTAGTCGAGCCCTCATGTCACAGGATAAAGCAGCTGCTGCACCAAGTAGGTCTCCTGTCTATGTGTTGAAAGTATCTGGCTGTGCAGTCAGCCTTCACGTCATAGGATAAAAGCAGCTGCTGCACCAAGTAGGTCTCCTGGTCTATGTGTTGAATGTATGTGACTTTGTACTGGAGCCCTCACGTCACAGGATGAAGCAGCTGCTGCACTGGGTAGGAATCCTTGTTTGTGCATTGAATGATGTGGCTGTGTAGATGCGAGCCTGCACGCCACAGGATAAAGCAGCTAATGCACCAGGTATGTCTCCTGGTCTATGAGTTTAATGTATGTGGCTGTGTGGGCGAGTCCTCACATCACAGGATAAAGCAGTTGCTGCACCAAAGGTCTCCTGGTCTGTGTGCTGAATGTATGTGGCAGTGAAGTAGCGACCCTCACTTCACAGGAAAAAGCAGCTGCTACTCCAGGTGTGTCTGCTGGTCTCTGTGCTGAATGTAAGTGGCTGTAGTGAGAGCCCTCAAATCACAGGTTAAAGCAGCTGCTGCACCAGGTAGGTCTCCGGTCTGCATTGAATGAATGTTTGCTATGTAGTGTGAGCCCGCACATCACAGCATGAAGCAGCTGCTGCACCAGGTAGGCTCTTGGTCAGTGTTGAATGTGTGTGGCGTGTAGTGCAAGCCCTCCGCCACATGATAAAGTAGCTGCTGCACCAGGTAGGTCTCCTGGTCTGTGCTTTGAACATATGTGGCTATGTGAGTGAGACCTGCACATCACAGGATAAAGCATCTGCTGCACCAGGAAGGTCTCCTGGTCTCTGAGTGAAATGTATATGTGACTGTGTAGTGAGCCCTCACTTCAATGGATAAAGCAGCTGCTGCACCAGGTAGGTCTCCTGGTCTATGTGTTGAATGTAAGTGGCTGTGTAGTGTGAGTCATCACATCACAGGATAAAGCAGCTGCTGCACCTGGTAAGTCTCCTAGTCTATGTGTTGAATGTATGTGGCTGTGTAGTGCGAGTCCTCATGTCATATGATAAAGCAGCTGCTGCACCAGGTAGGTCTCCTGGTCTATGTGTTGAACGTATGTGGCTGTGTAGCTTGAGCCCTCACATCACAGGATAAAGCAGCTGCTGCACCAGGTAGGTCTCCTGGTCTCTGTGTTGAATGTAAGTGGCAGTGTAGTGTGAGCCATCACATTGCAGGATAAAGCAGCTGCTGCACCTAGTAAGTCTCCTGGTCAACGTGTTTAATATATGTGGCCGTGTAGCGCGATCCATCACGTCACAGGAAAAAGCAGGTACTGCACCAGGTAGGTCGCCTGGTCATTGCGTTGAATGTATGTGGCTGTGTAGCACGAGCCCTCACATCACAGGATAAAGCAGCTGCTGCACCAAGTAGGTCTCCTGGTCTATGTGTTGAATGTATGTGGCTGTGTAGTGTGAGCCCTCAAGTCACAGGTTTGAGCAGCTGCTGCACCAGGTAGGTCTCCTGGTCTATGTGATGAATGTATGTGGCTGTGTAATGTGAGCCTTCACATCTCAGGATAAAGCAGCTGCTGCACCAGTTAGGTCTCCTGGTCTATGTGTTGAATGTATGTGGCTGTGTAGCGCGAGCCCTCGCAACACAGAATAAAGCAGCTGCTGCACCAGGTAGGTCTCCAGGTCTGTGCGCTGAATTTATGTGGCTGCGTAGTGTGAGCCCTATCATCACAGGATATAGCAGTTGCTGCACTAGGCATGTCTGCTGCTCTATGTGTTGAATGTATTAGGCTGTGAGCCCTCACCTCACAGGACAAAGCAGCTGCTGCACCTGGTAGGTCTCCTGGACTCTGTGTTGAACGTATGTGGCTGTGTAGCGTGAGCCCTCACATCACAGGATAAAGCAGCTGCTGCACCAGGTAGGGCTCCTTGTCTATGTGTTGAATGTATCTGGCTGTGCAGTGCGAGCCTTCATGACACAGGATAAAGCAGCTGCTGCACCAAGTAGGTCTCCTGGTCTATGTGTTGAATGTATGTGGCTGTGTAGTGTGAGCCCTCATGTCAAAGGATGAAGCAGCTGCTGCACCGGGTAGGAATCCTTGTTTGTGCATTGAATGTATGTGGCTGTGTAGTGTGAGCCCGCACGTCACAGGATAAAGCAGCTGATGCACCAGGTATGTCTCCTGGTCTATGAGTTTAATGTATTTGGCTGTGTAGCCGAGCCCTCACACACAGGATAAAGCAGTTGCTGCACCACGGAAGGTCTCCTGGTCTGTGTGCTGAATGCATGTGGCAGTGAAGTCGAGCCCTCACATCACAGGATAAAGCAGCTGCTACACCAGGTATGTTTGCTGGTCTCTGTGCTGAATGTAAGTGGCTGTGTAGTGAGAGCCCTCACATCACAGGATAAAGCAGCTGCTGCACCAGGTAGGTCTCAGGTCTGTGCATTGAATGTATGTGGCTGTGTAGTGTGAGCCACAGTCACAGGATAAAGCAGCTGCTGCACCAGGTAGGTCTCCTGGTCTATGTTTTGAATGTATGTTTGCTATGTAGTGTGAGCCCGCACATCACAGGATGAAGCAGCTGCTGCACCAGGTAGGTCTCTTGGTCTGTGTTGAATGTGTGTGGCTGTGTAGTGCAAGCCCTCACGTCACAGGATAAAGCAGCTGCTGCACCAGGTAGGTCTCCTGGTCTGTGTGTTGAACGTATGTGGCTATGTAGTGTGAGCCCGCACATCACAGGATAAAGCATCTGCTGCACCAGGTAGGTCTCCTGGTCTCTGAGTGGAATGTATGTGGCTGTGTAGTGTGAGCCCTGACGTCAATGGACTAAGCAGCTGCTGCACCAGGTAGGTCTCCTGGTCTGTGTTGAATGTCAGTGGCTGTGTAGTGTGAGCCATCACATCACAGGATAAAGCAGCTGCTGCACATGGTAAGTCTCCTGGTCTCAGTGTTGAATGTAAGTGGCTGTGTAGTGTGAGCCATCACATTGCAGGATAAAGCAGCTGCTGCACCTGGTAAGTCTCCTGGTCAATGTGTTGAATATAAGTGGCCGTGTAGCGCGATCCATCACGTCACGGGAAAAAGCAGGTGCTGTACCAGGTAGGTCTCCTGTTCGTTGCGTTAAATGTGTGTGGCTGTGTAGCACGAGCCCTCACGTCACAGGATAAAGGAGCTCCTGCACCAAGTAGGTCTCCTGGTCTATGTGTTGAATGTATGTGGCTGTGTAGTGCGAGCTCTCACATCACAGGATGAAGCAGCTGCTGCACCAGGTAGGTCTCCTGGTCTATGTGATGAATGTATGTGGCTGTGTAGCGTGAGCCCTTGCAACACGGAATAAAGCAGCTGCTGCACCAGGAAGGCTCCCGGACTGTGCGTTGAATTTATGAGGCTGCGTAGTGTGAGCCCTAACATCACAGGATATAGCAGTTGCTGCACTAGGCATGTCTGCTGGTCTATGTGTTGAATGTATTTGGCTGTGAAGAATGAGCCCTAACGTCACAGGATAAAGCAGCTGCTGCACCCGGTAAGTCTCCTGGTCAATGTGTTTAATGTATGTGGCCATGTAGTGCGAGCCCTCACGTCACTGGATAAAGCAGCTGCTGCACCAAGTAGGTCTTCTGGTCTATGTGTAGATTGCAGGTGGCCATGTAGAGTGAGCCCTCTCATCACTGGATAAAGCAGCTGCTGCACCAGGGAGGTCTCCTGGTCTATGTGTAGAATGTATGTGGCTGTGTAGTGTGAGCCCTCATGTCACAGGATAAAGCAGCTGCTGCACCAGGTGGGTCTCCAGGTCTCTGTGTTCAATGTAAGTGGCTGTGCAGTGTGAGCCATCACATCACAGGATAAAGCAGCTGCTGCACCAGGTAGGTCTCCAGGTCTATGTGTAGATTTCAGGTGGCCATGCAGTGTGAGCCCTCACGTCACAGAACAAAGCAGCTGCTGCACCAGGTAGGTCTCCTGGTCTATGTGTTGAATGTATGTGGCTGTGTAGTGCGAGTCCTCACGGCACAGGATAAAGCAGCTGCTTGACCGGGTAGGTCTCCTGGTCTATGTGCTTGTATGTAGCTGTGTAGTGTGAGCCCGCACGTCACAGGGTAAAGCAGCTGCTGCACCAGTAGGTCTCCTGGTCTCTGTGTTGAATGTATTTGGCTGTGTAGCGTGAGCCCTCCCGTCACAGGATAAAGCAGCTGCTGCACCAGGTAGGTCTCCTGATCTATGTGTTTAAAGTATGTTGCCATGTAGTGCGAGCCCTCACGTCACAGGATAAAGCAGCTGCTGCACCAGGTAGGTCTCCTGTTGTATGTGTTGAATGTATGTGGCTGTGTAGTGCGAGCCCTCACATCACAGGATAAAGCAGCTGCTGCACCATTTAGATCTCCTTGTCTCTGTGCTGAATATATGTGGCTGTGTAGCACGAGCCCTTGCATCACAGGATAAAGCAGGTGCTGCACCAGGTAGGTCTCCTGGTCTATGTGTTAAATGTATGTGTCTGTGTAGTGTGAGCCGGCACGTCTCAGGATAAAGCAGGTGCTGCACCAGTCAGGTCTCCTGGTCAGTGCGTTGAAAGTATATGGCTGTGTAGTGTGAGCCCTAACGTCACAGGATGAAGCAGCTGCTGCACCAGGTAGGACTCCTTGTCTGTGTGTTGAATGTAAGTGGTTGTGTAGCATAAGCCATCACATCACAGGATAACTCAGCTGCTGCACCAGGCACGTCTCCTGGTCTATGTGTTGAACGAATGTGGCTGTGTAGTGCGAGCACTCTCGTCACAGGATAAAGCTGCTGCTGCACCAGGTAGGTTTCTTGGTCGACGTGTCGAATGTATGTTGCTGTGTAGTGCGAGCCCTCTTGTCACAGGATGAAGCAGCTGCTGCACCGGGTAGGAATACTTGTTTGTGCATTGAATGTATTTGGCTGTGTAGTGTGAGCCCGCACGTCACAGGATAAAGCAGCTGCTGCACCAGGTATGTCTCCTGGTCTGTGAGTTTAATGTATGTGGCTGTGTAGCGCGAGCGCTCACATCACAGGATAAAGCAGTTGCTGCACCAGGAAGGTCTACTGGTCTGTGTGCTGAATGTATGTGGCAGTGAAGTACGAGCCCTCACATCACAGGATAAAGCAGCTGCTGCACCAGGTAGGTCTCCAGGTCTGTGCATTGAATGTATGTGGCTGTGTAGTGTGAGCCCGCAAGTCACAGGATAAAGCAGCTGCTGCACCAGGTAGGTCTCCCCAGTGTGTGCATTGAATGAATGTTTGCTATGTAGTGTGAGCCTGCACATCACAGCATGAAGCAGCTGCTGCACCAGGTAGGTCTCCTGGTCTCTGAGTGGAATGTATGTGGCTGTGTAGTGTGAGCCCTCACATCAATGGATAAAGCAGCTGCTGCACCAGGTAGGTCTCCTGGTCTATGAGTTGAATGTAAGTGGCTGTGTAGTGTGAGCCATCACATCACAGGATAAAGCAGCTGCTGCACCTGGTAAGGCTCCTGGTCTATGGGTTGAATGTATGTGGCCGAGTAGTGCGAGTCCTCACGTAACAGGATAAAGCAGCTGCTGCGTCAGGTAGGTCTCCTGGTCTATGTGTTGAACGTATGTGGCTGTGTAGCGTGAGCCCTCACATCACAGGATAAAGCAGCTGCTGCACCAGGTAGGTCTCCTGGTCTCTGTGTTGAATGTAAGTGGCTGTGTAGTGTGAGCCATCACATTGCAGGATAAAGCAGCTGCTGCACCGGGTAAGTCTCCTGGTCAATGTGTTGAATATATGTGGCGCGTGTAGCGCGATCCGTCACTCACGGGAAAAGCAGGTGCTGCACCAGGTAGGTCTCTGGTCATTGCATTGAATGTATGTGGCTGTGTAGTGCGAGCCCTCATGTCAAAAGATAAAGCAGCTGCTGCGGAAAGTAGGTCTCCTGGTCTATGTTTTGAATGTATGTGGCTGTGTAGTGTGAGCCCTCACGTCACAGGAAAAAGCAGCTGCTGCACCAGGTAGGTCTCCTGGTCTATGTGATGAATGTATGTGGCTGCGTAGTGTGAGCCTTCACATCACAGGATACAGCAGCTGCTGCACTAGGTAGGTCTCCTGGTCTATGTGTTGAATGTATGTGGCTGTGTAGCGCGAGCCCTCGCAACACAGAATAAAGCAGCTGCTGCACCAGGGAGGTCTCCCGGACTGTGCGTTGAATTTATGTGGCTGCGTGGTGTGAGCCCTAACATCACAGGATATACCAGTTGCAGCACTAGGCATGTGTGCTGGTCTATGTGTTGAATGTATTTGGCTGTGAAGAATGAGCCCTAACATCACAGGATAAAGCAGCTGCTGCACCCGGTAAGTCTCCTGGTCAATGTGTTTAATGTATGTGGCCATGTAGTGCGAGGCCTCACGTCACAGGATGAAGCAGCTGCTGCACCAGGTAGGACTCCTTGTCTGTGTGTTGAATGTAAGTGGTTGTGTAGCATGAGCCCTCACATCACAGGATAACTCAGCTGCTGCACCAGGCACTCTCCTGGTCTATGTGTTGAACGTATGTGGCTGTGTAGTCTGAGCACTCGCCACAGGATAAAGCTGCTGCTGCACAAGGTAGGTCTCTTGGTCGACGTGTTGAACGTATGTTGCTGTGTAGTGCGAGCCCTCATGTCACAGGATAAAGCAGCTGCTGAACCTGGTAGGTCTCCTTGTCTATGTGTTGAATGTATGTGGCTGTGCAGTGCGAGCCTTCACGTCACAGGATAAAGCAGCTGTTGCACCAAGAAGGTCTCCTGGTCTATGTGTTGAATGTATGTGGCTGTGTAGTGTGAGCCCTCACGTCACAGGATGAAGCAACTGCTGCACCGGGTAGGAATCCTTGTTTGTGCATTGAATGTATGTGGCTGTGTAGTGTGAGCCCGCACGTCCCAGGATAAAGCAGCTGCTGCACCAGGTGTGTCTCCTGGTCTATGAGTTTAATGTATGTGGCTGTGTAGCACGAGCCCTCTCATCACAGGATAAAGCAGTTGCTGCACCAGGAAGGTCTACTGGTCTGTGTGCTGAATGTATGTGGCAGTGAAGTGTGAGCCCTCACATCACAGGATGAAGCAGCTGCTACACCAGGTATGTCTGCTGGTCTCTGTGCTGAATGTAAAGTGGCTGTGTAGTGAGAGCCCTCACATCACATGATAAAGCAGCTGCTGCACCAGGTAGGTCTCTAGGTCTGTGCATTGAATGAATGTGGCTGTGTAGTGTGAGCCCGCAAGTCACAGGATAAAGCAGCTGCTGCACCAGGTAGGTCTCCCGGTCTGTGCATTGAATGAATGTTTGCTATGTAGTGTGAGCCTGCACATCACAGCATGAAGCAGCTGCTGCACCAGGAAGGTCTCTTGGTCTGTGTTCAATGTGTGTGGCTATGTAGTGCGAGCCCGCACATCACAGGATAAAGCATCTGCTGCACCAGGTAGGTCTCCTGGTCTATTTGTTGAATGTAAGTGGCTGTGTAGTGTGAGACATCACATCACAGGATAAAGCAGCTGCTGCACCTGGTAAGTCTCCTGGTCTATGTGTTGAATGTATGTGGCCGTGTAGTGCGAGTCCTCACGTCACAGGATAAAGCAGCTGCTGCGCCAGGTAGGTCTCCTGGTCTATGTGTTGAACGTATGTGGCTGTGTAGCGTGAGCCCTCACATCACAGGATAAAGCAGCTGCTGCACCAGGTAGGTCTCCTGGTTTCTGTGTTGAATGTAAGTGGCTGTGTAGTGTGAGCCATCACATTGCAGGATAAAGCAGCTGCTGCACCTGGTAAGTCTCCTGGTCAAAGTGTTGAATATATGTGGCCTTGTAGCGCGATCCGTCACGTCACTGGAAAAAGCAGGTGCTGCACCAGGTAGGTCTCCTGGTCTTTGCATTGAATTTATGTGGCTGTTCAGCACGAGCCCTCACGTCACAGGATAAAGCAGCTGCTGCACCAAGTAGGTCACCTGGTCTATGTGTTGAATATATGTGGCTGTGTAGTGCGAGCCCTCACGTCACAGGATAAAGCACCTGCTGCACCAGGTAGGTCTCCTGGTCTATGTGATGAATGTATGTGGCTCTGTAGTGTGAACCTTCACATCACAGGATAAAGCAGCTGCTGCACCAGGTAGGTCTCCTGGTCCATGTGTTGAATGTATGTGGCTGTGTAGCTCGAGCCCTCGCAACACAGAATAAAGCAGCTGCTGCACCAGGTAGGTCTCCCGGTCTGTGCGTTAAATTTGTGTGGCTGCATAGTGTGAGCCCTAACATCACAGGATATAGCAGTTGCTGCACTAGGCATGTCTGCTGGTCTATGCGTTGAATGTATGTGGCTGTGAGCCCTCACCTCACAGGACAAAGCAGCTGCTGCACCTCGTATGTCTCCTGGTCTATGTGTTGAATGTATGACGCTGTGTAGCATGAGCCCTCACATCACCGGATAAAGCAACTGCTGCACCAGGTAGAACTACTGGTCAATGCGTTGAATGTATGTGGCTGTGTAGTGTGAGCCCTCACATCACAGGATAAAGCAGCTGCTGCACCACGTAGGTCTCCTGGTCTCTGTGTTGAACGTATGTGGCTGTGTAGCGTGAGCCCTCAAATCACAGGATAAAGCAGCTGCTGCACCAGGTAGGTCTCCTGGTCTATGTGTTGAACGTATGTGGCAATGTAGAGCTAGCCCTCACATCACAGGATAAAGCAGCTGCTGCACAAGGTAGTTCTCCTGGTCTATGTGTTGAATGTATTTGGCTGTGAAGAATGAGCCCTCACGTCACAGGATAAAGCAGCTGCTGCACCAGGTAGGTCTCCTGGTCTATGTGTTGAATGTATGTGGCTGTTTAGTGCGAGCCCTCAAGTCACAGGATAAAGCAGCTGCTGCACCAGGTAGGTCTCCTGGTCTATGTGATGAATGAATGTATCTGTGTAGTGTGAGCCCTCACATCACACGATAAAGCAGCTGATGCACCAGGTAGGTCTCCTGGTCTATGTGTTGAATGTATGTGGCTGTTTAGCGTGAGCCCTCGCAACACCGAATAAAGCAGCTGCTGCACCAGGTAGGTCTCCCGGTCTGTGCGTTGAATTTATGTGGCTGCGTAGTGTGAGCCCTAACATCACGGGATATAGCAGTTGCTGCACTAGGCATGTCTGCTGGTCTAAGTGTTGAATGTATGTGGCTCTGAGCCCTCACCTCACAGGACAAAGCAGCTGCTGCACCTGGTAGGTTTCCTGGTCTATGTGTTGAATGTATGACGCTGTGTAGCATGAGCCCTCACATCACAGGATAAAGCAGCTGCTGCACCAGGTAGGACTCCTGGTCAATGCGTTGAATGTATGTGACTGTGTAGTGTGAGCCCTCACGTCACAGGATAAAGCAGCTGCTGCACCAGGTAGGTCTCCTGGTCTCTGTGTTGAACGTATGTGGCTCTGTAGCTTGAGCCCTCTCATCACTGGATAAAGCAGCTGCTGCACCAGGTAGGTCTCCTGGTCTATGTGTTGAATGTATTTGGCTGTGAAGAGTGAGCCCTCACGTCACAGGATAAAGCAGCTGCTGCACCAGGTAGGTCTCCTGGTCTATGTGTTGAATGTATTTGGCTGTGAAGAGTGAGCCTTCATGTCACAGGATAAAGCAGCTGCTACACCAGGTAGGTCTCCTTGTCTATGTGTTGAATGTATTGGGTGTGAAGAATGAGCCCTCACGTCACAGGATAAAGCAGCTGCTGCACCAGGTAGGTCTCCGGGTCTCTGTGTTGAACGTATGTGGCTGTGTAGCGTGAGCCCTCACGTCACAGGATAAAGCAGCTGCTGCACCAAGTAGGTCTACTGGTCTATGTGTTGAAAGTATGTGGCCGTGTACTGCGTGCCCTCACATCACAGGATAAAGCAGCTGCTGCACCCGGTAAGTCTCCTGGTCAATGTGTTTAATGTATGTGGCCGTGTAGTGCGAGCCCTCATGTCACAGGATAAAGCAGTTGCTGCACCAGGTAGGTGTCCTAGTCTATGTGTAGATTGCAGGTGGCCGTGTAGAGTGAGCCCTCACATCACTGGATAAAGCAGCTGCTGCACCAGGTAGTTCTCCTGGTATATGTGTTGAATATATGTGGCTGTGTAGTGTGAGCCCTCACATGACAGTATAAAGCAGCTGCTGCACCAGGTAGGTCTCCTGGTCTATGTGTTTAATGTATGTGGCTGTGTAGTGCGAGCCCTCACGTCACAGGATGAAGCAGTTGCTGCACCAGGTAGGTCTCCTAGTCTATGTGTAGATTGCAGTTGGCCTTGTAGAGTGAGCCCTCCCATCACTGGATAAAGCAGCTGCTGCACCAGGCACGTCTCCTGGTCAATGTGTTGAACGTATGTGGCTGTGTAGTGCGATCCTTCTCATCACAGGATAAAGCAGTTGCTGCACCAGGAAGGTCTCCTGGTCTGTCTGCTGAATATATGTGGCTGTGTATGCAGCCCTCACATCACAGGATGAAGCAGCTGCTGCACCAGGTAGGTCTGCTGGTCTATGCATTGAATGTATGTGTCTGTGTAGTGTGAGGCCTCACGTCACAGGATAAAGCAGCTGCTGCACAAGGTAGGTCTCCTGGTCTATGTGTTGAACGTACGTGTCTGCGCAGTGTGAGCCCTCACGTCACAGGATGAAGCAGCTGATGCACCAGGTAGGTCTCCGGGTCTGTGCGTTGAATGTATGTGGCTGCGTAGTGTGAGCCCTCACATTACAGGACATAGCAGTTGCTGCACTAGGCATGTCTGCTGGACTTTGTGTTTAATGTATGTGGCTGTGAGCACTCACCTCACAGGACAAAGCAGCTGCTGCACCTGGTAGGTCTCCTGGTCTATGTGTTGAATGTATGTCGCTGTGTAGCATGAGCCCTCATATCACAGGATAAAGCAGCAGCTGCACCAGGTAGGACTCCTGGTCTATGCGTTGAATGTATGCGGCTGTGTAGTGTGAGCCCTTATGTCACAGAATAAAGCAGCTGCTGCACCAGGTAGGTCTCCTGCTCTCTGTGTAGAACGTATGTGGCTGTGTAGCGTGAGCCCTCACATCACAGGATTAAGCAACTGCTTCACCAGGTAGGTCTCCTGGTCTATGTGTTGAACGTATGTGGCAATGCAGAGCTAGCCCTCACGTCACTGGATAAAGCAGCTGCTGCACCAGGTAGGTCTCCTGGTCTGTGTGTTTAATGTATTTGGCTGTGAAGAGTGAGCCTTTCATCACAGGATAAAGCAGCTGCTGCACCAGTGGAGGTCTCCTGGTCTATGTGTTGAATGCACGTGGCGGCGCAGTGTGAGCCCTCATCACAGGATGAAGCAGCTGATGCACCAGGTGGGTCTCGGGTCTGTGCATTGAATGTATGTGGCTGCGTAGTGTGATCCTCACATCACAGGACATAGCAGTTGCTGCACTGGCATGTCTGCTGGACTATGTGTTGAATGTTGTGGCTGTGAGCCCTCACCTCACAGGACAAAGCAGCTGCTGCACCTGGTAGGTCTCCTGTGTATGTGTTGAATGTATGTCGCTGTGTAGTGTGAACCCCTACGGGCCAAAGGATAAAGCAGCTGCTGCACCAGGTAGGTCTCCTGGTCTATGTGTTAAATGTATGTGTCTGTGTAGTGTGAGCCCTCAAGTCACAGGATAAAGCAGCTGCTGCACCAGGCAGGTCTCCTGGTCAGTGCGTTGAATGTATGTGGCTGTGTAGAGTGAGCCCTCACGTCACAGGATGAAGCAGCTGCTGCTCCAGGTAGGACTCCTGGTCTATGTGTTGAATGTAAGTGGTTGTGTAGCAAGAGACCTCACATCACAGGAAAACGCAGCAGCTGCACCAGGCACGTCTCCTGGTTTATGTGTTGAACGTATGTGGCTGTGTTGTGCGAGCCCTCTCGTCACAGGATAAAGCAGCTGCTGCACCAGATAGGTCTCCTGGTCTATGTGTTGAATCTGTGTGGCTGTGTAGTGCGAGCCCTCACATCACAGGATAAAGCAGCTGCTGCACCAGGTATGTCTCCTAGTCTATGTGTTGAATATATGTAGCTGTGTAGTGTGAGACCTCACGTCACAGGATAAAGCAGCTGCTGCCCCAGGTAGGTCTCCTGGACTATGTGTTGAATGTATGTGGCTGTGTAGTGTGAGCCCGCATGTCACAGGATAAAGCAGCTGCTGCACCAGGTAAGTCTCCTGGTCAATGTGTTTAATGTATGTGGCCGTGTAGTGAGAGCCCTCACGTCACTGGATAAACACCAAGTAGGTCTCCTGGTCTACGTGTTGAATGTGTGTGGCTGTGTAGTGCGAGCCCTCACATCACAGGATAAAGCAGCTGCTGCACCAGGTATGTCTCCTAGTCTATGTGTTGAACGTATGTGGCTGTGTAGTATCAGCCCTCATGTCACAAGTTGAAACAGCTGATGCACCAGGTACGTCTCCTGGTCTATGTGTTGAACGTATGTGGCAGTGTTCTGTGAGCTCTCACGTCACAGGATAATGCCACTGCTGCACCAGGTAGATCTCTGGTCTGTGTGTCCAACGTGATGTGGCAGTGAAGTGTGAGTCAGCACGTCACATAATGAAGCAACTGCTGCAAGAAGTAGGTGTCCTGGTCTATGTGTTGAAAGTATGTAGCCGTGTAGTACGAGCCCTCACGTCACAGGATAAAGCAGTTGCTGAACGAGGTAGGTTTCCTGGTCAGTGTGCTGAATGTATGTGGCTGTGTAGTGTGAGCCCTCACATCACAGGATAAAGCAGCTGCTGGACCAGGTAGGTCTCCTGGTCTGTGTTGAACGTATATGGCTGTGTAGTGTGAGCCCTTACGTCACAGAATAAAGCAGCTGCTGCACCAGGTAGGTCTCCTGCTCTCTGTGTAGAACGTATGTGGCTGTGTAGCGTGAGCCCTCACATCACAGGATTAAGCAACTGCTTCACCAGGTAGGTCTCCTGGTCTATGTGTTGAACGTATGTGGCAATGCAGAGCTAGCCTCACATCAGCAGGATGAAGCAGCTGCTGCACCAGGTAGGTCTGCTGGTCTACGCTGAATGGCTGTGTCTGTGTAGCGGAGGCCTCATGTCACAGGATAAAAGCAGCTGCTGCACAAGGTAGGTCTCCTGGTCTATGTGTTGAAGGTACGTGGCCGCGCAGTGTGAGCCCCCACGCCACAGGATGAAGCAGCTGCTGCACCAGGTAGGACCTGGTCTAGCGCGCTGGAATGTATGCGGCTGTGTACAGTGAGCTCTACGCCACAGAATAAAGCAGCTGCTGCACCAGGTAGGTCTCCTGCTCTGTGCCAGAGTATGTGGCTGTGTAGCGTGAGCCCTCACATCACAGGATTAATCAACTGCTTCACCAGGCAGGTCTCCTGGTCTATGTGTTGAACGATGTGGCAATGCAGACCAGCCCTCACGTACAGGATAAAGCAGCTGCTGCACCAGGTAGGTCTCCTGGTCTATGTGTTGAACGTGCGTGGCCGCGCAGAGTGAGCCCTCACATCACAGGACATAGCAGTTGCTGCACTAGGCATGCCTGCTGGACTATGTGTTGAATGTATGTGGCTGTGAGCCCTCAGCTCTCAGGACAAAGCAGCTACTGCACCTGGTAGGTCTCCTGGTCTATGTGTTGAATGTAGCCTGCTGTGTAGCGTGAGCCCTCATATCACAGGATAAAGCAACTGCTACCAGGTTGGACTCCTGGTCTATGCGCTGAATGTATGCGGCTGTGTAGTGTGAGCCCTTACGTCACAGGATAAAGCAGCTGCTGCACCAGGTAGGTCTCCTGTTCTATGTGTTAAAATGTATGTGTCTGTGTAGTGTGAGCCCTCAAGTCACAGGATAAAGCAGGTGCTGCACCAGGCAGGTCTCCTGGTCAGTGCGTTGAATGTATGTGGCTCTGGAAGTGAGCCCTCACATCACAGGATGAAGCAGCTGCTGCTCAGGTAGGACTCCTGGTCTATGTGTTGAATGTAAGTGGTTGTGTAACATGAGCCCTCACATCACAGGAAAACGCAGCTGCTGCACAAGGCACGTCTCCTGGTCTATGTGTTGAACATATGTGGCTGTGTTGTGCGAGCCCTCTCGTCACAGGATAAAGCAGCTGCTGCACCAGATAGGTCTCCTGGTCTATGTGTTGAATCTGTGTGGCTGTGTAGTGCGAGCTCTCACGTCACAGGATAAAGCAACTGATGCACCAGGTAGGTCTCCTGGTCTACGTGTTGAATGTGTGTGGCTGTAGTGCGAGCCTCACATCACAGGATAAAGCAGCTGCTGCATGCAGGTAGGTCTCCTGGTCTATGTGTTGGAATATGGGCGTAGCTGTGCAGTGTGAGACCTCACGTCACAGGATAAAGCAGCTGCTGCACCAGGTAGGTCTCTTGGACTATGTGTTGAATGTATGTGGCTGTGTAGTGTGAGCCCTCACGTCACAGGATAAAGCTGCTGCTGCACCAGGTAGGGCTCCTGGTGTATGTGTTCAATGTATGTGGCTGTGTAGCATGAGCCCTCACGTCACAGGATAAAGCAGCTGCTGCTCCAGGTAGGTCTCCTGGTCTATGTGTTGAACGTACGTGGCTATGTTGTGTGAGCCCTTACGTCACAGGATTAAGCAGCTGATACACCATGCAGGTCTCCTGGGTCTATGTGTTGAAAGGATGTAGCAGTATAGTGTGAGCTCACGCCAGCACAGGATAAAGCAGCTGCTCCACCAGGTAGGTCTTCTGTGTCTATGTGTTGAATGTGGCATGGCTGTGTGGTGTGGAGACCCCTCACATCACAGGATTGGCAGCTGCTGCAGCGGGTAGGTCTCCTTGTTTGTGCGTTGAATGTATGTGGCTGTGTAGTGTGAGCCCTCACATCACAGATGAAGCAGCTGCTGCAGCGGGTAGGTCTCCTTGTTTGTGCGTTGAATGTATGTGGCTGTGTAGTGTGAGCCCGCACGTCACAGGATAAAGCAGCTGCTGCACCAGGTAGGTCTCCTGGTCTATGAGTTGAATGTATGTGGCTGTGTAGCAAGCCCACACATCACAGAATAAAGCAGCTGCTCACCAGGAAGGTCTCCTGGTCTGTGTGACAGAATATATGTGGCCTGTGTGGTGCAGCCCTCACATCACAGGATGAAGCAGCTGTTGCACCAGGTAGGTCTGCTGGTCTATGCGTTGAATGTATGTGTCTGTGTAGCGTGAGGCCTCACATCACGGGATAAAGTAGCTGCTGCACAAGGTAGGTCTCCTGGTCTATGTGTTGAACGTACGTGGCTGCGCAATGTGAGCCCTCACGTCACAGGATGAAGCAGCTGATGCACCAGGTAGGTCTCCGGGTCTATGCGTTGAATGTATGTGGCTGCGTAGTGTGAGCCCTCACATCACAGGACATAGCAGTTGCTGCACTAGGCATGTCTGCTGGACTATGTGTTGAATGTATGTGGCTGTGAGCCCTCACCTCACAGGACAAAGCAGCTGCTGCACCTGGTAGGTCTCCTGGTCTATGTGTTGAATGTATGTCGCTGTGTAGCGTGAGCCCTCATATCACAGGATAAAGCAGCTGGTGCACCCAGTAGGACTCCTGGTCTGTCGCGTTGAATGTATGCGGCTGTGTAGTGTGAGCCCTTACGTCACAGGATAAAGCAGCTGCTGCACCAGGTAGAGTCTCCTGCTCTCTGGTGTAGAAACGTATGTGGCTGTGTAGCGTGAGCCCTCATATCACAGGATAAAGCAACTGCTTCTCCAGGTAGGTCTCCTGGTCTTTGTGTTGAGCGTTATGTGGCAATACAGAGCTAGCCCTCACGTCTGCGGATAAAGCAGCTGCTGCACCAGGTGGAGTCTTCTGGTCTATGTGTTTAATGTATTTGGCTGAGAAGAGTGAGCCCTCACATCACAGGATAAAGCAGCTGCTGCACCAGGTAGGTCTCCTGGTCTATGTGTTGAAGGTATGTGGCCGTGTAATGCGAGCCCTAACGTCACAGGATAAAGCAGCTGCTGCACCAGGTAGGTCTCCTGGTCAATTTGTTTAATGTATGTGGCTGTCTAGTGAGAGCCCTCACGTCACTGGATAAACACCAAGTAGGTCTCCTGGTCTATGTGTAGAATGTATGTGGCTGTGTAGTGTAAGCCCTCACGTCACAGGATAAAGCAGCTGCTGCACCAGGTGGGTCTCCTGGTCTCTGTGTTCAATGTAAGTGGCTGTGTAGTGTGAGCCATCACATCACAGGATAAAGCAGCTGCTGCACCAGGTAGGTCTCCTGGTCTATGTGTAGATTGCAGGTGGTCATGTAGTGTGAGCCCTCATGTCACAGATCAAAGCAGCTGCTGCAACAGGTAGGTCTCCTGGTCTATGTGTTGATTGCATGTGGCTGTGTAGTGCCTGCCCTCACGGCACAGGACAAAGCAGCCAGCCTGACCCGGCAGGTCTCCCTGGTCGATGCTGAATGTATGTAGCTGTGTAGTGTGAGCCCGCACATCACAGGGTAAAGCAGCTGCTGCAAAAGTAGGTCTCCTGGTCTCTGTGTTGAATGTATGTGTCTGTGTAGCGTGAGGCCTCACATCACAGGATAAAGTAGCTGCTGCACAAGGTAGGTCTCCTGGTCTATGTGTTGAACGTACGTGGCTGCGCAATGTGAGCCCTCACGTCACAGGATGAAGCAGCTGATGCACCAGGTAGGTCTCCGGGTCTATGCGTTGAATGTATGTGGCTGCGTAGTGTGAGCCCTCACATCACAGGACATAGCAGTTGCTGCACTAGGCATGTCTGCAGGACTATGTGTTGAATGTGGCTGGCTGTGGTGCCTGCGCCCTCGCGGCACAGGATAAAGCAGCTGCTTGACCGGGTAGGTCTCCTGGTCGATGTGCTGATGTATGTAGCTGTGTGGTGTGAGCCGCACATCACAGGAAAAGCAGCTGCTGCAAAAGTAGGTCTCCTGGTCTCTGTGTTGAGCATGTGTGGCTGTGTGAGCGTGAGCCATCACGTCACAGGATAAAGCAGCTGCTGCACCAGGTGGGTCTCCTGATCTATGTGTTTAAAGTATGTTGCCGTGTAGTGCGAGCCCTCACGTCACAGGATAAAGCAGCTGCTGCACCAGGTAGGTCTCCTGGTCTATGTGTTGAACGTATGTGGCTGTGTAGTGTGAGCCCTCACGTCACAGGATGAAGCAGCTGCTGCACCAGATAGGACTCCTTGTCTATGTGTTGAATGTAAGTGGTTGTTTAGCATGAGGCCTCACATCACAGGATAACTCAGCTGCTGCACCAGGCACGTCTCCTGGTCTACGCTTTGGAATGTATGTGACTGTGTGTAGTGTGAGCCCATATGTCACAGGATGAAGCAGCTGATGCACTAGGGTATGTCTCCTGGTCGACGTGTTGAACGACAAGTTGCTGTGTGCAGTGCAGACCCTCATGTCACAGGATAAAGCAGCTACTGCAAAGGTAGGTCTCCTGGTCTATGTGCTGAAATGTATCTTTGCTGTGCAGTCTGAGGCCCTCATGTCACAGGATTAGCAGCTGCTGCTCCAAGTAGGTCTCCTGGTCTATGTGTTGAATGTATGTGGCTGTGTGGTGTGAGCCCTCATGTCACAGGATAAAAGCAACTACTGCAGGTAGGTCTCCTGGTCTATGTGTTGAATGTATCTGGCTGTGCAGTGCGAGGCCCTCATGTCACAGGATAAGGCAGCTGCTGCACCAGGTATGTCTCCCTGGTCTATGAGTTTAATGTATGTGGCTGTGTGATACAGACCCTCCGTCACAGAACAAAGCAGCTGCTGCACCAGGTAGGATATCCTGGTCTGTATGTTGAATTATGTGGCTGTGTAGTGCGAGCCCTCACGTCACAGGATAAAACAGCTGCTGCACCTGGTAGGTCTCCAGGTCTGTGCATTGAATGCATGTGGCTGTGTAGTTCGAACCCTCACGTCACAGGATAAAGCAGCTGCTGTACCAGGTAGGTCTCCTTGTCTATGTGTTGAACGTATGTGGCTGTGTAGTATCAGCCCTCATGTCACAAGTTGAAACAGCTGATGCACCAGGTACGTCTCCTGGTCTATGTGTTGAACGTATGTGGCAGTGTTCTGTGAGCTCTCACGTCACAGGATAAAGCCACTGCTGCACCAGGTAGATCTCCTGGTGTGTGTGTTCAACGTATGTGGCAGTGAAGTGTGAGTCCGCACGTCACATAATGAAGCAGCTGCTGCAAGAAGTAGGTGTCCAGTCTATGTGTTGAAAGTAATGTAGTGTAGTGTTACGCAGCCTCACGTCCACAGGATAAAGCAGTTGCTGAACGGTGGTGGCTTTCCTGGTCAGTGTGCTGAATGTATGTGGCTGTGTAGTGTGAGCCCTCACATCACAGGATAAAGCAGCTGCTGGACCAGGTAGGTCTCCTGGTCTGTGTTGAACGTATATGGCTGTGTAGTGTGAGCCCTCACTTCACAGGATGAAGCAGCTGTTGCACCAGGTAGGTCTGCTGGTCTATTCGTTGAATGTATGTGTCTGTGTAGTGTGACGCCTCACGTCACAGGATAAAGCAGCTGTTGCACCAGGTAGGTCTCCTGCTCTCTGTGTTAGAACGTATGGGCTGTGTAGCGTGAGCCCTCACATCACAGGATAAAGCAACTGCTTCACCCGGTATGTCTCCTGGTCTTTGTTGTTGAGCGTATGTGGCAATACAAAGCTAGCCCTCACGTCCAGGGATAAAGCAGCTGCCTGCACCAGTGCAGGTCTCCTGGTCTATGTGTTTAATGTATTTGGCTGTGAAGAGTGAGCCCTCACGTCACAGGATAAAGCAGCTGCTGCACCAGGTGAGGTCTCTGGTCTATGTGTGAAGGTATGTGGCGTGTGTCACGAGCCCTAACGTCACAGGATAAAGCAGCTGCTGAACCAGGTAAGACTCCATGTCAATGTTTTTAATGTATGCATGCAGTAGTGAGAGCCCTCTACACTGGATAAACACCAAGTAGGTCTCCTGGTCTATGTGTAGAATGTATGTGGCTGTGTAGTGTAAGCTCACGCTACAGGATAAAGCAGCTGCTGCACCAGGTGGGTCTCCTGGTCTCTGTGTTCAATGTAAGTGGCTGTGTAGTGTGAGCCATCACATCACAGGATAAAGCAGCTGCTGCACCAGGTAGGTCTCCTGGTCTATGTGTAGAATGTATGTGGCTGTGTAGTGTAAGCCCTCACGTCACAGGATAAAGCACTGCTGCTGCACCGGTGGGTCTCCTGGTCTCTGTCTTCAATTTAAGTGGCTGTGTGCTCGAAGCCATCATCACAGGATAAAGCAGCTGCTGCACCAGGTAGGTCTCCTGGTCTATGTGTAGATTGCAGGTGGCATGTAGTGTGAGCCCCTCACGTCACAGATCAAAGCAGCTGCTGCAGGTAGGTCTCCTGGTCTATGTGTTGAATGTATGTGGCTGTGTAGTGCTCGCCCTCCGGCACAGCATAAAGCAGCTGCTGAACGGGTAGGTCTCCTGGTCTATGTGCTGAATGTATGTAGCTGTGTAGTGTGAGCCCGCACATCACAGGGTAAAGCAGCTGCTGCAAAGAGTCTCCTGGTCTCTGTGTTGAACGTATGTGGCTGTGTGCGTGAGCCATCCGTCACAGGATAAAGCAGCTGCTGCCAGGTAGGACTCCTGGTCTATGTGTTGAAAGAATGCGCCTGTGTAGTGTGAGCCCTTACGTCACAGAATAAAGCAGCTGCTGCACCAGGTAGGTCTCCTGCTCTCTGTGTAGAACGTATGTGGCTGTGTAGCGTGAGCCCTCACATCACAGGATTAAGCAACTGCTTCACCAGGTAGGTCTCCTGGTCTATGTGTTGAACGTATGTGGCAATGCAGAGCTAGCCCTCACGTCACAGGATGAAGCAGCTGCTGCACCAGGTAGGTCTGCTGGTCTATACGTTGAATGTATGTGTCTGTGTAGCGTGAGGCCTCATGTCACAGGATAAAGCAGCTGCTGCTCAAGGTAGGTCTCCTGGTCTATGTGTTGAACGTACGTGGCTGCGCAGTGTGAGCCCTTACGTCACAGGATGAAGCAGCTGCTGCACCAGGTAGGACTCCTGGTCTATGCGTTGAATGTATGCGGCTGTGTACTATGAGCTCTTACGTCACAGAATAAAGCAGCTGCTGCACCAGGTAGGTCTCCTGCTCTCTGTGTAGAAAGTATGTGGCTGTGAAGCGTGAGCCCTCACATCACAGGATTAATCAACTGCTTCACCAGGTAGGTCTCCTGGTCTATGTGTTGAACGTACGTGGCTGCGCAGAGTGAGCCCTCACATCACAGGACATAGCAGTTGCTGCACTAGGCATGTCTGCTGGACTATGTGTTGAATGTATGTGGCTGTGAGCCCTCACCTCACAGGACAAAGAAGCTGCTGCACCTGGTACGTCTCCTGGTGTATGTGTTGAATGTATGTCGCTGTGTGGCGTGAGCCCTCATATCTGGGATAAAAGCAACTGCTGCACCAGGTTGGACTCCTGGTCATGCGTTGAATGTATGCGGCTGTGTAGTGTGAGCCCTTACATCACAGGATAAAGCAGCTGCTGCACCAGGTAGGTCTCCTGTTCTATGTGTTAAATGTATGTGTCTGTGTAGTGTGAGCCCTCAAGTCACAGGATAAAGCAGGTGCTGCACCAGGCAGGTCTCCTGGTCAGTGCGTTGAATGTATGTGGCTCTGTAGAGTGAGCCCTCACATCACAGGATGAAGCAGCTGCTGCTCCAGGTAGGACTCCTGGTCTATGTGTTGAATGTAAGTGGTTGTGTAACATGAGCCCTCACATCACAGGAAAACGCAGCTGCTACACCAGGCACGTCTCCTGGTCTATGTGTTGAACATATGTGGCTGTGTTGTGCGAGCCCTCTCGTCACAGGATAAAGCAGCTGCTGCACCAGATAGGTCTCCTGGTCTATGTGTTGAATCTGTGTGGCTGTGTGATTAAAGGTCTCTCACGTCTGGGATAAAGCTAACTGATGCGGTAGGTCTCCTGGTCTCGTGTTGAATGTGTGGTTGCTGAGTGCGAGCCCTCACATCACAGGATAAAGCAGCTGCTGCACCAGGTAGGTCTCCTGGTCTATGTGTTGAATATATGTAGCTGTGTAGTGTGAGACCTCACGCCACAGGATAAAGCAGCTGCTGCAGAGTGAGGTCTCTTAGACTATGTGTTGAATGTATGTGGCTGTGTGGTGTGAGCCCTCACGTCACAGGATAAAGCTGCTGCTGCACCAGGTAGGGCTCCTGGTCTGTGTGTTCAATGTATGTGGCTGTGTGGCATGAGCCCTCACGTCACAGGATCAAGCTGCTGCTCCAGGTAGGTCTCCTGGTCTATGTATTTGAATGTACGTGGCTATATTGTGTGAGCCCTTACGTCACAGGATTAAGCAGCTGATACACCATGCAGGTCTCCTGGTCTATGTGTTGAAAGGATGTAGCAGTATAGTGTGAGCCCTCACGTCACAGGATAAAGCAGCTGCTCCACCAGGTAGGTCTTCTGGTCTATGTGTTGAATGTATGTGGCTGTGTAGTGTGAGCCCGCATGTCACAGGATAAAGCAGCTGCTGCACCAGGTAGGTCTCCTGGTCTATGTGTTGAATATGCATTAGCTGCAAGAGTGAGCCCTCACATCACAGGACATAGCAGTTGCTGCACTAGGCATGTCTGCTGGACTATGTGTTGAATGTATGTGGTGTGAGCCTCACCCACAGGACAAAGAAGCTGCTGCACCTGGTACGTCTCCTGGTCTATGTGTTGAATGTGGCGCTGTGTAGCGTGAGCCCTCATATCACAGGATAAAGCAACTGCTGCACCAGGTTGGACTCCTGGTCTATGCGTTGAATGTATCTCGGCTGTGTAGTGTGAGCCCTTACATCACAGGATAAAGCAGCTGCTGCAGGTGGTCTCCTGTTCCATGTGTTAAATGTATGTGTCTGTGTAGTAGAGCCCTCAAGTCACAGGATAAAGCAGGTGCTGCACCAGGCAGGGCTCCTGGTCAGTGCGTTGAATGTATGTGGCTCTGTAGAGTGAGGCCTCACATCACAGGATGAAGCAGCTGCTGCTCCAGGTAGGACTCCTGGTCTATGTGTTGAATGTAAGTGGTTGTGTAACATGAGCCCTCACATCACAGGAAAACGCAGCTGCTGCACCAGGCACATCTCCTGGTCTATGTGTTGAACATATGTGGCTGTGTTGTGCGAGCCCTCTCGTCACAGGATAAAGCAGCTGCTGCACCAGATAGGTCTCCTGGTCTATGTGTTGAATCTGTGTGGCTGTGTGATGCGATCTCTCACGTCTGACAGGATAAAGTAACTGATGCACCAGTGAATCTCCTGGTCTCACGTGTTGAATGTGTGTGGTTGTGTGGTGCGAGCCCTCACATCACAGGATAAAACAGCTGCTGCACCAGGTAGGTCTCCTGGTCTATGTGTTGAATATATGTAGCTGTGTAGTGTGAGACCTCACGTCACAGGACAAAGCAGCTGCTGCACCAGGTAGGTCTCTTGGACTATGTGTTGAATGTATGTGGCTGTGTAGTGTGAGCCCTCGCGTCACAGGATAAAGCTGCTGCTGCACCAGGTAGGGCTTCTGGTCTATGTGTTCAATGTATGTGGCTGTGTAGCATGAGCCCTCATGTCACAGGATAAAGCAGCTGCTGCTCCAGGTAGGTCTCCTGGTCTATGTGTTGAATGTACGTGGCTATGTTGTGTGAGCCCTTACGTCACAGGTTTAAGCAGCTGATACACCATGCAGGTCTCCTGGTCTATGTGTTGAAAGGATGTAGCAGTATAGTGTGAGCCCTCACGTCACAGGATAAAGCAGCTGCTCCACCAGGTAGGTCTTCTGGTCTATGTGTTGAATGTATGTGGCTGTGTAGTGTGAGCCCTCACATCACAGATGAAGCAGCTGCTGCACCAGGGAGGTCTCCTGGTCTATGAGTTGAATGTATGTGGCTGTGTAGCGCGAGCCCACACATCACAGGATAAAGCAGTTGCTGCACCAGGAAGGTCTCCTGGTCTGTGTGCTGAATATATGTGGCTGTGTAGTGCAGCCCTCACATCACAGGATGAAGCAGCTGTTGCACCAGGTAGGTCTGCTGGTCTATCGTTGAATGTATGTGTCTGTGTGAGCGTGAGCCTCACATCACAGGACAAAGCAGCTGCTGCACAAGGTATGTCTCCTGGTCTATGTGTTGAATGTATGTGGCTGTGAGCCCTCACCTCACAGGAGAAAGCAGCTGCTGCACCTGGTAGGTCTCCTGGTCTATGTGTTGAATGTATGTCGCTGTGTAGCGTGAGCCCTCATATCACAGGATAAAGCAGCTGGTGCACCCAGTAGGACTCCTGGTCTATGCGTTGAATGTATGCGGCTGTGTAGTGTGAGCCCTTACGTCACAGGATAAAGCAGCTGCTGCACCAGGTAGGTCTCCTGCTCTCTGTGTAGAACGTATGTGGCTGTGTAGCGTGAGCCCTCACATCACAGGATAAAGCAACTGCTTCTCCAGGAAGGTCTCCTGGTCTTTGTGTTGAACGTATGTGGCAATACAGAGCTAGCCCTCACGTCACAGGATAAAGCAGCTGCTGCACCAGGTAGGTCTTCTGGTCTATGTGTTTAATGTATTTGGCTGTGAAGAGTGAGCCCTCACGTCACAGGATAAAGCAGCTGCTGCACCAGGTAGGTCTCCTGGTCTATGTGTTGAAGGTATGTGGCCGTGTAATGCGAGCCCTAACGTCACAGGATAAAGCAGCTGCTGCACCAGGTATGTCTCCTGGTCAATTTGTTTAATGTATGTGGCTGTGCAGTGAGAGCCCTCACGTCACTGGATAAACACCAAGTAGGTCTCCTGGTCTATGTGTAGAAATGTATGTGGCTGTGTAGTGTAAGCCCTCACGTCACAGGATAAAGCAGCTGCTGCACCAGGTGGGTCTCCTGGTCTCTGTGGTCAATGTAAGTGGCTGCGTAGTGTGAGCCATCACATCACAGGATAAAGCAGCTGCTGCACCAGGTAGGTCTCCTGGTCTATGTGTAGATTGCAGGTGGTCATGTAGTGTGAGCCCTCACGTCACAGATCAAAGCAGCTGCTGCAACAGGTAGGTCTCCTGGTCTATGTGTTGAATGTATGTGGCTGTGTAGTGCTCGCCCTCACGGCACAGGATAAAGCAGCTGCTTGACCGGGTAGGTCTCCTGGTCGATGTGCTGAATGTATGTAGCTGTGTAGTGTGAGCCCGCACATCACAGGGTAAAGCAGCTGCTGCAAAAGTAGGTCTCCTGGTCTCTGTGTTGAATGTATGTGTCTGTGTAGCGTGAGGCCTCACATCACAGGATAAAGTAGCTGCTGCACAAGGTAGGTCTCCTGGTCTATGTGTTGAACGTACGTGGCTGCGCAATGTGAGCCCTCACGTCACAGGATGAAGCAGCTGATGCACCAGGTAGGTCTCCGGGGTCTATGCGTTGAATGTATGTGGCTGCGTAGTGTGAGCCCTCACATCACAGGACATAGCAGTTGCTGCACTAGGCATGTCTGCTGGACTATGTGTTGAATGTATGTGGCTGTGAGCCCTCACCTCACAGGACAAAGCAGGTGCTGCACCTGGTAGGTCTCCTGGTCTATGTGTTGAATGTATGTCGCTGTGTAGCGTGAGCCCTCATATCACAGGATAAAGCAGCTGGTGCACCCCGGTAGGACTCCTGGTCTATGCGTTGAATGTATGCGGCTGTGTAGTGTGAGCCCTTACGTCACAGGATAAAGCAGCTGCTGCACCAGGTAGGTCTCCTGCTCTCTGTGTAGAATGTATGTGGCTGTGTAGCATGAGCCCTCACATCACAGGATAAAGCAACTGCTTCTCCAGGTAGGTCTCCTGGTCTTTGTGTTGAACGTATGTGGCAATACAGAGCTAGCCCTCACGTCACAGGATAAAGCAGCTGCTGCACCAGGTAGGTCTCCTGGTCTATGTGTTTAATGTATTTGGCTGTGAAGAGTGAGCCCTCACGTCACAGGATAAAGCAGCAGCTGCACCAGGTAGGTCTCCTGGTCTATGTGTTGAAGGTATGTGGCCGTGTGTGCAGCCCTAACGCCACAGGATAAAGCAGCTGCTGCACCAGGTAGGTCTCCTGGTCAATGTGTTTAATGTATGGTCGCAGTGAGAGCCTCACGTCACTGGATAAACACCAAGTAGGTCTCCGGTCTTGTGTAGAATGTATGTGGCTGTGTAGTGTAAGCCCTCACGTCACAGGATAAAGCAGCTGCTGCACCAGGTGGGTCTCCTGGTCTCTGTGTTCAATGTAAGTGGCTGTGTAGTGTGAGCCATCACATCACAGGATAAAGCAGCTGCTGCACCAGGTAGGTCTCCTGGTCTATGTGTAGATTGCAGGTGGTCATGTAGTGTGAGCCCTCAGGTCACAGATCAAAGCAGCTGCTGCAACAGGTAGGTCTCCTGGTCTATGTGTTGAATGTATGTGGCTGTGTAGTGCTCGCCCTCACGGCACAGGATAAAGCAGCTGCTTGACCGGGTAGGTCTTCTGGTCGATGTGCTGAATGTATGTAGCTGTGTAGTGTGAGCCCGCACATCACAGGGTAAAGCAGCTGCTGCAAAAGTAGGTCTCCTGGTCTCTGTGTTGAACGTATGTGGCTGTGTAGCGTGAGCCATCACGTCACAGGATAAAGCAGCTGCTGCACCAGGTGGGTCTCCTGATCTATGTGTTTAAAGTATGTTGCCGTGTAGTGCGAGCCCTCACGTCACAGGATAAAGCAGCTGCTGCACCAGGTAGGTCTCCTGGTCTATGTGTTGAACGTATGTGGCTGTGTAGTGCGAGCCCTCACATCACAGGATAAAGCAGCTGCTGCACCAGTTAGATCTCCTGGTCTCTGTGCTGAATGTGTGGCTGTGTAACGTGAGCCCTTGCATCACAGGGTAAAGCAGCTGCTGCACCAGGTAGGTCTCCTGGTCTATGTGTTGAATGTATGAGACTGTGTAGTGTGAGCCCTCACATCACAGGATAAAGCAGCTGCTGCACCAGGTAGGTCTCCTGGTCAGTGCGTTGAAAGTATGTGGCTGTGTAGTGTGAGCCCTCACGTCACAGGATGAAGCAGCTGCTGCACCAGATAGGACTCCTTGTCTATGTGTTGAATGTAAGTGGTTGTTTAACATGAGGCCTCACATCACAGGATAACTCGGCTGCTGCACCAGGCACGTCTCCTGGTCTACGTTTTGAATGTATGTGACTGTGTAGTGTGAGCCCATATGTCACAGGATGAAGCAGCTGATGCACTAGGTATGTCTCCTGGTCGACGTGTTGAACGTATGTTGCTGTGTAGTGCGAGCCCTCATGTCACAGGATAAAGCAGCTACTGCACCAGGTGGGTCTCCTGGTCTATGTGTTGAATGTATCTTGCTGTGCAGTGCGAGCCCTCATGTCACAGGATTAAGCAGCTGCTGCTCCAAGTAGGTCTCCTGGTCTATGTGTTGAATGTATGTGGCTGTGTGGTGTGAGCCCTCATGTCACAGGATAAAGCAGCTACTGCACCAGGTAGGTCTCCTGGTCTATGTGTTGAATGTATCTGGCTGTGCAGTGCAGAGCCCTCATATCACAGGATAAGGCAGCTGCACCAGGTATGTCTCCTGGTCTATGAGTTTAATGTATGTGGCTGTGTGCGCGAGCTCTCACATCACAGGATAAAGCAGTTGCTACACCAGGAAGGTCTCCTGGTCTGTGTTCTGAATGTATGTGGCAGTGAAGTGGAAGCCCTCACATCACAGGATAAAGCAGCTGCACACCAGGTATGTCTGCTGTTCTCTGTGCTGAATGTAAGTGGCTGTGTAGTGAGCCCTCACATCACAGGATAAAGCAGCTGCTGCACCATGTAGGTCTCCAGGTCTGTGCATTGAATGTATGTGGCTGTGTAGTGTGAGCCCGCAAGTCACAGGATAAAAGCAGCTGCTGCACCACGTAGGTCTCAGATCTGTTTGTTGAACGTATGTGGCTGCGTAGTGTGAGGCCTCACGTCACAGGATGAAGCAGCTGCTGCACCTGGTAGGTCTCCAGGTCTGTGCATTGAATGTATGTGTCTGTGTAGTTCGAACCCTCACGTCACAGGATAAAGCAGCTGCTGCACCAGGTAGGTCTCCTGGTCTATGTGTTGACGTGTATGTGGCTGTAGTATCAGCCCTCATGTCACAAGATGAAACAGCTGATGCACCAGGTACGTCTCCTGGTCTATGTGTTGAACGATGTGGCAGTGTTCTGTGAGCTCTCACGTCACAGGATAAAGCCACTGCTGCACCAGGTAGATTTCCTGGTCTGTGTGTTCAATGTATGTGGCAGTGAAGTGTGAGTCCGCACGTCACATCATGAAGCAGCTGCTGCACCAAGTAGGTGTCCTGGTCTATGTGTTGAAAGTATGTGGCCGTGTAGTACGAGCCCTCACGTCACAGGATAAAGCAGTTGCTGAACGAGGTAGGTCTCTTGGTCTGTGTGCTGAATGTATGTGGCTGTGTAGTGTGAGCCCTCACATCACAGGATAAAGCAGCTGCTGGACCAGGTAGGTCTTCTGGTCTGTGTTGAACGTACATGGCTGTGTAGCGTGACCCCTCACATCACAGGATAAAACAGCTGCTGCACCAGGAAGGTCTCCTTGTCTATGTTTTGAATGTATGTCAGTGTAGTGTGATCTCTTACGTCACAGGATAAAGCAGCTGCTGGACTGGGTAGGTCTCCTGGTCTATGTGTTGAATGTATGTTTGCTATGTAGTGTGAGCCCATGCGTCACAGGATAAAGCAGCTGCTGCACTTGGTAGGTCTCCTGGTCTAAGCGTTGAATGTATGTTGCCATGTAGCGTGAGCCCTCACATCACAGGACAAAGCAGCTGCTGCACCAGGTAGGTCTCCTGGTCTATGTGTTGAATGTATGTGGCTGTGTAGTGTGAGCCCTCACGTCACAGGATGAAGCAGCTGATGCACCAGGTAGGTCTCCTGGTCTATGTCTCGAACGTATGTGGCTGTGTAGTGTGAGCCCTCCCGTCACAGGATGAAGCAGCTGCTGCACCAGATAGGTCTCCTGGTCTATTTGTTGAATGTATGTTTCCTATGTAGTGTGAGCCGTCATGTCACAGGATAAAGCAGCTGCTGCACCAGGTAGGTCTCCTGGTCTATGTGTTGAACATATTTGGCTGTGTAGTGTGAGCCCTCACGTCACGGGATAAAGCAGCTGCTGCACCAGGTAGATCTCCTTGTCTCTGTGTTGAATGTAAGTGGCTGTGTAGTGTGATCCATCACATCACAGGATAAAGGAGCTGCTGCACCAGGTAGGTCTCCCAGTCTATGTGTTGAACATATGTTGCTGTGTAGTGTGAGCCCCTCACATCACGGGATAAAGCAGCTGCAGCACCAGGTAGGTCTCCTGGTCTATGTGTTGAATGTAAGTGGCTGTGTAGCGTGTTCCATCACATCACAGGATTAAGCAGCTGCTGCACCAGGTAGTCTCCTGGTCTATGTGTTGAATGTATGTGGCTGTGTAGTGTGAGCCCTCACGTCACAGGATGAAGCAGCTGATGCACCAGGTATGTCTCCAGATCTATGTGTTGAACGATATGGCTGTAGTGTGAGCCCTCACGTCACAGGATGAAGCAGCTGCTGCACTAGGTAGGTCTGCAGGTCTATGTGTCGAACGTATGTGGCTGTGAAGTGTGAGCCCTCACGTCACAGGATAAAGCAGCTGCTGCACCAGGTAGGTCTCCTGGTCTCTGTGTTGAATGTAATTGGCTGTGTAGTGTGAGCCATCACATCACAGGATAAAGGAGCTGCTGCACCAGGTAGGTCTCCTGGTCTATGTGTAGATTGCAGGTGGCCGTGTAGTGTGAGCCCTCACGTCACAGGATAAAGCAGCTGCTGCACCAGATAGGTCTCATGGTCTACGTGTTGGATGTATGTGACAGTGTAGTGTGAGCCCTTACGTCGCAGGATGAAGCCGCTGATGCACCAGGTATGTCTCCTGGTCGACGTGTTGAACGTATGTTACTGTGCAGTGCAAGCCCTCACATCACAGGATAAAGCAGCTGCTGCACCAGGTAATTCTCCTTGTCTATGTGTTGAATGTATGTGGCTGTGCAGTGCGAGCCCTCACGTCACAGGATGAAGCAGCTGCTGCACCAGGTAGGAATCCTTGTTTGTGCGTTGAATGTATGTGGCTGTGTAGTGTGAGCCGCATGTCACAGGATGAAGCAGCTGCTGCACGGTAGGAATCCTTGTTTGTGCGTTGAATATATGTGGCTGTGTAGTGTGAGCCTGCGTCACAGGATAAAGCAGCTGCTACAACAGGTATGTCTGCTGGTCTCTGTACTGAATTTAAGTGGCTGTTTAGTGAGAGTCCTCACGTCACAGGATAAGGCAGCTCCAGCACCAGGTAGGTCTGCTGGTCTACGCATTGAATGTATGTGTCTGTGAAGCGTGAGCCCTCACGTCACAGGATAAAGCAGCTGCTGCACCTGGTAGGTCTCCAGGTCTGTGCATTGAATGTATGTGGCTGTGTAGTGAGTTTCTTCACATCACAGGATAAAGTAGCTGCTGCACCAGGTAGGTCTCCTGGTCTATGTGTTGAACATGTGAGGCTGCGTAGTGTGAACCCTCACGTCACAGGATGAAGCAGCTAATGCACCAGGTAGGTCTCCTGGTTTGTGTGTTGAATGTATGTGGCCGTGTAGTTCGAGCCCTCACATCACAGGATAAAGCAGCTGCCACATCAGGTATGTCTGCTGGTCTCTGTGCTGAATGTAAGTGGCTGTGTAGTGAGAGACCTCACATCACAGGATAAAGCAGCTGCTACACCAGGTAGGTCTCCTGGTGTATGTGTTGAATGTGTGTGGCTTTGTAGTGCGAGCCCTCACGTCACAGAACAAAGCAGCTGCTGCACCTTGTAGGTCTACTGGTCTATGTGTTGAATGTATGTGGCCGTGAAGTGCGAGCCCTCACATCACAGGATAAAGCAGCTGCTGGACCGGGTAGGTCTCCTGGTCTGTGTGTTCAATGTATGTGGCTGTGCAGTGTGCGCCCTGACATCACAGGATAAAGCAGCTTCTGCACCAGGTAGGTCTCCTGGTCATTGCGCTCAATGTGTGTGGCTGTGTAGTGCGAGCCCTCACGTCACAGGATAAAGCAGCTGCTGCACCTGGTAGGTCTCCAGGTCTGTGCATTGAATGTATATGGCTATGTAGTGCGAGCCCTCAAGTCACAGGATAAAGCAGCTGCTGCACCAGGTAGGTCTCCTGGTCTGTGTGTTGAACGTATGTGGCTGTGTAGTATCAGCCCTCAAGTCTCAAGATGAAACAGCTGATGCACCAGGTACATCTCCTGGTCTATGTGCTCAATGTATGTGGCAGTGAAGTGTGAGCCCCGCACGTCACATCATGAAGCAGCTGCTGCACCAGGTACGCCTCCTGGTCTATATGTTGAACGTATGTGGCTGTGTAGCGTGAGCTCTCACATCACAGGATAAAGCCACTGCTGCACCAGGTAGATCTCCTGGTCTGTGTGTTCAATGTATGTGGCAGTGAAGTGTGAGTCCGCACGTCACATCATAAAGCAGCTGCTGCATCAGGTAGGTCTTCTGGTCTATGTGTTGAACGTATGTGGCTGTGTAGCGTGAGCCCTCATGTCACAGGATGAAGCAGCTGCTGCACCTAGTAAGTCTCCTGGTCTATGTGTTGAATGTATGTTTCTGTGTAGTGTGAGCCGTCACATCACAGGATAAAGCAGCTGCTGTACCAGGTAGGTCTCCTGGTCTATGTGTTGATTGCAGGTGGCCGTGTAGTGTGAGCCCTCACATCACTGGATAAAGCAGCTGCTGCACCAGGTTGGTCTCCTGGTCTATGTGCTGAATGTATGTGGCTGTGTAGTTCGAGCCCTCACGTCACAGGATAAAGCAGCTGCTGCACCTGGTAGGTCTTCCGGTCTCTGTGCTGAATGTATGTGGCTGTGTAGCGCGAGCGCTTGCTTTATGGGATAGAGCAGCTGCTGCACCAGGCAGGTCTCCTGGTCTATGTGTTGATTGCAGGTGGCCGTGTAGTGTGAGCCCTCACATCACTGGATAAAGCAGCTGCTGCACCAGGTTGGTCTCCTGGTCTATGTGTTGAATGTATGTGGCTGTGTAGTGTGAGCCCTCACGTCACAGGATGAAGCAGCTGATGCACCAGGTATGTCTCCAGATCTATGTGTTGAACGTATGTGGCTGTGTAGTGTGAGCCCTCACGTCACAGGATGAAGCAGCTGCTGCACTAGGTAGGTCTCCAGCTCTATCTGACGAACGTATGTGGCTGTGTAGTGTGAGCCCTCACGTCACAGGATGAAGCAGCTGCTGCACCAGGTAGGTCTCCTGGTCTCTGTGTTGAATGTAATTGGCTGTGTAGTGTGAGCCATCACATCACAGGATAAAGGAGCTGCTGCACCAGGTAGCTCTCCTGGTCTATGTGTAGATTGCAGGTGGCCGTGTAGTGTGAGCCCTCCGTCACAGGATAAAGCAGCTGCTGCACCAGGTAGGTCCTCATGGTCTACGTGTTGGATGTATGTGACAGTGTAGTGTGAGCCCTTGCGCCGCAGGATGAAGCCGCTGATGCACCAGGTATGTCTCCTGGTCGACGTGTTGAACGTATGTTACTGTGCAGTCGCGAGCCTCACATCACAGGATAAAGCAGCTGCTGCACCAGGTAATTCTCCTTGTCTATGTGTTGAATGTATGTGGCTGTGCAGTGCAGGCCCTCACGTCACAGGATGAAGCAGCTGCTGCACCAGGTGGAATCCTTGTTTGTGCATTGAATGTATGTGGCTGTGTAGTGTGAGCCGCATGTCACAGGATGAAGCAGCTGCTGCACCGGGTAGGAATCCTTGTTTGTGCGTTGAATATATGTGGCTGTGTAGTGTGAGCCGCACGTCACAGGATAAAGCAGCTGCTACACCAGGTATGTCTGCTGGTCTCTGTACTGAATTTAAGTGGCTGTTTAGTGAGAGTCCTCACGTCACAGGATAAGGCAGCTCCAGCACCAGGTAGGTCTGCTGGTCTATGCATTGAATGTATGTGTCTGTGTAGCGTGAGCCCTCACGTCACAGGATAAAGCAGCTGCTGCACCTGGTAGGTCTCCAGGTCTGTGCATTGAATGTATGTGGCTGTGTAATGAGTTTCTTCACATCACAGGATAAAGTAGCTGCTGCACCAGGTAGGTCTCCTGGTCTATGTGTTGAACATGTGTGGCTGCGTAGTGTGAACCCTCACGTCACAGGATGAAGCAGCTAATGCACCAGGTAGGTCTCCTGGTTTGTGTGTTGAATGTATGTGGCCGTGTAGTGCGAGCCCTCACATCACAGGTTAAAGCAGCTGCCACATCAGGTATGTCTGCTGGTCTCTGTGCTGAATGTAAGTGGCTGTGTAGTGAGAGACCTCACATCACAGGATAAAGCAGCTGCTACACCAGGTAGGTCTCCTGGTCTATGTGTTGAATGTGTGTGGCTTTGTGGTGCGAGCCCTCACGTCACAGAACAAAGCAGCTGCTGCACCTTGTAGGTTTACTGGTCTATGTGTTGAATGTATGTGGCCGTGAAGTGCGAGCCCTCACATCACAGGATAAAGCAGCTGCTGGACCGGGTAGGTCTCCTGGTCTGTGTGTTCAATGTATGTGGCTCTGCAGTGTGCGCCCTGACATCACAGGATAAAGCAGCTTCTGCACCAGGTAGGTCTCCTGGTCACTGCGCTCAATGTGTGTGGCTGTGTAGTGCGAGCCCTCACGTCACAGGATAAAGCAGCTGCTGCACCTGGTAGGTCTCCAGGTCTGTGCATTGAATGTATGTGGCTGTGTAGTGCGAGCCCTCAAGTCACAGGATAAAGCAGCTGCTGCACCAGGTAGGTCTCCTGGTCTGTGTGTTGAACGTGTGGCTGTGTAGTATCAGCCCTCAAGTCTCAAGATGAAACAGCTGATGCACCAGGTACATCTCCTGGTCTATGTGCTCAATGTATGTGGCAGTGAAGTGTGAGCCCATGCGTCACATCATGAAGCAGCTGCTGCACCAGGTCGCCTCCTGGTCTATATGTTGAGCGTATGTGGCTGTGTAGCGTGAGCTCACATCACAGGATAAAGCCACTGCTGCACCAGGTAGATCTCCTGGTCTGTGTGTTCAATGTATGTGGCAGTGAAGTGTGAGTCCGCACGTCACATCATAAAGCAGCTGCTGCATCAGGTAGGTCTTCTGGTCTATGTGTTGAACGTATGTGGCTGTGTAGCGTGAGCCCTCATGTCACAGGATGAAGCAGCTGCTGCACCTAGTAAGTCTCCTGGTCTATGTGTTGAATGTATGTTTCTGTGTAGTGTGAGCCGTCACGTCACAGGATAAAGCAGCTGCTGTACCAGGTAGGTCTCCTGGTCTATGTGTTGATTGCAGGTGGCCGTGTAGTGTGAGCCCTCACATCACTGGATAAAGCAGCTGCTGCACCAGGTTGGTCTCCTGGTCTATGTGCTGAATGTATGTGGCTGTGTAGTGTGAGCCTACACATCACAGGATGAAGCAGCTGCTGCACCTGGTAGGTCTCCTGGTCTATGTGTTGAATGTTTGTGGCTGTGTAGTTCGAGCCCTCACGTTACAGGATAAAGCAGCTGCTGCACTGGTAGGTCTTCCGGTCTCTGTGCTGAATGTATGTGGCTGTGTGGCGGCGCTTGCTTTATAGGATGGGCAGCTGCTGCCAGGCAGGTCTCCCTGGTCTATGTGTTGAATGTATGTGGCTGTGTAGCGCGAGCCCTTGCGTTACAGGATAAAGCAGCTGCTGCACCAGGTAGGTCTCCTGGTCTATGTGTTGAATGTATGTGGCTGTGTAGTGTGAACCCTCACATCACAGGATAAAGCAGCTGCTGCACCAGGTAGGTATCCTGGTCTATGTGCTGAATGTATGTGGCTGTGTAGCGCAAGCCCTCACATCACTGGATAGCAGCTGCTGCACCTGGGTTACCACCTGTCCTGATTTTCGCAGGACAGTCCTGATTTAGGCAGCTGTCCTGCAAAGAAACATGAAAATACTAAATGTCCTGATTTTAGAGTAGTAAAGTATTTTCTAACTTTCCACTAAATCTTCTAGAAAACAACAATAGCTTAACTAAAATTAATTAAAATGATAAGAAACAACAGAAGCAACTAAGAAACTACAATACTTAGCCTTAATTCTGATTATGTAGAGTAGACAAGTCTGTTGCATCGGTCGAGAGTTCGTATTGTCTCGAAAAATCATGTTTCAGTAAGAAATGTCCCACTTTGAACTTCTTAAAAGGTGCTAACCCTGGCTGCACCAAGTAGGTCTCCTGGTCTATGTGTTGAATGTGTGTGGCTGTGTAGTGTGAGCCCTCTCGTCACAGGATAAAGCAGCTGCTGCACCAGGTAGGTCTCTAGGTCTGTGCATTGAATGTTTGTGGCTGTGTAGTGTGAGTCCTCACATCAGAGGATGAAGCAGCTGCTGCACCAGGTAGGTCTCCTGGTCTATGTGTTGAATGTATGTGGCTGTGTAGTGTGAGCCCTCACGTCACATTATGAAGCAGCTGATGCACCAGATAGGTCTCCAGATCTATGTGTTGAATGTATGTGGTTGTGTAGTGTGAGCCCTCACGTCACAGGATGAAGCAGCTGATGCACCAGATAGGTCTCCAGATCTATGTGTTGAACGTATATGGCTGTGTAGTGTGAGCCCTCACGTCACAGGATGAAGTAGCTGCTGCACTAGGTAGGTCTGCAGGTCTGTGAGAGCGTATGTGGCTGTGAGTGTGAGCCCTCACGTCACAGGATAAAGCAGCTGCTGCACCAGGTAGGTCTCCTGGTCTCTGTGTTGAATGTAATTGGCTGTGTAGTGTGAGCCATCACATCACAGGATAAAGAGCTGCTGCACCAGGTAGGTCTCCTGGTCTATGTGTAGATTGCAGGTGGCCGTGTAGTGTGAGCCCTCACGTCACAGGATAAAGCAGCTGCTGCACGTGTAGGTCTCATGGTCTACGTGTTGGATGTATGTGACAGTGTAGTGTGAGCCCTTGCTGCTGGGATGAAGCCGCTGATGACCAGGTATGTCTCCTGGTCGGCGTGTTGAGCGTATGTTACTGTGTAGTCGAGCCCTCCGTCACAGGATAAAGCAGCTGCTGCCAGGTAATTCTCCTTGTCTATGTGTTGAATGTAGTGTGGCTGTGCAGTGCAGAGCCCTCACGTCTGGGATGAAGCAGCTGCTGCACCAGGTAGGAATCCTTGTTTGTCGCGTTGAATGTATGTGGCTGTGTAGTGTGGCCGCATGTCACAGGATGAAGCAGCTGCTGCACGGGTAGGAATCCTTGTTTGTGCGTTGAATATATGTGGCTGTGTAGTGTGAGCCGCACGTCACAGGATAAAGCAGCTGCTACACCAGGTATGTCTGCTGGTCTCTGTGCTGAATTTAAGTGGCTGTTTAGTGAGAGTCCTCCGTCACAGGATAAAGATAGCTCAGCACCAGGTAGGTCTCTGCTGGTCTGTCGTTGAATGTATGTGTCTGTGTAGCGTGAGCCCTCACGTCACAGGATAAAGCAGCTGCTGCACCTGGTAGGTCTCAGGTCTGTGCATTGAATGTATGTGGCTGTGTAGTAGAGTTTCTTCACATCACAGGATAAAGCAGCTGCTGCACCAGGTAGGTCTCCAGGTCTATGTGTTGAACATGTGTGGCTGCGTGGTGTGAACCCTCCGTCCAGGATGAAGCAGCTAATGCACCAGGTAGGTCTCCTGGTTTGTGTGTTTGAATGTATGTGGCCGTAGTGCGAGCCCTCACATCACAGGATAAAGCAGCTGCCACACCAGGTATGTCTGCTGGTCTCTGTGCTGAATGTAAGTGGCTGTGTAGTGAGAGACCTACATCACAGGATAAAGCAGCTGCTACACCAGGTAGGTCTCCTGGTCTATGTGTTGAATGTGTGTGGCTGTGTAGTGCGAGCCCTCACGCCACAGAACAAAGCAGCTGCTGCACCTGTAGGTCTCCTGGTCTATGTGTTGAATGTATGTGGCCGTAAGCACGAGCCCTCACATCACAGGATAAAGCAGCTGCTGGACCGGTAGGTCTCCTGGTCTGTGTGTTCAATGTATGTGGCTGTGTAGTGTGCACCTGACATCACAGGATAAAGCAGCTTCTGCACCAGGTAGGTCTCCTGGTCACTGCGCTCAATGTGTGTGGCTGTGTGAGTCGGCCCTCACGTCACAGGATAAAGCAGCTGCTGCACCTGGTAGGTCTCCAGGTCTGTGCATTGAATGTATGTGGCTGTGTGCAGCCCTCAAGTCACAGGATAAAGCAGCTGCTGCACAGGTAGGTCTCCTGGTCTGTGTGTTGAACGTGTGTGGCTGTGTAGTATCAGCCCTCAAGTCTCAAGATGAAACAGCTGATGCACCAGGTACATCTCCTGGTCTATGTGCTCAATGTATGTGGCAGTGAAGTGTGAGCCGCACGTCACATCATGAAGCAACTGCTGCACCAGGTACGCCTCCTGGTCTATATGTTGAGCGTATGTGGCTGTGTAGCGTGAGCTCTCCATCACAGGATAAAGCCACTGCTGCACCAGGTAGATCTCCTGGTCTGTGTGTGTTCAATGTATGTGGCAGTGAAGTGTGAGTCCAGCGTCACATCATAAAGCAGCTGCTGCATCAGGTAGGTCTTCTGGTCTATGTGTTGAGCGTATGTGGCTGTGTAGCGTGAGCCCTCATGTCACAGGATGAAGCAGCTGCTGCACCTAGTAAGTCTCCTGGTCTATGTGTTGAATGTATGTTTCTGTGTAGTGTGAGCCGTCACGTCACAGGATAAAGCAGCTGCTGTACCAGGTAGGTCTCCTGGTCTATGTGTTGATTGCAGGTGGCCGTGTAGTGTGAGCCCTCACATCACTGGATAAAGCAGCTGCTGCACCAGGTTGGTCTCCTGGTCTATGTGCTGAATGTATGTGGCTGTGTAGTTCGAGCCCTCACGTCACAGGATAAAGCAGCTGCTGCACCTGGTAGGTCTTCCGGTCTCTGTGCTGAATGTATGTGGCTGTGTAGCGCGAGCGCTTGCTTTATGGGATAGAGCAGCTGCTGCACCAGGCAGGTCTCCTGGTCTATGTGTTGATTGCAGGTGGCCGTGTAGTGTGAGCCCTCACATCACTGGATAAAGCAGCTGCTGCACCAGGTTGGTCTCCTGGTCTATGTGCTGAATGTATGTGGCTGTGTAGTTCGAGCCCTCACGTCACAGGATAAAGCAGCTGCTGCACCTGGTAGGTCTTCCGGTCTCTGTGCTGAATGTATGTGGCTGTGTAGCGCGAGCGCTTGCTTTATAGGATAGAGCAGCTGCTGCCAGGCAGGTCTCCTGGTCTATGTGTTGAAAGTATGTGGCTGTGTAGCGCGAGCCCTTGCGTTACAGGATAAATCAGCTGCTGCACCAGGTAGGTCTCCTGGTCTATGTGTTGAATGTATGTGGCTGTGTAGTGTGAACCCTCACATCACAGGATAAAGCAGCTGCTGCACCAGGTAGGTATCCTGGTCTATGTGCTGAATGTATGTGGCTGTGTAGCGCAAGCCCTCACATCACTGGATAACGCAGCTGCTGCACCTTGGGTTACCACCTGTCCTGATTTTCGCAGGACAGTCCTGATTTAGGCAGCTGTGTCCTGCAAAGAAACATGAAAAATACTAAATGTCCTGATTTTAGAGTAGTAAAAGTATTTTCTAACTTTCCACTAAATCTTCTAGAAAACAACAATAGCTTAACTAAAATTAATTAAAATGATAAGAAACAACAGAAGCAACTAAGAAACTACAATACTTAGCCTTAATTCTGATTATGTAGAGTAGACAAGTCTGTTGCATCGGTCGAGGTTCGGTATTGTCTCAGAAAAATCATGTTTCAGTAAGAAATGTCCCACTTTGAACTTCTTAAAAGGTGCTAACCCGAGCTGCCCAAGTAGGTCTCCTGGTCTATGTGTTGAATGTGTGTGGCTGTGTGGTGTGAGCCCTCTCGTCACAGGATAAAGCAGCTGCTGCACCAGGTAGGTCTCTGGTCTGTGCATTGAATGTTTGTGGCTGTGTAGTGTGAGTCCTCACATCAGAGGATGAAGCAGCTGCTGCACCAGGTAGGTCTCCTGGTCTATGTGTTCAATGTATGGCTGTATAGTGTGAGCCCTCACATCTCAGGATAAAGCAGCTGCTGCGTCAGGTGAGGTCTCCTGGTCTAAGTGTTGAATGTATGTGGCTGTGTAGAGCGAGCTCTCATGTCACAGGATAAAGCAGCTGCTGGACTGGGAAGGTCTCCTGGTCTATGTGTTGAATGTATGTGGCTGTGTAGTGTGAACCCTCACATTTCAGGACAAAGCAGCTGCTGCACCAGGTATGTCTCCTGGTCTGTGAGTTTAATGTATGTGGCTGTGTAGCTCGAGCCCTCACATCACAGGACAAAGCAGTTGCTGCGCCAGAAAGGTCTCCTGGTCTGTGTGCTGAATGTATGTGGCTGTGTAGCGTGAGCCCTTACATCACAGGATAAAGCAGCTGCTACACCAGGTAGGTCTCCTGGTCTGTGTGCTGAATGTATGTGGCTGTGCAGTGCGAGCCCTCACGTCACAGGATAAAGCAGCTCCAGCGCTAGGTGGGTCTGCTGGGCTATGTGTTGAATGTATGTGTCAGTGTAGCGTGAGCCCTCACGTCACAGGATAAAGCAGCTGCTACACCAGGTATGTCTGCTGGTCTCTGTGCTGAATGTAAGCGGCTGTGTAGTGAGAGCCTTCACATCACAGGATAAAGCAGCTGCTACACCAGGTATGTCTGCTGGTCTCTGTGCTGAATGTAAGCGGCTGTGTAGTGAGAGCCCTCACATCACAGTATAAAGCAGCTGCTACACCAGGTAGGTCTCCTGGTCTAAGTGTTGAATGTATGTGGCTGTGTGAGTGCAGCCTCATGTCAAGAACAAAGCAGCTGCTGCATTAGGTCTCCTGATCTATGAGTTGAATGTATGTGGCCATGTAGAGCGAGCCCTCACGTCACAGGATGAAGCAGCTGCTGGACCGGTGGGTCTCCTGGTCTATGTGTTGAATGTATGTGGCTGTGTAGTGTGAGCCCGCAAATCACAGGATAAAGCTGCTTCTGCACCAGGTAGGTCTCCCGGTCACCGCGCTCAGTGTATGTGGCTGTGGTGCGCAGCCTCACGTCACAGAATAAAGCAGCTGCTGCACCAGGTAGGTCTCCTGGTCTATGTGTTGAACGTTTATGGCTGTGTAGTATCAGCCCTCACGTCCACAAGATTAAACAGCTGATACACCAGGTACGTCTCCTGGTCTATGTGTTGAACGTATGTGGCAGTGTTCTGTGAGCTCTCACATCACAGGATAAAGCCACTGCTGGAAAAGGTAGATTTCCTGGTCTGTGTGTTCAACGTATGTGGCAGTGAAGTGTGAGTCTGCACGTCACATCATGAAGCAGCTGCTGCACCAGGTAGGTCTCCTGGTCAATGCATTGAATATATTTGGCTGTGTAGTGCGAGCCCTCACATCACAGGGTAAAGCAGCTGCTGCTCCAGGTAGGTCTCCTGGTCTATGTGTTGAATGTGCATGGCTGTGTAACGTGAGCCCTCATGTCATGGGATAAAGCAGCTGCTGCACCAGGTAGGTCTCCTGGTCTATGTGTTGAATGTGCATGGCTGTGTATCAGAGACCTCACGTCACAGGATAAAGCAACTGCTGCTCCTGGCAGATCTCAGGTCTGTGCCTTAAATGTATGTGGCTGTGTGGTGTGAGCCCTCACATCACAGGATAAAGTAACTGCTAGACCAGGTGGGTCTCCTGGTCTATGTGTTAAATGTATGTCTGTGTGTGTGAGCCCTCACATCACAGGATAAAGCAGCTGCTGCACCAGGAAGGTCTCCTGGTCTATTTGTTGAACGTATGTGTCAGTGTAGTGCGAGCTCTCACTTCAGAGGATAAAGCAGCTGCTGGACTGGGTAGGTCTCCTGGTCTATGTGTTGAATGTATGTTTGCTATGTAGTGTGAGCCCTTGCGTCTCAGGATAAAGCAGCTGCTGCACTAGGTAGGCCTCCTGGTCTATGTGTTGAATGTATGTGGCCGAGTAGCGTGGGCCCTCACGTCACATGATAAAGCAGCTATTGCACCTGGTTGGTCTCCTGGTCTATGTGTTGAATGCATGTGGCTGTGTAGTGTGAGCCCGCACATCACAGGACAAAGCAGCTGCTGCACCAGGTCGGTCTCCGGTCTATTTGTTGAATGTATGTGGCTGTGTAGTGTGAGCCCTCCGTCCCGGGATGAAGCAGCTGATGCACCAGGTGGGTCTCCAGATCTATGTGTTGAGCGTATGTGGCTGTGTAGTGTGAGCCCTCACGTCATAGAAAGAAGCAGCTGCTGCACTAGGTAGGTCTCGGGTCTATTTGTTGAATGTATGTGGCTGTTTAGTGTGAGCCCTCACATCACAGGACAAAGCAGCTGCTGCACCAGGTCAGTCTCCGGTCTATGTGTTGAATGTATGTGGCCGAGTGGCGTGAGCCCTCCGTCACATGATAAAGCAGCTATTGCACCTGATTGGTCTCCTGGTCTATGTGTGAATGCATGTGGCTGTGTAGCGTGAGCCCACATCACAGGACAAAGCAGCTGCTGCACCAGGTCAGTCTCCTGGTCTATGTGTTGAATGTATGTGGCTGTGTAGTGGAGCCCTCACGTCACAGGATGAAGCAGCTGATGCACCAGGTAGGTCTCCAGATCTATGTGTTGAACTTATGTGGCTGTGTGGTGAGCCCTCACGTCATAGAAAGAAGCAGCTGCTGCACTAGGTAGGTCTCTGGGTCTATTTGTTGAATGTATGTGGCTGTTTAGTGTGAGCCCTCACGTCGCAGGATAAAGCAGCTGCTGCACTTAGTCAAAGCTGTTTATGCTACAGCGACTACGACATTAGCACCACAGGTGCAAAACATTCTGAACAGGATGTAAAAATGACAGCTGTACTGTTCATGGGAGTAAAAAAATGGTTATGTTGCAAATCTGCAGTAAAATATTAAAAAATGGTGAAGTCACATGCAGACATAGAAACTGCAGCACACCCGTAATAAAATTAGGTTGGGGATTTTTTACAGCAGATTGTCAACTCAGGCATTTTGGTGCCTCCGATCATGAACGGTGTCACTGTGATTTTCTTTATCTGTGCCAAACAATGACTTCCCACAGCGACCACGCATCTCTGTGCTGAAAGTGTGAAAACACACTTCAGCCATGTTGTGAAAAATGACAGCTGTACTGTTCATAAGGAAGTGTGGAAAAATGCCACTGGTGAAAATCTGGACTGAAAATATTACAAAGTCATGAACTTACCAGGGTGCGTGGAAACTGCGCAATGCTCACTCATAACACAGTCATTTTATGGACTTTTGTCACAAATTTTCAACATAGCCATTTTAAGACCTCTGCTCATGAACAGTGTAACTGTGATTTTCTTAATCTGTCCTAAACATTGCTTTTGCACCAACAACACCATTGTGCCCTACATATGCGAAAACACATTTTAGGCGACATATGAAAAAATGGCAGCTGTACTGTTCATAAGGAAGTGTAATAAAATGGCAATGTTGAAAATCTGGAGTGAAAATATTAAATTCGTAAACTTACGAGCATGCATAGGAACTGCGCAACGCATGCTTGTAAAACTGTCATTTTTAGGAATCTTTTACCAAATTTTCAACATAGCCATTTTAAGACCTCTGCTCATGAACAGTGTCACTGTAATTTTCTTAATGTGTCCCTTACATTGATTTTGAAAATCGACTACTGGCATTGTGCCCTACATGGGGGAAACACATTTTGGGCAAGATGTGAAAATGACAGCTGCACTGCTCATAAGGAGGTGTGGTAAAATGGCAATGTTGAAAATCTGAGTGAAAATATTGAAAATTCTCGAACTTACGGCGTGCGTAGGAACTGCTAATGCACCTCGTAAAACAGTCATTTTAGAATTTTTCAGCATAGCCATTTTAAGACCTCTGCTCATGAACAGTGTCACTGTGATTTTCTTAATTTGTCCCATACATTGATTTCACACACCGACTGCGCCATTGTGCACTACATGGGCGGAAACACGTTTTGGGTGAGATGTGAAAAATGACAGCTATACTACGCATAAGAAGGTATGGTAAAATGGCAATGTTGAAAATCTGGAGTGAAAATATTGAAAATTCTCGAACCTAGAGCGTGCGTAGGAACTGCGCAATGCACACTCGTAAAACAGTCATTTTTAGGAATTTTTTCACCAAATTTTCAGCATAGCCATTTTAAGACCTCTGCTCATGAACAGTGTCACTGTGATTTTCTTAAATTGTCCCATACATTGATTTCACACACCGACTGCACCATTGTGTGCTACATGGGCGGAAACATGTTTTGGGTGAGATGTGAAAAATGACAGCTGTACTACTCATAAGAAGGTATGGTAAAATGGCAATGTTGAAAATCTGGAGTGAAAATATTGAAAATTTGCGAATTTATGAGTGTGCATAGAAACTGTACAATGCACGCTCGTAGAACAGTCATTTTTTGGAATTTTTTCACCAAATTTTCAACATAGCCATTTTAAAACATTTGCTCATGAACAGTGTCACTGTGATTTTCTTAATTTGTACCGTACATTAATCTTGCACACCGACTGCGCCATTGTGTGCTACATGGGCAGAAACACGTTTTGGGTGAGATGTGAAAAATGACAGCTGTACTTCTCATAAGAATAAAAAGGTGTGGTAAAATGGCAATGTTGAAAATCTGGAGTGAAAATATTGAAAATTCGCGAACTTACGAGCGTGCATAGGAACTGGCAGCACAGCTAAATAAAACAGTCATTTTAGGAATTTCTTCACCAAATTTTCAACATAGCCATTTTAAGACCTCTGCTCATGAACAGTGTCACTGTGATTTTCTTAATTTGTCTTGTACATTGATTTCGTACACCGACTGCGCCATTGTGCGCTACATGGGCGGAAACACATTTTGGGTGAGATGTGAAAAATGACAGCTGTACTACTCATAAGGAGGTGTAGTAAAATGGCAATGTTGAAAGTCTGGAGTGAAAATATTGAAAATTTGTGAACTTATGAGCCTGCGTAGGAACTGCGCAACGCACGCTCATAAAACAGTCATTTTTAGGAATTTTTTCACCAAATTTTCAATGTGTGGTTTTTGAGACCCCTTCTCATGAATGATGTCACTGTCATGGTGTTATTCAGGCCTGAAGGGTGATTTCATGCAGTGACTGCACAGTGACTGTGAAATCACCCTTCAGGCCCATATAACGCCATGACAGTGACATCATTCATGAGAAGAGATTTAAAAACTCCCATATTAGTGGTGCAAAATTCAAAAATGTCTGAGATATGCAATAAAGTTGAAAATCCCTATCTAGCACATTATACAGCTTACGGCATTTCCTCAGTTTGCGTTTGGCTTTGAAGAGTGCAGACCTGTTCCCGGTCCACCGAAGATCGTCATAAGCTCAGAGGTAAGTATGGGGTGAGGGGGGAGTGTGGGATGGCAGGGTGTGCAGTGGGTGGGTGTGGATTGTGGGAGGGGGGTTGGGAGAAGCGCCGTGGGACCGTTTTTATTTTGCAGGTGAAAAAAAAAGACAACGTGGGACATTTGCCAAGTGGGGGTGGGCTCCCAGCGTGGCACAAAAATGGCTGGGGAGCCGTGGAGCCAATGGGAAATTGAGCACCCCCGTCAGCTATATGATCAGTTGCCACGCTGGGGTGGGCTCCCAGCGTGGCATCCAGTACTTGAGGGGGAGTGAAGATAGTGGAGCTGATGGGGGATTGGGCACCCCCGTCAGCTATTCTATGAGTTGCCACACTGGGGTGGGCACCCAGCGTGACATGTGGAGGCTTTGGGGGTAGCGCAGCACAAGCCGACAGAGATTGGGCACCCTCGTCAGCTATACGTGTGTGCGGGGAGGGCAGCACGCAGTATGCATGCATTCTGTGTGTGTGTGTAGGGGGAGCTGCGCATGAGCAGGCGATATCTTATCACTGCTCACTGAAGTGTAGCTCCCCCTTTGAACTATATGCCACTGCATTTTGGAGCTTGTCACAGACAGCTCCAGCATGCATTGGCTTACAGGGGCTGTGCCTGCCAACACACTGACTGAATTGGAAGAGAGGGTGACACACCTCCGAAATTTTGGATGATGGCACTATGTTTCTTGCACATGCGTGCAAGCTGACATAAAATCCACATATTTTATTTTGCATGTTTGGTAATATATATGTAATACTAAGATTCTAACTTTAAGAATGGTTAAGTTTTGCAAGATTTCAAGCACCAAGACAGAATCCTATGTACCAAAGCTTTGCAATACTTAACTGTATCACAACCATTCTTAGTACTACATGTACTTTTCCAAACCAAAAAAATATATACTTCTGTGGATTTCTTACTTAAGTAGAACCATGTAAACTTTTTTTTTGCGTTATATATTATAGAACTTTATTATACCATGTAGAAACTGGTTTTACTTAGTAGAACGTGTTTTTTACATAGTAGAACTAGTTTTATTTGGTAGAACCTGGTTCTACTTGGTAGAACTTAATTATAAATGGTAGAACCCAGTTCTACCTGGTAGAACCCGATAATACTGGGTTCTACCTGGTAGAACCAAGTAGACTTTTGGTTCTATTCAGAAAGTTTGCAAGCTAGAACTTTTAGAGGTTCACGAGCCCTACTACAGTGTCACTTGTGTAGCCTGTGGTGTGTTTCTTTCATTTTTTTCTTTGTGATTTCTTTTAGGAGTGGTGTTGAAATCTGCCACAGTCAGTAATGAATGCAAGTTTTTCTCTGTGTGGGCTTTATACTATCATTTTTTGGTCATTGGAGCTTGAGGTACTTTTTGTTCGTTGATTGTGCGCATGTGCAAGAAACATGTTGTGGCACTTTTCTCCAGAAGCAGGTTGTGGGCGTGCCACTGTTGTGGCCAGTGCCCCACAACCTTTAAAGGCTTGGCCTGCTTTCCTCATATCGGCGAGCACACTGCTGCTGACACTAGTTCAGCCAGTGTGCCACAACTTTCTAATGTTTTAGCCGCTGCAATCGAGGCCACCTCAACATTGTGGTGTCATCCACTGCAATGAGGGCGACCCTTGTTGCAGGGTTCCTGCATTCGCTTGTTTGCCAAGGGGTGCCTTCACTCATCATGTTCCCTGCCCTGTTTTTTTGCTAATGGGAGTGTCCAGTCCCCGTTGGCATGATGTGCCCCCTCTTTTGTTGTGTGCCAATGGAGGCACCCAATCCCCCACTGGCTACAGCTGCCACCCCCAAAAAGAGTCCATTGGCATGCTGGGAGCCCACCCCAGCATGCCACATGACCCAGAAAACAAAAAATGGTCCTGCAATGTCTTTTTTATTATTTTTCTTACCTGTGAAAAAAAGGAAATGGTCCCTTGGCAGTCTCCCTGCCCCCCTCCTGCAACCCACACCCACCCACTGTGCACCCTGCCTCCCCACCCCTCACTCCATCACCTCCAGAGTCTGGGCGGTGATCTATGGTGGACCTGGAACATGTCTGCACTCTTCAAAGCCGACCGCGAACAGAGGAAATGCCAGTAAGCTGTATAATGGAATAAATAGTTTTTTTTTTTCAACTTTGATACATAGCTCAGTAATTTTTTGGAGTTTTGGCACCAAATTTTCAACATGGTGGTTTTGGGACTCCTCCTCATGAATTCTGCCACTGTCATGGCGTTAATCAGCCCAGAAACTTGATTTTGCAGTTACTGCGCATAATCACCTTTCGGGATGGATTAATGAAATGACAGTGCCACTATTCATGAGGTGGGCTCTCAAAAAGCCTATGTTGCAAATTTGGTGGAAAAATCCAAAAAATGACTGTTTTACAAGCGTGTGTTGTGCAGTTGTTGTGCACACTCGTAACTTCACGAATTTGCAATATTTTCATGCCAGATTTTCAACACTGACATTTTCCATACCTCTTTGTGAACAGTATGGCTGTCATTTTTCACATCCTGGCCGAAATATGTTTTTGCACTTCCAGCACAGAATAGCATGGTCGCTGTGGAAAATCAGTGTTCAGGACAGATTATGAAAATGAGAGTGACACTGTTCATGAGCAGAGGTCCTAAAATGCCAATGTTGAAAATTTGGTGCCAATACTCCATAAAATGACTGTGTTACGAGCCTACATTGCGTAGTTTTTTCATGCATGCTCGTAAGTTAGTGAATTTTCATATTTTCACTCCAGATTTTCAACATTGCATTGTTCTGCACCTCCTTATGAATAGTACAGCTGTCATTTTTCAGATCCTGGCGAAATGTGTTTTGCACTTCGGTGCAATAGCCGAGTTGCTGTGGGAAATCGGTGTTAGGAGACAGTAAGAACATTGCACTGACACTGTTCATGAGCAGATGTCCTAAAATGTCTATGTTGAAAATTTTGTGATGAAAGTCCATAAAATGTCTGTGTTATGGCGTGTGTTGTGCAGTTTCCACACCCTTGTAACTCTGAATTAGTAATATTTTCACGCCTACATTTTCAACACTGGCATTTCTCCACACCTCCTTATGAACAGTACAGCTGTCATTTTCACATCCTTGCTGAAATGTGTTTTTGCACTTCTGGCACAGAATACCACAGTCGCTGTTGGAAATCTGTGTTTGGAACAGATTAGGATCAAAGAGTGAGGGGAGGGAGAGTGATCAAGCTCAACTGAGTTCTGCCGAGACTGCTGCGGATTACTTTGTGGGCAGGAAAAGGCACCAATGCAGGCAGGAGCCCAGTACAGAAGAGAAGCCTAAAGCTGATAGACAAAGATTGAGCGAGTGAGGGAGAGGGTGAGCGAGCTCAGACTCTGTCAGGACTGCTGCAAATTTCTTTGTGGGCAGAAAACAGCACCAACAGAGGCAAGAGCCGGTACAAAAGGTAGCCTGCTGCACCAGGAGAAACAGAATGAGTGAGTGAGATAAGGGAAGTGAGCAACCTCAATGGAGCTCTATCATGACTGCTGAGGATTTCTTTGTGGGCAGAAAAAGGTGGCGATGCAGGCAGGAGCCCAGTACAAAGGCCAGCCTGCAGCACTGGCAGAAACAGAATGAGTGAGTGAGTGAGTGAGAGAGGGAGTGAGTGGAGCTCAACAGAAGTCTATTGTGATTGCTGCAGATTTCTTTGTGGACAGGAAAAGGCAACAATGAAGGCAGGGGCCCAGTATAAAGGCCAACCTGCAGCGCCGGCAGAAATGGAATGGGTGAGTGACAGAGGGGGTTTGCGACCACAACGAGACTGTGTCAGGACTGCTGCAGATTTCTTTGTGGGCAGAAAAAGGTGGAAATGCAGGCAGGAGCCCAGTACAAAAGGCCAGCCTGCAGTGCTGGCAGAAACAGAACAAGTGAGTGAGAGAGGGGGTGTGAGTGAGCTCAACTGAGGTCTATCATGACTGCTGCAGATCTCTTTGTGGGCAGAGAAAGGCGCCAACAGAGGCAGGAGCGCAGTACAAAATGGCAGCCTGCAGCACCAGGAGAAACAGAATGAGCGAGTGAGACAGTGGGCGTGAGCGACCTTAACGGAGCTCTATCATGACTGCTGCAGATTTCTTTGTGGGCAGAAAACAGTGGCAACTCAGGCAGGAGCCCATTACAAAATACCAGCTTGCAGCACTGGCAGAAACAGAACGATCGGGTGAGAGATGGGGAGTGAGCAAGCTCAATGGAGGTCTATCGTGACTGTGGATTTGTTTGTTGGCAAAAAAAGGTGGCAACATAGGCAGGAGCCCTGTACAAAAGGCCTGCTTGCAGCGCCGGCAGAAACGGAAAGAGAGAGAGTGAGCAACCTCAATGAAACTATGTCAGGACTGCTGCAGATCTCTTTGTGGGCAGAAAAAGCTGCCATTGCAGGCAGGAACCCAGTACAAAAGGGCAGCCTGCAGCAGCGGGAGACACAGAATGAGTGACTGAAGGAGTGGGTGTGAGTGAGCTCACCAGAGCTCTGTTGGGACTGCTGCGGATTTCTTTGTGGGCAGAAAAAAGGCAGCAATGCATGCAGGGGCCCAGTAGAAAAGGGCAGCCTGCAGTAGCAGTAGAAACAGAATGAATGAGTGAGGAGTGAGTGAGTGAGGCTCAGTGAAGCCTACTGTGACTGCTCCAGATTTTTGTGGGCAGGAAATGGCGGCAACGCAGGCAGGAGCCCAGTACAAAAGGGCAGCCTGCAGCACTGGCAGAAAAGGAATGAGCGAGTGAGGGAGGGGGAGTGAGTGAGCTCAATGGAGCTCTGTTGGGGCTGCTGCAGATTTCTTTGTGGGCAGAAAAAGGTGCCAACAGAGGCAGGACCCCAGTACAACTGGACAACCTGCACCAGCGGGATACAGAGAATAAGCGAGCGAGTGAGGGAGGGGGAGTAAGTGAGCTCAACGGAGCTCTGCTGGGACTGCTACAGACTTCTTTGTGGGCAGAAAAAGGCAGCAATGCACCCAGGGGCCCAGTATAAAAGGGCATTCTGCTGCAGTGGGAGATACAGAATGAAATAGTGAGGGATGGAGAGTGAGTAGCTCAGCAGACTCTGTTGGGACTGCTGCAGATTTCTTTGTGGGCGGAAAAGGCAGCAATGCATGCAGGGGCCCAGTACAAAAGGGCAGCCTGCATTAGTGGGAGAAACAGAATGAGCGAGTGAGATGGTGGAACTGAGTGAGCTCAACGGAGCTCTGTCGGGACTACTGCAGATTGCTTTGTGGCCAGAAAAAGGTGCCAACAGAGGCAGGAGCCCAGTACAAAAGGCCAGCCTGCACAGCACCAGGAGAAACAGAATGAGCGAGTGAGACAGGGGAGTGGGGGTGAACGACCTCAACAGAGCTCTATTGTGACTGCAGCAGATTTCTTTGTGGGCAGAAAAAGTAGCAATGCAGGCAGGAGCCCAGTACAAAAGGCCAGCCTGCAGCACCGGCAGAAATGGAATGAGCGAGTGGAGGGGGGAGCTCAATGAAGCTGTATTGGGACTGCTGCAGATTTCTTTTGGGCAGAATAAGCCACCAACGCAGGCAGGAGCCCAGTACAAAAGGACAACCTGCACCAGCGGGAGACACAGAATGAGCATGTGAGTGAGGGAGGGGGAGTAGGTGAGCTCAATGGAGCTCTGCAGTATTAAAGAACAGGGTTCGGAGATCGAGGGTACTACTGTACTGTACAGTAACTGTACCACTAGACCACCAGGGAGAAATATATATTTTATAGCACTTTTAGAGGTGATTGGGATGGGACTGACTGGGGGGATGGGGTCAGCTGCATACAGTGCAGTACTGTACATGTTCTGCTGTACTGTACAGGTACCCACAGTTTGCCGTTTCTCTCAGAAGAGGTGACTTCGTTGTACAGTACTATAGTCAGTAGGCAAAACATACATTTAACATACACTGTAGTATTGTACTGACTACATAAAATTATGTGCAGTAAACAGTGAGTGAGTGAGAGGTGTGGGATAGTGGCAAACTCAGAGCTAAGCGAGAGACAAGATGGCAGATACTGTAGCACTGGAATTACGTACAGCACAGCACTGCACTGTAAATGCATTTTGGAAAATGCATTGCATGACCGCTGGAATGGGAGCTGCAGTGAATTCTGTAATGGCTGGAAGTGCATTGCATGTGAGCTGATGACTAGTTGAAAAAGTGTTTGTGTTTAAAGCATTTAAGATTGCCACTGCATTAGCAGCACAAAAAAAACAATGCAAGAGCAGTGAGCTTAAGGAACAGTTTAATGTGACATGTACTGTAAGTGTTCCGGACATTGCATGGTTTAGTTCTCATTGAGTGTCCCCCTAGTGAGAACCCTCCTCCTGCAGAGATGGTCAGCCATCACCTTTGAGAACATTGACCCAACAGGAATTTCTGGTGTTGGCTAATATATGTTCTGTGCAAAATACATGTGCAGGGAAAACTGTTTCAGCCTTAGCTGCCTATAAGTAGGAGCTGTCCGGGGCACTCGACTGCATGAACCCAGTACTTTCACTTGCAGGGGTTCAGCTAATTTATTTTCAATGGCAGTCTAAAACTTGCAGGAGTTCAAATCTGGAAGTCATTCCAATTTTTTGGAAGTCAAAATACTTCCAGAATCCATATTTTGGCAGTCAGTATTCTGGGATGGACAAATTTATGGATGTTAACATAATAGATTAGTGGTAAAATACAATGACTTTTAGAAAAAATCAATAATTTCTAACTTCCATGCTTGCAATTTTGGAAGTCATCTAATTTTTGGTTTCACAACTGGAAGTCAATGACTTCCTCCCTCTTTATTTTGGAAGTTTTTGCCTTATTTTTGGAAGTCAAATACTCCCAAAATGGAGTTAACTGGAGCCTAGTTCACTTGAGTTCATCGTGATTTGCCAGGAATCTCAAGGCAATGAAGACTGTAGATCAGTGGTTGTGTGGCTAGTGGCAGAATACCAGGCTGGAGATTGATAAACTGACACTATCTGCCCATCACTGTTAGTACCAGGGCAATCAATCGTAACATGGCCAAGTTCCTGCGGTCCATGGACACTGCTCAAGGGAAGAACAAACCAACCATGCTTGTTCAGACTGTGGACAGACTGTACACACAGCCTGTGTACAGCTGAAGAAAACTTTTAGCAATGCTTTATGTGCATAGTTTTCCTTTTTTTACTCTGAAAAGATGTGTACCATCTGGCAGGGGATTCTCCCAGCCATACCTCTCAACTGTCCCTGATTTTCAGGGATGTCCCTGATTTTGCCTCGGAAATTTCTTCTGTCCCTCCTCAATTTGGCATTTTTGTCACTGAAGAGTAAGGATTTGAATCACAAAATAATGCCAGCCATTGGTGTTACAGTCTAGTTCTCATTAAGAAAATACTATTCACACTAAGACGCATGTTGTACACAGCTTCTGGAACTAATATTACTATTTTTTCAGATGTGTCCCTGATTTTGGTCATTTGTCCCTGATCATTTTAAGCCTTGTCCCTGATTTGTGAAAAGGGAGGTTGAGAGGTATGCTCCCAGCATGCCAGAGAGCCGACAGTGGTCACCTTGGGCATGAGAGGGGTATGACACCTATTTGGCACTAATTTTAACCTGTGTAGGTAGCCAAGATCATAGGGGTGGATCCCATGCTAAAGCACACATACTGTGAACTGGACACTGTGCTGACATGTTTCTTGATGCGATATGTTGACATTGTGTGCCTGGTGTTTGCCTTGATTCCCAGTTGTCTTTGTTGCAGGGAGCGTTTACAGATGCCTTGAAAGAAGCACTGGTGATACCCCTTCTGTAGAAACCATCATTAGACCCTGACATCAAGGCAAGTTACTGTTCTGTCGCTAACCTTCCTTTTATAGGAAAGGCTGTTGAGAAAATTTTGGCACAGTTTTTGAGGAGCGCCTTGTGACCTTTCAGCTGTACTAGTCACCCAAGTATGGATTTTGTGCTAGGCATAACACAGAAACTGTATTCGTTTTGGTGCATACTGACCTCCTCAGGTCAAGAGAATGAGGGGAAGGGTCAGTTCTCATTCTCTTTGATTTCTCCTCAGTTTTTGACATAGTGGACCAGTCTGTGTTGCTCAACCACATGACAGAATAGTGCGACTTGACAGCACTGTTGTCTATTGGTTTGAGTTCATACACATAAACAGGAGGCAATGAGTGATGATGGGGAATTTCTCCTCCTCCCCAAGCCTCCTGTATTGTTTGCTGCCTCAGGTCTTGTCACAAATGTTGCTCACCGTGTACATGTTGCCCCTGGGTAAGTTAATTAGGAAGTACATTGTTTGATTACATTGCAATGCCGATGACACCCAGTTCTACGTTTTCTTTGACCCTGGGACATCAAACTTACTTGAACATATGAACAAGCCAGCAGCAGAAGGCCATTTGGTCTATCAAGTCTGCTCATATTGCAGGGTCCACAGCTTGAGCTAATGTCCTTTCCCTCCCTCCCCACTTCTGCTATCCTCCCTACCCATGATTCTTACCTTCCCTCATGTCTATCCCAACCTCTCTTAAAGCTGCCCACTGTATTCAATGAGATGACCTCTTCTGGCAGCGCATTCCAAGTGTCCACCACCCTCTCTGTGAAGAAATGCTTCCTGACCTCCCTCCTAAGCATTCCACTTCCAGCTCAAGACTGTGCCCCCTTGTGATATGGTTGCCACTCAGCTTAAAGAGACTCTCCTTATCAACCTTATTTATCCCTTTCAAGTACTTGAATGTCCCAATCATGTCCCCTGTTTCTCTCTTGTCTTCCAGGGAGTACATGTTCAGTGCCCTCAACCTCTCCTCGTATGCCTTGTCCTGCTGACTGGCTGTCATCTTTGTAGCCTTCCTCTGGACCTTCTCCAGCAGGTTAATATCCTTTTTGAGATGTGGGCACCAGTACTGCACTCCATGCTCTAGATGTTGAAGTGTTTAATAAGTGCATTGCAGAGATCAACATCTGCATGACCTCCAGCTGCAAGGCTGAATCACGTTAAAATAGAGGTACAGGTGGTTGAGTCAAACAGAAGTTGTAATAAATTGGCATCAGAGCAGCAACATGACTGGTCCTGGTGCCATCATCATTGAAGGCCTCCTATGGTGTGCAGTATGGGTGTTGTTCTAGACAATGAGCTGACATTTGATTCCCAGGTGCCATCCATCATCCGCGTCTGTTTTTACAATATGAGGAATAGCACCCTGATCAAACCCCTACTTCCACCTGAGGACTCCCCCTCCGCCTTAGTGCAAGCCTTTGTGGCATCCACACTAGAGTACTGTGATGTGCTGTACTTCAGGGTCTTGTAGGAGTGTGATACCTCTGCTGGCTGCAGTTAATTCAAAATGCAGCTGCCAGGCTGTTGACTACGCAGTCAAAATACAACCATATTACCTTGCTATTATGATAACTGCACTGGATGTCTATCAGGTGTAGGGTTCTTTTCAAGGTTTGCTTGCTCACCTTTAAGGCCCTCATGCACTCTTCCCTGGCTACCTGTGTGACCTTCTTATGCATGGCACAATGGTCCACTCCTCCATTCCTCCTGTGGGGCCTCCTTGTGATTATCAGGACCTGGCTTAAAGCTTCCAGTGACAGATACTTTAGTGTCACAGGCCATGTCAAGTGGAATGCACTTCCTCCAGCTGTTAGGTGGCATCTTCGTCGAGATAGCCAAGGCCCACCTTAAGACCCATTTGTTCAAGCAAGCATTCCCATACCTGGTGTGCTAATTTTATCATGGTCCACTGACATTTGTTTTAAGCAGTTTCTCCTGTATTCATTCCTAGGCCTGCTACCTGCACTGTACCCTTCTGCACATCAACAAAGTTTGTACAGTGTAACTACTGATTTCATATGTTTTACTGTTTTTTAATATCTGTATTTTATGTATTTAAAGGTACAGCATCCATTGCCTCTGTGACTGGGTGCCCAACAAATAAAAGACAGAATGACTAAATTCGGAGTTTGTACCATGAGACTGTTAATGTCTGTACTTGGTGCCGTCAGTTGCTCTGCTGCCTCCACTTTATGGGCAATGCCCGCTGCAAGATTCTGCTGGGCTGTAGGCTGAAAATCAGTTGCATCTCATATAGGGAAATAAAAAAGTAATGATTATGCATTTTGCAGTGGATAAATTTAATTTTTGCATCAGATTCTGCTCCCAAACACTGGTTACCAGGGTGCTGAGCACTGCCTGCACGGTAAGTAACAGTGCCGTGCTACTCATGTTGTCTTGTGCCTTACCTGTTTATCTATATAGAGGCAGTCTAAAGGAAAAAAGGAAGAGCAGGCACAGAAAGCAGCAACAAACCAGAAGATTGAGGAGCTGAAAAGGGAACTTGTTCCTGAGAAACCTAAAACCAGCTGCAAGGAAGACATAGGTTGCTGGTGCAAAGCAGCTTGGAAAAAAAAAGCACTTGCGAAACTGATAGTGACTGCTCCGATCATGAGGGTACTTCAAATGTTGATGAAACAGTTGAGCAAAACATGGAGAAAGAAGAGATCGTAGAAAACACAGATGCTTCATCTGGAACTGACATCATCACTGACAAGCAGGTATGTAAACAGCATTATATGATGTTGAGGATCTCCTTATAATGACACCATAATAGCAGCCATCTTTTTCTTGGGCTGTATTCACAAAAAAGTATGAAGGTACCAAACCTCTTATAAGCCCCCTCAAGTTTACTAGCTGTTGAAAAACGCGGGAAACTGTTATGACTGCTATACACAAAAGCTATGGAACAAAATACAGTGAGGATTGTGGAAAAAGGTGCAGCTACTAAAGTCCTGAAGAAAAAAAAAAAGACAATGAAAAGTATGGCATAACCTCTTAGAAGCTGTTCACAGTGTCTGTTTTTCTGTAGTTTGCATATCACAATAAACCGCACTCACCACTGCTTAGTTGTCATTTGTTTATCCATATACAAAATGGATAAGTGCCACCAACATGAAATGCACCACTGACACTGAATCCCCGACCAGTTTTGTGAAGTAGCACGTCTTCTGATGTCGGCACGTTGGCTGTCAGCGGTGCATTTTATGTTGGCCGCACTTTTTGCATTTTTTATATGAATAAACAAATGGCAACTAAGCAGTGAGCGTAGTTTATTATGGTATTCATTTTTAAAAATGGTTTGACCACAGCACCTTTCCAGTGCAGCTGTTTTTGCGAATGTTTTTCTGCAGTCACAGAAAAAATGTTGCAAACATGCATCTACACAAAAGACTGATGCATATGGCTTCATAAGCAAAGTATGGTGTACAAACAATTAAGATACAATTACAGTGGAGGTTCAGAAACAATAGCAAACCAGTATAGTAGTACCAGTTTTTGAACAAAAATAGCACACATTGTCATTGAAATACAAGCTACCACCACTAGACCCAGAGCAGCAAATACATACACTCCACAGGCCGAAGAGGCAGAGGTGGTAACAGTCTGCAGTAAGTGCTACTGAAGTGGACAATGTAAGCAGTCATTGGAGAGCCCCAACCATAGGTTCAACAAACACAGACAGCCACTGTGATGCATGGCTCTAGTGGTATCAGTGGTGCCAAGGGCATAGCTACTGATGCACCAGACACGCCAGGGCATGCAGCAGAAATCCGGGGGGTAGCAGAAGCCAGATGTCCCTCCCACATTCTTTAGTTTTTTTTTTTTCTTCTGCAGGCTTTTCCTGGCCACTCTGAGGGATTTTTGAGGTTGGGGGCAGGGTCACGTGACTCATCGGACTTGATTGAGGAATTCTGTTGCCCATCTCAATCAGGTCCGCATAACAGAAAGGAGGCATGGCACTTTGGCTCGTAAGGGGCAGAGCTGGGTCAAGTGGGCTCCTTAAATGTGGAGGAAATCCATGCACTAGTCTGCAATCACTTTGTTCCCCTTACTTGCTTGCTGCTGCAGTGATTAGAGAGACATGGAGTTCGGCTGGTGAGGAGAATTGGAAACTATGGATTCCAGAAGGCTAGGATTAGTGCTGCTGTTTGAGGAGGTTGAGACTTGAGTAGATGACGAGCGAGCCAAGGAGAAGAGTACAGGATCGGTTGAGCCGGAGAGTGAGTCATGACATGAGACTTCTGAGGCTGAGGCTCTGCCTGCCCTGCAATATTACTGCCATCCACCTGGGCTGCTGCGAGTGTTGAACTGTCTACTTCCTACTAAGCGTAGCACTGTGAGTCCATGTCTCCAGGTGTGTGTCCATGACCGAGGTAAGGTTCTTCGACTGCTTTTTGGGAATTTATGTAGAGAAGAGCAGGAGCTCACAAAGAACTGCCTAGATGGGCTTGTTGCCTTAGAACAAGTAGCTCATTGTGAATCTATCTGTTTAAACATCTCTGAAGTGCCCCTGGCAGCACATAACATAGGGTACTACTCAGAGTGAGTTTGGTGTGCTCAGTACATATGACTCCATTGGCATTTTAAAATGGAAGAAAGCATTTTTTCCTGAGGCGACCAGTCCATCTCACCAGTTCTTTGTGGGCACTTGTCTTTGAGAATAACCAAAGGAATCCACAGAAGCTGTGTATTACCAATACTGTGTGAGAAACTGCTTTAGGATGCCGTGACCTCCTAGACATTGTAGTGTGCATGTTGTATCCAGCTCTGCCAATCAGCTGCATGAGTGTGGTGAGTGTAATGACTTTTTGATAGTCACTCTGTAATTTAAAAGTTGTCCAGGCCCTATGCTCAGTTACTAGCTATGTTAGTAAGTAGACAATGGAGGTTACAGCCCCATTCTGCATGACTGCAAATACTGCAACATTGCAGGAAAGGGGCAGGTGCTGCCGAAAAGTAGTCATACATAATGTCATGGCACCCCTCACAAGGGCCTCTTAAAGCCCCCAAAGTGACTACCTGTGAAGGAGAGTAGTTTGTTAGCAGTAACTAACAGCTAGTGAGGAAAACAGGGGAGGGGACAACCACTGGCACACCTGAACCCACACAAATCAAGGGTGTTTGTAAGGGGTGAATCTCAAGGTGGAGCATGCATTCGCAAACTCCCCTGAACAGCTTGCCACATGGCATCCCACCAGCACCTTGCACAATGCTATGCTGAAACCCTACATGGTGATGGGTGCATTCCCACACATTAGCATGTACGAATCAATGATTTGCATTGTCTTCCTCCCTTGTAGTGGGAGCCAGTGCAGAGTGTCCACCTTTCTGTACAGTGCCAGTGGGTGGCTGCGCAGAGGTGTGCATGGATGCTGCCTGTTTGGTGCCATTTTACAGTACCATCCCTATGGACCGAAGCTCAGCCCAAAAATTTCTTAGCCTTCTAAATAATACTTTGAAGATTTTAGAGCTATGCAGAAAGAAGGATGGCACCATTCCCCCTAACTGCTAAGTAAAAGACTTACAGTACATCCAGCATATCATGTCACATAGAGGATAAAGTGTCCTGATGAGGCACACCCCATCCATTCATGCACGAGTTTGGTGGGATTCAGTGCCATATCTCTATCGGGGATGTGCAAGAAGGAGCAAACTGCAGTGATAAGTTTGGGATGGCTAAAAGGCACTTACTGTACAATTAAAAACTGTTTACATGAAAAAAATGCATTTGCAATATCTTGCAAGAAATTACTTTGAGAGCTCTGTTTTACAGTCAGAAACAGTGTTGGGGTCATGAAAATTGCTTATTAGGACACAGGTGGATGCAAGTTTAACTGTTTATATGTGTTGTATTTACTTAGGTTCTTTTTGTTATAAAGGACTACTACAAACTATTGTTAGTAACTAGAAAAAGATTGGTGATGCACTGGTATTCATCCTCACCATCAGAAATACAAAACATGTTGGCCGGGATATTCAGACTGCACCAGGCTGTGGTGCAATCCTGGGTGTAGCAAAACTGGGATGCACCAGGGTGTTGACAGGGTGATATTCAATGGTGCTGTGCCATGGCTCAGCACCACTGAATATGGCACTGTGGCCACCCACATTGTGCATGGCACAGTGGCACTGCACCAGCACAAGTGGCCAGAGAGGAACAAGGGGATGTGCCAGTACAAGTGCCAGCCCCGTACACTGTCAGTCGGTGGGCGGGTTGCTGCCTCCCGCCATTGACTGCGGGGGAGTGGGGTGGCAGGACTGAGTGGGCGGGTTGGGACGGGGTACCGCTAGACCACCAGGGTATCATTTACATTGTATTGCCCGCAATCGGGCTGGATGCATCCACTGGGCCACCAGGGATGTTATTCTATCATAATGCCCACAATCAGGCTGGGCAGAGGGTACACTGGACCACCAGGGTTAATATTATTATTGAAAGCCCATGATCAGCCTGGGGAGAGGGTCCACTGAACCACCAGGGTTAATATTATTATTGAAAGCCCAAGATCAGGCTGGGGAGAGGGTCCGCTGGACCACCAAGGTTAATATTATTTTTGAAAGCCTGAGATCAGGCTGGGAGAGGTCCACTGGACCACCAGGGATCATAAATATGTACAAAGCCCATGATCGGGCATGGGGCGCGCCGACAGGCGGTGATGCGGAGCTCAGGTGGCCACCCATAGCTGGCAGCTGCCGTGTTGCACCCTGCAATATGGCAGCTCACCTGTGAGTGGCCAACTGTTACTCCTTCTTATTTTGGCTCAACTGTGTGCGGTGCAAGTAGGGTTGCACCTGCATATGCTCCAGCACATCCCGGGCTGAATATCGGGATGTGCAGAGTATACATGGGCATGTTCCCCTTACTTGCGCCACATACATTACTGATGCACCCCGGTGCATTGGGATTTGTGCAGAACATAATCCTCTTTTGAATATCGTGCTGGGGCGCATCAGTAGGTTGGGCATGGCGCAACTCTGTTGCGACATGTGCAACCCTTTTGAATATCCCGGCCATTGTGTTTCTGTAGTTGATTATAATATTTGGTGGCTCAATTTGTATGAAATGCAGTGTATCTTGAAAAAATGTGTACTGATCTGTGAAACTGGATAAAGTTTCAAAAAAGGTCACATTCAGACATGAGCTTGCAGCAGAGTTTTACAAGCACATCACACTTTATCGATTTATGTGTAAAATGTGCTGTGTAATTCTGTTGCTTCTCAGTGTTACGCCTGTGGTAACTGTAACCCCCAGAGGTGCTATCCTAAGGGCTACTACCCTGCCTGTCCTAACTGTAACAGGGTAAGGGACTCAGATCCATTGGCGGGTGCCCCCACTCAGAGGTCGGGGTCGGAAAGTCACAGACGACTTGGTCACAGCCCTCTGGGTTGCTGCAACCCCCTTTCTTCCCACTAGCAGCCCACACAATTCAATTATAACATCCTTACCATATACACTTACCCCTCCGGCTCAAACCAATCAGCTTGCTCCAAGGACCCCATGAAAAGGAAGATGCAGTTACACAATATTCACAGTGCGGTAATTCACCATTAACACACAAACCAGCCAGTGTACCTTTGCAAAACAAGCAATATGATTTATCTAAGGGGAGATAACAAGGACCTGGGGGAATCAAGTTGATTGGCTTATCACCACTATATATGAGTATCTACCTAGGGCTCTGTGCATAAGCCTAACCTGTAAGTTACTGTCTATGGGTACCCAAGCCTTAATGGCTAGTTCCTTGATGCAGCTGGTTGAGGCCCTGACACAGAAACAGGCGTTAGATTCCTACAAAGATTAAATAGAGCCAGCAGGCTCAGTTAGTGTAGTCAGCAAAGTAACAAGAAGATCTTGCCCTTATTAGGAACATTTGGCAGGAGCTACCTGATTTAGTACTCACAACTCCGGAAGCTCTCACACTGCTTACAGGACCGAGCCTGGACTCCATACACTTCTCCACACATTTATATGAAAAGCAACAGTGGGTACCATACCAGGCAGCTGCTCCTGAGGGCTCGACCGAACTCACAGCTAATCGGGAGTCAACGCAGCTTCACTTTCCTGACAGACTGAGACGAATTCAGCAGATTAATCCAGTCCTCTACATGGTGAGCCTGGTAGGTAGCACTCCTGCACAGCCTCATCTGACCACTACCCAGCGGATTTAGTCCAATACTCAGCGGTGACCGAGCCGCCCGAATCTGGCCTTCCAGACATGTGCTTCCCGCGTGAAAACTCAATGGCGCAGGAGCCCAGAGCTCCTTCCTCGCTCACAGCCACAACGTCTCTGCCCCTCGGCAGTTAGGGCAAGTCTCACCACTTGGGCACCACCCGATCCCATGGGTGGGCTGCAGATTCCAGTCACTTAATGCTGCCCCTATTGGTGCAAACAAGGTGCCATTCTTCAGACTTTACTTCCCAGAATTACTGGCTGTGTCTCATTGGTCAGCTGGCTCCCACATGAGTCCTGATCCTGGTTGGTCAGAAAGATCTCCATTTTAGTGTTCCCCCGATTACCATTGGCCCAGTGTAATAGTCCAGGTCCAAAATGAAGGGGCCAAGCGCACACAGTCCCAGCTGCAGAAGAAGCTGGTTAGGCAAACTGTAATTCCACTAACACTTACATCTTTCAAAAAGGCTCCCTCTGCGTATATAGTGACTGTCAAATGGGAGCAATTTCACCACAGCTCAGACAGGATTCAAACAGGGAAACACCAGTCCCCCACATACCAACCCGCTGGAGCATGCGAGCAGGCAGCTCTTAAAGAGACAGTACTGGAGGCTTTGGAAGCACTCACAACACCCACATTTAGGCGGCATTGCGCCAAACACCAGTTAGGCAGAGAGCATTTAGGCAAGCGCTGGGAAGGCTTTCAGGAACCCCCATTTGTAAGGGTGTTACACCCTTCCTGGCCTGGAAAGAACTTGGCATCCGTGCCAAGTAGTTACCCTTAAATCACTTTAAGGTAAAACAGTTTAGATTGACAGCACATTAGATCTTTTGTTACATATATTGACACTGTATTCACAGTTTACCTTTGTTTATGCAATATTACACATAGGCAACCCTTTTCTTTTTAAATCAGATCATTACTTCCTGCCCATGACACTGAAAAGAGGGGGCCCTTCCTTATCAGCTACTTGCGGGCTAACTGGGGCAGGGGCACCATACTCAGAGGGCAATACTAACAGTTGTGCATCATCCCCAGAACTAACTTGGGCAATGAACTTGGAGATACATAGACCCCTTATGGTACATTTAATGGCAGGTCCACAGACTGACCCAGAGACTCATAGCTTAACCTTATTACAGGTCGTACTTCTCAGCAAGTGCGTCTAGGGTCTTAGTAAAATCTGCTACGGGCCCTGGCACCATTTCCACCTCATCTAAAATTAGTAGAAGGAAACTCCCCATGAGAAGGGGACCCCATACCCATAGTACGTTTGGGGACATGACCCTCTATATCAGGACCCACACTACACAGTTCAGTCAAGGGCACTTCTGACACTACTGGGATGCTATCAGGGCACTCAGAGTATTCTTCTTGCTCTGGCAGATCCCGAACAGATTCCCCCACATCAGTTTCCTCTTCTGAAAAGTCATACAGTTCAGCCAGCCTGGATAATTCAGCCAGACTCATAGACCCTACTTCGTCGGCTTTGAGGCCATTCACTTCATCCTCGGGGAGTATGGGCTCCAAAGACAAAGCTGAGAGCTCAGACAGTCCATAAAACCCAACTTCATCCCCAGAGTGAGCTAGGGATTGCCTTTAAAAGTTGACTCAGTTCATAAGAGGGTAATACTCCACATCATGTGCACTGTCTTCAGCCACAGATGGGGGATCAATTCCAGCAGGGGGGAGAGGGGAAGGCTCCCGGGGTTTAAATTCTGAGGAGTAAACCCCTCTGAATCTCTTTTTGGCAGCAGCTCTAGTTATAGGCCCAGAAAGCGGGGCATTAGGAGGTGCAGTCTCTATCAAAATCTGTCCAATTGACAGCAGGTGATTTTGGTGTAAAGTTTTGACATCTTTTGAATTGTTTTCCGGCCTTACTTTGTACACAGGCAGATCATCTAGTTTGCCCAATACAATATGAGGGAGAAGGTGCCATCGGTCAGCAATTTTGTGTTTGCCTTGCAGTCCCAGATTTCTTAGCAATACCCGATACCCCTCCTGGAGTTTCTGTGCCTTCACCTTTTTATCATACCTCTCTTTGTTGGCCAGGTTCCTTTTGGTAGCCATGGTTTGAGCCAGTTGGTATGCATGATTTAGCTGAGCCTTTAACTTTTGCACATACTGTAAATAATCATCAGCTCAAACATCATGAGGAAAGACCCTGAAACACACATCCAACGGCAATCGAGTTTCTCTTCAAACATCAGGCAGTAGGGGAGAACCCAGTGGCATCACTTTTAGTGCAGTTGTAGGCATGTACCAGGGTGCTAATTTGTTGGCTCCATCTAGGCTTGTCTTTTGGGTGGAGGGTGCCTAGGATGTCTAGCAAGGTGCAGTGGAAACGTTCAGGCTGGGATCCCCTGGTGGTGGTGAGGGGTGGTCCTAGACTTTCACCTCCCCCTCAAGGATAGCATCTGTCTAATCAGTTGGCTCTCAAAATCTCTCCCTTGATTGGAATGGATTCGTTGGGGGCCCCATAATGAACAAAGAAATTTTCAACAAAAAATTTAGCCACTGTGGTTGCCTTCTGATCCTTGGTGGGGAAAGCCTGGGCATATTGAATGAAATGATCAGTGACCACCAATATGTTGCTGATATTTTTCAGATCGGGTTCTTTTTTTTTTGTGTAATGTTTTTATTTGCTTTTTCCAACAAAATTCTACAGGCAACAAAATGTACAGCTTAATCTGCCACTGCGTACATACAATATATAAAACATTCTTCCCCTAATACCCCGCAATTTACACTGTGCATATTTAAACACTATGTGCAGGGTTCCAAAAACAGCACCACAATGACAAAATCCATATTCCAGTCTTGTAGAGAGAAAAGAAAAAAAAAGGAAACATTTTTTAATCCCCCCCAACCAGATACAAAATTGATCCTGAGAAACATTATTAATCAACTATTTACAGATATCCACACCCACTCAAATGCCCATATAGCAACAGTTAATTATAGTCACGTTCAGAACCATTATTCATCAAAGATTATAGGCACAATTTACTCTCTCCATACACCATATCCCCTATTTTAACAAGTCTAGTCTCTCCACCATGCATAAAATGTTCCACTTATTCTTCATATGGCAGGGCTTCAAGGTACAAACCTACATTGCACTATACCCCTTCTTCCGAACATCCTAGCTCAGGGCACTAAACCCTCCTGTGGTAGAGATGAAGGAGAGGGCCCCATATGATATCAAACCTCTCTACTCTCTCCTGGAGTTGATAAGCCCTTCTCTCCATCGCCAGAGCTGAAACTATCAGTGCTTTCCACTGTTCAAGTGAGGGGTTCATTGCTGAAATCCAAGTATTCAATATACACTGCCTGGCAATTGCCAGTGCCACCCTTAACCACTTCCTATGCAAACTCCATTCCCCTTCCTCCTCCCATTCTATTCCAAATAATAGCTTTATTGGGTGAAGGGATACCCTGGCCTCTGTCTTCCTGTTTATGAACCCTACAATATTCCTCCAGAAGCTCTGTATCCGGGAGCATTTCCAAAAGCAATGTATGTACGTACCCACCTCCTTTTTACATCGAGGGCATGTTTCTGATATCTCTGAACGACTTTTGGACCACTACCGGGGTAAAAAGTCTATGTATAAACTTATATGCCAACTCCTTGTATCTATTAGATAGTAGTAGGCCCAAGTGAGTTCCCATCATCAACTCCCAATTCAGCTCTGAAACCGCCATCCCAAGGTCCTTCTCCCATAATACTCTTTGCCTGAACTTTCTTCTATCAGGGTCTCTCTAAAGAAATCGCACCACCCTGCCAATCACCCCCTTAGGATTATGCCGTGCTCTACAAATGGTCAGTTCAAGCCTTGCTGGGCACTAACTGTGAGTCTGGTCTACGCAGACTACAGGCAAAATCTCTAGCCTGCAGGAATCTAAACATATGCTTACCCGTAATTCCCCTCTTTTCCTCTAACTCCTTAAGGGAGGCGATATGCGGGCCTACATACAGATCCCTTACACATTGTATCCCTCTCTCATCCCACATCCTAAATCCCTGATCCTCCAAACCTGGGAGAAAAAGAGGGTTGCCACACAGAGGGAGGAGCAGCGTCTCAGCCCTACCGTCACTTACCCTTACTCTGATCTGATCCCATCCTTCCAGAGTCCAAAGCACCAACGGATTGGGGTTCAAATGGTGCTGGTATGCTCTTCTGCCTCCTTTCCTTAGATATGCAGAAAGCCTGCGTGTGCCCCTCCTTCAAATCAAGCCAGCTTGCTGCCTCCGGAGTGCCACCCAATCTTTAATTATCCTTGCTTGAGAGGCTAAAAAATAGCTTTTGACATCTGGGAAGCATAATCCCCCTCTCCTCACCTCCAATTTCAATTTTTGCAGGCTAATTCTATATTTCTTCCCTTGCCAGAGATAATCAGAGAACCCCCTTTCCAGTCTCCACATATCCTTTTTGGTAAGTCCCATTGGGAGCATCTGCAGGAGATACAGAATTCTGGGGAGAATATTCATTTTTATGATATTCATTTGACCAAGCCATGACACAGGGTATGCCCTCCACCTTTTCATATCTCTCAACACGCCCTCAATCATTGGCATATAATTTATCTTATATAAGTCAACAAGATCTTCCAACACCGCATGGGTATTGCAAAGACTTCTTCACCTCCCTCAGGCCCTGTAAGTCTGCTAACTTTCCCCCTCCTACACCCATTGCCTCCGATTTAGCTAGATTTATTTTATAGCCAGAGAAAACTGAGAAAGCATCAATCAAGCTCAGGACCGCTGGAAGGGGATTCCTCTATCTGGCTCAGATATAAAATCATATCGTCAGCATATAAGGATAGTTTATGCTGCCGCCCCTCCACTCCCCTCACTCCCTTCACCCTTTCACTCTGTCTAATAGCTGCAGCCAAGGGTTCCAAGGCCAGGTCGAACAATAACGGGGATAGGGGGCAGCCCTGCCTTGTCCCTCTGTAGAGCCTAAAGACCTGCGAAAGGCCTCCATTGACCAGTACTGCCGCCCTTGGAGCCCGATATGGGGCCCTCACCATATTGATAAATCCCTGACCAATCCCATATCGCCCCAGGGCCTCCATCATATAATCCCATTCAATACGGTCAAAGGCCTTCTCGGCGTCCAATGCCAGTACAAAAGTGGCCCCCTGGACGCCAAGAAGAAGCATGTATCACGTTCAACAATCTCCGTACATTGTGATAGGAGTGCCTTCCTTTTATAAATCCAGATTGATCTGGGCTTATGAGATTAGGCATTAAAATCTCGAGCCTGCCAGCCAGAACTTTTCGCATAAATCTTCGCGTCAACATTCAGCAAGGAAATAGGGTGATAGACAGCACAGTCCCTAGGATCTTTACCCTGCTTAGGGATCACACATATGGTCGCCAGCTCCATTGAAGGTGGGAGAGCACCCCCCCTCTTTAGTATCTCTATAGACTTCCCATAATAAGTCTACCACCTGGTGCCCTGCTGCCTTATAGAATTCAATAGGGAATCCATCTGGTCCGGCTGCCTTTCCAGCCCTAAGTCCCCCAATGGCCTTCTTTATTTCATCCCTAGTAATGCTGGTCTCCAGGGCTACCCTTTGCTGCTCACTTAGCTCCTTCAACCTGACCCCTTCCAGGAACTGCCTCATCCTTTCCTGGGTCCCCCTAGCCTCCCTCTGATATAGTGCGCTGTAGAATTCCCTAAATCTCTCCCTGATAGCTTGAGTATTCTTTGTTATAACCTTGTGTCCATTCTTGATTTCCAGCACCCTTGCTTTCCCTCTTCTACCTCTAATCAAGTTGACTAGTAGGGGGCCGGGTTTATTACCCCCCTCATAAAACCTTTGCTTCACCATCCACAACTGCCCCCTAGCTTGTTCCTCAAGCATGTTATTAAGCACCCCTCTAGCTGCAGCCAACAGTGGACCACAAGTTGTGTCCCCTTGGAGCACTTGCCCCTCCAACCTTTTGACCCTTAGGAGTAGGTTTTCATATTCCTTGTTTTTTTTCTTTTTTATACCCTGCAACATACCCAATGATGGCCCCCCCTAAGAAAAGCCTTCCCCGCGTCCCATAATATCTGAGGGGACGGAGCCGTTTCCTTATTTGCCTCTTCATATCCCTTCATCTGGTCCAGCAGGAATGTCCTAAACTTCTCATTCCCCATCAGGTATGAGGGGAAGCGCCACGCCCTGAGCCCCTTCCTCTCCCCAACCACCTCCACCTTTAAGGTTACCATCGAGTGGTCAGATATATGGATAGGTTCGTGCTGCACCCCATCACCCTTTGATACCAACCCCCTCCAATATAGATGTGATCTATCCTCGACCAGCTCTTGTGAGGGTTAGAATTAAAAGTGTATTCCCTAAGATTTGGGTTTGCCGTCCTCCACACGTTTATTAGATCCAGGTCTAATAGCCCTTCCCTCCACTCCATCAAGTATCTGCCTCCCTTCCCCCTCCCCTCGGAATGATCCAGCACCGTATCTGGAGTGCAATTAAAATCCCCACCCAGTATCAGGCCCTTGAACTGTTCCTTCATCATCACTTCTATCATGCGTCTATAGAACTGGGGTTCAGGGACTGCAGGGGTGTATACACATCCAAATGTAACCGGGGTCTCCCATAGTACACCTTCTACAAATACGAATCTGCCCTCCTTCTTGTCTGCCACTATTCTGGTTGCTTGGAATGGAAGATTCTTATGAATAAGAACCGCAACCCCCCTCTTGTGCGAGGAGTAGGACGATGCATGCACCTCCCCTACCCAGTTCCTAGTCTGTTTCCGGTGCTCAGCTGGAGTCAGATGGGTCTCCTGCAAAAGGGCGACCTGCGCACCTACTCTCCTCAGGGCGGTCAATATCGAGGCTCTCTTTATTAGAGAGGACACCCCCCTAACGTTCCATGACACCACTTTCAGACTTTGTTTTAACACCATCTATTCTTTAAACTCCTTCTTCTGATTCTTCCTTCCTTTATTCAATTCTTTCCATAGCCCTATGTGCCTATCAACCTGGTGACTAATCTTTTTGAGTGTAGATCCAACATAGCAACTTTTAACATAACCAAACCCCCAACATTTAACTACCCCTCCAACTTATGTACAAAGTGTCCCAAAGCATACCCATACAAGGCGTGCATATGGATACACCAGTATGTTCCTCCCAAAATAGTAAAGCAGGGTTTGAGCGATGAATCGTCTCACGTTCAATCTCCACCCCTCAGGCAGGTCAAGGTTTCTTACGCCAATACACATCACTTCCCATATTTGATCGCATTACCCTCTGATCACCCCCTCCTTCCAGTGGAGCAAAGCGAGGCCTGGCATAGAAAAAAAAACATTCTTCCAGAAAATGGGTCAGGGTTAGGTCCATTTAGGGAGTCTCAAAACTAGAACATATGGTGTGATGGTCAGACCAACTGACTGGTTCCACCCCAAGTCAGAGATCTCCATCCCCAGGAGGAACAGCAGATCCTATGAGTAACCCCCTATATGGGTAGAGGAGGCAACCACCTGCATAAGGCCCAGCATTGTCATGAGCTGGAGGAGATTTTGACCAAATTGTGAGAGTTCATCATCAACCCAGGCATTGAAGTCCCCCAGAATTATCCATGTGGGAGACTCCAATACCATGTTGATGATTAAGTCTGCAAAATCTCCTGCAGGAATAATCCCCCATCACCTGGTGGATGATAAATGAGGAGTATCCTGCAACCTACACCCTCTCCCATGATGCACTCAAAGGAGCTGGTGGTCCCCACTGGAATATCCACAAAGCCCAGTTTGGTCTTAAAAAAGATGGCTACATCCCCACCACTTCAATCCAACCTCAGGCGGTGAATCACTGAGAACCCAGCTGGAACTGCAGATGCCAATACTGGGCCTGCATTTTCATCCAGCTGGGTCTTGGTGATACATGCCAGATCCACCGTTTCAACAAGATCAGCTATAATAGCACTCTTATTTTGATGGACCTGGCATTACATAGCACTGCCTGGGTTGGATGAGATGCTGAGGAAGACCTCAACTCCTGTCCAACATCAATTGTTGGGCCCTTGGGTATGGAAACAAGACAGGGATTACCCCTGTCCTGGCATCATTTAACCCCAGGGCATCGCCTGGTCCCTACCACCCCAATTCATCCCCCCCTTTTCCATTCCCCCACCAGGCCCAGTTCTCACCCCTTTCCTGTGTCTCCTAGCATTCTCTAGTGATTGACAACGTCTGTAAAGTTTCACTGGTAAATAAGTGGCAGTCAAAGGGTGCAATTCCTGAGCCTGGTGAGGAATACTGCCTGCTGGTCATTTGAGCCTCTGCACATTCTTAAAATAATAACTAATACACCCAAATTAACTTAATCCCACCCAAAACCAACTAAACATCAATTACAAATTATAAATAATTAATAAACTCAAAATGCGATAATATGGGATCTGTACGAAATACTGATATCCCAAAGCCCAACAAAAAATATCCCATCACTAAAATCCCGATTGTATGGAAAGCCCAACTGAAATAACACCGCATATTGAAATACTGAAATGCCAAAAAAATGAAAAATCCTGACTGTCAGATTTAGTTTAGAACATAGTTTCCAGGCTTCTATATTTCTTCCAAACACTCCTGGTAAGGATTCCCTGGAGTTGATAAGTGAGAGAGTTGGAAGGAGGTCATCTTCCCTGTGAGTGTCAGTGTGTGCCCAGTCTTTCCCCGGGCATTAGGCCCACAGAAACTCTATAGCAGGGCTGAATGTGTGTGAACTTCCTCCTAGCTTAATGTAGCCCTGCTTATCCAGGGGAAGAAAATGTGCAGCAGTCGGTTCACTTCCGAGAGGAGTCCCTGGGATCACAGAGCACAAGTGCCTCCTTAAGACCTATGGTATTTTCCAGAAGGCTGTCCTGATTACAGGACTCTCGGCAGGGTTCTCGGGCTTGTTCTACCTCAAAGACATCATTGAGGGCTTCCGAATGGCCTGTGGAGGGTAGCATATGTGGAGGACATGGAGAAGTTAATGCCTGATGACATCTGCAGCTGGACTGCTGAGGTGGAGACAGGGACTGGTTTCTTTACCCGGTTGGGGAGCGCTGCAATGGCTCTGCCCAACAGATGATGCACGTGCTGGGGGTGCTCACAGTTCAGTGGTGCCAGACACCATGGCATCTACAAGATGATCCTTTTGCGAAGGTCTTCGACTTATCAATATAACATGTTTTATATGTCATGGCGCCTTGGGGCTCGTAGTCGCTCAGGTGGTTGGCATCAGGTTGGCTTGTTTGCAGCTGCCAGAATCCCAACCCCGATGCCAAAGGAGGGAATACTATTAATACAACTGGCAGCAGTGGTGGCACCCTTGTTGAGCCCTGACTATTGGTGGAGTACATGCTGTGTATCGCCGCCCAACTATGCACATGCACCATTGCAATATAGGCTGTACTGCAGCTACTAGATCTACTATATTAAGCACGGCTTTTATAACTGGTTTACATTTCAACACCGAGTTTTTTTTGTTTTTCCTTTTATCATGCATGTTGTTGTGTACAGTATACCGTAAGCACTTAGTAATGAGTCATTTAAGTCCATGATACTGTGGACTTAATAATATTAATGATGTGCAAGTGTCGGATGCTGACATTCGGGCTTTAAAGTGCCGTATTTTCATTTGGATAAAAACGATTTCTAATTAGTCGGAATGACAGTCAGATTTAGACCCTAACCTGATAATATACATCCAAGGTGGCTATGATCGGCAGCTATAATCAAGATATGGTAGTTGGTTGCCTTACATTAGTATGTGCAGGCATTGCTAAGGGAGCACACTTTTGTGATCCGTTGAGGCACCAGAGACCTTATTACTTCCAAGCCCATCCTTGACTTTGAAGTGTACCATGATGTCAGCTGAGATCTAGGCAGAGCACCTATTATTTTTTTTTTTATTCAATATGCTTATTGAATTTTTCCAGAACAATCTATCTCTATTCTATAGGTATATATGATATTATAATAAATATCAGACAAAGACAGATAGATACACATAGACTGTTGATGTTATTTCAGGTTACAAAATAAAAACACGTGAAACAAAATGTATATCAGAACACTCTCAGACCCTCCTCCTCCCTCCCTAGTGACCCACCCTACCCTCTAACCCCCATGCTAGTGTTGCTTAGGGTCCTACAATCATAGGTAGAGGAACAAGGTCCTGATGCAGAAATAAGGGACAGAGGTCATGGCTTCTATAAGGAAAGAAGAGTTGAGGGGTTCCATGTCCTCTATTAGACCTGAGGCATGTTATTCATAAAAGCTTATGAGTTTCTCTAGTTGTAAAGCTAGTAACACTTCCTGAAACCATTCTAGAGCTGTAGGTGGAGACATCTTTCAGTGTCCTACCACTGTCATCTTAGCTGTAGCAGCTATCCATGCCAAGTGTGCCTTCTGAACTCCAGGGGTTCCATGGCAGAAGTGATTAAGTAGACAGCTTTCCAGGGTGAAGAGGGGTTCCAGACTCAGCAATGGATCAACTACCTGTTTAATAGAGGTCCAAAAATCTTGAGTCTTGGGGCAGGTCTATAAGAAGTGGAATAGAGTCCCTGGGACATCAGCACACCTTGGGCACAAGGGAGAAGGAAGCCAACCCATTCTGTGGAGTTTAGCCAGGGTATAGTAGATATTATGCATGATATTAAATTGAACAAGTCAGAGTCAGTCCTGCTTAATAAATTGCTAGGTCAAATTCCAAGCTTTGGTCCAGGTTGCTGCATCTGCAGAGAGGCAGGGAGCGTTCTTGGACCCAATAATAACAGGTACCAGTAGGAAAATGGTGGTCTAATGACTGAAGGCAAGCATAGGCAACTGATACTGCATGTGGCTGGTCCGCCGCCTCCAGGAGGGTAGATAAGGTTTCTGTTGGGGGTGCCTACTAGTCGATCAATCACTTTGATATGAAAAAATCCCAACACTAAAGGGTTTAAATATATTAGAAAATACCAGCCCCATAGAACTGAATGGGGCGTGCTCCTGCAGCCTTCATTTTGTGACATCACAAAACAGTGCTGTGGGAGCCAACATAGAGGCGTGTTTATTAAACCGGGAAGTCAGTCTTTTTTTCAGCACATTAAGATTTCCAAACTTACGAGGGATATAACTTTGCAACTTTATGACATTTTTATGTAAAACGTCAGTAGCTCGATTCCAGTCAGGTAAGGAATCGAACAGGCTAGGGGACAGTAGTACTGCTGAAAGTAGGAACCTGCTTTTTAATTCATGATGTCTATGGTTTGAACATGCTTTAATATTTCTAAAAAGTTTTGACTGTGGGTTGGGGCTGAGGAGGGGGTGAGGGTCAGGGGCTCAAAAATACATAAGGTGTGATTTTGGAACCGTATCTGAGTATCACGGAAGAAATGGTAGGGCAGCACAGAGGGAGGGGCAACCAAGGGAGGGGGATCTTTGGCAGGGTGGTGGGGTGCAGTGGCTGTGAAACAGCTATGATCCTAAATTGGGCTTGGAGGATGGGGGGTTGTATGATTTATAAGCAGCTCACTCAGCTGAGGGAAGAAGTGGTGAGGCGAAGGTGGGGGTTAAATGGGGGGAAGCTGGGAAACGGGGGTAGAGAGACAGGGATGGTATAAGCCAAGGAAGAAGTGGGAAGGGCTGAGTGAATTCACTGGAGGATCAGATACACTGTTCCGGAAGTTAAGGGCTTGGGAGGAAGAGGATGGAAGGGGATCCAGAGGGGATAGACCAGAGGTGGTAACAGACAGAAGCAAGTCCAGAGTTGGGACAGGGATGCCTAAGACAGGAGGAAAGGGGTCAGTGGGAACTGACAGTAGGAAGTCTAGAGGCACAAAAATGATGCCTGTAGCTAGAGAAAAGGGGTTAGCCAGGAATCAGGAGGAGTGGAAGATGGTAGGCTCAGGAAAAGGCAAACGGATGCCCAGAATGAAGGATGATGCAGGCATAGGTGAAATGGGCCAGAGGGCAGAAGTAACAAATAGTTTTGCCCCCCTAGGTATTCTAGTTGAGGACATTGGTGAAGAAGGGGTCCAGCAGGGGCCATCAGAGAAGGGGGGGCACAGTGGCTGGGGGATGTGAGGGGAAAGATCCCAGGTGCAGTGGAAGGGGGAGGTGGGCACATCGCATGCAGGGAAGGGTGGAGGAGGGATAGCCACGTGGGGAACACCGAGGGGATGGCACTGGGGGAACTATGGCATAGAAAAGGGGCAGGAAGAAAGCACTGGAAGAGCTGGAGTTGAGCTCCTGGGAGGCTGAAAATGAATGGGAGGAAATCCTGTAGGGCAGGAGCTGCAGTAGGAGGCTGGGGCATGCATCAGGCAGGGTGCAGGAGAGGGGAAATATGCAGACAGGGCAGGTGGTGAGAGGAAGACTTCCCAAGTGGGGTACAGTGCTCAAAACCTACTGCAAAGATGGGTGGGACAGGAACAGTTGGAGAGGGATAAAGCATAGTTGGCACAATCTCACACAGTGAGGTAGATGGGGGAAGGCCAGGAGCAGATGGGGGTTCGGGAAGTTGTCTCATGCTCAAGCAGTGACGCAGGAGATGTTTGCAGAGATGAAGGAAGCCAGGTGGAAGTACAAGGGATGAAGAGGTATGGGGGGTCTGAGGAAAGGCTAAAGGGAGAGGGTGAAGAGGACAGATGCTGGGTGTGGGTAAAAATCAGGCTAGGTTAGGTGATGGGGAACAAAAGATGAGCAGGGGCAGAAACCAAGTCAGGATGGAACGTGAGGAGGAGTCCAAAGGGAACCAAACCCCACAACACAAAGCTAGAGGCTCAAAAGAACACCCAGGAAGCAGGGGAAGTAGGGTGGCACTCTTGGCGGACACAATAATTAAGGAGCTAAAATGGGGAAGGAAGGGAGCAAAAAACAATGCAGTATGGGTGTAGTGCATGCCAGGGATGACAGCGCTGGAGGTGAGGCATCAAATGACTTCCTTGCATAAGCAGCAGGATGAAAAGACACATCTAGTATTTCACCTGGGCACAAATGACTTGGAGAGGAACAGTCTGATGGAGGTACAGGCAAGGTTCGAGGAACTCACTAGGTTCTGTAGGAGCAACACTGTTTTTCCTTCCATTTCCTTCTCTGAGGTGTTGTTAGTACCAAGAGCGAGCACACCCAGAAAGGAAAAGATTAAGGGCATTCAACAATTGGCTACAAGTTTAGTGCAGTCAGATGGGGTTTGGCTGGATAAGTGACTGGGGCTCTACATGGGAGGAGGAGGGGCTGTATGCCCAAGACAGGCTGCACCTGAGCTCTTTGGAGCAGCTGCACTAAAGAGCAAACTGGGAGACTTCATGGCAAGGAAGTTCAATTTAAACTAAATAAGGAGGGGGGCTAAGGACAGGGCCATCCTTACATAAGGCAGAGCAGAGAGGCTATCAGCCCCCAAGTCACAACACTCATCAAGGGAACACTTAGCAGCAGGGAAGAACAGGATGGGGCTACATGTTGGAGGGCTTTGGTTGCAAATGCCAGGAGCCTGGGGAACAAAATGGGAGAACTGGTGGCTACCATGATGGGGGAGAACATAGACATTGTAGCAGTGAGTGAGACTTGGTGGAATGAGCACCACGCCTGGGAGACTGTGATCCCAGGGTATCATTTATTTAGGAAGAATCGGGAGGGGAAGGGGGGAGGAGTAGCATTATATGTCAGAGAAGGGATTGGGGCCATGGAAGGTCAGAATGAGGAGGGGGAAACAGAGATAATGTGGGTCACCCTAGACAGGGGACGGGGGAAAACCTGCATGTTGGGGTAGTCTATAGGCCTCCTATTCAGTGGGAGGAAGGGGATAGACACTTTGTAGAATCAGTAGTGAGGATGGCATGGAAAGGAGAAATTGTGCTAGTTGGGGACTTAAACCTTCTGGACATCAACTGGGAGGCCCAGACAGCAATCTCCTCAAGGAGCAGGGGCATCTTAGAGGCTCTTCAGGGCATATTAGTGCAGCAAAGGGTCAGTGAGCCCACTAGGGGTGTAAACCTGTTGGGTGTGGTCCTCACAAATGGGGACAGTGTGGAGAAGGTGGAGGTGAGGGAAGAGCTTGGCACCAGTGACCATAGGGCTATCAGGTTTATTGTGAGAGCAGGCAGGGAGAGGGTTAGGACGAGAATCAAGGTAATGGACTTCAGGAAGGCTGACTTTCATGGAATGAGGAAGGTAGTTAGGGAAGAAATGTTGAGGATCGGGTTATGCAGGGGGTGGAGGAGTTATGGGCAGCCATCAAGAGAGGGGTATTTAAAGCCATGGACTCATGTATAGAAGGGTAAGAAAGAATAGAAGACAGAAAATACCTCTATGGTTCACTAGAAAGGTGGTGTTAGAGGTCAAGGAGAAGACTGGAGCATTCAAGAGGTACAGGAGGACATAAAAGGATGAGGACAGGGAAACCTACAGGGAAAAAAGAAAGGAGGCAGGGCAAAAGATTAGGAGCACTAAGGAGGCCACTGAGGAGAGGATAGTGAAGCAGGCAAGGAGGGGGGACAAAATCTTCTTTAGGTACGTTGGAGAAAGGAGGAGGAGGGCACAGGATGGGATTGGAAAGATAAGGGGGGAAACTGGAACAATACTGGAAGGGGATTTCAAAAAAGCAAAGGCATTAAATAGCTATTACGCCTCAGTCTTAATGGAGGAAAGAGAGGGCAGGGGACCAGGACAGGGTGGGGAGGGTGACAGCCACAGGCAGGTGGGTGTGGCAGAATTCACAGCTGAAAGAGTAAGGGAAGAGCTGGGTAGACTTAGCATGGACAAGGCAATGGGGCCGATGGAATACACCTAAGGGTTCTTAAGAAGGTGAAGGATGAACTGGCACCTCATCTGGTGAGGCTGTTTAACTTGTCCTTGGTCACAGGGGTGGTGCCAATGGACTGGAAGAGGGCAAAGGTGGTCGCACTACATAAGGGGGGGTGCCGAAGGATGAGGTCAAAAAATACCGTCCCATTAGTCTTACCTCAGTGGTGGGAAGGTAATGGAATTACTACTTAAGATCAGATTGATAGACTACCTGGAGATGAATGGCATGCAGGATGACAGGCAGCATGGCTTCACCAAGGGCAGATCCTGTCAGACTAACCTGATAGAGTATTTCATTGGGGTGTCACAGATAGTGGACCAGGGAGGAGTGGTGGACGTGGCCTATCTGGATTTCAATAAGGCTTTCGACACCGTTCCAGATGGTGGAATGGTGCATAAGCTGGACAGACTAGGGGTGGACCACAGGATCACCAGGTTGGTGGAAAACTAGTAGAAGGAAAGGAGTCAGATGGTGGTGGTAAATGGGATACATTTTAAGGAATGTGCAGTGACCAGTGGGGTGCCACAAGGGTCAGTGCTAGGACAAATACTCTTTAACATCTATGTTAGTGACCTAGCAGAGGGTGCCTGTTTGCAAATGATATAAAGGTCTGCAATAGGGTGGATTCACCTAGTGGGGTGCAAGCCATAAGGCAGGACCTGGAGAGGCTGGAGAGGTGGTCTGACATGTGGAAATTGAAGTTTAATGCACAAAAGTGCTCACTGATGCACCTAGGGAGGAGGAATAGGAGGAATACTTACTCCCTTGGAGGGGTGGTGATTAAGGAGAAGGAAAGAGAAAGGGACCTGGGGATTATGGTATCGCGTGACCTCAAGATGGGCAGCCAGTGTAGCAGGGTGGTGGGAAAGGCAAATGAAATGTTGGCCTGCATTGCAAGGGATTTTAATAGCAGGAAGAGGGAGGTGCTAATCCCATTATACAGAACCATGGTCAGTCTGCATCTGGAGTATGGGGTGCAGTTCTGGAGGCCTCACCTGCAAAGAGATGTTGAGTTGATGGAGAGGGTACAAAGAAGGACAACCAAATGGTACAAGGGATGCAGGATGTACCCTATGAGAGAAGATTGAGAGGGCTGAATTTGTGCCCTCTGGAGACTAGAAAGAAGAGGGGGGACATGATTGAGACCCTTAGGTGTCTGAAGGGAATAAATAAGGTGGAGGGTATTAGCTTGCTCAAATTGAAGAAGGGAGTGAACCCGAGGGGACACAGCCTCAAACTGGAAGGTGGGCAATACAGAGGTAATGTCAGGAGCAGTTATTCATGGAGAAGGTGGTGGAGGCCTGGAACAAGCTGCCGGAGAAGGCAGTGGTAGCTGAAATGGTGGAGGGGTTCAAGAGAGCTTGGGATAGATTTAAGGGGTTGGGAAAAGAGGGTGGAAGCATAACAGAAGGGGGGGAAGTTGGGTGTTGGGCAGACTAGATGTGCCGTGGGTCCTTTCTCTGCTGTCACATTTCTCTATATCTGTGTATATGAGAGATAGGCAAGAGCCAGGAGGGAACAGCGATTCTGATTGGCTAAGCCATGCTCAATTTCCAATCAGAGGGGGCTTTATCCTTGGGGATCCCTCTGGGCAGCCTGGTTATCCACAGAGTGAGCTCACTGACATGGCAGGCCCCGTAGTACAGGAAGAAAGAGGGGAGTGCAAGGCTACCTTTTGGTTCTGGGGCAGTCAGTGTGGCACTCGCTCTGCAGATTCCCTTTCCCTTCCATAGGAATGCATGGAGCAGATGTTGAAGACGTGTAAACCAATTTTTAGGGAAGCAAAATCCAAGCGTACTCATGGGATACGAGAATCTGGGGAGCATGTTCATCTTAATAATGCTAATCTGCCCTCAAAAGAAAAGAGGAATGGAGCCCCATCTGTCCAGGCCCGCTTTAAGGGTGTGGAGTATCTTGGCAAAGTTTTCTTTAACCACGCTTGAAACATTCCTTGACAACTTAATGCCAAGGTATATTAAGAAAGTAGGTTCCCAATCTAGTTTGAGTGCACTAATGTCCACTTTGCCCAGAAAGGAATTTAAGGGGAACATTTTTGATTTAGAAAGGTTTCATTTATTTATTATTTATTTATTTATTAGACCATCGGTTTACAAACCTTTGAGTCATAGACACATTTACCATGGCACCTCATCAGGACAGCAATACATCACAGCAAACAAAACAGTACAGTACATAACACTTAGATTAAAAAAGCAACCAGTGTTACAATCATTCACTGGTGGTACATGCTTGGTAAATAGGTAGATCAAAGTAGTCATAATATAGATACACGAGTACCACGTCAGGTAGCAACCAGAGATATTTTGTTACATTAGTCAGCAGATGTTGCATGAGACCCCAGGTATATACAGCAAAAGTAGACAGGGCAGACCCAGTCTAGGGGTGAAGGAAAGGGGCAAGTGGGAGATTATGTGCAGTTGCAGCAGAGAGTGCTCGTCAGATGGCTTCTGAGGGAGACCTTGAAAGGACCAAGCTTAATGGAGTCAGCTATACTGGCTGGGAGGGAATTGAACCAGGAGGGAGCCTGATAGCAAAAGGATCTCTGGGCCATAGAGGTCCTTACCCTGGGGACAATAAGGGAGGTTTTGACGGTGCTGTGGGTAGAGACTGAGGGTGAGGCATGCTGCAGGTAGGTGGTGACCCCGGGGGGAGAGAGCCCTAGCAGGGTCTTTTTTACAAGAAGACAGGTTTGAAAGCGGAGTCTTTCTTCAAGGTTGAGCAAGTTGGTGGTGGAGTACAGCAGGCACGTATGGGTGTGCCTAGGGGCTCCCAGCATTAGCCTGCAGGCCTTGTTTATAGACAGCTGGATTCTTGCAAGCGCAGTGTTGTCAGCTGCAGCATAGATGGGCAGCCCATAGTCAATTAGTGACAGGACAGAGGAGGTGATTGTCAATCTAAGGGCCTCTTGTGGGAGGCAGTCCCCATGGCAGTATAAGAGTCCAATCCTGACATTGGTGGCAGCAAAAAGGGCATTGATATGGGAATGGAAGGAGAGTGGCGAATCAAAGGTAATGCCCAGATACTTGTAGGAGGATACCTGCTCAATGGGGTTTAGTGTGCTAGGCAGTATCACGAGAGGGGCACCACTGGCTTTGCTTTGGCGATGCGAGAAGAGCATAGCTTTGGTCTTTTTAGGTTCAGAACTAGCCTTCATGATGTGAACCAATGCTCAGCTCTATCAAAAGCTTGTTGGAGGGTGGCCTGGAGTGTGTTGGGGTTGGGATCAGCAACAAAGAGCACAGCGTCATCCGCATAGAGGAGGATCTTACTTGGGCAGGCCAAGAGGAGGGAGTTGAGGTAGAGACTGAAGAGGAGAGGGCATAAAATTGAGCCCTGGGGAACCCCAGAGTGGACAGATCATGTGTCAGATAGGGTGCTATTGATTTTTACACACTGAGTTCTGACAGAGAGGTAGCTGGTCAACCATGCAAGGGGGCCTGGGGAGAAACCAAGGCATCTGAGGGAGTCAAGAAGGAGAGGATGGCAAACTGTGTCAAAGGCCTTGAATTGAACAAGGCACCAGCAGGACTTCCGGCATCAAGAACAGAGTGCAGGAAGCTGGAGAATTCAAGTAGTGCGGTTGTGGTACTGTGGCCAGCATGAAAGCCATGCTGTTCAGGGCACAGGATATTGTGCATGGCCAGGTAATCGGCAAGCTGGTTGGCAACTACTTTTTTCAAGGGCCTTAGAGAGTGGGGGGAGGATGGAGATAGGTCAATAGTTACCCGGGGTCGCTTGATCACTGCTCTTTAGGATGGGAGTGATGATGGCAGTTTTCCATGTGCTGGGGAACTGCCTCAGGCACAGAGAGCGGTTGAGCAGCTCAGTAAGTGGGACCAGATGAAGTAGCCTAGTGTCCAGTAGGTCGGTGCCAGGGTTGTTACTACTAACAGCTTTTTGCAGAAAGGGTCTAGCCTCCAATGGGGAGATGGTACATAGGTAGAAAGGAGGTCTCTGAAGAGTGGGCAGTGGTGCTGCTGGGATGGGGTAAAAGAAGTTACTGGGCAGGACTGAACTCAGGTCTGAGAAAGTGTGGTTTAGGCAGTCTGCAATGCCAAGGGGGTCAGAGCAGACAGTTCCATTAAAGGAGAGTTGAGAGGGGGGGGTGGGGAGTGGGATTTCCCATTCAGCTCCTTTACATTATCCCAAAAGTTTCTAGCCAACCCCAAGGAGGAGGAGGCAACAGTGGATTGGTAGTACTGGGCTTTGGCCTGTCGAATGTCCCAAGTACATCTATTGCGCTCAGCATTGTATGCTTGCCTATCAACTGACTTGCCAGATTCCATGGCAATGTGCCATAGGTTGTCTCTCATTTTAAGTTTGTGAAGGAGGGAGGGGGTAACCCAGGGCATGTTTTGCTTTTTGGTGCAATTTCTAGCGAAGGGGGCATAGAGGTCATAGGCAGTGTTAAAAGTGCAAGTGAAAAAATCCAATGCCTCATCTATGGATGGTGCAAGCCTGATTGGGGACCAATCCAGTTGTGAGAGGAACAGTTTAAGGCGATGCAGACTGCCTGGGAGTAGGCAACGTCACTGGGTGGTTTGCGGTGCAGGTTTGTTGTTGGCAGCGGACCAAGAGAATACGACCGGGGAGTGGTCACTAAATGAGTTGAGAAGTACATAGATATTGAGCACTCTCTGGGGGTGGTTGGTAATGGTGATATCCAGGAGGGTGCTGGAGCCAGTAGAGGGGCTGAATCTAGTTGGGGTGGGACAAGATGGGACATGTCAAGGGCAGCAAAGATATCTCTGGTTTGGGAGGCCATGACCAAGAGCCAGTGGATATTCAGGTCACCAACAATTATCTGGGCCATTTTTGGTGGTAGGCCAGAGAGGTAGTCAGCAAGTGGCTGAATGGTGAGGTCTTGCTTTCTGGGGGGAATATAGGCAATGGTGAGAAAGAGTGGGTCCTTACCAGGTTTGGGGGAGATTTTTAGAGTGAGGGCTTGCACCTCGTTGTCAAGCTTGGGTGGTGGAAATGCAAGTCCAAGGAGGGAGTCACGCATATAGACAGCACAACCACCTCCATGCTTACCCAGCCAATCTTCCCTGAAAAGGGTTTAACCAGGGAGGGAGACTAAAGAGTCGGGGGTGAATTTGGATAACCAGGTTTCGACGAGTGCGACAATGTCCAGTTGGTGCTGTGCAACCCAGCACTGGAATGCAGCAGCCTTCTTAAGGAGACTGCAGATATTCATAGAAGCTATACAGGGCCCTTGAGCCTGGGCAGGCTTGTTCACAAGGCTGTGCACGGGGCCAGGGTTTGGAAGAATGTTACCTGATAGAAGCAACAGGAGGGTGATTAGTAGCACCAAAGCATGGTAGTGATTGTGGCATCTCCCCTTGCAACTGGACATGGGGCCAGGTGCTGGTGTGCAAGGGGTGCATAGAGTATGAAAGGTGGGTAAGGCACTGAGGAGAAGAGATCAAGGTATGAGTGGGAAGTAAGAGGTAGCAGGGGTGGAAGTGTGTGGGGGTACCGAGGGGTGGGGGTGATTGAGCATCAGGGGGTCTGGTAGAGGTGTTGCAGATAAGAGGGGGGTACTATGCATAGAGGGTGACCCCTTTCCTCTTTCCCGAGGTACCTGACAGGGCTGTCCCATCTCACCATTCCAGTTTGATACACATCTGGAACCTCTCATTCATAGATTAACTGTTTCACCATTCCTGTTCAACATACATCTGGAGCCTCTCATTCATATATTAACTAGTTCCCCTTCCTTAGTGGGTGTGCAAGTAGTGGGGAAATTTGTAATAGGAGAGTGCAGAGAAGACCTTGATTTCATCCAGGAGTACCTAGATAGTGTCATGAGGATTTTCTAAGTGGAGCAGCAGATCATCTGCATATGCAGAGAGAGAGTACCTTTTCCCCACTATTTGCACACCCACTAAGGAAGGGGAACTAGTTAATATATGGATGAGAGGCTCCAGATGTATGTTGAACAGGAATGGTGAGATGGGACAGCCCTGTCTGGTACCACAGGAAAGAGGGAAGGGTCCGACAAAATACCGTTACACCAGATTCTTGGTGGGGGCAGTGGGGTAGCTGATGTGTAGCGTCGGTGAGGCTGAGTCTACACTCTGGTAACAACCATGGCGCACCTCTGACCAGAATGCTCGCCATACCTGTTATGCAGGTAAATTCAGCTCAGGGAAGGCAAACTTGAAGGTGGCCCTCACGACCAGCGGGAGCTGCAGAGAGAGGGAGAAAAAGGATCTGTTATACAGGAAGTAGATAGAGGTAAGGCTAAGTTCAGGAGGGTCCATTTGCATGTTCCAGGCTTAAGGCTAGTCTCAAATAGAGCAGCGTCCCAACAAAGCAGCAGGAGTGAAGGCTAAGAATTGACTACTGACTAATAAAAATATGCTCTCAGCTCCAAAACACAATTCATGTATTACATTTAAAATAATGAACCTCCCAGCAGAAGTACAACTTGCAGGGCAATGCTAATAGCTAGTAATGCTGCTAATATAAATCTTATATGTTTAAAGCTGCTTCTGTTAGTAACGCTGCTAATGTAAGTCCAAATTACATTTAAAGCTGCTACAATTAATAACGCTGCTAGTTAAGACCAGTTCATTAAGAAACATACTAACATACTAACATACTAAAATGCCAGCAGAATAGGCCTAATGGTCTTTCGTGTCTGCTCGTTTGGTCAGCCCCCACCCTGGGTGCTGACCTTGCTGTCCCCCTCGCCTTCTCTGGCTTCTCCCTTCCCAGTTCCGGATATTCTTGCTGCATTGGATTTTGCTTCCTGAACCCTTCCCCTGTACCTGTCCCACCCCCTCTTGAACCCCTCCACTGTCTCTGCCTCCACCAGCCCCCTAGGTAGTGCATTCCATGGCTCTACCACCCTCTCAGTGAAGTAGCACCTCCTCCTTTCTCCCCTGAATCTTCCCCCCTCCAGCTTCCACCCATGCCCTCTAGTGGCCCCCTCCTCCTTCCTTCGAAGCACCCTCACTGTTCCTCCCCTATTTACCCTCTTCATGTACCTGAAGACCTCTATCATGTCCCCCCGGTCCCTTCTCTCTTCCAAAGTGTACATATTTAGCTCTTCGAGCCTCTCCTCATAGGTCCTGTCCCCCAAGCCCCAAATCATTTTGGTTGCCCTCCTCTGGACCCTCTCAGGAGGTTAATGTCCCTCTTTATAGTGCGGCTCCAAAACTGCACGCAGTACTCCAGGTGCGGCCTCACCAAGCAGTTATACAAAGGAGTATCACTTCCCTCCTTCTGGAGGTGATCCCCAGCGATGCATCCCAGCATCCTGTTGGCCTTGGCTGCTGCCCTCCTACAAGTCTCAGAGTTGTTCATCTTGACATCCACCACCACCCCAGGTCCCTCTCAGCCATTGAGACTTGTAGTATTCCCCAGGGTGTACACTTGGCCTGGGTTTCTGGCCCCAGGTGAGGTACCTTGCATTTCCTGCATTAAACCTCAGCTTCCACTTTCTAGACCATCTTTCCAGAGCCTCCAGGTCCCCTGCAGGGCCACCCTCCTCCTCCCATCCACCACCGCCTCAGTTTCGAGTCATCTGCAAAGAGACTCATCTCACTCCTGATTCCTGTCCTTATGTCAGATACGTAGGCGTTGAACAGAAGGGGCCCAAGGACTGATCCCTGTGGGACCCCACTAATGACCCTCCTTGGGGAAGAGACTATCCCACCCACTAAGACCCTCTGGGTCCGGTCCTGGAGCCAATTGCCTATCCATCGGATCATCTGGTTTCCCACCCCCATTTCTCCTAGTTTATCCAACAGGCCCACGTGAGGAACAGAGTCAAATGCCTTGCTGAAGTCTAGAAAGAGGACATCCACTGGTCTACCCAGGTCCAAGGCACTTGTCACCCAGTCATAGAACTCCACCAGGTTTGTCTGACATGATTTCCCCGGGATGAATCCATGCTGTCTATCGTCCAGGCACCCTGACTTATCCAGGTCCCCCCCTAGCCTCTCCTTGACAATGCCCTCCATCACCTTGCCCACCACTGATGTCAGGCTGACAGGCCTGTAATTCCCTGCCACCTCCCTTGATCCCCCCTTGTGGATAGGCACTACATGCGCCACCTTCCAGTCTTGGGGCACCCACACTGTCCTCAGAGAGATGGTGAAACCATTAAAGCTCCCTGCAGAAGTACACAATTACAGTTCAATCAGGCAAGATACTAAAATAAAACTTAAAAGCAATTAAACCCCCTCAGCAGAAGTATTAAATTCAAGTTCAGCTGGGCAAACTGCTAAAATAGAAAACTATCTGCATTTGTCTGCTGAGGTTAATGGCAGGAAGGCAGTTCAGTAGTCTGTGTTTAACAAGCATTTGTCAGTGCCAAATGTTGCTTGCTTCTATGTGCTGTTTAGGTATTTGGAAGTCATTGGAGTGCAAATATTGAAAATTTGCGAACTTATGAGCGTGCGTAGGAACTGCGCAATGCACGCTCGTAAAACAGTCATTTTTAGGAATTTTTTCACCAAATTTTCAACATAGCCATTTTAAGACCTCTGTTCATCAACAGTCTCACTGTGATTTTGTTAATGTGTCCCATACATTGAGTTTGCACACCGACTGTGCCATTGTGCGCTACATGGGCGGAAACATGTTTTGGGCAGGATGTGAAAAATGACAGTTGTACTTCTCATAAGGAGGTGTGGTAAAATGGCAATGTTGAAAATCTGGAGTGGAAATATTGAAAATTCGCAAACCTACGAGCGCTAGGGAACTGTGCAACGCACACTCAGAACAGTCATTTTTAGGAATTCTTTCACAAAATTTTAAAATTCCCACTTTAAGATCTCTGCTCATGAACAGTGACACTGTGATTTTCTTAATGTGTCCCATACACTGAGTTTGCACCGACTGCGCCATTGTGCGCTACATGGGCAGAACATATGTTTTGGGCAGAATGTGAAAATGACAGCTGTACTGCTCATGAGGAGGTGTGATAAAATAGCAATGTTGAAAATCTGGGTGAAATATTAAAAATTCGCAAACTTACGACCGTGCGTAGGAACAGTGCAACGAACACTAGTAAAACAGTCATTTTTAGGAATTTTTTCACCAAATTTTCAACACAGGCATTTTAAGACCTCTGCTCATGATCAGTGTCACTGTGATTTTCTTAATGTGTCCCATACATTGAGTTCGCATACAAACTGTGCCATTGTGCGCTACATGGGCTGAAACATGTTTTGGGTAGGATGTGAAAAATGACAGCTGTACTGGTCATGAGGAGGTATGATGAAATGCAAATGTTGAAAATCTGGAGTGATAATATTGAAAATTTGCAAACTTATGAGCGTGTGTAGGAGCTGCGCAACACACGCTCGTAAAACAATCATTTTTTGGAATTTTGGCACCAAACTTTCAACATGGGGTTTTTGGGACCCCTTCTCATGAATGATGTCACTGTCATGGTGGTATTCAGGCCCAAAGGGTGATTTTGCAGTCGCTACGCGGTCACTGTGTGGGAAATCACCCGCCCGAGCTAAATACCATGACAGTGACATCATTCATGATAACTAATTCCCATGTTGAAGGATTTGCATAAAAATTCAAAATGCCTGAGATATGTAACAGTTGAAACCCTCTGTAGCCCATTATACAGCTTACCGGGCATTTCCTCAGTTCATGGTGCGGCTTTGAAGAGTGCAGAGCGTGTTCCAGGTCCACGAGAGATCATTACTGGAGTCCAAAAGGTAAGTATGGGGTGGGGGTGTGGGGAAGGCTGGGTGCTCAGTGGGTGGGTGTGGGTTGTGGGAGGGGATTGGGAGACATGCCGCGGGACCGTTTTCAGTTTTCAGGTTTAAAAAAAAAGATGACGTGGGACCCTTTGTCATGCTGGGGTGGGCTCCCAGCATGGCACGAGGATGTGGGGGGGCGTTCAGCTGATGAGGGATTGGTCACCCCCATCGTCCATGGAATTTGTTGCCATGCTGGGGTGGGCTCCCAGCATGGCAAAAGGACGGGGGGGCATTCAGCCGACTGGGGATTGGGCACCCCCGTCGGCAAAAGGACTGCTTGCCAAGCTGGGGTGGGCTCCCAGCGTGGCAACTACTACCTGGGGAGGGGACGCAGTTCAGCCAGCGAGGATTGGGTGCCCTGTCAGCTTCATACAGTGCGTGCGGGCGTTGCGCCTGGGTGTGGGGGACTATGCTTCTTATCGGTGCTCACTGAAGCATAGCTCCCCCTTTCAATCGTATGCCACTGCATTTTGGAGCGTGTCATAGACAGCTCCAAAATGCATTGGCTTACAGGGGCCACACCTGCCAGCACACTGACTGAACTGCAGGAGGAGGTGACACACCTCCGAAATCTTCGATGATGGCACTATGTTTCTTGCACATGCGTGCAAGCAACATAAAAATGGCACCAAACAAATCCATGCTCCGGTAACAACTGCGGCACACCTCTGGTCAGAATGCATGCCATACCTGTTATGCAGACAAATTCAGCTGAGTCAGGGTAAGCTCAAAGGTGGCCCCCATGACCAGCAGGAGCTGTTATGCAGGCAAATTCAACTCAGGGTTTTTCTCTTTGGTTTCAGTGACATGCCCCTTAATTTTAAGGCTTAACCCAGAGGCTTAGTTAGGCCAGTTAAGCAATGCCCAAATGTAAAGAATTTATCCAAAGTGGCTTAGTCAGGCCCAGATAAAATACCCTTGGTGGCTTAGTCAGGCCAGGTAAAGAGAAAGATGAGATCCGACGACCAGCAGTTCAGCGCCGGTAAAGAAAAATGAGGAAAAAACTCGGTTTAGTCAGGAACTTGCACCGGTACCCTGATACAGGAAAATTACTAGTATTTTATTCGAGCCTGACTAAGCCACTTTGGCAATAAAGATTGTTCAGTCCCTGCAGGCCAGTTACAGCGAATCAGTTCAGAGACTGGTTGCACAGTCACAGGTTCAGGTCACTGCTGGTTCAGCTCCTTCTGGTTGCCTGGACCTGAGGAGTACTATGTGTCAGAATATGAGTATGAGGAAGATAAGGATGAAGGGGAGCCTATTGATCCTGAGGTTTCCCCCTGAGCATCCTCAGTGTGAGTCCCCCCCTGGGCCCCCTCTGAAGCCATCTCCCATTTTGCTTTCATGAAGCAGGTGGCAGAGGCCCTACGACTCCCTGTCCAGGAAACTAGACAGGATGAGGATGAGGAGGATAATTATAAGGAAATGATGGACCTCCCTGCCTCGTCTCAGGGTCTCTACATCCCCATACACAAGTCCCTAAAGAGACAAACCCTCAAGGTCCTGCAGAACCCTTCTCGGTCCCTCCTTTGGACAAAACGATAGACAGGAAGTATGCTCTGGCTGGCAGTGGAATCAAGTTTTTATCTTCCTACTGCAGCCATGTGGGTGTTATACAGACTGCAGCCTGTGAGATGGCTGGTGTTACCCTGGCTTCTCACCCTCCGGACAAAGAATCCAGGAGAATTGACTCACTAGACAAAAATACACATTTGGCTTCTTCCCTGGGTATAAGGCAGGCCTTTCATATGGCCTATGTCTCGAGATACCAGAAGACACTGTTGGAAGCTGGGCAACAGTTAGCCCAGAAGGCTTCTCCTGAATTGGCAGATGACCTTCAGGAGGTTGTAAATAAGGGAATTCAGGCATCTAAAGCACAGTTTCATATGGCTGTGGGTTCAAATGATGCAGCCTCCAGGGCTATGGCTTCTGCTATCTCCCTTAGGTGGTTCTCCTGGTTGAGGTGTACCAACCTCTCCCAGAATACCCTGAACAATGCTCTGGACTTTCCTCTGACACAGAGCTCACTGTTTGGGGAACAGACAGAAGCATACATGAAAAAGATGAATGATTATAGGGTGGCATACAAGAGTGCTTCTGCTAAAGAGAGAGAGTAGCCACCCCATAGAAACAACAAGCCAGAGGGGGAAGGAGTAGACCTTTCCCTAGGCCTTTCCAACAGGCTATGGCTTTCCCTTCATCTCAACAACCCAGGGGGTTCTTCAGAGTTTGAGGAAGGAGGGGTGCAGGCCGTGCAGCTCCCATCCCACTTCCCTCCACTCCTGCTAAGCAGGCACACTGAAAAGTCTGCTCAGGATGCCTCCACTATCCCTGTAGGGGGAAGGCTGACCCACTACCTACAGGCTTGGCAAGCAATCACCTCAGACAGGTGGGTCCTGAAGATAGTGGGTCAGGGTCTTGCCCTGAATTTTAAATTCTTCCCCAGTTTGAGGGCAAGACCCTGTAGACCTTGCCCTCCCTCAGAAACAGCTCTGCTAGAGGCAGAGGTCTCCACTCTCCTGCTCTAAAGGGCAGTGAAACCAGTGCCACTACTGCACAGGGGGAAAGGGTTTTACTCAAGGTACTTCCTTGCTTTAAAGAAAAATGGGGAGTGGTGGCCCATTCTAGATCTCAGATACCTAAATAGGCATCTGGAACAGCCAAAGTTCAGAATGACAGCTTTGACTACAGTCTTACCCATTCTGCAGAAAGGAAACTGGTTGGCATCTCTGGATCTCAAGGATACCTATTTCTGCCCTAATACTGGAACATTACTGTAAAGAAGAGAAATAATGCTATTCGGTTTCCTCACAGTCTCGGAACTGATCAGAAGCCGAACCACTTACCCAACCAGTAACACTATCACTATACCGAGGACAGCGGTTTAAGAGCAAATAATAACAGATGGTAAAACAGATGATTTTTACTCATTTTAACCGAGAAGAAGAGAAGAAATCTCCGAGGCGTCTTCACTAGTAGGTGGAGTAAAGAATCTGATCAGTTACTAGACTGTACCAAGGATGGTGGTTTGAAAAATGAGCTCGAGCTCAACGTACTATGCATTTGCATAGAGGTTAACTCTTTGTTCTCCAGCCTCTGGGCAGCTGAACCGATCGGTTATACTGCATTAGTCAGAATACAGTAAGACTTCATGTTGTTTTAAATGAATATGTCTCCAAAATGATAGCAGTATACTTTAAGGGCTGAGTACATAATCTCCCAAAAGTCACAAAACACTAAAAATGCTGGAAAATACTAAAGTTGTTGGATGACCAAATCTCAAATAATAATATCTTCTGAACTTGAGTTCGCTAACACAGACAAACACCAATTTCAGACTTCTCGACATAATGGTAAACAGGGTCCAAACAGTTCCAAATTCTAAAGCTCCGAGAAAGATATATTTACTGAGTTGTAAAAGTAGGATGAGGTGTCACGGAATACCTCTTCTCAGACCCTGGTGTCTCTCAGTTTTGATCCCACTTCCAATCATTAATTCTGGCCTCCATTATAATTTGCCCTCAAAGGTGGTGGTGGAGGGAGGTCCATCAATGCAGCGGCGACACAAAATTTGTTGACTATCGGCACAGCAATGGCATAACACCAGCAACTGGTGTCGTGCCTTCACTGAGGGAACTGTAGTTTTCAGTGGGGGCTTCACCCCCATACACCCTACACTTAGGATTACTAACTCCAGTTGGAGTTAGTTCAGGGAGAGGGGCAAACACCCCAGAGGCAACAGAGTCTGGAAACATGGAGACCATTACAGCGAACTACCAAAAATCTCATGTGATGGTCTTTGCGGTATTCCTGTCACTGTTGTGATGTGATACCGGGGGGGGGTCACCTCAGGCCCACTTGATGGATCTGCAGATTAAAAACAGAAACATAGACCTCCAAAAGCAGTATCTCCTTACTAGAAATCTAAAAAAGTGAAAAAAATGACCAGTGGTCTCTTATATGTTACACATAAAGCTGCAATAGGCCTAGTATCAATGAATTCTGAGGATTTGTAGCAATAAGACTGCAGCTCCTTCAGCTGACCACCACTCTTCCTGCTAATTTCAAGAGCCAGTAGGGCTGCAAAGTAATGTTGGCTGGGATGAGAAAGATGAGCAAAACACCTGGGAAAAAGTAGTGGGCAGAGAAGTGCCCAGAGAACTGTGTATGCTCTTGCAACTAAATAATACAATACCCCTATGCATAGTCCCAGCTCCGGCATGGACAAACTAGCTTGTGTGTGTGATCTCTTGTTATGGCGCCCTAGGGTGTGGTGTTACGGTGCCAGTGATCTGCACTGCCCCGACCCGTGATGCAAAGGTGACTGGTGCTGGTGCAGTACTGGTCATCATAGTGTAAGGCGGGCACTCTCCTGGATAAGATGTCATCCAATACCCCTAGATGCAGGAGGGTGACCAGGCTCCTACATACCATTTCTGTTAAATATATATTTTGTACATAATTGGCCCAGTATTCAGAAGTGCCTCGCCAATGTCACAAATGGTTGTTCAGCACAACTAAGTTTGGCAGAAGCAACTAAGGGATATATTCAGAAGAGATGCACAATAGTGCATCTCTTCTGAATATAGCAAAAAAATGATTGCGGTGCAAATACAGTGCACCAGTGCATCCCCCAGACAGGCCTGAATACCTGGAATGGAAATCAACCAGTGCATCTGGAGATGCACCAGGTGCAATTTCCAGATATTCAGTCCTGAATATGCAAATGGAGCCATTATGCATGCAAGGTACAATGGGACCTTTTGCATATCATTATGACCCCATTTGCGTGAGTTGTGCATGGCCAGCTGGGGAAATGCACCTGGCGCCCTGCACAACATGCAGTCTCTGTCCTTGGTACTGGAGTAGTACCCCCTCCCCATCCTGTTCCCGGATCCCTGTATTTAATAAATAGATATATCCTGGTAGTCCAGTAGTATCCCTTTCTGTCCGTAACTCCGATCACTTGTGAATGCTGAATAATTAGTTCCTTGATAGACTAGTGGTACCCCTTCTTGCCAACAACCCTGATCACCCATACATACTGCATATTTGCTTTCTCTGGTAATCTATGGTTCCTCCCTCCCCGTCCATAATCCCTAATTGTCAAAATAAATATTTATTTGTATCCCTGATTAGTCAGTGGCACCCCCTCACCCACACTGGACCCCAGCCCCACACAGTTCTACCCCAGTCATCAGTGAGCAGCAAACCCACCCACATACCTCTACATCTGCCCACCAAGTGACAGCTTACAGTATCTGCTGCAAGCACATTGGTCCACACTGTGGACCAATGGGCTTGCAGTATGAACTGTAATAGGCATCCACAACTTTGTGAGTGAATGACCTCATTCACAAAGTTGCGAATGATCATTACAGTATGCAGTGCAAGCCCATTGATCTGGGTGGGCTGGGGGTCCTTTGCAGGTTGGGGGGATGCAATGGACCACCAGGGGAATAAATAAATATTTATTTTGGACAGTCATGGTTACGGGCAGGGAGAGGGGGACCACTAGGAAGGTAAATGAAATGTTTATTTCAAGTAATCCTGATTACGGGCAGGGATGAGGGATCCACTAAACTACTGCAGCATACAGTTGGAGATTGTGCATGGTGTTTGGGGGGATTGCCGCCCATGACTGGCAGCTACTGTGCTGCACCCTGCACTACAGTGGCCCACATGTGGGTGGCCACCAGTTTAGCCATTTTTTATGGGCTCAGCTTTGTGCCCGTGATATCTGGCACATCTCTGGATGTGCCAGCAGATGCACTGCACATCCTGGGCAAATTACTGGGATGTGCAGCATATGCATGGACACACCTGGAGGTGTGCTGTATACATTATCTTCATGCTACAGTGTATTGGGAATTGTGCGTGCATTTTCTGTGGTTGTGCTGGTGCAACTCTGTTTGCGCTAGATGCAACCCCTTTAAATATTGAGGCATTACTGCAGAAGCGGTTCTAATGATGCAGACTCTGCTATAGCCCTGAGGCTAGAACAATGAACTGCGATGAGCCTGGGACACTCAGCAGACCTGGGCCTGAACCATGCAACCTCCACCTGCATACTCTGCAACCCTTCACAAGTCAAACAAGCACCACAGTGTCCCCAGTCACCCCAAAAACAGGAACTGGTGTGGAGTGGGCCTTGTCCAGTTACAAAACAATAAAGTAAAACAGAAATAAAATAAATGAGTCATTATCTATTATGGAATTATAAACATCTGCATTGCTGATCAGTAAAATTATGCAAGCTGTCAGTAGTCATTTGCCATCTGGAAGCATATGTGAACAGCATCCACCTTCTTAAATGTAATGATGCTACTACAATAACGTTATGCTTCAGTAAAATAAGTATGGTTGCTTGGGACCACAGTTTCTCAGATCCCACACCAGGTTGCAGCTCAAGAGTCAAAGGTTGAAGTGTGCAAATATCTGGTAGAACCTAAGGAATTTAGACAACAGCCCACCTGAGGAGCTTCTAGCAGGGACTCAGAGAGCCTTGAGAGGTAAAGCCTCCTTCCTTCCAACCTATCTGTGGAGGAGTTACCCCATTGGTGCTGCACCACCTACAGTCAGCTCTACATTTGTTGCTACAGCCAGATCATGTGACATGCTCTCTCCTTCCTGTTACAAAGTGTTCACTTTCCCATTTGGAGCTTATACTCTCTGACCACTAGGGGTTGCTGTACTTTTGCTGCCAGTACCACTCTATCTCCTCCCCATCTTCCCTTCCCAGTTCCTGCTAGTATCAGTTCCCATCTACTGGTAGTCACTACAGTTCCCTCCTAGTCCCATTTTGCTGTATTCCTCTCACTACCCTGTGTTCTCTACCCTCTACTCTTAGTTTCTCTGTTATTCTCTGCAGGTCTCAAACCCTGTACCTCTGACTCCAAGTCAGCAGCCCTACCACCAAGCCAGTATTTGTCTCTGTTTCCAAAGCTCTTAAGCCTTTGCCTCCCACCTTAAGTAACAATACCTAATTTTCTGCCCACTGTGGGCCTTAAACCCTGTATCCTTAACCCAGCAGCAGCAGCTCTACCAGTAGAGCAACAAATCAGGATAAATTGCACACAGTTTTCAAGGCTCTCAATGCCTCTGACTCCATAGTCTGCTACAATAAATTTTCTACAGTCCCACTGCAGGTCTCAAACCCTGTACCCTTGTCTCTAGAGGCAGCAGCTCTACCAGTACACCAGGTGAAATTACTCATAGTTTCAAGGCTCTCAATATATCTGACCCCATAATCAGCTACAATAAATTTTCTTCAGTCCCACTGTTGGTCTCAAACACTGTACCCTTGCCAGCAGAGTCAGCAGCTCAACTAGTAAACCAACAAAATTACTCATAGTTTTCAAAGCTCTCAAAGTCTCCGACTCCATAGTCTACTACAATAAATTTCCTTCAGTCCTCAAACTCTGAGCCTTGCCACCAGTATCAGCAGCTCTAACCCACTCAGTTTTGAACCTGGTACTTCCTGCAACAAAGTCCACCACCCTACCACTGCGCTACTGAGACCACCACAATGATGTGTGTCAGTCTGCTTCCCTTATACCATAACTGGTATAGCAGCTCCCACTGCCCAACCACTTATTCCCCAGCAGATTACCCTATCTTCTACCAATTGCACTTATTATACTCCTTACTAGATTAGATTGCCATCCCCCCACCCATACACCCACCCACCTCACCCCTTACCTTCTCTACCTATTACCACCGTCCACCCACCCTGTCAACGCCTGATAAACATCCACCCCCCTGCTTAACCTGCCACCAACACACACACACCCCCAACCTCCCTACCGACTCATCTGTCTTACCTTTCCTGCCCTCCTCAACTTGCCCATTCCCTGTGCTCCTCTCTCTAAACATGTGCTTCCCCCACACCCAACCATCAAACGGTGGTCACTCACTCTTCTCAGGGTCCTAGCCCTACTACTTCTCATATCCAGAAATATTCACCCCAACCCAGGCCCTGCTACCAATAGTCAACAGAAACTACACCAAGGGCTGTGCATAGCTGTCATGAATATCTGCAGCCTTCCCAAAAAAACAGCATTTCTCCAAAGCTGGCTAGCACAACATCAGCCGGATGTCCTTGCACTCACTGAAACATGGCTTTCTGAAAAAAAAAACAGATTCATTCATCAGCTTCCCACGCTTCACTCTACACAGAGCTGACAGAATGGAAAAACAAGGTGGTGGATATGTCGTCTATGTTCAAGACTCCCTACTGAACCAAGCTCTCCCAATCCCCTCACTAGACCATGGCACCCAAGCTTTATCCATAAAACTTACCTTGGACCCCACTAAGACTCCCCTAACCAACACAGTGGCATCTGTTCCCCCATGCAACCAAGCTATGGCCATACAATTCCTCACGAACTATATTTCCAACTTCCCTCCCAAAACAGAGCATATCCTGGTTGGTGATCTAAATGTAAACTGGCTCGCCAATTTGGCAGCTGCCGTCAAGGACGCCTTTACTGCACTGGGTCATACTCAGCTGGTCCACCAATCCACCAGGGTAAACACCGCAAATAGCTCCCAGATCCTACTAGACAAACTACTAACTAACCGACCACATAGAATCTCTGACCTAGTGGTCCTTCCTGACTCTCTGAGTGACCATTCTCTTATCCTCTTCTCCTGGTCGTGTCATCTGCCCAAACCCCAACCTAGTGTCTCCACTCACAGGCGCTTAAGACCAGGTGGCCTTCAAAAAATCAAACATTATCTGGCCCAGTGGGACTGGGCCCCTATAACCCAGGCCCCTAACAATGACCTGGCCCTTGATTACTTCACATGCTCATTCAACAAAGCATGCAACATTTTTGCCCCCTGGCTAAAATGCAAACTGTAAAACATAATGTCCCATGGATCACGCCCTTATTATGGCAGCAACTAAAACAAAGAGATGACCTCTGGCACAGAACTGTTGAATCTGGCTCCCAAACAGACAGACTAGCCTTCAGAGCAGAATGCAATAGGTGCACCCACAGGCTATTGCTAACTGCCTTAACTCAACCTTTTGCAATCTTAGTGCAGTCCTCCCGAGCAAATTTTTTTGACCATCTCCCAGCTTCCCCTGAATCAAACCTCCAGTGCCCCCCTTTCTACCTTAGGGTCATTACAAAGTGGGAAGCCAAATCCTGCTTCTCCAAAGCTCTCAGTGGCTCCAACTATTGCAAAGACTCTTTTGACATGAAAATCCTCTACCGGGTTCGTGACACTGTTCTTTTCCCCCCTGACCGACCTCTTTAACCGCTCTCTATGCTTGGGGCAGTTCCCAACAGCTTGGAAGACTGCTACAATTACCTCAATACTAAAAAGTGGAGACAATACCAACCCCAGCAACTATCGGCCCATCTCCATCCTTCCCCTCTCTCAAAAGCCCTTGAAGAAATCTTTGCCAACCAACTCACCGGGTATCTGCAAGCCCACAATTTATTATGCAGTGAACAACATGACTTCAGATGCGGCCACAGCACTACCACAGCCCTCACCAAATTCTTCAATTTCATTCACTGAGCCCTTGACCATAAACATCTTGCCAGTGCCATCTTCGTGGACCTCTCTAAGGCCTTTGATATGGTCTCCACCCCCTCCTCCTGGACACACTCCACCACACTGGCATAGCATGCAGACCATGCTCGTGGTTCAATATCTACCTTACTTCTAGATCCCAATATGTTAAGATAAATGACAGCATATCTTCCACCCTGCCTGTCTGCTTGGGGATCCCCCAAAGATCCATTTTGGGCCCCCTCCTCTTCAATATCTACTTAAATGCACCACCCAAATCCTGCTCCAGTAACTTACTGCTTTATGCTGATGATGCAGTGCTCTCCACACACACCTTTGCCCTAACAACAAACAGTCCTCCCACCAAGACTCATTCAATCAGATTGAAAGTTGGTTCACCAGTTGCAGACTTGTGGACAACATTAAAAAAACCAAAAAGCATGCTATTTGCTGACTATCAAGAGGCACGTGTGAACCCCAGGTATTATACTGCCATATGAATGACCTAGTGCACTGGTTCCCAAATAAGGTCACTGTGGCTGCAAGTGGTCCCCAGCATACTTTATGTGGCCACAGAGCTCTCTAGAATGCCAGTTACAAGGGAGCATAACATTTCACTCTCGACAATCCACTCTCGGAAAACACGCTCCCAACAATATGCTCCTGTCTATTTTGTTCCCTCCCTTCCGTGATCAATGTCCACTCGCTCCCACTACCAGTCCTGACATAATAAAATAATTTAATGAGGCTCTCTGCCAAGTAGTACAGATTACAAACCAGCATATTTAAAACTGGTTCATATAACAAACCAGCTCTAACATTACAAGCATGTTTAATGAGGCTCTCTACCAAGTAGTACAGATTGCAAACCAGCACATTTAGAACATATAACAAACCAGCTCTAACATTACATAGATACATAGATACATATACAGTGTCAGCAGATAAGGGCCTATGGCCCACCCAGTCTGCCCATTTAAGTTTGTAAGTTCAGTTTATGTTTTCCAGGAAGTCTGTTGCCCTTTACCCCTGACCTCCAGAATTCCTTTATGTCTATCCCATGCGTTCTTAAATCCCGTGATTGTTTCAGCCCCCACCACTTCCTCTGGCAGGGTGTTCCCTTGTCCACCACCCGTTCTGTGAAGAAATTCTTCCTCACGTTTCCTCTGAATAGTCCTCCTCCAACTTCATCCATGCCCTCTAGTCCTGGAACATCTTTTCACTTAAAAAGGTGCATTCCTGCCCTGTTCCTCCCTGTAAGATACTTGTATGTCTCTATCATCCCTCTCTCCCTCTCTCCTCCAGGAGTACATGTTCAGTGCCTTCAACCTGTCCTCATAGGACTTGTGATGCAATCCATGCACCATCTTTGTTGCCCTCCTCTGAACCTTCTCTACCCTGTCTATGTCCTTACATAGGTAAGGTCTCCAGAACTGCACGTGTACTCCAGGTGCGGCCTCACTAGTGTCTTGTATAGTGGAATTATGACCTCCTTTTCCTGCTGGTGATGCCCCTGCCTATGCATCCCAGCATCCTATTTGCTTTACCTGCTGCCTTGTCACACTGTTTCCCTGCCTTGAGGTCATCAGAGATGATAACTCCAAGATCCCTTTCCTGCTTGGTGCATGCTATATCCTCACCCCCCAACTGATATATTGTGCCAGGGTTTTTGTGCCCCATATGCATTATCTTGCACTTCCTTGCACTGAATTTCAACTGCCAAACCCCTGACCATTCTTCAAGTTTCTGCAGGTCCCTTCTCATTCTGTCTACACCCTCTGGTGTGTCTACTCTGTTACAGAGCTTTGTGTCATCAGCAAACAGTGAAATTCTGCCTTCTAGGTCCTGCACAATGTCACTGATGAAGATATTGAATAGTACTGGTCCCAGCACAGATCCCTGTGGTACCCCACTGGTCACTCTTCCCTCTGTGGAGTGACAGCCATTTACCACCACCCTCTGTGTCCTGCTGCCCAGCCAGTTACCTACCCACCACACTACTGTCCTGCCCACACCCATATTCCCCAGTTTGTGCAATAGTCTTCTATGTGGCACAGTGTCAAAGGCCTTGCTGAAGTCCAGATAGGCCATGTCCTCTGCCCTCCCCTGATCCACCTCCCTAGTCACCCAGTCAAAATGCAATGAGGTTGGTCTGATATGACCTTCCTGGTGAAACCATGCTGCCTTGGGTTCTGTAGTCCATTGACAACCAGATGTTCCACCAATCTCTCCTTCAGTAGTGCTTCCATGATCTTCCCCACTACCGAGGTGAGGCCGACTGGTCTGTAGTTCCCCGCTTCCTCTTTGTTCCCACTTTTGTATAAGGGGACTACATCTGCTATCCTCCAGTCTTTGGGTACCTCCCCTGTTTCTAGTGATCGGCTAAACAGAATAGCAAGAGGTTACAAGCATGTTTAATGAGGCTCTCTACCAAGTAGTACAGATTACAAACCAGCACATTTAAAACAGGTTCATATAACAAACCAGCTCTAACATTACAAGCATGTTTAATGAGGTTCTCTACCGAGTAGTACATATTACAAACCAGCACAACCAGCACATTTAAAACAGGTTCATGTAACAAACCAGCTCTAACATTACGAGCATATTTAATGAGGCTCTCTACCAAGTAGTACAGATTGCAAACCAGCACATTTAAAACAGGTTTATGTAACAAGTCAGCTCTAACATTACAAGCATTTTTAATGAGGCTCTAGTTTCTGCATCACACATTTCTAACATTTGAGGCATTGAGTAATGACATTTCCGCCCCAGTACATTATTTATGGCATTCATGCTTTCTAACCTTTCACCATTTCAACATTCTGTTTAGCCATGGAAATCAAGATTTCAAGCATGTGATGTGATGCCATGGAAACTAGTTGGTCACCACGTGAATGAGTCATGTGACTACGTGCCAGGAAACAAGGAAGGTCTCTATATGAACAAGTGATTGTTGTGGCACCAGAAGTGGGGAATATCGAGTAAAAATAACTTTATTTCAGGTAAAAAAGTTAAAAAACATCTTGCTTAGTTAATGCTCAATTAATAGTCCAAGCAGTGCACAACTCCATGGAGGAATTCCTCTGGTGTACGTTCTGCACAATTATCTATAACATACTCCAGACAAGAAGCATTAGCCTTGTAGACCCTTCTGGATGCATTTGGTGCATTTCCAGCACTGATTTGCTCTATATCAGCATCTCGTTTTTCTGACTGCCCTTGATTCCCTCTGCCAACTTCCATAAGGTTGGATGTGACATGGACAGGATAAACTATATTCCCCTGTGAACTATCTCCGAAGCATTGTTAGCTTTCTTTTTTTAAACTTAAAGTTTACTTCCAGAATCAGACGTACAGCTCATATACATATTTTATCACAGAAAATGCATCAGAGTTCAGTACTTGTATGCACAGTAAAGTACAGTTACATACGAACTTACTGTAACAATAGATCTTCAAGACAGGCTCTTGCAGTAGGTAATTACATATAGGACTGAAGCTGGCAGGTGTCAGGACCCCACGGAAAAGTTTCTAGCTAGCAGTCTCTGGTGGGGGACCTCCCCATGTCAAGTGACCGCGTCATGTAACGTCAGTATAAAGGGGTGGTCCCCCATGCCTGCCTTCCAGTTCTTTCCCACCAAAGGCCAAAAGGTGAGACAAGAGAGAAGCGGATATTTCCCATCCTGGAAAAGGAGCTGAAGAAGCTTAGGGGAATGGAGGTCAGGAAGGCATTACCTACTGCAAGAGCCTCTCTTGAAGATCTACTGTTATGGTAATTTCTTACTTAACTGTACTATCTTACTTCGAGAGGGCTCTTGCAGTAGGTAATTACATATAGGACTGAGTCCCAAGCAGTCTGGAACAAGAAGAAGCAAGCAGGAGGAGGAAAACCTATTCAGCAGTAGACCCTCTGACTGTGAAGGTCTTAGGAAAGGAGACCTTGCAAAACAGCCAACCTGAAGCCCGCTCTATGGTGAGAGGCAATATCCAAACTGTAATGTTTCACAAACGTATGGACAGGAGTCCAAGTAGAGGCTGCACATATGTTGGCTGCTGACACATTCTTGAAACAAGCAGCCGAGGCAGTGATCCCTCTGATGGAGCAGCCTCTGACTTGATCCGGCAGGGTTCTGTACTTGTCATGACAGAAAGTGATACAATAAGCCAACCATTTAGACAGGCATTGCTTGGAAACAGCATTGCCTTCTCTTTTATGAGCAAAGAGACAAACAGTTGATCAGACTTTGTGAGATCCTTCATCCTGGAGGTGTAGTATCTCAGAATTCGTGAACATCCAGAGTATGCAAGAGGTACTCCCTTGATTGGAGTATTGCATAAAAGCAGGCAACTCTATGGATTGATTCAATGTAGATTCCACTACCACCTTGGGAGAAACTATAAGGTTGGTATGCAGAGCCACCGTTCCTTGTGAAAAATCAAATACGGATTTTCACATCAGGGCCTGGAGCTTGAAATCCTCCGAGCAGAAGTAATGGCCACCAGGAGAGAGTCTTCCATGAGAGGAACTTCAGGTCTGCAGAGGCTGCTAGTTCGAAAGGAGGCAGAATAAGCTTCTCCAGAATAAAGTGAGATCCCAAGAGGCAGGAACCTGAGTAGGGGTCTCAAGAGGAGACCCCTCTAAGGAAGGTTTAGAGACCTCCAGCTGTGCAAAGTTCTATCACCAAAAGGAACATGGTAGGCCGAGATGGCCACCATGTAAACCTTCAAAGATGAATGGCTGAGACCCAGATCAAAGAGGTGTCGCAAGAAATCCAGAAGCTGCCCAACTGAGCATGAGAATGACTTGAAGTCTTTGGAAGTGGCCAAGATAGTGATCCTTTTCCATTTCATGGCATAGGTAGACCTAGTAGATGGCTTCCTGGCCTCCATCAGAATCTCAGCCACTCCAGGGGAAACCCAGAAACGGGCTTGAGCTACATCTGCAGGAGCCATGCATGCAACTGAAGGGACTTGAGGCCTGGATGGAGAAGAATCCCCTGATCCTGGGTCAGCAAATTCCATGACAAAGGAAGAGGAGGTTCCTCGGAATACTGTTGCTAAAGAGAGAACCAAACTTGCCTGGGCCAGAAAGGAGTGGCGAGAATCATACCAGCTCCTTCTGAGCTGAGTTTCTGTAAGACCCTTGGAATCAAGGGGATCTGGTGGGAAGACATAGACAGAGCTTCCCTTCCAGTCTAGAGACAGAGCATCTCTCCAAAAAACACTGCGCCCTGGAGAGAGCGAGCAGAAGGTGGGAAGTTTTGCTTTGAAAGGAGACATGGAGAGGTCTACCTGAAGGGTTCCCCAGTGTAGAAAGATTTTGTCTGCTACCCCCTGATCAAGTTTCCACTCATGTGCATGAGCAGATGACCGACTGAGGTGGTCTGCCAACATGTTCTCGTCCCCCGGGACGTGAATGGCGATGAGGTGAAGGTTGTGCTGTACTGCCGAATCCCAAACCCTCATTGCTTCCCTGCAAAGAGGGTAGGAATGAGTTCCTCCCTGTTTGTTGATGTACCAAATTACACACACGTTGTCCATTTGGATAGTCAGGTGCCCAGGAAGCAGGAAAAGCTGCAGAGCCTGAAGAGCATACAACATGGCTCGTAGCTCAAACACATTGATGTGGAGAGATTTTTTCGAGCTGGGACCAGAAATCCTGGATCCTGTGAGGCTCGAGATGGGTTCCTCAACCTTCCCCTGAGGCATCTGTCAGCATCTGGGAGGGGGAAGAAAATCAGAAGAGAACTCCTCTGCAAAGGTACTCCTGAACCGCCACCGTTGCAAGTCCTGAGCCACAGGGCTGGAGACCAGAACTAGTTGATCTAGGTTGTCCACCAGCTGATCCCATTGAGGCCGAAGCATCCACTGAGAGATTGTTACACAGAGCTAAGCATGAGGGACTGTCGGAATAGCAGCCACCAAAAGCTCAAGGAGGTGAAGAACTGGTGCTGACCCACCTGCAGCTGGATAACAGGCTGATCTGAGCCAGGATTGATGCCGCCCTGTCCAGCGGCAGAAAAGCCATGCCAGAGGTCATGTTCAGGATTGCTCCAATAAATTGGAGCCTCTGGGACAGGATCAGATGGGACTTGGCCTGGTTGATGGTAATACCCAGGCAGGCAAAAACCTGTAGGGTAAGGGAAAGGGAATGCAGGAGTTCCTCCCTGGACGAGGCCAAGGAGCCAATCGTCCAGGTATGGGAAAACCTGCACCCCCTGGGTATGCAGGAAGGCTGCCACCACCAAAAGGCATTTGGTAAAAACTCAGGGAGCTGAGGAAAGAGCAAGTGGGAGGGCCCTGAACTGGCAGTGGTCCCCCTGAAAAGCAAAATGTAGGTATTTGCAGTGGAAGGATGAATAGGGATATGCAGGTAAGAATCCTGCATATCCAGAGTGCACAGCCACTGTCCCAGCCAAAGGAGGGGCAGAAGACTCTGCAGAGAGACCATCCTGAACCTTTTATACTCCTACAAACAAGTTCAGGGAGCTGAAGTCAAGAATTGGCCTCACCTCTCCTGACTTCTTTGGGACCAGGAAGAAATGGGAATAGAAGCCCATCCCTAGAAGGTGCGGGGGTACTGGCTCTATTGCCTCTTTCTCCAGAAGAGAGGAGATTTCTTCCCAGACCAGAAGAAGAAGTTCTGGGGAGTACGATGACCTGGGGGGTTTGAGGAGTTTCCAAAGAAACTCTACTGAGTGTCCTTCTGCGATCAGCTGGAGCACCCAAGTGTCTGTGGTTATCCTCTCCCAATCTGGTAGGTGGAGGGAGGAATCTCCCTCCTACTGGTTCCTCTGGTATGCCCAGAGGCAGTGGAAGAGGAAAGGAGTCAGGAGGTGTGAGGCAGCATCGCGGCTGAAGCGCTGACTGCTTTTTTGGGAGGGGGGGCTTGGCAGCTGGAGGGACCCGATGTTTACTGTCCCGCTTTCCCTGAAGTTTTGCTTTCTGCCAAGGACATCTGTGAAAGGGACAATGCTGAGCTTGAGGGGGTTTGTACAGAGAGTCGACCAACTTAAGTGCATTACCCTTCTCCTGCAGATCGGTGATGATGTCCTTGACATTGCCACCGAACAGCACAGAACCCTTGAAGGGTGCGTCCTGGATAGTGGACTGCACCTCCCAGACCAAACCTGACACTCAGAGCCAGGCATGACACCACAAACCTATGGCAAAAGCTGAGCTCCAACCAGCAGCGTCCACTGTGTCGTACATGGCACAAAGCATGTGCCAGCTGGCCTAATGCGCAGACTGGACTAGATCCACCTCTTCCTGCTTTGTCTGAGACTCAGGAAGGGGGTCCAGTTTAGTCTCCACCTCACTAAGGATCACCTTCTGGTAGTCCTCCATATGACCAATGTAATTTAGGACCCTAATACTCCAGAGTGGAAGAAGCGTAAACCTTCTTCCCATACTGGTCAGATGGCAGGATTCCTTGTCGGGGTGGTGACGAGCTTATGCTTGGGGTTAGCCGTCCATCCGTGAGTGGCGCCGATCATGACTGAATCAGCTAGAGGGTGTAAATTCAAACAGTTGACAGCCTCAGGACCCTGATAAACCCTGTGTGACTTCCTAGGAAGGGGGGCTAATGCTGATGGTTGTTTCCAAATAGTGGAGACAAGGTCGGCATGTGGCTCAGTCCAGGGTGGCACCAGAATTGGAGTGGTCTCAGGCAGATCCAGGTACACAGCAAGTTTCTTATGCTGTGGATCTGGCTCCAAGGAATGCTACTGATGAACTTCCTGAATTTTGCTCAGCAACTCCGTAAAAAAAGGATCTTCTGGAGGAGACTTCGAGCAGTCCTCGGCCTGGGATTATTCAGAGAGCATGGCTTGTCATCTAAGTTGGAGCAACCATCGGAGTCATCCAAGGTGTCCAATGAGGATGAAGAGGGAGAAGACTCTTCCTCCAGATGCGGGTGAGGAACGGACCCCTTGGGAAGCCCCCAGGGAAGTGTATCCTGCCTCTGGTACCCAGAGGTGGGGAAGGAGTCTCTCGTCTCCGATGAAGGGGGTTCAGAACCGGGACCAATGTCGGAAGATGGCTCTCTACCTCCCTGGTGAGCTGAGCCTTGGCCTCAGCCCACCAGGAAGCTAGAGACTCCTTCAAATCCACCAGCAGCTGAGGGGGTGGTGGAAGAGGAGAAGGAGGTGGGGCTATGGATATTGAGGGTATCCGTACTGTGAGTATCCATATCCCAATGGCAGGAAACTCTGCATCGAGTAGTGAGGCACCATGTACTGTGGCATTGGATAGGCCAGCATCTGGTACTGGGGCACCGGATACTGCGGCCTTGGGTATGACAGCATCGGATAGGTTGTGGTCGGATACCCCAGGACCGGTGGGGTCTGCAGGAGCAGACGGCCTGGGAGGATGCCCAGCAGGTGGGCCTGGAACAGGAGGCCCTGCAGGTGGCAGGCACTGTGGAGGGATGGCATCTGGAAGAGGAATGTCACCCAGCATCAGTAAGACTGGCATCAGCGCCATAGTCCAAGAGACCGACGTCAGGTCATCCGGCCCAGTGGAAGGAAGACCTGACGGGAGCATGCCCACTTCTTCTGTATCACCTGCAGAAGGAGGAGTAAAATCCCTGGGGTCAAGCTGAGGAGACGCTGGGGCCTCAGAGTGCAGTGAATGATGTGGGGAGCTGGGGACAGTGGACAGAACATTAGGGTCTGGCATCAACTCCAACACCATGCGACCATAGGAGGGCTGGCGTTCACTTACTGGCGTGTCGGGTGGGCGTTGGAGGAGCCGTCATCTGACTTAGTGGAACCATCGCCGAGAGAACCATGAAGGAAGAGCAGCCTGGTCGGGCAGCTTAGAGGCCCTGCACAGCCCTGAAGGGTCGAACAACTTAGCAGCCTTCTCCGGGCGAGATGTCAGAGGAGCCAACGTCTGGCTTACCAGAGCAACTCGCACCAGTAGGCCATGCGGTGGCAGTCTTGCTAGGAGTGGAAGCCTCCTTTAGCCTGGAGGAACCTGAAGAGCCTGAGCGCGAGTCAGATGGGTAGCCTGACGCCATCTTGGAAGCCTCCAAGATGACCACCACAGAGTGGTTCCCCCGGGGGAGACGTTACCTTATGCACGGTGACTCCAGCCAAAGTCACAGTGGCCGAGGAAGAGCAGTCCCAGTCCCGGGGCTTCTCCTTATCTTTCTTTTTGTGGTGACCCTCGGGGGAAGTTGAGGCCTGACAAAGCTTCTTCATCTCCTTCTCCATGGAGGTCATTTTCTTTTTAAGGATGTAGGCCTCCAGGGACTGCTGCCTCCATCTGTGGGTGGCAGCATTGAATTTGAGGCAATGCTGGCACTTTTCCACGGGGTGCATCAGGCCTAGACAGAAAAGGCACTGAGAGTGACCATCCTTGTGCGGGAGTTGGGCACCGCTCAAGTCACGCTTATTCTTGTGCTCAGAGGGCGTGGCGAAGACATACACCACCAAAACAGTAGACAAAATTTGAGTAAATCGAAGAAAAAAATAGTAGAACTACCGAAAACAGACTGGAGCAGTTGAACTTAACCACGAGCGCTTACAGAGCTAACAGTAGGAAAGAACAGGAAGGTGGGCATGAGAACAGCCCTTTAAACTGATGTCACATGACATCAGACACCTGGCGATGGGGGCAGTCCCCGCCAGAGACTGCATAGCTAGAAATTTTCCGTGGCATCCTGATGCCTGCTGGCTTCAGTCCTATATATAATTATCTACTGCAAGTGCCCTCTCAAAGTAAAATCTTTTTTTTTCGCTGTCTAATAACGCTCTCTTTACAAATCTTGGAGGGAAGGATATGGCACTTTATATTTCGTTTTTTTAAACTTCATTTTTATTCAGCACTGGTTAAAAGCAGTACATTAAGACACTTGTACAGTCATCAATATAACCATTACAGTTGATATAGAAACATTTCATATCTTACCAAGTGCTAATAGATATTTGTTTTAAGCACTCTTTACCAAATACAGGTGTAACCAACAGTAATATCACTATTTAAGGTTTACATTGTATTTATAGCTACTACTACTACCTAGTGGAAGGCTTAACCTAAGATTTGATTGAAAATAAGTGGTATTTGGTGCAGATATTAGGTATGAAAGAACAATAAAAATCTTAAAAAACATTCAAAGCTTAAACAGGAAACTTTAGTTGGTCAGCTATTTACCCTATAAGTTGTTTTAAGTAGACACTGCTAGATAATATCACCATGAGGATATTCTTTCTTTACAACCAGGTCAATGGAGTAGAAGGTTCATGCGTTAGAAGGATTGTAGTAGAAATCAGGGTCTTTACTCTATGTTTCTTTCTCATAATAAGGAGAGGGGCGGCTCATAACTCCTTGCCCACTCACTAGTGGATCCTACTTTAATACCCACAAACTGCCCAGGATCAGGCGCCGGGTCATTCAAACCCACTTGGTCCACCTGTTCATGTACACTGCAGGTTTATCCTGTAAGTTATGAGAATGTTCTCAAAGATTCTGATATGGTTCACAATACTTCTCCATTCAGAGATGGTAGGGGGACCTCCTGCAGCCATCTCCTGGTTATAGCCTTGTAGCCATGACCAGCAGTATAGACCAGAGGTATTTCATATATTTTGTTTAACAGACTCAGGGAATACCTAGGATCAAATTCCGTGCTGTTAATGGCTCATCAAGGGTTAAAATATCGGAAATATGTTGGGTGACAGTTGACCAGAAGGTCTGAAGTTTGGGATAGCAAAAAAAATATGCGCATGTGTTGCCCCCTTTGCGTCACATGTCCTCCAGCATGAGGAGGGAAGACTAGGGTTTCTTTTAGCCAATAGATGGGGCATTAAAAAAAATCTTATTTGGATATTCCAGACATATTCACGCCAATTCGGGGATGAAGTAGTGGACCACGTCATCTGCCAGATCTTTGCCCATTGAGGTTGTAATATTGAGAGGTGAAGGTCCTGCTCCATTTAACTTGAGAGGCTCCAACATATGCTCCTGCAAGGACACCAATATTTATATATAGTATTTTGCCTGGCCCTCCTCCCCATAGCATTCAGAATTTGTATATATCGGGATGTGTCCTCTAATATCTGGGAATGGGACTGTATACGCCTATACTGGGAGTTTATGTAATCTCTAATTTGAAAGTAGCGTATTCTCTCTCCCTCCCCCCATTTAAATTTTGTCTTGGCTTCCATTATTGTATTTTGCCTAATGAGCTGCCAGGGGGCAAAACTTCCTCTATTTGCTTGGGCAGTATACCAGGTTGATTCCCCAGCAGGAGGAAAGTCTGGGTTATTAATAAACCACTTATACTTCCATGCGTGTTCCTTACTATGCTTCCAGGGATGTCCCCTTCTCCAACCCTCAAGAATGGAGCATATGCTCCCCCATGTATCGAGTAGGGCTTGTTTCAACAGAGTGCCTGAAAATAATGTGGCAGGTAATGAGTGCCATAGATCTCTAGTTAAATCAATTTGTTTCCAGTGAGCTTATAATACTTATTGCCCCACAACAGTACCATCTCATTTGTGCAGAGTTCCAATAGGTAAGTAGATTCAGAAACACAATTCTGCCCTGTGACATAGGAAGGTGTAATGCCTGAAGCTTGAATCGTGGTTTTCTGCCTTGTCATATAAAGGCTGTACACCTTTTTTTGCCAGGCCTTAAGTTCTCGTATACGAACAACACAGGGTACTGATTGGAACAGATATAACAGGCGTGGCAGAACATTTAGTTTTATTGCCTGATTCCTAGCATAGAATGACAATGAGATTAACATAGAAACATAGATTTTGACAGCAGATAAGGACTGCTTTGCCCACCCAGTCTGCCCATTTCCCTACCCATTGGATAAGCTGCAGATCCTAGTTAACCAGCAGCCTACTTCTTCCTACCCCCACCCCCTAGAATTGCCTTATGACTGTCCCATGCATGCTTGAATTCCACCACTGTTTTTGACTCCACAACCTCCTCCAGAAGGCCGTTCCATGCATCCACAACCCTCTCTGTGAAAAAATACTTCCTTAAATTACCTCTGAGCCGCCCCCTTCTTTCTTCAAATTGTGCCCCCTTGTTCTTGCACACCTCTTTTTTTGAAAGATGCAACCCTCTTGGACTTTGTTGATTCCCTTGAGATACTTGAAAGTTTCTATCATGTTCCCCCTCTCCCTCCTTTCCTCGAGGCTATACATATTCAGCTCCTTAAGTCTCTCTTCATGTGTCTTCCGGTGCAGACCCTGCACCATTTTAGTTGCCCTCCTCTGGACCGCCTCCATCCTGTCTATGTCCTTGCGGAGTTGGGTCTCCAGAACTGCACCAGTACTCAGATAGGGTTTCACCAACTGTCTGTACAGAGGGATAATAACTTCCTGTTTTCTACTGGTGATGCCTCTCCCTATGCATCCCAGTATCCCCAGCCCTCCTTGCTGCCCTCTCACATTGCTTGCCCACCTTTAGGTCATCTGATATGCTACCCCCAGGTCCCTTTCCATTTCTGTTGTTAGTATTTCACCCCATTGTGTCCTCTTCCCTGGGTTTTGTTTCCCAGGTGCATTACACTTGCACTTCTTAGCATTAAATCTAAGCTGCCATACATTTGACCATTCCTCGAACCTTGCCAAGTCCTTCTCATCCTTTCCACCCCACCTTGTGCATCAACTCTGTTACAGATCTTTGTGTCATCTGCAAAGAGACATACTTTTCCTTCAGTCCCTCTGCAATGTATACATAAAGACATTGAAGAGGACCAGTCTAATACTGAACCCTCGCGAGTGCCCACTAGTAACCCCCTTTCTTCAGAGTGGACTCCATTTACTATTACTTTCTGTGTCCTATTCTCCAGCCAATTCTTTACCCAGGCTGTCATCCTGGGACCACTCCCAGGCTGGCTAACTTTATATTAATCTTTTGTGTGGGACTGTGTCAAATGCCTTGCTAAAGTCTAGGTAGGCCATGTCCATATCCCCTCCTTGATCTACTACTTTGGTCACCCAGTCAAAGAAATCTATCAGATTTGTCTGGCATGACTTTCCCGCTGTGAATCCATGCTGCCTTGGGTCCTGAGCCCCTCTGGCCTCTAGATACTCAACAATTCTTTCCTTCAGAAGTGATTCCATCATTTTCCCTACCATTGAGGTTAAACTTACAGGTCTGTAGTTTTCTGCTTCTGCCTTGCTCCCACTTTTGTGAAGGGAATCACATCTGCCCTTCTCCAGTCCTCGGGTACCACCCCATCCTCCCATGATTTGTTAAAGAGGGTAGTCAGTGGTCTCACTAGTTCTACCCTTAGTTCTTTTAGAATTCTGGGATGAATTCCATCAGGCCCCATTGCTTTGTCCACCTTCAGTTTTAAGAGTTCTTTCAGAACCCTTTCTTCTGTAAATGGGCTGGTATCAACTTCTGTATCCAGAGTGTTTCTACTGTTTGTTTTAGGTACCTCCCCCACTTCCTTTGTAAATACTGAGCAAAACTATTTGTTTAGTATCTCTGCCTTTCACAGTCGACCTCTGCCCACCCTCCTCCTCCTCTTTATTAAGCCTCACTAGCCCTCCTTGGTCTTCCTTCACTCCTGATGTACCTATAAAGGTTTATCCCCCTTCTTGACTGGGTTGGCTATCTTTTCCTCAGTTTGGACCTTTGCTGTTCTGACTGCCTTCCAGCTTCCTTTTGCTTTAACTGATACAGTTCCCTGTCCTGCTCCTTCTGTGATTTCTTGTACTTCCTGAATGCTTTCTTTTTCTCTTGAACCTTCACTGCCACCTCCTTTGAGAACCATAGTAGTTTCTTACATCGTTTCGTTTTGTTAATTTGCTTCACACAAAGGCTTGTTACCTCTGTGATGGCAGTTTTATTATTCCCATTGTTCTTCCACCCTCCTTCCTGCCCATTTTGCTAGTGCATTCCTTAGGCACTCACCCATTTTAGCAAAGTCAGCCTTCTAAAGTCCAGTACTTTTGCCTTTGTATGGCTTGACTCTATTGCTGTGTTTATTGTGAACCATAATGGTCACTAGTTCCCAGATAGCTACCCATTCTACATCTGTGATCTCTCTTCATCTCCATTTGAGAGAACCAGGTCTAAGATTGCTCCTCTCAGATGGGCTCCAATACTAGTTGTCTAAGACATGCCCTTGTAGGGCATCTAGAATAACCCACTCTTTGAAGTGGCTGCTGCAACTGCATTCCAGTTAACATCTGGCATATTCAGATCACCCATCAGCAATATCTCCCTTTTCTGCCATTCTAAGTATTCTTTCTATCATTTCCTTGTCAATTTCCTCCCCTGAGAAGGTCTGTATACAACCCCTGTGCGATTGTGGTGCCATTGCCAGTCTCCAAATTTACCCACAGTGCTTCTTCTCCTCCCCTGTTTTCCATTTTGTTCTGTTACTTTGATTCCTTCCCTTATGTAACAGCTACTCCTCCTCCTCTTTTACCCTCTCTGTCCCTCCCGTAGATAGTGTATCCTGGTATGTTTATGTCCCAGTCATGGTTTTGTGTGTACCATGTTTCTGTGACTGCCACGATATCCAGATGTTCCTCCTCCATCAAGGTCACTAATTCAGGAAGCTTGTTACCCAGACTACGGGCATTGGTACTCATTGCTCTCCATTTTTTGATGGCTTTACCTTCTTTTGCAGTATCCCCCGCTGACCTGTCTACCTTGGTCTTTTTCTCATTTAGTACCCTGTTTTGTAGGAAGAGGCTGGGATTTTCCTGCTGCTTATCAGTGCCTCCCCTCTTGACAAGTTTAAAAGCTTGCCAATGAAGCATTTAAACCGATTGCTCAAAAGACTTGTTCCCTTCCTGGATAGATGCAGACCATCCTGCTAGTATAGGCTGGTGTCCCTCCAGGTGGAACCCCAGTCCCCAATGAAGCCAAACCCCTGTGCTCCACACCATTTTTTCAACCATTCATTAAACTGCATGGTGAAAAGTACCCTCGCCTCACTCATGCCATTGACAGGCAGCACCTCAGAGAAGGATATTGTGTGTGCTACTTGCCTTAGGCCCCTTCCCAATTCTACAAAGTCCTTCTGCACTGCTCTAATCTCATGATTAGCCAAGTCATTTGTCCCTAGGTGGACAATGATGTCTAGCTCAGACTCCCCTGCAGCTGTTCTCGTGATCCTGAGGATGCGCTTCCTGTCTCTCTAAGCCATGGCACCAGGCAGGCACCTTACTTCAGTTTTCCCTGCTCCCCCCAGTTCTATCCCCTTAATAATTGAGTCCCCCACAGAGCTGCTTCCTTTCCTTGTGGTGTCCTCTGCCTCCTTCCTGTGGGCCTCCCTTGTGACAGTTGTTCTCAGCCTCCTTAGTCTCCTCTGTGGGTGCATCCATGGGGGCTATGCTCCCAGAATGGTGTATGGATTGTGGTGTGGAACAACTGACTGGGTGCCTCTGTTCCACCATCCTCACCCTCCCTGAGCCCACTGTGGTCCAACTGCTGTGCTTTCTTCACAACCTCTGAGGTAGTGGTGGTGGCTCTGGTGCTCTCTGGATGGGGGGTTCCCTTCCTACCATCCAGTGTGGCCTGGGGAAGGTCCCTACTACTGTCCAGTGTGGCCTGAAGATGGGCAACTTCCTCCTCAGGGCAGAAGTTGTCTGCAAATAGGGGCAGCATCTCAGCCTCCAGAAAGACTCGGAAGACTGCTGCCTCACAGCATCATTGCACTACTCCCCACATTTTTTCTTTATTTTTTTGTGTGTGATTGGTTTGTAATATAAAATATATATATTTTATATTATACAATGTCATCTTATATTGTCAGTGCAGTGTGCTAGAGAGGATATGACAGTGATATGCACCTTGCAATCTTGAGGAAATTATATCAGAACCCAGGTATAAAGGAATTATTTCCAGGGTGGGTGGAGTGAGGGGTGGGAAGTGGTTGGGCCTAAACTGTGCCCTCACAAAACAATCAGCTAAAGTTCTGACCCACGCTGCGATGGTGCCTTCCTGTCAGCAAGATGCCCTACACAACAATTTGACAGAGAAAATACCCTGCTAATCAAACAGAGAAAAATCCACACATCCAAGTCAGACACAGGTAAACCTCACAGCTCCAAAAGAGGCCTGGTGGTTTGTGCTCTAAAGCTGTCAGCCCAAAATAAGTCAGCTGTGCTTTAAACTCTTTCTGCAATGAAAATGTTTAAAATTGTAACAAACAAACGTAAAACTAGATCCACCTCCCTCTGTTGCTTGAAAGACTGTCTTTTCCTGTTCACATTGAGGTTTTCTATGACCACTCCTTAACCACAGTAACTTTTTAAAAATAGTTTAACTATCACAAACTCCTGCGTACCAGTAAATTATTTAAAAATAGTTTCTGTCCCAAAATCTAGTAGTCAATCCAACTACCCCCAAGGGACAACCAAAATGCAGTATTCAAACACTTATGAAGTTACTTCCAAGATAAGCAGAGTTTGCAAACTTCTTTTCAACTCCTCAGTCACCATAATTTATTTAAAAATAGTTTAACTGTCAGAAAATCCTAGTAGACAATCTAGCTACCTTCAAGGATCTAGCCAAATGCAGTATTTAAATCCTTCTAGTTACTAACAAGATAAACAGAGTTTGCAAGCCCTTCTTGGTTAAACACCAAATAAATATGTGAATAAAAAGCAATTACCAAGAGTAGTTAGTTTCACCTCCCACAGAATTAAGTAAAAGTGCATGTTTGTTGCAGATATCAAGTGCAATACAGAATTTCTCACACAGCTCGCACTTGATTAAAGAAGTAGTGTCCTTCCAGGTCCAGAAAATGTGCTTTGTCCCACAACTTCCCCTTATGCAGAGGGACCAGACAGGGCTGCCCAATTCCCCCTATTATTTGCCCTTTACATCAAACCAGATTAAATTCCACCTTTTAATATCTCTTTCTATGTTATGAATCAACTGGTGTAGTTGTTACTAAATAATTGACTGAGATCTACAGGTATTTTAATCCTAAATATTTTATAGAAGGAGATCCCATTTGAATAAAACTGCTTTCAAATGGGCATGGAACTAGGTAATTGGTGGGAGTGCTTCCAGTTTTGGTACATATTCAAGGGAATAGTCAGATAAAGCTGAAAACATTTCAAGCTTATGAAAAGAGCTGGGAAGATCTTGGTTGGGTTAAGTAAGATATACCAATACATCATCTGGGAATAGGGCCAATTTATGTTCTTTACCCCCAAATGTATACCCTGTATGTCTGCTGCTTGCCTAATATATTGGGCCAGTGGTTCAATGTAAAGGGCAACCATAGGAGGAAACTGGGCAGCCCTGTCTGATCCCTCTGCATAAGGGAAGTTGTGGAAATATGACCCGTTTGAGCATTATATATATACCTGGGGTTCGAGTAAAATTTGAAAATAAGATTAATGAATTTCTGGGAAATCAAGGCAACAGAGACACCCCTCAAAAATTGGGATGACACTCTGTCAAATGCTTTTCAGCATCTAAACTTATAAGGGTCACGATATCTTATAATTTTGTACATGTTCAATCAGATACATAGTACATTGGATATTATCCGAGGCCTGTCGACAGGGATAAACCAGCACTGGTCCTGATGGATTAGGGTGGAGACCAGTTACTTTAATCTCTGTGACAACATGGAGGTGAATATTTTGTCATCTTTATTTAATACTGAGATAGAGTCGGATAGGAGCTGGGTAGGGTTGGGTCCTTGCCTGTCTTTGGGATGACAGATATAACTGCTTAATCCCAGGATAGGGGGGTTCTCCCTTCAGGGACTTGGGATATTAACAAACAATCTGGAAAGAAGGGGGGTTACTAGCACTTTTAGAGATTTATAAAATTCTCCAGGAGTGCATCCGTCCCCAGACACTTGAGTGTTTTCAGTCTCCCTATCTCAGCTCTATTTCCCTGGTTGTTTAGAGGTGACCAGGCCCAGACCTTGATGTTTAGGCAGTTTTGGCAGTCGAAGGGTTGCCAGAAAGGCTTGTGTTGCTCCGCTTTCTCCTGGGTGGAAGAGGACTGCGTACAGTTGTGTGTAATTGCGCACAAAGGTATCTGATATTTTCTCCACCGTGTGGCAAGGGGGATGTTGGTGGATCACATCAGGGTAGACATTAGTGCTTTAGCCCTTTGTTGTCTGAGACGACCGGCCAACAGTTTCAAGGAACGCGGCCCTCCATCATAATATTGAGAAACAATAGCTTCTGCTCGATTTTATAATCTAGTATGGCATTCAGTTCTTGTTTTAACTTTTTAATTTCTTTTGAAATTTTAGGGTTGGTCTGGGATATCTGTTGATGCTCTAATTTTTGTATCTGGACAATCAAAGCACTTTGTCTTTGTTCCCTCTCTTGTTTGTTTTGAGCAGATAGTTTGATAATTTGCCCTGCAAATCGCCTGTGATAGTGTCCCATAAAACTGAGCTATCAGTCCCAGGGCAATCATTTTCCCTCGTGGCCTGTTTAATAACCTCTTGTGGATGATGTCCTTGCTAGGAGGCAGGAGAGTTAAGCCTCCACATCGTGTTTTCCTAAAATTGTCTGAGTCTAATCTAAGGAAGACTGGGGCATGGTCTGATAAATAAAATCACCCATCCATGTCCTACCCCTAACCTAGTTGCTCTTGGGAAATTAACATATAATCAATTGTGAATTGTAACTAGGTGGACTTGTGAAAAAAGTGGCATATTTTAGCTGATCCATTTAAGTGTTTCCCGTGTCCATACCCAGTTCCCTAAACAATTTTGTTAGTTCTCTTGTTTTTTCCCCCACTGTCCTACCACTACTCACCACAGAAAGATCAAAATTAAAGTCTCCCCGACTTACTGTTATACCTTCAGCTCACTGTAACATGAGGAGAAAAGCAAGGTAAGTTTTAAACTCAGTGGCTGAGGGGAATTATACTGAGGCAAAGGTGGTGAGTTTACCATTTGTTTCCTTTGATCATTATATATCACCCTTCTTTGTCCCCAACTGGTCTTGACATTTCAAATGGCATCTAGATGGTATTAATGTAGCAGTTCCTCTTCTAGCCCACCCTTAAAGATGAGGAATAGACCTGGGAAAACCCCAAAGCGTTTAAACTTCTCATGCTCCTCATGTGACAAGTGGGTTTCTTGGAGTAGAGTATATCTGCTCAAAAGCGCTTAAGAGTAGGACAGTGCCTTTGAATGCTAGATCGGTCCTGTCAGGCCATGGACATTATATGAGCATATAGTGTAACCCATTATGGCTAGATAATAACAGTGTAGTCCCTTTTACATGAACCCTTTTTCCTGGTGCAAGGAAGATCTCTGATACTGTTTCTGCTGACCCTTAAAAGTATACAGTAAGAACTCAACATACATAGCTGATCTAAACAACAAACCATAACTATTTGTGAAAACAGTGCACTACCATAAACATTTTAACAGACTTCCAAGGCAGGAGGTCAAGCAAATATGGTGACCTCTTATCCCACCTCTCAGATTGGTGGGGGGAAGAGTGCTATGAATTCCCTCATGCAGAAGCAAACTCTTCCGGGCCCTCACATTTAAGGCTCCTGAAGTGTGGTATTAGCCTATAACCAGCCATCAGAGCTGTGCTGCCCTGCCCATGGATAGTAAAATGAAAAACTTCCCCCCAACACCCTTGAGGTCTTTGGTTCCCCATTCCCTTCTCTTCACCTCCGCCCCCAGCCCCGGAAGCGAGGGAGAAAAAAGAAGAAAGCATGTCCTCAGGTTCCCTCACCAGTGCACCTACCACAGTGCTGTTTACATGGGTCCCACCTACGGGGGGACAATCCCTATGAATATTCACTCCGCGGGGTGAATAAAATCAAAAATTAGCAATTTTTTATGTTGCTTGTACGCATGTGCAAGAAACATAGTGCCATCATCGGAGATTTCGGAGGTGTGTCACCTCCTCCTCCAATTCAGTCAGTGAGCTGGCAGGTGCGGCGCCTGTAAGCCAATGCATTTTGGAGCTGTCTATGACACACTCCAAAATGCAGTGGCATCTGATTGAGAGGAGCTACGCTTCAGTGAGCAGAGACAAGCGTAGCTCCCCCACGCGTAGACTGTGTGCGCCCCTCACCTACTGTGTGACAGGTGCAAATCACGTCGGCTAAGCTGTGTCTCATCCCCAGTTGTAGGTGCCATACTGGGAGCCCACCCCAGCGTGGCAATCAGTCCATAGGCTCGACGAGGTGTCCACCCCATCGGCTGAACACCCCAACATCCTTGTGCCATGCTGGGGCCACCCCAGTGTGGCAAATGAGTCCCATAACATCTTTTTTTATTTTTAACCTGAAAAAGCAGCGGTCCACAGGCGTATCGACCCCCCTCCACAACCGCACCCACCAGCTGTACACCCAGCCTCCCCGCCCCCACCCTACTTACCTCAGACTCCAGCGATGATCTTGATTGGACGGGAACACATCTGCACTCTTCAGAAGTCGACCGCGAACTGAGGAAATGCCGTAAGCTGTATAATGGCCTAGATATGAGGGTTTCAACTTTGTTGCATATCTCAGGCATTTTGGGGAATTTTTACACCAAATTTTCAACATGGTGTTTTTGGGACACCTTCTCATGAATGATGTCACTGTCATGGTGTTATTCCAGCCCGAAGGGTGATTTTGTAACGCAGTGACTGCGAAATCAACCTTCGGACCTGAATACCACCATGACAGTGACATCATTCAAGAGAAGGTGTCCCAAAAACCCCATGTTGAAAATTTGCTGTAAAAATTCCCCAAAACCCCATGTTGAAAATTTGGTGCAAAAATTCCAAAAAATGACTGTTTTACAAGCGTGCGTTGCGCAGTTCCTATGCAGGCTCGTAAGTTCACAAAATTTCAATATTTTCACTCCAGATTTTCAACATTGCCATTTTACCACACCTTCTTATGAGCAGTATAGCTGTCATTTTTCTCATCTCACCCAAAAGTATGTTTCTGCCCTTATGGCGCCAGAATAGGCGCATGATCGATTGTCTTGAAATCAATGTAGGGACAAATTAAGAAAATCACAGTGACACTGTTCATGAGCAGAGATCTTTAAATGGCTATGTTGAAGAATTTGGTGAAAAATTCCTAAAAATGACTGTTTTACGACGTGTATTTGCGGTTCCTATACGGGCTAGTAAGTTCACAAATTTTCAATATTTTCACTCCAGATTTTCAACATTGCCATTTTACCACACCTCCTTATGAGCAGTACAGCTGTCATTTTCACATCCTGCCCAAATGTGTCTCTCTGCCCATGTAGCGCACAATGGCAGTCAGATTGATGCAAACTCAATGTATGGGACACATTAACAAAATCACAGTGACACTGTTCATGAGCAGAGAGTCTTAAATGGCTATGTTGAAAATTTGGTGAAAAAACTTCCTAAAAGTGACTAATTTATAAAGCGTCGTTGCACAGTTCCATGCGCCTCGTAAGTTAGCATAAAATTTCAATATTTGCACTCCAATGACTTCAAATACCTAAACAGCACATAGAAGCAAGCAACATTCAGCATTGACAAATGCTTGTTGTATCTGCTTCCATAGATAATGAGGAGCCATTTAAACAATTGCTGCCCATCCATATAATCCATCCCATCCCCAGAGTAGTTCACATCCTACACTTAGAGGACTATGTCCAGAGGGCAGGCTGGTTGGGTACAAACCAGCACTGAAGGAAGAATCAAAGTCATCCCCCACTGCAGCAAGGCCCATCATACCCAGCCCCGTCAAATAGATTCAAAATAAATGTGAACCGACCAGGTATGCAAAAGCAGCATCATATTTGGTGAATGTTAAACAAATGTGCTTCCCCAGATCACTGCTCTAATTACAATCTTTATATTACAGATTTTCTGGTATACATAGTGTCATATAACAATAAAGTGTCCATAAACCAGACAGCATCTGCGATTTTCTGGGTTCAATCATGCTATTAGGTGGCAGTCTCCCATGCTGAGCAGGACACTCACATTCTTGCCAGGCTCTTTAAAGTGATAAAATAAAGCAGGAGAGTCACCAGATTGACCTTTGAGGGATCAGCAGGAACAGACTTGGTAAATAGGATCTTAAACAAATTCTTGAGTGATGAATGCTTACATAAAAGGTAGCAAAGTACAGATGGGATTGTCTCTCTATCCCATGACCAAAATCGTAGACCTGAGTTACTCATAAGGGGGGAGCCAAGGCCTGGGCCTGGGCCAGGAAGGGGGTAGGAGACACAAACAGGGGTACAGTTAGACTAGGATCTGGGTATCGGGGGTATTTTACTTTGAGGGTATTTATCTCAAAGCGACGAGTCAGACAATTCTTGTCTAACAGTTCTAGCTCCAAGGAAAAGCGGCATTTGCAATTACTATCTCACCCATCCACAGTCTCAAGGTCCCTTTCAGAAATTCCTGGGAGTTTCTTCATTAATTCTCTGAATAAGTGTGAGGTTGATGAAATAGTTTTGCTGCTTAAAACCTTATTTTTTCTCTGGAAAACATGTGCCACTCCTCTGTGGGTTTCTTTCTCTTGGTCTAAGGGGCTTTAGTAACAGCTGGGACCCGATCGCCGCTTTTGCATTCGCTTCACTGGCCTTCTCGGTGTCATACAATTCAGCTCCTTCCTTCCAGAAAACTCTTAATTCAGCGGGTAAGGGTTTGAATCGAAGTTGTTTGCTTCTCAAGAGTTTAATAAGTGGGATGTACTCCATACACTGCTTCTGTATAACAGGTGGGTAATCTTGGTCAAAAATAAGCAGGAGTGAAGATATTTTACCTCTTTCTTCGCCCATGCTCAGACGAGTACATATTCCATAGTCGATAGAATTTGATAATTATTGACCTGGGTCTGGTGGTTGGGTCTTTGGGTTTGGGGAGTAGAGCCCAGTGGGCCCGCGCTTGATGTTCAGTTCGCAGCCTAGGGGCAGCTCGAGGGACATCTTTCAGCAAGTCAGACAGGAACTCAACCATATCCCTTCCTCACACCCTCCTTCTTAAACCATAAAGATGTAAATTATCTCGTCTGGAATGACTTTCTAAGTCTACACACTTCTGTTCTGTGTGTATTAATGGCTTCAAAGGGCGAACAATGCGTGGCCTAGATGTTGCAGGCCATCCTCCTGAAATTTGGTCCTAATGCCTCCTGTACCCGATCCTCCACCATTGAAGCTTCTGGTTATGCTGTTGGAATTCCACTTTATTTTCTGCTCGCATTTCTTTTAACTCCTTTATTAAGGATTCATTCTTGCAAGTGCTCTGCTTCTTCATCAGTCCCATAGTTTTTTCCAACCACAGTGACCTTAGATTGACTTGAACTGCATACAGGGGAGCTTGATCTCAAATCTCCGCCTTCCCTTTCAAACCTGGACTGCAGCTCTTTTGATCTCGCTCCTCGATCTCTTTGCGAACCTCCTCTTGACATTTTTGTTCAATTTAAACTTTTTCAGCTGATTATTTATGGAGGTTGTTAAGACAGGCGAGGCAGAGAGCTACTTGTTTAGTTACTGCTAAGTGCCGTGGCGGAACCGGAAGTTGGCATTTTATATTTCAATAATTTTTCACCTGGATCTCAGACTCAAACAAATATATTCTATTTAGTAAAACTCAGGTAGCTATGAGCTGCACATTTCTAAAAGTATCTGTATCTACAATCAACATTGATAGTTTTCAATCTTTTCTCCTTCACAGTGTCACTGTGATTCCAGGTATGCGCAAACTGTAGGGGTCTATGCAGTGCCACAGCTTTATCTTCAACAGGTGTCCTGAACTAATAGTAATGGGCTGGGTTGTTGAGACACATTCGGACTCATCAATGATGTACTCAAAAAGGCCACTACCTGGTCAGGAGGATAGAATGCAATCAGGGCAGATAGCAACATTTACACAAACACACTAACCTGTATAAAATTTTTAAAATCCTCCATCTAATCTTTGTAGATACATTGAACAGTGGAAAAAGCACCCCACCTACCTTGCATTTGAAACATACTTTTGAGTACTTACAAATTTGCTTTTCGTAATCTGTCATGATGACTGCAGGGTCTAGCTGGACTTGTCTTTTAGAGCCACTAGCCTCATACATCACCAGTTTCCTGGCAAATGACAGGCCATGCTACCAAAGCATTACCAATATAATGGGAAGGCTGGGCCTGTAGTTCAAGACAAGCAGCCAGCCGCCCACCCCAAACTATATAAGCAGTTCTCTCAGCCTCCTTCTGACACTTTTCCACAGTGGCTGGAGGCTCTGTCAATTCTTCTCTGAACTGGCTGGGGACTTCCAGGCTGGCTGGGCTATCACCACCATATGCTCTTCCCTTATACACTGGACTTATTTTCCCTGCTTCTGGTTTAATATTTGTCTGGCTGTGCTTCTTTCTTTGTTCCCTGTTTTCTGTGTTTGTGTGTGTCTTTGGTTTTGTATTTTGTTAGGGGCTTGACTTTAAGATTCTAGCATATTCTCTAGACTCCTACTTTTTAGTTACTCACAACTCTCAAATTACACAATGCAACTGCAGTCATCTGTCTGCTTCAAGCTCAACCATAGCTGTTTTCTATGCTGCACTTAATTGTTTTCCTGATTCAGGCTCACTGTGATCCTAGCAATAACTCAATAAGACTCTGTCAACTCATACCTACCACATTGCAGTTTCATTGCACTGGTGATATCTACTTTCAGAACATTATGCCTCTCTTTTCCTATATTTATTAGTTTACAACACTCAATTAATCAATACAGATGGTGCTTCTATGTTTCTGCACCCTATTATACTCTGAGGTCCACTAAAGCTACTGCTGCTGCTGCAAATTAGTTTCAAGACCTGCATGTAGGTCTCAGCCCTTCAATCACTTTCTTGTTTTCTTATGGTGGGGACTTGGAGAGGTGTGGGAGTCGAGCCCCACGGCTAATTATTTCTGTTCAAATTCTGTCTCACCAAAAATTCTCTGAAAGTGGCCACCTTTATTGGCTTTTGAATGCCTGGCTGACACCCCACTTTCACAGTGCTGCTCCTTTGCTACATTTGCAGACATACATGCAGACCTGATTATTACTACCCAGCCTGTGTACAGGTCCTCTTGCTTACGCAATCATTGCTTCATACCTCCATCATCCCCTAACTGGCCTCTGGGATATCACTGCCTCACTACTGCATCCAAACTTTGCAAGATTCAAGACCCAATGCTCATAAGGTCTCACCCCAGTGTTCATTCAGCTGCTCCAGTTTCAGCTTCTTATCAGTTTCTGGGGCATGCCAGCCATACCGTTCTGGTGCAGGGTTCCTGCAGCAGCGATCTTGCTCTACATTTAAGTCTGCATATTGAAGTACCAAACTTGGGCAAGGTCCATCTCACCTGGCCCATGGCTGAATGTCCTCACCCAGGCTTAGCTAGCTGTTCACTGATACCGGCAGTTCCTGGTGCAGCATTTAAAACTTGCTTGAAGAGTGGTTACTCCCATCTCCTTTGGCTCTAATGGTTCCACTATAACATTATCCACTAACTGGTGGTTTCCTAACAAACACCTTCACGCATTCTCCCACGATGCCTCTGGTTCACCTGGTTTGTGTTTGGGGTGAGTAGGCCTAGTGAGTGCCTCAGATTATTGCTCCCTCCTTCTGCCTTGGTTGCCCCGATGTTGTAGAACACTCTCTAGCGTTCATGGGTTCCCTAGAGGACTGAGTGAGAGTTTCCTCAAACTGGAATGTATTCACTTCACTCATTAGTTTACAAATTGCAGCAACAGCAGGCCTTTAAATAAAATATACCAAGCCCAGAGAGCAACCTAGGCCTTGGATCCCCAAGTTCCTCCTCATAGGGTTGTTTCTCTCCTTCATGCCTCAGGTCATATGTTAGTTAGCACAATGTGTTCACTAGTTTCTTTAGGTAGGTTTGCTGTTGGATGGAGTGATTGGTGTCACCCTCCGTTCTCATGGAGGTCCCCTCATTCTCAATACAAACATTGAATTATGCTATAAATCTGGCATCTCATTATTAGCAAACTACCTGGTGCTATTCTACACCATGTCCCTGTCCTGCTTATATGCTTTATCTACATTTCTTTGGAGATCCTTCCTAAGTACCTTTGCACAGAATCATCATAGCACCTCTAAAAATGGAACCTCTTGAGAGACCTGCCTTTAGTACCCTACAGGGTGTTCCTCTATAATAAGTAGATGGCCAAAACCAAAGTAACAGTTGCACAAGCATAACACTACACAGCTGTACGGCATTGGATATATATCTGAAATAAAGAGGATGAACTGCACTGAAGTGCCATCTTAAACCAATATTACATTGCTCCAGGAACTGTAATAACTTCTACAGACATTAGGATCTTGCCCCATGCCCTACCATACAGAAGGACATTACCTCCACGCTACTTTCATTTAAAATTAATGTGTACTAAGAATATTGAGACTTGTTAAGTCCTGGGTTGAGTGATGCACCATTACCAACAACACAGTATTGTGCCATGACATCTTATCACCATTGTACCTTGTGTGCCAGTGACACATTTCCTTAAAAGTGATGAACCTGCCATGATTAATGATACTCACTGCTGACCTCTGCATGGTTTAGTAGCTCACTGCACATTCATTACAGACAAACAGGCTTCTAACCATATGTAGCTTTATACAATCATTACAGACTGGTACAACTGATTGAAACCCAACAGAATCAATTGTAAATGTAAATGTGACGGTAACAGCTGCAGTTCCCTGTAACATTAAGTACAGACCAAACAGAGCTTCCTAACAGTAAATAGCTTTGTACAAGATACTGATGCCATAACTGGTACAACTAATTAGAGCAAGATACAGAATAACAGTCTATTCATTATGTTTGCTTGCACGCAGCAAGAAAACAGTCACCATCATCCGAGTTTTCGAGGTGTGCTCACCCCTCTTCAATTCAGTCAGTGTGTTGGCAGGCACGGCCGCAGTTCCCAGTGCCTGCTGGAGCTGTCTATGACAGCTCCAAAATGCAGTGGAGTACAGTTGAAAGGGGGAGCTATGCTTCAGTGAGCAGCGATCAGATATCGCCTGCTCATCCGCGCCCCCTACACAACCACACACACACACACACACACACGCACACATACTGCATGCTGCCCTCCCCCACGCACACTGGACAGCCAGGGGTGCCCAATCCCTCGTTGGCTGTACTGCGCCCAAAGCCTTCACATGCCATAGCTGGGTGCCCACCCCAGCGTGACAAGTCATCACATAGCCCACGGGGTGTCAATCCCCGTCGGCTCCACTGTCTCCCCAAGAAGTACGGTGCCAGCTGGGAAGCCCATCCAGCGTGGCAACTTATCACTATGGCCGACCAGAGTGCCCAATCCAGTTGGCTCCACACCCCAACCAGCCATCCTTGTGCCATGCTGAGCCCACCCAGCATGGCAAATGTCCAACATCCTCATTTTGGTAAAAACAACCTGTAAAGAAAAACCGGTCACGCAGTCTCCTGCACCAACCCGCACCCACCCTGCGCACCCTGCCTCCCACACCCCATCTACCACTGGACCTCGGAATAGCGATCTTCAGTGGACGGGGAACATGTCTGCACCTCTTCAAGCCGACCGCGAACTGAGGAAATGCCAGTAAGCTGTATAATGGGATAAATAGGGTTTTTTCAACTTTGTTGCATATCTCAGGCATTTTTTGGAATTTTTGCGCAAATTTTCAACATAGAGTTTTGGGACCCCTTCTCATGAATGATATCACTGTCGTGGTGTTATTCAGGCCCAAGGAGGTAATTTCGCAGTCACTGCGTGAAATCAACTTGCCGAACCTGATTAAGAAACGACATTGCCAGTGTTCATAAGGTGGGCTCAAAAAAGCCTATTTTGAAAAATTTGGTGGAAAAATTCTCCAAACTGACTGGTTTTAATGAAAGTATGCTGTAAAGTTCACACACACCGTAATTCTCGAATTTTCAATATTTCTCACTCTAGATTTTCAAACATTGCCATTTTATACCTCCTTATGAGTAGTACAGCTGTCATTTTCACCTCTTGCCCAAAATGTGTTTCCAGCCCAATGTGGCGCTGAGTCAGTCGTTGTGAAATCAATGTATCTGACACATTAAGAATATCACACAATGACACTGTTCACGAGCAGAGGTCTTAAAATGGCTATGTTGAAAATTTGGTGAAAAAATTCCTAAAAATGACTTCTATTACTACGAGTCGTTCGGCGTTCTCAGTCACGCTCGTAAGTTTGCGAATTTTCAATATTTTCACTCCAGATTTTCAACATTGCCATTCTATAACACTTCCTTATGAACAGTACAGCTGCCATTTTCCATGTCGCCCAAAATGTGTTTTACATTTAGCGCTGTACGATGCAGTCAGTGTGTGAAAGCAATGTTTGGGACAGATTAAAAAATCACAGTTACACTGTTCATGAGCAGAGGTCTTAAAATGGCTATGTATAAAATTTGGTGACAAAAGTCCATAAAATTACTATGTTACAAGTAGAACATACGGTGTTTCCACTCTCACCTAAGTAAGTTCATGACTGATAATATTTTCAGTCAGATTTTCATCAGTGGCATTCTTCCACACTTCCTAATGAACAGTAGAGCTGTCATTTTCACAATATGGCGAAATGTGTTTCACAGTTTCAGCACAGAGATCGTGGTCACTGTGGGAAATCATTGTCGGGACAGATAAAGAAAATAACAATGACACTGTTCATGATTGAGGTCCCAAAATGCCTCTGTTGACAATCTGCTAAAAAATCCCCAAACTAATTACATTATGGTGTCGTTGCACAGTTTCTATGCAAATTCAATGACTTCACCAGTTTTTAATATTTTACCACAGATTTTGCAACATTGTCATTTTTACACCTCCTCACTGAACAATACAAGCTATCATTTTTCACATCCTGTCGACCATGGGTGGCTAGCAGCCCTGTTCAGGACAAGCAACTGGAGAGACAAAACAGAGAGTCTTAAATAGCATAGAGTAAAAGGGTTAGATTTAGGTTAGTAAGACAAAGGTAGTTGGACTTATGGCACCAACAGAGTGCTTGTATGGGGGTGCTGCAGGAGAACAGTTAGACAGAGGGTGTAAGCACTTTAAAACAATAGTTGAAATTACAGTCCTGTACAGTTGAAATCTCTAATACACAGTTAAAATATACTTAGTTCTATGAAAATCTAACAAGTGCAGGTGTCTATAGCAGGAAACTTCTGCCAATAGAGTGTTTTCTGGAGCACCCGTCTTCGATTGGCTCGTCACCATACCTTCAAGGAGCTGCAGCGGATGTCCTGGTCTTGCTCGTTAGCTTCCAACACATCCAGTCTGTGGGTGAGATGGAGCATTCCTGTTCAGGAACAAACAGATGGGAAAGAGGCAGAAGGTCTTAAAGAGCATAGAGGTAAAGGGGTTAGATTTGAACAGTTTAGTAAGACAAAAGGTAGTTGGACTTTTTAAAAACATGGCAAGTGCTTGGATGGAGGGTTGTGCAGGAAGAGCAGTCAGGCAGAGGGTTATAAAGCACTACAAAACAGTGGTTGAAATACAATCAAGCTAATACAGTTAGAAAACTCTCCACCTTGCTATTGAAAAATGGCATTCTATGAAAATCTAACAAAAGTACAGCTATCTATAGCAAAATCTCATGCCAATCAAAATAGTTTACTGGGCGCTTGTATTCCTGATTGGCTCAAAATCCGGTCCTTCCAGGAGCTAAAGTCGAGTATCCTGGTCTTGGTGGCATGGCTGAAGTCCCAGCCGACAATGGGTGAGCAGGAACAGTCTGTTCGGGACAAGCTAGAGGGAAGAAAGGCAGGTGTTAAATAGCACAAGTAAAGGAGATAAATTTGAGCAGGTTAGTAAGACAAGGTAATTAAACTTAATACGCAAGGCAGGTGCTAATAGAAGTGCTGGGAAGAGCAGTCAGACAAAGAGGTGTAGCACTAAAACAGTAGTGAAATTACAATCCAGCTAATACAGATGAAAAACTCCTAATAACACAGTTGAAATGTCCCTAGTTCTATCAAAATCTAACAAAGTGCCAGGTGTCTATAGAGAAACTACCGTAATCAGGTGTATTTGCAGGAAGCACCCGTGTTCCGTTGGCTCACTGTCCGTATCTTCAGGACCTGCAGGCGCTTGTCCTGGTCTTGATCAGTACTAGCTGGGTGGCGATCGACATGGGTGAGCTGGGCAACCCTGTTCGGGACAAGCAGCTAGAGAAGAAGACAAACAGGTCTTAAACAGCATAGAGAGTAAAGGGGTTGGAGCTAGAGCAGTTTAGTAAGACAAATTAGATGGACTTGTGGCACAAGGCGAGTACTAGGATAGGGGGTGAGTGCAGGAAGAGCAGTCAGAGGGTGTAAGCACTAAAACAGTAGTGAAATACAATTCAGCTATACAACTGAAACTTCTAATAACACAGTTGAGAAATGTGCAGTTCTTCGAAATCTAAAAGAAGGGTGCAACAGCACGGGAAACTCCTGCCAAGCAGAGAGGGATTACTGGGCACCATGTTTCTGATTTGCTCGCTATTCCACCTGCCAACAGGCTGCAGGTGGGGTTCTGGTCTTGGTCAGTGGCTGGCAGGGTGCGGCCGATTGTAAATAGCTGGAGCAGCCTGTTCAGGGACAAACAGCTAGAGAGAAGAAGGCAGAACAGGTCTTAAATAGCATAGAGGTAAAATGAGTTAGGTTGAACAGTTTAGTAAGGCAAGGTAATTGGACTTAATAGCGCAAGGCAGAATGCTTGGATGGGGGATGCTGCAAGAAGGCAGTAAGACAGAAGAGGTGTAAACACTTTAAAATAGTAGTAGAAATACAATCAGCTAATACAGTTGAAAACAAATAAACACAGATGAATTGTGCTTAGCTCTATGAAATCTAACAAAGGTAAGATTATCTATAGCAGACAAAACTCCAATCAGGTGGGTTGTAAGGAACTGATCGATTGGCTGCACTGTCCTGAACTTCCAAGGAGCTGCAGGTGGGTGTCTGGTGCAGCCGATGGGCTGGCGGGGTGTGAAAAGACAGTGGTCGAGCCTGGAGCAACCTGTTCAAAGACAAACAGCTAGAGTGAAGAGACAAACAGGTCTTAAATGCTTAGAGTAAAGGGGTAAGATTTGAGCAGTTTGTAAGACAAAGGTATTTGGAACAAAGGAAACAAGGCAGAGTGCTTGATGGGTGGGGGGGTGCTGCAGGATGAGCTGTCAGACAGAAGAGGTGTAAGCACTTTAAAACAGTAGTAGAAATTACAATACAGCTAATACAGTTGAAAAACTCTAATAACACAATTAAAATGTGCTTATTTCTGTTGAAAATAACAAGTACAGGTATCATAGCAGGAAAACTCCTGCCAATCAGATGGGTTTGTGCACCCGTGTTCGATGGCTGCGCTATCCGTATCTTCCAGCTGCAGGCGGTGTCCTGATCATGGTAGCCCACCAGGTGCCGACCGATATGAGTGAGCTGGAGCAGCCCTGTTCAGGGACAAGCAGCTAGAGAAAAAAAGAAGGTCTTAAATAGCATAGAGGTAAGGGACTTTGAACAGTTTAGTAAGACAAAGGTAATTGGACTTAATGGCACAAGGCAAAGTGCCTGGATGGTAGGGGTGCTGCAGGAAGGCAGTCAGACAGTGAGGTGTAAACACTTTAAAGCAGTAGTGAAATTACAATTCAGCTAATACAGATGAAAACTCCTAATAACACAGTTGAAATAGCCGATTCTATAAAGTCTAATAAAGTACAGGTGTCTATGAGAAAACTCCTACCAATAGAGTGGGTTGCTAGAGCACCGTTTCCTGATTAGCTGTACTGTCCCGTTCCTTGTAAGGGCTGCAAGCAGGTGTCTAGTCTTAGTCAGTGGCTGGCTGGGTGCCCAAACCGTGCGTGGCTGGGTGCCTGTTCAGGACAAGCAGCTAGAGAGAAGACAAACATCTTAATAGCATACAGAAGTAAGGGGTTAGTTGGTAGTTTAGTAAAACAAAATTAGTTGGTCTTATTGGCGGAGGTGCTTGGATGGAGGGTTGCTGCAGGAAGAGCAGTCAGGCAGAGGGCTATAAGCACTTTAAAACAGTAGTTGATACAATCCAGCTAAGCAGTTGAAAACTCATAATACCACAGTTGAAATGTGTGAGACTATAAAATCAACAAAGTGCCAGGTGTCAATAACGGAAATCTCTGCCAATCAGAATGGGTTGCTGGAGCGCCTGTATTACAGATGGCTATCCGGTAACTGCGGAGCTACAGTCAGGTGTCCTGGTCTTCATGGGGTGGCTGGCTGGGTGCCGACCAACCATGAGTGAGCAAGGGCAGTCTGTTCAGTGACAGGCAGCTAGAGGAAGAAGAAAGAGCAGGTCTGAAACAGCACAGAAGGTAAGGAGTTAGATTTGAGCAGTTCAGTAAGACAAAGGTAGTTAAGCCCAATAGCACAAGGCAGAGTGCTTGGATGAAGTGCTTCAGGAAACAGTCAGACAAAGAGGTCTAAGCCTTTAAAACAGTGGTAAAGTACAATCCAGCTAATGCAGATGAAAACTCCTAATAACCTCTTGAAAATCCTAGTTCTATAGAAATCTAACAGTGCAGTGTCTATTGGGAAAACTCCTGCAAATCAGAGTGGGTTGGGAAGCACTGTTCTGATTAGCTCGCTGTCCATATCTTCAGGAGCTGCAAAGACTTGTTCTAATCTTGATCGGTAGCTGGCTGGGTGGCGGTCGACCATGGGTGAACAGACAGCCTGTTCAGGGACAAGCAGCTAGAAGAAGACCAGGCAATTATTAAAATAGCATAGAGACAGGGGTTAGATTAGCAGGTTGGCAAGACAAAGTTATGGACTTACCAGCACCAAGTCAAGAGTGCTAGGATGGGGGAGGTGCTGCGGGAAGGCAGTCAGAGAGAGAGGTGTAGCACTTTAAAACAATGATAAATTAAATCCTGCTAATACAACTGAAACTTCTAATAACACAGTTGAAATGTGCTGGTTCTATCAAAATCCAAATAGTGCCAGGTGTCTAAGCGGAAACTCTGCAATCAAGGGGTTTACTGGAAGCATAGTGTTCTGATTCTCACGCTATCCAATACCTTCAAGGAGCTGCAGGTGGATGTTCTGGTCTTGGTCGGTGGTTGGCAGGGTGCCGAGCCGAGATGGGTAAATGAGCAGCCTGTTCAGGGACAAGCAACTAGAGAGAAGACAAACAGATCTTAAATAGCATAGGTAATGGGTTGAATTTGAGCAGTTTAGAAGGCAAAAGGTAGTTGGACTTATTGGGAAGCAGGCAGGTGAGCAGGAAGGGGATGCAAGAAGAGCAGTAAAAACAGAAGAGTTAAGCACTTCAGTAGTGAAACACAATTCAGCTAATACAGTTGAAAACAAATAATAACACAGATGAAATGTACTTAGTTCTATCAAAATCTAACAAAGTGTAAGGTGTCTATGGAGGCAAAACTCACATCAATCAAGTGGGTTGCTGAGCACTTGTGTTCCAGTGCTCGCTCTCCGTCTTCAGGAGCTGCAGGCGGTCCTGGTCTTAGTAGGTGGCAGGCTGGGTGGCAGCCGACCGTGGATGAGCAAGGCAGCCATTTCATTACAAGCAGCTAGAGGAAAACAGAGCAGGTCTTAAATAGCATAAGAGATAAAGGTTAGATAGAACAGTTTAGTAAGACAAAGTTAGATGGACTTATTGGCACAAAGGCAGAGTGCTAGGATGGGGGAGGTGCTGCAGGAGAGCAGTCAGAGAGAGATGTAAACACTGAACAGTAGTGATTACAATCAGCTAATAGACTGAAAAACTTCTAATAACACAGTTGAAATATGTAGTTCTATCAATCTAAAAAGTGCCAGATGTCTATAGCAGAAAACTCCTGCCAATAGAAGGTTTATGGATGCACCGTCTTCCAATTAACTCTGTCCCGTACCTTCAAGGCAGAAGGAAGTGTCATATCTTGCCGGTGGCTGGCTGACACTGGCCGACTGAGGGTGGCACACAGCCCTGTTCAGGACAAGCTAGAGAGAGTAGGCAGAGCAGGTCTTAAATAGCATAGAGTAAAGGGGTTAGATTTGGCAGTTAAGTGACAAAAGTATTTGGATTAATTAACAAGGCAGAGTGCTTAGATGGGCGGCAGGAAGAGGTGGACAGAGAACAAACACTACAAAACAGTATGATACAATCCAGCTAATACAGTTCAAAACTCCTAATAACACAGTTGAAAATATACTTAGTTATATCGAAAACTAACAAAGTACCAGGTGTCTATGCAGAGAGCTCCACCAATCAGATGGGTTGCTAGGCACCCGTTCTCCGATTAATGCTATCCCCTTCAAGGAGCTGCCTTGGTATCCCTGGTCTTGGTGATGGCTGGCTGGTGCTGGCCGACCGTGGGTGAGCTGGAGAAGCCCTGTTCAGGACAAACAGCTAGAGAAGAGACTGGGAGGTCTTAATTAGCATAAAGAAGCAGGTTAGATTTGAGCATTTAGTAAGACAAAGGTAGTTGGACTTATGGCACCAAGGCAGGAGTGCTTGGATATAGGTGCTGCAGGAAGAGCAGTCAGAAAGAAGGGTGTGAGCACTACAAAACAGTAGTAGAAATTACAATCCAGCTACACGTTGAAGACTCCCTAATAACACAGTTGAAATGTACTTTCTTCCATTGAAAATCTAACAATGTGTCAGGTGTCTGTAGAGCTCCTGCCAGTCAAGTGGGTTGCTGGGCACCGTTTCCGATTGGCTCATCATCCCATTACCTTCAAGGGCTGCAGGCGGTGTCCTGGTCTTGGTCGGTGGTTGGCAGGTGTCTGCAGACCGATGGGTGAGCTGGAACAACCTGCACAGGACAAGCTGCTAGGGAGAGAAACAAGCAGATCTTAAATTGCAGAGGTAAAGGGGTTAGATTTGAGAAATTTAGAAGACAAAAAATAGTTGGACTTATTGGCACCAAGGAGAGTGCTTGGATGAGAGTGCTAGAAAGAGCAGTCAGACAGAAGGTATAAAGCACTTTGAAACAATAGTAGATATTACAATCCAGCTAATACAGTTGAAACTCCTTATAACACAGTTGAAATGTACTTAGTTCTATCAAAATCCAACAATGTACCGATGTCTATAACAGAGGAAAACTCCTGCCAGTCAGAGTGGGTTTGCTGGAAGCACCTATGTTCCAACTGGCTGCGCTGTACCGTAACTTCAAGGAGCTGCAGGAGGGTGTCCTGGTCTTGGTGGTGGCTGGCTGGTGCGACCGACCATGGAGGAGACAGACAGCCCTGTTCAGGGACAAGCAACTAGAGAAAGATAGGCAGGTCATAACTAGCATAGCGGTAAAGAGCAGAGTACAGCAGTTGTACCAAGACAAGGAGCGTTTCTTATTGGCAGAAAGGCAGGCGCTTGGATCTGGGTGGGCTGCAGGAAGGCAGTCAGGCATTAGAGGTGTAAGCACTTCAAAACAGTAGTAGAGTTACAATCCAGAATTCAATTGAAAAACTCCTATAACACAGTTGAAATGTGCAAGTTCTATCACAAATCTAACAAGTGCCCGTGTCTGCAGAAGAACTCCTCAATCAGAATGGGTTTGCTGGAAGCAACTGTATTCTGATTGGCTACGATCATACATTCAAGGAGCACGAGGCGGGTGTCCAAGGTCTTAGTCAGTGGCTGGATGGGGCCGACCGTGGAGTGAGCTGGGCAGCCTGCTCAGGACAAACACTAAAGAGATAAGACAGAGCAGGTCTTAAATATCATAGAGTAAAGCAGGTTAGATTTGAACAGTTTAGGAAGAAAGGTAGTTGAACCCAATAGCCCAAGGCAGAGTGCTTGGAATGGGGGTACTGGGAAGAGCAGTCAGACAGAGAGATTAAACACTTTAAAACAGAGTAGAAATTACAATTCAGCTAATACAGTTGAAAAACTCCTAAGAACACAGTTGAAAAGTGCTTAGTTCTATCAAAATCTAGCAAAGTGCCAGTGTCTATAGCAGAAAACACCACCAATCAGAGTGGGTTGCTGAAGCACCCGTGTTTCAATTTCGCCTCCATTCTAAGACTGCAGGCGCGTCTCCTGATCGTAGGTGGCTGGCTGGGTGCACGCCCGACCGTGGAGTGAATGGAGCAGCCTGTTCAGGACAACCAGCGAGAGAGAGGAGGACAGAGCAGGTTTAAACGCATAGAATATGAGAATAGATTTGAGCACTTTAGTAGTCAAAGGTAGTTGGTCTTATTGGAACCATGACAGGTGCTCGATGGAGGTGCTGAAGGCAGTCAGACAGAGGGTGTAAGCACTAAAACAGTAGTAGAAATTACAATGCAGCTAATACAGTTGAAAACTCCTAACACAGTTGAAAAGTGAGCAATTCTACCAGTCAACAAGTGCCAGTGTCTATAGCGGGAAACTCTGCCAATCAGTTGGTTGCTGGAAGCACCCGTTCCCATTACCTCATGTCACTTTCAAGGAGCCACAGGCGGGTGTCTGGTCTTTGTCGATGGCAGGCGGGGTGTCGGCCAACCATGCAAGCTAGACAGCCTGTTCAGGACAAGCAGCTAGAGTGAAGAGACGAACAGGTCTTAAATAACCCAGGTAAAGGGTTAAGTTGAGCAGTTTAATAAGACAAGGTATTTGGACTGAACAACAAGGCAAGAATGCTTGGAAGAAGTGGGGAGTGCTCAGGATGAGCAGACGGACAAGGGGTGTAAGCACTTTAAAATGGTAGTAGAAATACAATACAGCTAATCACAGTTGGAAAACTCCTAATAACACAGTTGAAATGCCTATTTCTGTTGAAGTCAACAAAGTACCATTGTCCATGGCAGGAAAACTCACTGCATGATCAGGTCTGGGTTTGCTGGAAGCACCGTAATTTCGATTGCCTAATGTCACCGTACCTTCAAGAAAGAAGCTGCAGGTAGGGTGTCCATGGTCTTAGGTCGGTGATGCTGGGTGCCGACCAGACTGTGAGTGAGCTGGGCAGCCTGTTCAGGACAAGCAGCTAGAAAGTAATGAAAGTTCTTAAATAGGATAGAGGTAAAGGGGCTTAGATTTGAACGGTTTAGTAAGAACAAAGGTGGTTGGACTTGCCAGCGCAAGGCAAAGTGACCTGGATGGTGGGGGTGCTGCAGGAAGAGCAGTCAGACAGTAGAAGTGTAAACACTTTAAAACAGTAGTAGAAGATGACAATCCAGCTAATACAGTTGAAAAACTCCTAACAATACAGTTGAAATGGCTTGGTTCTATGAAAGTCTAATAAAGTGCCAGGTGTCTATAGCAGGGGAAAACTCCTGCCAATAAGAGTGGGTTTGCTGGAAGCACCCGTTTTCTGATTGGCTGTGCTGTCCCGTTCCTTGTAAGGAGCTGCAAGCAGGTGTCCTGGTCTTCGTCAGTGGCTGGCTGGGTGCCGGCCAACCGTGGGTGAGCTGGAGCTGCCCTGTTCAGGGACAAGCAGCTAGAGAGAAGAAGACAGAGCAGTCTTAAATAGCATAGAGGTAAAGGGGGTTAGATTTGAGTAGTTTAGTAAGAAAAAAGTTTGTTGGTCTTATTGGCACTGTGGCAGAGTGCTTGGATGGAGGGGTTGCTGTAGGAAGAGCAGTCAGGCAGAGGAGCTGTAAGCACTATAAAACAGTAGTTGAAATTACAATCCAGCTAAGACAGTTGAAAAACTCATAATAACACAGTCGAAAGAATGTGTTCTATATGAAAATCTAACAAGTGCCAGGTGTCAATAGCAGGAAAACTCCTGCCAATCAAAGTCGGGTTTGCTGGGCGCCTGTTTCTGATTGGCTGCACTGTCCAGTACCTTCCATGGAGCTACAGTCGGGTGTCCTGGTCTTGGTGGGTGGCTGGCTGGAGGTGCTTGACGCGAGCCATGGGCAGGCAGGGCAGTCCCTGTTCGGGACAAGCAGCTAGAGGGAAGAAGAAGAGCAGGTCTTAAATAGCACAGAAGGTAAAGGGTTGAGGTTGAGGGTTGTAGTAAGACAAAGGTAGTTCGAAACAGTGGCACCAAGGCAGAGTGCTTAGATGAGAGGTGCTTCTAGGAAGAACAGTCAGACAAAAGAAATTGTAAGCACTTTAAAACAGTAGTAGAAATTAAAATCCAGCTAATGCAGATGAAAAACTCTAATAACACTCTTGAAATGTCACTAGGTTCTACGGAAAATCTAACAAAAGTGCCCAGGTGTCTGTGCAGGGAAAACTCCTGCCAATCAGAGTGGGTTTGCAGGAAGCACCCGTGTTCTGATTGGCTGCGCTGTCCCGTATCTTCCAAGGAGCTGCAGGCGCTTGTCCTGGTCTTGATCAGTGGCTGGCTGGGTGGCGGTCGACCATGGGTGAGCTGGAGCAGCCCTGTTCAGGGACAAGCAGCTAGAGAAGAAAGACAGACAAGTCTTAAATAGCACAGAGGTAAGGGGTTAGATTTGAGCAGTTTAAAGTAAGACAAAGTTAGATGGACTTAATGGCACAAGCAGGTGCTAGGATGGGGAAGGTGCTGCAGGAAGAGCAGTCAGGAGAGAAGGAGGTGTAAGCACTTTAAAACAGTAGTAGAAATTACAATCCAAGCTAATACAGCCGAAAAACTTGAATAACACAGTTGAAGAATGACGTAGTTCTATAGAAAATCTAAATAAATTGCAGATGTCTATAGCAGGAAAACTCACACCAATCAGAGGGTTTACTGGAGCACCGTGTTCTGATTTGCTACTGGTCCGTACCTTCAAGGAGCTGCAGGTGGGTGTTCTGGTCTTGGTCGGTGGCTGGCAGGGTGCCGGGCAAATGTGGGCAAGCTGGAGCAGCCCTGTTCAGGGACAAGCAGCTAGAGAAAAGAAGTCAGAGCAGGTCTTAAATAGCATAGAGTAAAGTGGGTTAGATTTGAGCAGTTTAGTAAGGCAAAAGGTAGTTGGACTTATTGGCAGCAAGGCAGAGTGCTTGGATGGGTGGGATGCTGCAAGAAGAGCAGTAAAACAAAGAGGTGCAAGCACTTTAATACAGTAGTAGAAATTACAATCCACCTAATACAGTTGAAAAACAAATAATTACACAGATGAAATGTGCTTAGCTCTATCGAAAATCTAACAAAGTGTAAGGTGTCTATAGCAGGGCAAAACTCCAGCCAATCAGAGTGGGTTTGTTGGAAACACTTGTGTTCCGATTGGCTACGCTCCAGTATCTTCCAAGGAGCTGAAGGCGGGTGTCCTGGTCTTGGTAGGTGGCTGGCTGGGTGGCGGCCGACCGTGGATGAGCAGGAGAAGCCATTTTCCTTTACAAGCAGCTAGAGAGACGAAAACAGAGCAGGTCTTAAATGGCATAGAGATAAAGGGGGTTAGATAAGAGGTAGTTTAGTAAGACAAAAGTTAGATGGACTTATTGGCTCAAAGGCAGAGTGCTAGGATGGGGAGGTGCTGCAGGAAGAGCAGTCAGAGAGAAGAGATGTAAGCACTTTAAAACAGTAGTAGAAATTACAATCCAGCTAATACAGCTGAAAAACTTCTAATAACACAGTTGAAATGTGCTTAGTTCTATCGAAAATCTAAAAAAGTGCCAGGTGTCTATAGCAGGGGAAATCTCCTGCCAATCAGAGAGGGTTTGCTGGATGCACCCGTCTTCCAATTGGCTGCGCTCTCCCATACCTTCCAAGGAGCTGCAGGGGTGTCCTTGTCTTTGTCGGTGGCTGGCTGACTGCTGGCCGACTGAGGGTGAGCTTTAGCAGCCCTGTTCAGGGACAAGCAGCTAGAGAGAAGTAGGCAGAGCAGGTCTTAAATAGCATAGAGGTAAAGGGGGTTAGATTTGAGCAGTTTAGTATGACAAAAGGTAGTTGGATTAATTGGCACTAAGGCAGAGTGCTTGGATCGGAGGGGTACTGCAGGAAGAGCAGTCAGACAGAAGAGGTGTAAGCACTTTAAAACAGTAGTAGAATTTACAATCCAGCTAATACAGCTGAAAAACTCCTAATAACACAGTTGAAATGTGCTTAGTTCTATCGAAAATCTAACAAAGTGCCAGGTGTCTATAGCAGGGGAAAACTCCTGCCATTCAGAGTGAGTTTGCTGCAAGCACCCATTTTCCGATTGGCTGCGCTGGCCCGTTCCATCCAAGAAGCTGAAGGCGGGTTTCCTGGTTTTGGTCGGTGGCTGGCTGGGTGCCGGCCGACCATGGGTGAGCTGGAGCAGCCATGTTCAGGGACAAGCAGCTAGAGAGAAGAAGTCAGAGCTGGTCTTAAATAGCATAGAGGTAAAGGGGGTTAAATTTAAGCAGTTTAGAAAGACAAAAGGTAGTTGGACTTATTGTCACCAAGGCAGAGTGCTTGGATGCGGGGGAGCTGCAGGAAGAGCAGTGAGACAGAAGAGGTGTAAGCACTTTAAAACAGTAGTAGAAATTACAATCCAGCTAATACAGTTCAAAAACTCCTAATAACACAGTTGAAATGTGCTTAGTTATATCGAAAATCTAACAAAGTGCCAGGTGTCTATTGCAGAGAAACTCCTGCCAATCAGAGTGGGTTTGCTGGAAGCACCATTCTCGATTGCTCGCTATCCTTACCTTCCAAGGAGCTGCCAGGATGTCCTGGTCTTGAGTCGGGTGGCTGGCTGGGTGCTGGCCGGCCGTGGGTGAGCTGGAGAAGCCCTGTTCAGGGACAAGCAGCTAGAGAGAAGAAGACTGGGCAGGTCTTAATTAGCATAGAGGTAAACGGGGTTAGATTTGAGCAGTTTAGTAAGACAAAAGGTATTTGGACTTATTGGCACCAAGGCAGAGTGCTTGGATGGGGGTGGAGCTGCAGGAAGAGCAGTCAGAAAGAAGAGGTGTGAGCACTTTAAAACAGTAGTAGAAATTACAATCCAGCTAATACAGTTGAAAGACTCCTAATAACACAGTTGAAATGTGCTTAGTTCCATTGAAAATCTAACAATGTGTCAGGTGTCTATTGCAGGGGAAAGCTCCTGCCAGTCAGAGTGGGTTTGCTGGAAGCACCCGTTTTCCGATCGGCTGCGTCATCCCGTACCTTCCAAGGAGCTGCAGGCGGGTGTCCTGGTCATGGTCGGTGGTTGGCGGGGTGTCTGCCGACCGAGGGTGAGCTGGAGCAACCCTGTACAGGGACATGCTGCTAGGGAGAAGAAAACAGAGCAGGTCTTAAATTGCTTAGAGGTAAAGGGGGTAAGATTTGAGAAATTTAGAAAGACAAAAGATAGTTGGACTTATTGGCACCAAGGCAGAGTGCTTGGATGGGGGGGTGCTGCAAGAAGAGCAGTCAGACAGAAGAGGTGTAAGCACTTAGAAACAGTAGTAGATATTACAATCCAGCTAATACAGTTGAAAAACCCCTTATAACACAGTTGAAATGTGCTTAGTTCTATCAAAAATCTAACAAAGTGCCAGGTGTCTATAACAGAGGAAAACTCCTGCCAGTCAGAGTGGGTTTGCTGGAAGCACCCATGTTCCAACTGGCTGCGCTGTACCGTAACTTAAAGGAGCTGCAGGAGGGTGTCCTGGTCTTGGTCGGTGGCTGGCTTGGTGCCGGCCGACCGTGGGTGAGACGGAGCAGCCCTGTTCAGGGACAAGCAGCTAGAGAGAAGAAGATAGAGCAGGTCTTAAATAGCATAGCGGTAAAGGGGGTAAGATTTGAGCAGTTTAGTAAGACAAAAGGTAGTTGTTCTTATTGGCAGAAAGGCAGACCGCTTGGATGTGGGTGGGCTGCAGGAAGAGCAGTCAGGCATTAGAGGTGTAAGCACTTTAAAACAGTAGTAGAAGTTACAATCCAGCAAATACAATTGAAAAACTCCTAATAACACAGTTGAAATGTGCTTAGTTCTATCACAAATCTAACAAAGTGCCCGGTGTCTATAGCAGGGGAAAACTCCTGCCAATCAGAATGGGTTTGCTGGAAGCACCCGTGTTCAGATAGGCCGCGCTGTCCCGGACCTTCCACGGAGCTGCAGGCGGGTGTCCTGGGCTTGGTCGGTGGCTGGCTGAGTGCCGGCCGACCGTGGGTGAGCTGGAGGAGCCCTATTCAGGGACAAGCAGCTAGAGAGAAGAAGACAGAGCAGGTCATAAATAGCATAGAGGTAAAGGGGGTTAGATTTGTGCAGTTCAGTAAGACAAAAGGTAGTTGGACTTATTGGCACCATGGCAGAGTGGTTGGATGGAGGAGTGCTGCAGGAAGAGCAGTCAGACAGAAGAGGTGTAAGCAATTTAAAACAGTAGTAGAAATTACAATCCAGCTAATACAGTTGAAAAACTCCTAATAACACAGTTGAAATGTGCTTACTTCTATCGAAAATCTAACAAAGTGCCAGGTGTCTATAACAGGGGAAAATTCCCGCCAATCAGAGTGGGTTTGCTGGACGCACCCGTGTTCCGATTCGCTGCATTGTCCCGTACATTCCAAGGAGCTGCAGGCGGTTTTCCTGGTCTTGGTCGGTGGCTTGCTGGGTGCCTGATGAAAGTGGTTGAGCTGACCTGGAGCAGCCCTGCTCAGGGACAAGCAGCTAGAGAGAAGAAGACAGAGCAGGTCTTAAACAGCATAGAGGTAAAGGGGGTTAGATTTGAGCAGTTTAGTAAGACAAAAGGTAGTCGGACTTATCGACACCAAGGCAGAGTGCTTGGATTCGGGGGGTGCTGCAGGAAGAGCAGTCAGACAGAAGAGGTGTAAGCACTTTAAAACAGTAGTAGAAATTACAATCCAGCTAATACAGTTGAAAAACTCCTAATAACACATTTGAAATGTGCTTAGTTCTATCGAAAATCTAACAAAGTGCCAGGTGTCTATAGCAGGGGAAAACTCCTGCCAATCAGAGTGGGTTTGCTGGAAGCACCCGGGTTCCGATTTACTGCGTTGTCCTGTACCTTCCAAGTAGCTGCAGGCGGGTGTCCTGGTCTTGGTTGGTGGCTGGCTGAGTGCCGGTCGACTGTGGGAGAGCTGGAGCAGCCCAGTTCAGGGACAAACAGTTAGAGAGAAGAAGACAGATCAGGTCTTTAATATCATAGAGGTAAAGGTCGTTAGATTTGAGCAGTTTAGTAAGACAAAAGGTAGTTGGACTTATTGGCACCAAGGCAGAGTGCTTGGAATGGGGGGTGTGTGCTGCAGGAAGAGCAGTCAGACAGAAGAGGTGTAAGCACTTTAAAACAGAAGCAGAAATTACAATCCTGCTAATACATTTAAAAAACTCCTAATAACACAGTTGAAATGTGCTTAGTTCTATCGAAAATGTAACAAAGTGCCAGGTGTCTATAACAGGGGAAAACTCCTGCCAATCAGAGTGGGTTTGCTGGAAGCACCCGTGTTCCAATTGGCTTCACTGTCCCGTACATTCCAAGGAGCTGCAGGCTGGTTTCCTGGTCTTGGTCGGTGGCTGGGTGGGTGTCGACCGACCATGGGTGAGCTGGAGCAGCCCTGTTCAGGGACAAGCAGCTAGAGAGAAGAAGGCAGAGCAGGTCTTAAGTAGCATAGAGGTAGAGGGGTATAGATTTGAGCAGTTTAGTAAGACAAAGGGTAGTTGGACTTTTTTGGCACCAATGCAGAGTGCTTGGATGGGGGGGTGGGTGCTGCAGGAAGAGCAGTCAGACAGAAGAGGTGTAAGCACTTTAAAACAGTAGTAGATATTGCAGTCCAGCTAATACAGTTGAAAAACTCCTAATAACTCAGTTGAAATGTGCTTAGTTCTATCGAAAATCTAACAAAGTGCCAGGTGTCTATAACAGGGGAAAACTCCTGCCAATCAGAGTGGGTTTGCTGGAAGCACCCATGTTCTGATTGGCTGCGCTGTCCCATACATTCCAAGGAGCTGCAGGTGGGTTTTCCTCATCTTGGTCGGTGGCTGGCTGGGTACCGGCTGACCGTGGGTGAGCTGGAGCAGCCCTGCTCTGGGACAAGCAGCTAGAGAGAAGAAGACAGAGCAGGTCTTAAATAGCATAGAGGTAATGGGGGTTAGATTTGAGCAGTTTAGTAAGACAAAAGGTAGTTGGACATATTATCACCAAGGCAGAGTGCTTGGATTCGGGGGGTGCTGCTGGAAGAGCAGTCAGACAGAAGAGGTTTAAGCACTTTAAAACAGTAGTAGAAATTACAATCCAGCTAATACAGTTGAAAAACTCCTATTATATCATGCACTGCACAAATGGTCCAATCAGAAGGGCAGACAGGCACATTACCCCCATTGTAAATCGTACAGTAATCACTGCAAAAGGTGCCAGCCTACCACGCGAGCCACGTTAACTTCAAATTACTCCGACAGCCTGTAAAATTCAAAATAACCACCATATTATTGTCCCGCTAACTACCATCGTCTCACACACCTACAGTGAAAAAAAAAAAAAGAAATGGACACCTCTTTTTATCTCATCGACTCTGCTGAGCTGAATGAAATCTTCCGTTCTGTAGAGAGCATAGAATCCCATAGTAATCTGACAGAAAACGTACCTTTTGAAAGTCCTCCTCCAGTGCCAGCCCCACAGCTTGTTGCTCCAAAATCCGCGAACATCCAGTCAGATCTGCAGCCGACATCCGCAGCAGTACCTCCCGCAGTTCCAAACTCAAACTAAGTGGGTATTACATAGTCATCCGAAGTGGTGGGGCTGGCACTGGAGGCAGACATTCAAAAGGTACATTTTCTGTCAGATTACTATGTGATTCTACGCTCTCTACAGAACAAAAGATTTCATCGAGCTCAGCGGTGTCCATGAGATCAAAAGAGGTGTCCAATTCTTTTTTTGTTTCAAACTGTTTTCTATATGTTTGCTCAGTTAATGAAACTTTATAAACTTAAATAAAAGTTTTGAATGCTAAAGATAAGAATGTTGAATAACAATACATTAAATGTCACTGTCTCTCACTATACAAACAAGAGGGACTATTTTATTGTGTGGAAGAATAATTTAATAAATTCATTATATTTTTTAGTGAAACAAAAAAATGTGGCATTTTTTAAGTACAAATATATACTGAATTGCAAGGTATTATCGAAATAAGACACTCTGGGGTGTGGGTTATCGGGGGATGTACCACGGCTGGCACAGATTTACCCACTCGGCTATGCCTCGAGGGCAAACCACTCCAGCCATGGTAAATCCCCCGATAACCCACACCCCCTCATGGCTTATTGCTTAAATAACACAGTTGAAATGTGCTTAGTTCTATCGAAAATCTAACAAAGTGCCTGGTGTCTATAGCAGGGGAAAACTCCTGCCAATCAGAGTGGGTTTGTTGGAAGCACCCGTGTTCTGACTGACTGCGACGTCCCGTACCTTCCAAGGAGCTGCAGGCGGGTGTCCTGGTCTTGGTCGGAGGCTGGCTGGGTGCCGGCCGACCGTGGGTGAGGTGGAGCAGCCCTGTTCAGGGACAAGCAGCTAGAGAGAAAAAGACAGAGCAGGTCTTAAATAGCATAGAGGTAAAGGGGGGTTATATTTGAGTAGTTTAGTAAGACAAAAGGTAGTTGGACTTATTGGCAGCAAGGCAGAGTGCTTGGATGGGGCGGTGCTGCAGGAAGAGCAGTCAGACAGAAGAGCTGTAAGCACTTTACAACAGTAGTAGAAATTACAATCCAGCTAATACAGTTCAAAAACTCCTAATAAAACAGTTGAAATGTGCTAAGTTCTATCGAAAATCTAACAAAGTGCCAGGTGTCTATAGCAGGGGAAAACTCCTGCCAATCAAAGTGGGTTTGCTGAAGCACCCGTGTTCCGATTTGCTGCGCTGTCCCGTACCTTTCAAGGAGCTGCAGACGGGTGTCCGGGTCTAGGTCGGGGGCTGGCTGGGAGCCGGCCGACCGTAGGTGAGCTGGAGCAGCCCTGTTCAGGGACAAGCAGCTAGAGAGAAGAAGACAGAGAAGGTCTTAAATAGCATAGAGGTAAAGGGGGTTAGATTTGAGCACTTTAGTAAGTCAAAAGCTGGTTGGTCTTATTGGCACCAAGGCAGAGTGCTTGGATGGGGGGGTGTGCTGCAAGAAAAGCAGTCAGACCGAAGAGGAGTAAGCACTTTAAAACAGTAGTAGAAATTACAATCCAGGTATTACAGTTGAAAAACTCCTAATAACACAGCTGAAATTTGCTTAGTTCTATCGAAAATCTGACAATGCGTCAGTTGTCTATTGCAGGGGAAAGCTCCTGCCAATCAGTGTGGGATTGCTGGAAGCACCCGTGTTCTGATTGGCTGCGCTGTCCCGTACCTTCCAAGGAGCTGCAGGCGGGGGTCCTGGTCTTGGTCGGTGGCTGGCTGGGTGCCAGCCGACCGTAGGAGAGCTGGAGCAGCCCTGTTCAGGGACAAGCAGCAAGAGAGAAGAAGACAGAGCAGGTCTTAAATAGCATAGAGGTAATAGGGGTTAGATTTGAGCAGTTTGGTAAGACAAAAGGTAGTTGGACTTATTGGCACTAAGGCAGAGTGCTTGGATGGGGGTGCTGCAGGAAGAGCAGTCAGACAGAAGAGGTGTAAGCACCTTAAAACAGTAGTAGAAAATACAATCCAGCTAAAACAGTTGAAAAACTCCTAATAACACTGTTGAAATGTGCTTGGTTCTATCGAAAATCTGACAAAGTGCAAGGTGTCTATAGCAGGGGAAAACTACTGCCAATCAGAGTGGGTTTGCTGGATGCACCCGTGTTCTGATTGGCTGCGCTGTCCCGTACATTCCAAGGAGCAGCAAGCGGGTTTCCTGGTCCTGGTCGGTGGCTGGCTGGGTGCCGGCCGACCGTGGGTGAGCTGGAGCAGCCCAGCTCAGGGACAAGCAGCTAGAGAGAAGAAGACAGAGCAGGTCTTAAATAGCATAGAGGAAAAGGGGGTTAGATTTGAGCAGTTTAGTAAGACAAAAGGTAGTGAACATATTGGCACCAAGGCAGAGTGCTTGGACGTGGGGGGTGTTGCAGGAAGAGCAGTCAGACAGAAGAGCTGTAAGCACTTTAAAACAGTAGTAGAAATTACAATCCAGCTAATACAGTTGAAAAACTCCTAATAACACAGTTGAAATGTGCTAAGTTCTATCGAAAATCTAACGAAGTGCCAGGTGTCTATAGAAGGGGAAAACTCCTGCCAATCAAAGTGGGTTTGCTGAAGCACCCGTGTTCCGATTTGCTGCGCTGTCCCGTACCTTTCAAGGAGCTGCAGACGGGTAATCTGGTCTTGGCTGGTGGCTGGTTGGGTGCCGGCCGAACGTGGGTGAGCTGGAGCAGCCCTGTTCATGGACAAGCAGCTAGAGGGAAGAAGACAGAGCAGGTCTTAAATATCGTACAGGTAAAGGGGGTTAGATTTGAGCAGTTTAGTAAGACAAATGGTAGTTGGACTTATTGGCACCAAGGCAGAGTGCTTGGAATGGGGGGGGTGCTGCAGGAAGAGCAGTCAGACAGAAGAGGTGTAAGCACTTTAAAACAGAAGTAGAAATTACAATCCTACTAATACATTTAAAAAACTCATAATAACACAGTTGAAAAGTGCTTAGTTCTAACGAAAATCTAACAAAGTGCCAGGTGTCTATAGCAGGGGAAAACTCCTGCCAATCAGAGTGGGTTTGCTGAAGCACCCGTGTTCCGATTAGCTGCGCTCTCCCGTACCGTCCAAGGAGCTGCAGGTGGGTGTCCTAGTCTTAGTAAGTCTCTGGCTGGGTGCCGGCCGACCGTGGGTGAGCTGGAGCAGCCCTGTTCAGGGACAAGCTGCTAGAGAGAAGAAGACAGAGAGGTCTTAAATAGCTTAGAGGTAAAGGGGGTTAGATTAGAGAAGTTTAGAAAGGCAAAAGGTGGTTGGACTTATTGGCACCAAGGCAGAGTGCTTGGATGGGGGGGTGCTGCAGGAAGAGCAGCCAGACAGAACAGTTGTAAGCTCTTTAAAACAGTAGTAGAAATTACAATCCTGCTAATACACTTAAAAAACTCCTAATAACACAGTTGAAATGTGCTTAGTTTTATCGAAAATCTAACAAAGTGCCAGGTGTCTATAGCAGGGGAACTCTCCTGCCAATCAGAGTGGGTATGCTGGAAGCACCCCTGTTCCGATAGGCTGCGCTGTCCCGTACCTTTCAAGGAGCTGCAGACGGGTGTCCGGGTCTAGGTCGGGGGCTGGGTGCTGGCCGACCGTAGGTGAGCTGGAGCAGCCCTGTTCAGGGACAAGCAGCTAGAGAGAAGAAGACAGAGCAGGTCTTAAATAGCATAGAGGTAAAGGGGGTTAGATTTGAGCACTTTAGTAAGTCAAAAGCTGGTTGGTCTTATTGGCACCAAGGCAGAGTGCTTGGATGGGTGGGTGTGCTGCAGGAAAAGCAGTCAGACCGAAGAGGAGTAAGCACTTTAAAACAGTAGTAGAAATTACAATCCAGGTATTACAGTTGAAAAACTCCTAATAACACTGCTGAAATGTGCTTAGTTCTATCGAAAATCTGACAATGCGTTAGTTGTCTATTGCAGGGGAAAGCTCCTGCCAATCAGAGTGGGTTTGCTGGATGCACCCGTGTTCCGATTGGCTGCGCTGTCACGTACCTTCCAAGGAGCTGCAGGAAGGTGTCCTGGTCTTGGTCGGTGGCTTGCTGGGAGCCGTCCGACCGTGGGTGAGCTGGAGCAGCCCTGTTCATGGACAAGCAGCTGGAGAGAAGAAGACAGAGCAGGTCTTAAATATCAAAGAGGTAAAGGGGGTTAGATTTGAGCAGTTTAGAAAGACAATTGGTAGTTGGACTTATTGGCACCAAGGCAGAGTGCTTGGAATGGGGGGGTTCTGCAGGAAGAGCAGTCAGACAGAAGAGGTGTAAGCACTTTAAAACAGAAGTAGAAATTACAATCCTGCTAATACATTTAAAAAACTCATAATAACACAGTTGAAAAGTGCTTAGTTCTATCGAAAATCTAACAAAGTGCCAGGTGTCTATAGCAGGGGGGAAAACTCCTGCCAATCAGAGTGGGTTTGCTGAAGCACCCACGTTCCGATTGGCTGCGCTCTCCCGTACCTTCCAAGGAGCTGCAGGAAGGTATCCTGGTCTTGGTCGGTGACTGGCTGGGTGCCGGCCGACCGTGGGGGAGTGGGAGCAGCCCTGCTCAGGGTAAAGCAGCTAGAGAGAAGAAAACAGAGTAGGTCTTAAATAGCATACAGGTAAAGGGGGTTAGATTTGAGCAGTTTAGTAAGACAAAACGTAGTTGGACTTCTTGGCTCCAAGGCAGAATGCTTGGATGGGGGGTGCTGCAGGAAGGGCAGTCAGACAGAAGAGGTGTAAGCAGTATAAAACAGTAGTAGAAATTACAATCCAGCTAATACAGTTGAAAAACTCCTAATAACACAGTTGAAATGTGCTTAGTTCTATCGAAAATCTGACAAAGTGCAAGGTGTCTATAGCAGGGGGAAAACTCCTGCCAATCAGAGTGAGTTTGCTGGTTGCACCTCTGTTCCGATTGGCTGCGCTGTCCCGTACCTTCCAAGGAGCTGCAGGAAGGTGTCCTGTTCTTTGTCGATGGCTGGCTGGGTACCTGCCGACTGTGGGGGAGCTGGAGCAGCACTGCTCAGGGACAAGCAGCTAGAGAGAAGAAAACAATGTAGGTCTTAGATAGCATAGAGGTAAAGGGGGTTGGATTTGAGCAGTTTACTAAGATAAAAGGTAGTTGGACTTCTTGGCTCCAAGGCAGAATGCTTGGATGGGGGGTGCTGCAGGAAGGGCAGTCAGACAGAAGAGGTGTAAGCACTTTAAAACAGTAGTCGAAATTACAATCCAGCTAATACAGTTGAAAAACTATTAATAACACAGTTGAAAAGTGCTTAGTTCTATCGAAAATCTAACAAAGTGCCAGGTGTCTATAGCGGGGAAAACTCCTGCCAATCAGAGTTTGTTTGCTGGAAGCACCCGGGTTCCGATTGCCTGAGCTGTCCCGTACCTTCCAAGGAGCTGCAGGCGGGTGTCCTGGTCTTGGTCGGTGGCTTGTGGGGTGTCGACCTACCATGGGTGAGCTGGAACTGCCCTGTTCAAGGACAAGCAGCTAGAGAGAAGAAGACAGAGCCGGTCTTAAATAGCTTAGAGGTAAAGGGGGTTAGATTTGAGCAGTTTAGTAAGACAAAAGGTAGTTGGACTTATTGGCACCATGGCAGAGTGCTTGGATGGGGGGCTGCTGCAGGAAGACCAGTCAGACAGAAGAGTTGAAAGCACTTTAAAACAGTAGTAGAAATTGCAATCCAGCAAATACAGTTGAAAAACTCCTAATAACACAGTTGAAAGGTACTTACTTCTATCGAAAATCTAACAAAGTGCCAGGTGTCTATAACAGGGGATAACTCCTGCCAATCAGAGTCGGTTTGCTGGAAGCACCCGTGTTCCAAATGGCTGTGCTGTCCCGTACCGTCCAAGGAGCTGCAGGTGGGTGTCCTGGTCTTAGTAAGAATCTGGCTGGGTGCCGGCCGACCGTGGGTGAGCTGGAGCAGACCTGGTCAGGGACAAGCTGCTAGAGAGAAGAAGACAGAGCAAGTCTTAAATAGCTAAGAGGTAAAGGGGGTTAGATTAGAGAAGTTTAGAAAGGCAAAGGGTGGTTGGACTTATTGGCACCAAGGCAGAGTGCTTGGATGGGGGGGTGCTGCAGAAAGAGCAGTTAGACAGAATAGTTGTAAGCTCTTTAAAACAGTAGTAGAAATTACAATCCTGCTAATACACTTAAAAATCTCCTAATAACACAGTTGAAATGTGCTTAGTTCTATCGAAAATCTAACAAAGTGCCAGGTGTCTAAAGCAGGGGAACTCTCCTGCCAGTCAGAGGGGGTTTGCTGGAAGCACCCCTGTTCCGATAGGCCGCGCTGTCCCGTACCTTCCACGGAGCTGCTGGCGGATGTCCTGGGCCTGGTCGTGGCTGGCTGGGTGCCGGCCGACCGTGGGTGAGCTGGAGCAGCCCTATTCAGGGACAAGCAGCTAGAGAGAAGAAGACAGAGCAAGTTTTAAATAGCATAGAGGTAAAGGGGGTTAGATTTGAGCAGTTCAGTAAGACAAAAGGTAGTTGGACTTAGTTGGCACCTAGGCAGAGTGATTGGATGGAGAGTGCTGGGAAGAGCAGTCAGACAGAAGAGGTATAAGCAATTTAAAACAGTAGTAGAAATTACAATCCAGCTAATACAGTTGAAAAACTCCTAATAACACAGTTGAAAAATGCTGTACTTCTCTCGAAAATCTACAAACTGCCAGGTGTCTATAACAGGGAAAAACTCCTGCCAATCAGAGTGGGTTGCTGGGTTCGCAGTGTTCCGATTAGCTCCGCTGTCCCATTACATTCAAGGAGCTGAGGCGGTTTTCCTGGTCTTGGTCGGTGGCTGGCTGCATGCGGATGAAAGTGGGTGAGCTGACCTGCAGCGCCCTGCTCAGGGACAAGCAGCTAGAGAGAAGAAGACGAGTGGGTCTTAAATAGCATAGAGGTAAAGGGGGTTAGATTAGAGCAGCTAGAAGACAAAAGGTAGTTGGACTTATCGACACCAAGGCAAGTGCTTAGTTGAGGGGTGCTGCAGGAAAAGCAGTCAGACAGAAGAGGTGTAAGCACTTTAAAACAGTAGTAGAAATTACAATCCAGCTAATACAGTTGAAAAACTCCTAATAACACAAATGAAATGTGCTTGGTTCTATAGAAAATCTAACAATGTGCAAGGTGTCTAAAGTGGGGGGAAAACTCCTGCCAATCAGAGTGGGTTTGCAGGATGCACCCATGTTCCGATTGGCTGCGCTGTCCTGTACCTTCCAAGAAGCTGCAGGAAGGTGTCCTGGTCTTGGTCGGTGGCTTGCTGAGTGCGGGTCGACCGTGGGGGAGCTGGAGCAGCCCTGCTCAGGGACAAGCAGCTAGAGAGAGGAAGAATGAGCAGGTCTTAAATATCATAGAGGTAAAGGGGGTTAGATTTGAGCAGTTTTGTAAGACAAAATGTAGTTTTACTTATTGGCACCAAGGCAGAGTTCTTGGAATGGGGGGGGTGCTGCAGGAAGAGCAGTCAGACAGAAGAGGTGTGAGCACTTTAAAACAGAAGTAGAAATTACAATCCTGCTAATACATTTAAAAAACTCATATAACACAGTTGAAATGTGCTTAGTTCTATTGAAAATCTAACAAAGTGCAATGTCTATAAGCAGAAACTCCTGCCAATCAGTGGGTTGCAGGCACACCCGTATTCCGATTAGCTGTGCTGTCCATTACCTACCAAGGAGCTGCTGGAGGGTGTCAGATCTTGTTCGTGGCTGGCTGGGTGCCAGCCGACCATAAGAGGTGGTGTAGCCCTGTTCAGGGACAAGCAGCTAGAGAAGAAGAAGACAGAGCAGGTTTTAAATAACATAGAGGTAAAGGGGGTAAGATTTGAACAGTTTAGTAAGTCAAAAGGTAGTTGGTCTTATTGGATCCAAGGCAGAGTGCTTCGATGGGGGGGTGCTGCAAGAAGAGCAGTCAGACAGAAGAGGTGTAAGCACTATAAAACAGTAGTAGAAATTACAATCCAGCTAATACAGTTGAAAAACTCCTAATAACACAGTTGAAATGTGCTTAGTTCTATCGAAAATCTGACAAAGTGCAAGGTGTCTATAGCAGGGGAAAACTCCTGCCAATCGAGAGTGAGTTTGCTGGTTGCACCTCTGTTCCGATTGGCTGCGCTGTCCCGTACCTTCCAAGGAGCTGCAGGAAGGTGTCCTGTTCTTTGTCGATGGCTGGCTGGGTACCTGCCGACTGTGGGGGAGCTGGAGCAGCACTGCTCAGGGACAAGCAGCTAGAGAGAAGAAAACAGTGTAGGTCTTAGATAGCATAGAGGTAAAGGGGGTTGGATTTGAGCAGTTTACTAAGATAAAAGGTAGTTGGACTTCTTGGCACCAAGGCAGAGTACTTGGATGGGGGGTGTGCTGCAGGAAGGGAAGTCAGACAGAAGAGGTGTAAGCACTTTAAAACAGAAGTCGAAATTACAATCCAGCTAATACAGTTGAAAAACTCCTAATAACACTTTTGAAAAGTGCTTAGTTCTTTCAAAAATCTAACAAAGTGCCAGGTGTCTACAGTGGGGAAAACTCCTGCCAAGCAGAGTTGGTTTGTTGGAAGCACCCGTGTTCCCATTGCCTGCGCTGACCCTGTACATTCCAAGGAGCTGCAGGTGGGTTTCCTGGTCCTGGTCGGTGGCTGGCTGGGTGCCGGATGAAAGTGGGTGAGCTGACCTGGAGCAGCCCTGCTCAGGGACAAGCAGCTAGAGAGAAGAAGACAGAGCAAGTCTTAAATAGCTAAGAGGTAAAGGGGGTTAGATTAGAGAAGTTTAGAAAGGCAAAGGGTGGTTGGACTTATTGGCACCAAGGCAGAGTGCTTGGATGGGGGGGTGCTGCAGAAAGAGCAGTTAGACAGAATAGTTGTAAGCTCTTTAAAACAGTAGTAGAAATTACAATCCTGCTAATACACTTAAAAATCTCCTAATAACACAGTTGAAATGTGCTTAGTTCTATCGAAAATCTAACAAAGTGCCAGGTGTCTAAAGCAGGGGAACTCTCCTGCCAGTCAGAGGGGGTTTGCTGGAAGCACCCCTGTTCCGATAGGCCGCGCTGTCCCGTACCTTCCACGGAGCTGCTGGCGGATGTCCTGGGCTTGGTCGTGGCTGGCTGGGTGCCGGCCGACCGTGGGTGAGCTGGAGCAGCCCTATTCAGGGACAAGCAGCTAGAGAGAAGAAGACAGAGCAAGTTTTAAATAGCATAGAGGTAAAGGGGGTTAGATTTGAGCAGTTCAGTAAGACAAAAGGTAGTTGGACTTATTGGCACCTAGGCAGAGTGATTGGATGGGGGAGTGCTGCAGGAAGAGCAGTCAGACAGAAGAGGTATAAGCAATTTAAAACAGTAGTAGAAATTACAATCCAGCTAATACAGTTGAAAAACTCCTAATAACACAGTTGAAATGTGCTTACTTCTCTCGAAAATCTAGCAAAGTGCCAGGTGTCTATAACAGGGAAAAACTCCTGCCAATCAGAGTGAGTTTGCTGGACGCACCCGTGTTCCGATTCGCTGCGCTGTCCCGTACATTCCAAGGAGCTGCAGGTGGTTTTCCTGGTCTTGGTCGGTGGCTGGCTGCATGCCGGATGAAAGTGGGTGAGCTGACCTGCAGCAGCCCTGCTCAGGGACAAGCAGCTAGAGAGAAGAAGACAGAGTAGGTCTTAAATAGCATAGAGGTAAAGGGGGTTAGATTAGAGCAGCTTAGAAGACAAAAGGTAGTTGGACTTATCGACACCAAGGCAGAGTGCTTGGATTCGGGGGGTGCTGCAGGAAGAGCAGTCAGACAGAAGAGGTGTAAGCACTTTAAAACAGTAGTAGAAATTACAATCCAGCTAATACAGTTGAAAAACTCCTAATAACACAAATGAAATGTGCTTGGTTCTATAGAAAATCTAACAATGTGCAAGGTGTCTAAAGTGGGGGGAAAACTCCTGCCAATCAGAGTGGGTTTGCAGGATGCACCCATGTTCAGATTAGCTCACTGTCCTGTACCTTCAAGAAGCTGCAGGAAAGTGTCCTGGTCTTCAGTCGGTGGCTTGCCTTTGAGTCTTGAATTGGCCGATGGGGGAGCTAGACAGCCCTGCTCGAGGGACAAGCAGCTAGAGAGAGGAAGAATGAGCAGGTCTTAAATATCATAGAGGTAAAGGGGGTTAGATTTGAGCAGTTTAGTAAGACAAAATGTAGTTTTACTTATTGGCACCAAGGCAGAGTTCTTGGAATGGGGGGGGTGCTGCAGGAAGAGCAGTCAGACAGAAGAGGTGTGAGCACTTTAAAACAGAAGTAGAAATTACAATCCTGCTAATACATTTAAAAAACTCATAATAACACAGTTGAAATGTGCTTAGTTCTATTGAAAATCTAACAAAGTGCCAGGTGTCTATAGCAGGGGAAAACTCCTGCCAATCAGAGTGGGTTTGCAGACGCACCCGTATTCCGATTGGCTGTGCTGTCCATTACCTACCAAGGAGCTGCTGGAGGGTGTCCTGATCTTGTTCGGTGGCTGGCTGGGTGCCAGCCGACCATGGGTGAGGTGGAGCAGCCCTGTTCAGGGACAAGCAGCTAGAGAGAAGAAGACAGAGCAGGTTTTAAATAACATAGAGGTAAAGGGGGTAAGATTTGAACAGTTTAGTAAGTCAAAAGGTAGTTGGTCTTATTGGCTCCAAGGCAGAGTGCTTCGATGGGGGGGTGCTGCAAGAAGAGCAGTCAGACAGAAGAGGTGTAAGCACTATAAAACAGTAGTAGAAATTACAATCCAGCTAATACAGTTGAAAAACTCCTAATAACACAGTTGAAATGTGCTTAGTTCTATCGAAAATCTGACAAAGTGCAAGGTGTCTATAGCAGGTGAAAACTCCTGCCAATCAGAGTGAGTTTGCTGGTTGCACCTCTGTTCCGATTGGCTGCGCTGTCCGTACCTTCCAAGGAGCTGCAGGAAGGTGTCTGTTCTTTGTCGATGGCTGGCTGGGTACCTGCCCAGGCTGTGGGGAGCTGGAGCAGCACTGCTCAGGGACAAGCAGCTAGAGAGAAGAAAACAGTGTAGGTCTTAGATAGCATAGAGGTAAAGGGGTTGGTTGAGAGCAGTTTACTAAGATAAAGGTAGTTGGACATCTTGGCACCAAGGCAGAGTGCTTGGATGGGGGGGGTGCTGCAGGAAGGAAGTCAGACAGAAGAGGTGTAAGCACTTTAAAACAGTAGTCGAGATTACAATCCAGCTAATACAGTTGAAAACTCCTAATAACACTTTTGAAAAGTGCTTAGTTCTTTCAAAAAATCTAACAAAGTGCCAGGTGTCTACAGTGGGGAAAACTCCTGCCAAGCAGAGTTGGTTTGTTGGAAGCACCCGTGTTCCCATTGCCTGCGCTGACCCTGTACATTCCAAGGAGCTGCAGGTGGGTTTCCTGGTCCTGGTCGGTGGCTGGCTGGGTGCCGGATGAAAGTGGGTGAGCTGACCTGGAGCAGCCCTGCTCAGGGACAAGCAGCTAGAGAGAAGAAGACAGAGCAGGTCTTAAATAGCATAGAGGTAAAGGGGGTTAGATTTAAGCAGTTTAGTAAGACAAAAGGTAGTTGGACTTATTGACACCAAGGCAGAGTGCTCGGATTCGGGGGGTGCTGCAGGAAGAGCAGTCAGACAGAAGAGGTGTAAGCAATTTAAAACAGTAGTAGAAAATACAATCCAGCTAATACAGTTGAAAAACTCCTAATAACACAGTTGAAATGTGCTTACTTCTATCGAAAATCTAACAAAGTGCCAGGTGTCTATAGCAGGGGAAAACTCCTGCCAGTCAGAGTGGGTTTGCTGAAGCACCCGTGTTCTGATTGGCTGCGCTGTCCCGTACCTTCCAAGGAGCTGCAGGCGGGTGTCCTGGGCTTGGTCGGTGGCTGGCTGGATGCCGGCCGACCATGGGTGAGCTGGAGCAGCCCTGTTCAGGGACAAGCAGCTAGAGAGAAGAAGACAGAGCAGGTCTTAAATAGCATAGAGGTAAAGGGGGTTAGATTTGAGCAGTTTTGTAAGTCAAAATCTGGTTGGTCTTATTGGCAACAAGGCAGAGTGCTTGGATGGGGGGGGTTCTGCAGGAAGAGCAGTCAGACCAAAGAGTAGTATGCACTTTAAAACAGTAGTAGAAATTACAATCCAGGTATTACAGTTGAAAAACTCCTAATAACACAGCTGAAATGTGCTTAGTTCTATCAAAAATCTAACAATCTGTCTGTTGTCTATTGCAGGGGAAAGCTCCTGCCAATCAGAGTGGGTTTGCTGGAAGCACCCATGTTCCGATTGGCTGAGCTGTCCCGTACCTTCCAAGGAGCTGCAGGCGGGTGTCCTGGTCTTGGTCAGTGGTTGGCTGGGGGCTGGTCGACCGTGGCTGAGCTGGTGCAGCCCTGTTCAGGGACAAGCATCAAGCAAGAAGAAAACAGTGCGGTTCTTAATTAGCATAGAGGTAAAGGGGGTTAGATTTGAACAGTTTAGTAAGTCAAAAGGTAGTTGATCTTGTGGCACCAAGGCAGAGTGCTCGATGGGGGGTGCTGCAGGAAAACAGTCAGACAGGACAAGGTAAGCTCTTTAAAACAGTAGTAGAAAATACAATCCAGCTAAAACAGTTGAAAAACTCCTAATAACACAATTGAAATGTGCTTGGTTCTATTGAAAATCTGACAAAGTGCAAGGTGTCTATAGCAGGGGAAAACTCCTGCCAATCAGAGTGGGTTTGCTGGATGCACCCATGTTCCGATTGGCTGCGCTGTCCCGTACCTTCCAAGGAGCTGCAGGAAGGTGTACTGGTCTTGGTCGGTGGCTTGCTGGGTGCCGGTCGACCGTGGGGGAACTTTCAGGCAGCCTGCTCGGGACAGCAGCTAGAGAGAAGAAGACAGGCTGGTCTTAAATATCATAAAGGAAAGGGGTTGAATTTGAGAGCAGTTTAATAAGACAAAGGTAGTTGGACTTATTGGCACCATGGCAGAGTGCCTTGATGAGGGGAAGGGGTGCTGCAGGATGAGCAGTCAGACAGAAGAGGTGAAAGCACTTTAAAACAGTAGTAGAAATTGCAATCCAGCTAAGACAGTTGAAAAATTCGTAATAACACAGTTGAAATGTGCTTGCTTCTATCGAAAACCTAACAAAGTGCCAGGTGTTTATAGCAGGGGAAAACTCCTGCCAATCAGAGTGGGTTTGCTGAAGCACCCGTGTTCCGATTGGCTGCGCTGTCCCGTACCTACCAAGGAGCTGCAGGCGGGTGTCCTGATCTTGGTCGGTGGCTGGCTGGGTGCCGGCCAACCGTGGGTGAGGTGGAGTAGCCCTGTTCAGGGACAAGCAGCTAGAGAGAAGAAGACAGAGCAGGTTTTAAATAACATAGAGGTAAAGGGGGTTAGATTTGAGCAGTTTAGTAAGTCAAAAGGTAGTTGGTCTTATTGGCACCAAGGCAGAGTGCTTCGATGGTGGGGTGTTGCAGGAAGAGTAGTCAGACAAAAGAGGTGTAAGCACTTTAAAACAGTAGTAGAAATTACAATCCAGCTAATACAGTTGAAAAACTCCTAATAACACAGTTGACATGTGCTTAGTTCTATCGGAAATCTGACAAAGTGCAAGGTGTCTATAGCAGGTGAAAACTCCTGCCAATCAGAGTGGGTTTGCTAGATGCACCTGTGTTCTGAATGGCTGCGCTGTCCCGTACCTTCCAAGGAGCTGAAGGAAGGTGTCCAGGTCTTGGTCGGTGGCTGGCTGGGTGCTGGCCGACTGTGGGGAAGCTGGAGCAGCATTGCTCAGGGACAAGCAGCAAGAGAGAAGAAAACAGAGTAGGTCTTAGATAGCGTAGAGGTAAAGGGGGTTAGATTTGAGCAGTTTAGTAAGATAAAAGGTAGTTGGACATCTTGGCACCAAGGCAGAGTGCTTGGATGGGGGGGTGCTAGGAAGGAAGTCAGACAGAAGGTGTAGCACTTTAAAACAGTAATCCAGTACAATCCCAGCTAATACCGGTTGAAAATCTCTAATAACACAGTTGAAAAGTGCTTAGTTCTAGTCGAAAATCTAACAAAGTGCCAGGTGTCTACAGTGGGGAAAACTCCTGCCAGTCAGAGTCAGGTTTGCTGAGGCACCCGTGTTCCGATAAGCTCGGCTGTCACACCTTCAAGGGCTGCAGGCTGGTGTCCTGGACGCTTGGTTGGTGGCTGGATGGATGCCGCCCGACCGTGGGTGAGCTGGAGCAGCCCTGTTCAGGGACAAGCAGCTAGAGAGAAGAAGACAGAGCTGGTCTTAAATATCATAGAGGTAAAGGGGGTTAGATTTGAGCAGTTTAGTAAGTTAAAATCTGGTTGGTCTTATTGGCATCAAGGCAGAGTGCTTGGATAGGGGGGAGTTCTGCAGGAAGAACAGTCAGACCAAAGAGGAGTATGCACTTTAAAACAGTAGTAGAAATTACAATCCAGGTATTACAGTTGAAAAACTCCTAATAACACAGCTGAAATGTGCTTAGTTCTATCGAAAATCTAACAATGTGTCAGGAGTCTATTGCAGGGGAAAGCTCCTGCCAATCAGAGTGGGTTTGCTGGAAGCACCTGTGTTCCGATTGGCTGAGCTATCCCGTACCTTCCAAGGAGCTGCAGGCGGGTGTCCTGGTCTTGGTCAGTGGTTGGCTGGGGGCTGGTCGACCGTGGCTGAGATGGAGCAGCCCTGTTCAGGGACAAGCAGCAAGCAAGAAGAAAAGAGAGTGGGTCTTAATTAGCATAGAGGAAAAGGGGGTAAGATTTTAACAGTTTAGTAAGTCAAAAGGTAGTTGGTCTTATTGGCACCAAGGCAGAGTGCTTTGATGGGGGGGGGTGCTGCAGGAAGAGCAGTCAGACAGGACAAGTGTAAGCTCTTTAAAACAGTAGTAGAAATTACAATCCAGCTAATACAGTTGAAAAACTCCTAATAACACAATTGAAATGTGCTTGGTTCTATCGAAAATCTGACAAAGTGCAATGTGTCTATAGCAGGTGAAAACTCCTGCCAATCAGAGTGGGTTTGCTGGATGCACCCTGTGTTCGATCATTTCATGTCCGTACCTTCAAGGAGCTGCAGGAAGGTGTACTGGTCTTAGTCGGTGGCTTGCTGGGTGCGGTCGACACAAGTGGGAGCTGGAGCCTGCTCAGGGACAAGCAGCTAGAGAAGAAGACAGAGCTGGTCTTAAATATCATAGAGTAGTAAGAGGGTTAGATTTGAGCAGTTTAGTAAGATAAAGGTAGTTGGACATCTTGCTTTAAAAAAAAACCCAGAAGTGCTTGGATGGGGGGGTACTGCAAGGAAGGAAGTCAGACAGAAGGTCTAAGCACTTTAAAACAGTGAGTCAAGTACAATCCAAAAATAATACAGTTGAAAATCTCCTAATAACACAGTTGAAAGGTGCTTGGTTCTGTTGAAAATCAACAAGAAATGCCAAGGTGTCTACAGGCGGGACAACTCCTGCCAATCAGAGTTGGTTAGCTGGAAGCACCCGTGTTCCCATTGTCTGAGCTGTCCCGTACCTTCCAAGGAGCTACAGGTGGGTTTTCTGGTCTTGGTCGGTGGCTGGCTGGGTGCCGGATGAAAGTGGGTGAACTGACCTGGAGCAGCCCTGCTCAGGGACAAGCAGCTAGAGAGAAGAAGACAGAGATGGTCTTTAATAGCATAGAGGTAAAGGGGGTTAGATTTGACCAGTTTAGCAAGACAAAAGGTAGTTGGACTTCTTGACACCAAGGCAGAGTGCTTGGATTCGGGGGGTGCTGCAGGAAGAGCAGTCAGACAGAAGAGGTGTAAGCACTTTAAAACAGTAGTAGAAATTACAATCCAGCTAATACAGTTGAAAAACCCTAATAACACAGTTGAAATGTCCTTAGTTCTGATGAAAATCTAACAAGTGCAGGAATGTCTATAGCGAGGAAAACTCTGCCAATCAAGTCTGGTTTGTAAGCACCCATTTCTGATTGACTTCAGCTATCCATTACCTTCAAGGACCTGCAGGTGGGTGTCCTGGTCTTGGTCGGTGGCTGGCTGAGTGCCGGTCGACCGTGAGAGAGTTGGAGCAGCACAGTTCAGGGACAAACAGCTAGAGATAAGAAGACAGAGCAAGTCTTAAATATCATAGAGGTAAAGTGGGTTAGATTTGAGCAGTTTAGTAAGACAAAAGGTAGTTGGACTTATTGGCACCATGGCAGAGTGCCTTGATGAGGGGAAGGGGTGCTGCAGGATGAGCAGTCAGACAGAAGAGGTGAAAGCACTTTAAAACAGTAGTAGAAATTGCAATCCAGCTAATAGAGTTGAAAAACTCCTAATAACATAGTTGAAATGTGCTAGCTTCTATTGAAAATCTAATAAAGTGCCAGGTGTCTATAGCAGGGGAAAACTACTGACAATCAGAGTGGGTTTGCTTGGAGCACCCGTGTTCCGATTGGCTGCGCTGTCCCGTACAATCCAAGAAGCTGCAGGCGGGTGTCCTGAATGTGAGCCGGTGGCTAGCTGGATTCCGGCCGAATGTGGGTGATCTGGAGCAGCCCTATTCGAGAGGACAAGCTGCTAGAGAAAGAAGACAAAGCAGGTCTTAAATAGCTTAGAGGTAAATGGGGTCAGATTTGAGCAGTTTAGTAAGACAAAAGGTAGTTGGACTTATTGGCACCAAGGCAGAGGGCTTGGATGGGGGGTGCTGCAGGAAGAGCAGTCAGACAGAAGAGGTGTAAGCACTTTAAAACAGTAGTAGAAATTGCAATCCAGCTAATACAGTTGAATAACTCCTAACAACACAGTTGAAATGTGCTTACTTCTTTCGAAAATCTAACAAAGTGCCAGGAGTCTATAGCAGGGCAAAACTCCTGCCAATCAGAGTGGGTTTGCTGGAAGCATCCGTTTTCCGATTGGCTGCACTGTCCAGTACCATCCAAGAAGCTGCAGGCGGGTGTCCTGGTCTTGGTCGGTGGCTGGCTGGGTGCCGGCCGACTGTGGATGATCTGGTGCAGCCCTGTTCATGGACAAGCTGCTAGAGAAAAGAAGACAGAGCAGGTCTTAAATAGCATTGAGGTAAAGGGGGTTAGATTTGAGCAGTTTAGAAAGACAAAAGGTAGTTGGACTTTTTGGAACCAAGGCAGATTGCTTGGATGGGGGGGTTGATGCAGGAAGAGCAGTTAGACAGAAGAGGAGTAAGCACTTTAAAACAGTAGTAGAAATTACAATCCAGCTAATACAGTTGAAAAACTCCTAATAACACAGACGAAATGTGCTTAGTTCTTAGAAAATCTAACAAGTGCAGGTGTCTATAGCAGTGGAAATCCTGCCAGTCAGGTTTCTTACAGAACACCATGTTCGATAGCTGCGCTGTCCCATATCTCAAGGGCTGCAGGCGGGTATCCTTGTCTTGGTCTGAGGCTGGCTGGGTGCCGGCCATGGTTCTCCTGGAGCAGCCTGTTCGGGACAAACAGCTAATAGAGGCAACACAGCAGGTCATAAATAGCATGGAGAAGGGATGGGTTGAGCATAATAGTAGACAGGTAGTTTACTTTTTGGCACAAGGCAGAGTGCTTGGATAGGTGCTGCAGGAAGAACAGTCAAACAGAAGGGTGTAAGCCTTCAAACAGTAGTAAGTACAATTCAGTATAGTTGAAATCTCCTAATAACACAGTTGAATGTGCTTAGTTCTAGTGAAATCTAAAAGTGCCAGGTGTCTGGCATGGAAACTCCTACAATTAGGTGGGATTGCTGGAAGCACCCATTTTCGATTAGCTCGCTGTCCAGTACCTTCAAGGAGCTGCAGGCGGGTGTCATATCTTGGTCTGGGCTGGCTGGGTGCGGCTGACGTGATTGTGCTGGAGCAGCCTGTTCAGGGACAAAACAGAGATAAAGACAGAGCAGGTCTATTTCAGGTAAGCCATGAAAATGGTGTTATATATGCACACAACTGTACCAGGAGATCTTGGGTCTGAATCCTGCCACTGCCTTAATGTATAATCTCAACAGGCACTTAAGCTGCCATTCATGTATTTTTGCTTATACTCCTAGTTCTAGTGATGTACTACATTCTTCCCCACTGGTTCCTTCAGGTTCACAACCTGGTATTGCCCCACACCCCAAACTCACTGGCGGTCCAGATGGTGGCTTGCTCACCACAGGCCTCCCTTGGCCTAAAAAAAGGAGAGGACAAAGATGTAAATCCAGTCGATAGCTCATTTGGATACAGAGGTGGGTACTCTGGCAGGGATCTCTCGACATCCTCCTGGCTACAAGGAATATTCTAGCTTAAGGTGACCTCCTTAGGAGTTGATGGGCAGTGACATCAGTGCAATTGTTGGGCACTCTCTTTGTCTGACATGTAGATATTTGTCACCATCAATTCTACCCACCATGTTGGTCCTATGATTACCCATCCCAAGCATTGGAGGGGTTGGTATATTGTTGCTCTGACCTCCTCCGCAAAGCTGGTGAGCAGTTTATGTGATGCTGAGCCTTCTCCCCTGGCTGGTTCTCTGGCTTACTCCTGGCGCTTGCTCCTAACTCGGGTCATCGGCATCCCAAGTGGTAGCATTACTGCTGCACTGGTGGTCTGGCTATCAGTCCATGTTATGTATACATTTGTATTCTACATATTTGTTCTTTATGGATAACTCATTTAACTCTGCAATGTGGATACCTCCATTCTGAATCTGGATTAATACATTTTAAATTAAAATAACTAAAGATCTCCTTAAATGTGGCTCTGTTTTTTTCATTCTCAGCTCTTTCTGAAAATCAATTATTTGACATCACTATCCTTGTGATGTGATGAACAGTATGCAAAATACAGATCCTAGACTTTAGGAAATTAGAGGACAGCAGTTACTTTAGGTGGCAAACTAAAGCTTTCTATAGTCACTATTATAATTTGATTCAGTTAAAGAACACTGTCCTTTTCAGCTCACCCTTTAGAATCTGTGAAGGAACCCTCCTGCCACCTGACTGGAGTGGATAAACTTGAATCTATAGTTACCATTTAGGAGGAAGGGACTGTACTGACTCCTGGAGATGTGGGTTTTCACCAACCCCTTCCAATTCCTTTTGCTGAGCCGCCTCTCATATGCTAATAATTCTGTGTGATGTAAGAATATGGAGCATAGGGCAGGCCCATAGACAGTGGGGCCTTTTTAACTTAGTTTTTATTTTAGATGCCCATTCCAAATGAATCAAGTCCACCCTCAACAAGGCCCTTTATCAAAAGGTCTCTTGATAAAGCTTGTGGACAACACATGACATGTCGTGATGGTGTTCTCAGCCTTGATGTTCCTCTTTTTTTTTTGCTGAATTAACCTCATATGTCGGAATAAACAGTACACTTTGGAAACATACCAGAGTGTCCTCACCTGAGAGTAGTGTGGTTTTCAAACAACATGAAATCTTGATATATTATGACAATTGCAGTTTATCCCACCATTTTAACTGCTCCGGAGGTGAAAAGGTTAACTACCATTCTAAGAATGGAGTTTGGAGCGCAAGCTCGGTTACAGAAGCTCTGTCTGGATAATTTCAAACCGAAACTGTCAGATTCTTTACTCCGCCTCACTGAACAGTCGCTCCGGAGAGTTCTCCTACTGCTTGGTTCCTTCTGGGTTTAAATCAGTATTTTCTTACAATTTAACTATTTACTATTATTTTTTTAACCGCAAAACAATTGTCTAATCTCTGTCTGTGGTATTGTAAGTATAGACATGTTTTTATTTCCTGTGTGGAACTTGTAAATGTTTATCGGTTTGGTCTCAAACTGATCAGGTTGGTTAAAACTTTAAAGTATAAACATTTTGTAGTTTTTTAGAGGTGGTTCCTTGTTCTTATTTGGTTCTAAAAAACGGATTTCATTACGCTTTTTCCACGCATCTGTGACACGGTTGGGAACCAATAAGGGTGTCTTGCCTGGCACTGCTGTTAAAAGGGCAAGTTTGTTGGTTAGGGCTGGCATCATGTCTGGAGAAACCTAAAAAGAAAACTGCCCACTGTTTCAACACTGTAGTGTCTGTGGGGGGAAGCCTTTGCTACTGACCATACACACTATATGTGTTTATTGTCTGGGGTTTGACCACCTCAATTCTGACTGCCAGATTTGTAAGAATTTCCCTGCAGTCACCCTGGATAAGAGAGTGGGCAGGCTCAGGGAACAAGAGGCCAAAAAGTCTGCTGACCCGGACGGCCTGCCCAGTTCGGTGCCAACTGACCAGGCGAGACTTCCTTGGGCGAAAGTAAAGCTGGCTCTGAGGAGCCAGTTCCAGCAAAGAAAACTAAAAAATCAGCAGGTATGGAGTCCAAAATTTCTCCAACTGCTGCAGAAATAGCAAAAGCTATACAAATTGTGATTAGTCATTTTTCCTCGTTCCGTCTACTGACACTGTCTGGTAGGAGGTCGGTTCGGTCGGTTCCACCAGTTCAAGAATATGATATTGGAGATTTTTATGAACCAGAGGGGGGGGGATTATGAACAGTGTGAATGTGACTTTGAGAGTCTGGATGTGCCCATTGAACCGGACATCTCCCCAGACAGACCTTTAGAACCTCCCCCTATGCTTTCTGAGTCCCCTTCTCATTGTTTGTTTTATAAAAAGGTTGATGAAACCCTCCAGCTCCCATTAGAGGAAGCTGTGGATGAGCAGGAGGAACCAGATTTTGTGGGAATGATGGATATCCTAGGTCTAGAGATTATCTATCCCTTACATAAGTCTTTTAGGAAGCAAACAATAAAAAATTCTAAAAGCTCTCTAATTCTGTACCTCCTGCTAACAAAAGATGGACAGGAGGTACTTTTGTCAGGTCCTGATACAGATTTTCTTCACAGCAATGCAATCATGTTAGTAGTTCAGGCTGCAGCCTGTGATAAAGTTAACATTCCTGGTTTCATCCTTCTGACAAGGACTCAGGAAGATTGATGCCATGGCTAAAAACAATACATGGCAGTGTTCTTGGGACTCAGACAAGCAAATTACATGGCTTATGTGGCAAGATACTCAAAAAATCTAGATGGGACACTGTCATGGCTTTGGCTCAACTGGGCTCCTGGCCAGCTTGCCATGGAGCTGAGCAGGTGGCTACTGATGGTATTGAAGCTTCCAAGGTGCAATTCCATGCAGCTGTGATTCTAATGGTGCATCCTCTAGAGTCATGGCTACATCTGTGGCCTTCAGAGGCTAGGCTTGGCTCAGGTGTATTAACCTTGTCACAGGATACCCAGACTACAAGCGTCATGGATTTTCCTAGAGGGAATTTCTGTTTGGGGAGCAAACAGAGAATTACATGAAGAAAATGCATGAATACAGAATAACTTTTAGGAGTGCACAAGCCACTCCTTGGCAAGCCACTCCTCAGAAACAGACCCCCAGGGGTAGAGGTAGGCCCTTCCACAGGCCTTTTTACCAAACCCAGGCTTCTTTGGCTTATGCTCAGAGGGGGTTCTTCAGAGGCAGAGGCAGACGGGGGGCAAGTAGGTCTGCTCCCACCCTTCAGCCTAAAGCCCCTGCCAAACAGGGACCCTGATGGGGTGCCCAGGGCTGGTTCTCCACTTCCTGTAGGGGGCAGGCTGGCTTACTTCGCCCAGGACTGGGAGTCTCTAACATCAGACAAATGGGTCCTGGAAGTAAGTTGGGTCTGGTTCTCAGCTTCAAAACATTTCCAAAGATGAGAGCCAGATTTTTTTCCACCTGCAAACCCTCTAGAGACCTTTACCTTAGAACAGAGGTCTCAACCTCCTAGCTCTCAGAGCTATAGAAAGGGTTTCCCTCACACCAGGGCAAGGGTCTGTACTCCAGGTACTTCCCTTACCCCAAAAGACAGGAGAATGGTGGCCCATTTGTAGACCCAAGATATCTGAATGGGCACCTTTGAAACCAAAGTTCAAAATGGTGACTCTAGCAATGATTTTTACCTTCTCTAAGGCCAGGTGACTGGCTAGCTTCCTGACCTCAAGGATGCCTATTTCCATGTTCTAACTGAAGCTCCCACCGAAAGTACCTTCAGATTCAACTGCCCTCAGGTCACTACCAGTTCAGAGCAATGCCTTGGCCTCACCTCTGCCCCAAGGGTATTCACAAAATGTCTGACAGTAGCAGTTGCTCATTTAAGAAGGCAAATGATTGCTGTCTTTCCTTATCTAGATGACTGGCTCAGTGTAGGCCAATCTCCAGAACAGGGTCAAATCCACCTGCAAGCATCCCTGCAGCTGCTCACCTCTGTTCTTGCTCAATCTTCCAAAGCTGTTCTGGAACCTGTTGAGGTACTCACCTTTATAGGTGGTGACTAGATACAAAGCAGGCCAGAGCCTTCCTACCCTTTAGAGAGGGTAAGGAACCCGGTGGCCCTGGCCTCCTTTCCTCTCTGCAGGTCTCGACCAGCAACTATTTCTTATAGCTCCTAGGGCACATGGCTGCTTCCCACAGCTGTAGTGCAAGGAGCAAGATTAGATGAGGGACATTCTGGTTCACTTGGAGCTTTTGGTCTCAGAGAAAAAGATCCCTTTCCAAGTTGGTCCCAGTGACTCGAACCCTGAGCCAGGCCCTTAGTGGTGGTGGGATCAGAGCACTTAAGACTGGGGTCCCTTCATTCCTCTGTCTCATTCCCTGACCCTCACTATGGATGCATCCCTTCTGGGATGGGAGCTCACATAGGGGCTTACCCTCCACCAGGGAGTGTGGTCCTCAGGAATTCTCTGCTCCACATCAATTTGCTGGAACTCAGAGCTGTCTTTCTAGCACTTCAAGTGTTTTCTGCATCAGTTCAGAACAAAGTGGTACAAGTCAGAACAGACAACACCACCACAATGTAGTACATCAACAAACAAGGGGGCACTCGGTCTTTGGCCGTGTGCACCGAAGCAATGAATTTGTGGTCTCTGGCTTATTCCCTGAACACTTCCCTCATAGCAGTTCACCTCCCAGGAAAGGACAGTATCCTGGCAGATGCTCTAGCAGGATTTCCTAGGCCATCACTGAATGGTCACTGATCCCCATGTACTGGGGATAGTTTTTGCCAGATGGGCACCTCTGATAGACTTTCACAGCCCCAGACAATCACCAACTTCCACTCGTTTTGTTGCAGGCCCCCAGTGATGGGCTCAGTCCCTCTGGATGCCTTTCTCCTAGATTGGGAAGGGAAGTTTCTATATGCTTTTCCTCCCTTCCCTCTCCTATTTAAGGTGCTAGTCAAAATCAGATCCCAGCCTTGCAGGATGATTCTGATTGCTCCAGATTGGGCCAGGCAGCCCTGGTACCCACTCCTTCTGTCCTTAACAGTCCATCTTCCTCTGTGCCTCCCCAGGAGACACAACCTGTTATCTTGTGCCCAGGGAGGGTTTGGTATCCGAATCTCAAATCCTCAACCTCAAGGCCTGACTCTTGAGGAGTTAGAGTTTGCTGACTCTACACCTTTCTCAAGGTGTTCTCGACATCCTGAAGGCTTCGGATAGCCTTCACTAGGGCTACTTATAATTCTAAATGGAAAAGGTTTTCCATCTGGTGCTCGAGGAAGCATATTTCACCGGAATGTGCTGATTTGCCCATTGTTTTGGACTATATGGTCCATCTTAATTCTTTGGGCCTGAGACCAGCTACCCTGAAAGTGCATTTGGCAGCTGTCTCTGCTTTTATTTCAGCAAGAAAGCCCTCTTCCCTTTCCACTCACCCTGTATTTTCCAAGTTTTTCAAGGGATTACTTCGTACTAATCCACCTTTCAGGGACCCGGCCTCTGCCTGGGATCTTATTGTTTGCATTGCTCAGTTGATGCAACCCCTTTGAGCCTCTGTCTTCTGCAGAGCTCTAGTATTTGACTTGAAAACTGTTTTCTAGTAGCCATCACTTCTGCCAGGTGCATAAGTGTGTTACAATCTTTGTCAGTGGAGACTGACTTTATTTCTTTTCACAGGGATAAGGTAGTCCTTAGGACTAACAGGAAGTTTTTGCCTAAGGTGGTTTCAGACTCCATCTCAACCACCTATCTCCTTCCAGTGTTCTTTCTACTGACCATTCCTCCTCTGGTGAGAGGAGGCTGCACAGCTTAGATGTTAAGAGGGCCCTTAGTTACTATATAGAGCGCACTCAAGGGTCATAGGTTCAAATCCCTCCAACTTTTTCTCACTTATGGTGAGGTTGGTAAAGGTAAACCTGTCACTAAGAGATCCATTGCCAGGTGGATTGTCTCTTGTATCCAATTTTGTTATCAAAAACTGGGAAAGGTTCCCCCTTCAGGCCTGAGGGCTCACTCTACCAGAGGTACAGTTGCGTCTATGGCTGCTGCCAGTGACATCCCTATTTTAGAAATATGTCAAGCAGCTACCTGGAAAATGGTACACACTTTCACGAAGCATTACTCCTTGGATATCCAGGCAAGGAGGGATGCTAGATTTAGCACAGCCGCAATTCAGAGCCTATTCCCTAGGCAGGTTCTGTCCCTCCTCCATGGAGGTACTGCTGTGTATTCTGTAATTGTCATAATATAGCAAGACTTCATGTTGTTTGAAGAAAAATTACCACCTTAGTAATGTTGTTTCTTCTAATGGAGTCTTACATATTATGACCTCCCCCAGCCTGCCCCCTCAGAACTTCTACTTGGGTATGGGTGGTAGTCCAGTGTGGGCACCGGTTATGCCCATTGTTTGTTTTTCACCCCTTTGGGGTTTTGGGGTGGTGTTTTCTTCTACTTTATTTTATTGTGTTCTGGTTCCTGACTTGAGTCTTTGTGTTGGGACCAGGAATATGTGTTAATATTTAGGTAGCCAGTTGGCTAGTGTAGGTTACAGCTTCCACACAGAACCTTAGTGAGTTTTTGCTCTTAAAGATCTGACAGTTTCAGTTTGAAATTATCCAGACAGAGCTTCTCTAACCGAGCTCGCGCTCCAAACTCCATTCTTAGAATGGGAGTTAACCCTTTCACCTCCGGAGCAGTTCTAATGGTGGGACAAACTGCAATTGTCATAATATAGCAATAATCCATTAAAAGAAACAACATTACTAAGGTGAGTAGTTTTTCATGTATACCTTATAGGAATCTATGTGACACCTCCAGTTACTGCACACAGTCTTGCCCTCCAGACATTAAAAGTAAAAATAGCTGAGAGATGTACCTTATTTCAGGTCAGAGTTAGAAAGGGATAGAAGTGAGTCCAAAGCATACTGGATTGGACAGAAACTTGGGTTCAGGGAACAAGAAACACACCAAATACTGAAACATTTCCATTTCAGGGAATGTGGAACTTTTATATACAGTGGCGTGAAAAAGTATTTGCCCCCTTCCTGATTTTCTCTATTATTGCATATTTGTCACACTGGATGTTTTCAGGTCTTTAGACAAAATGTAATATTAGATAAAGGGAACCTGAGTGAACAAATAACACTTGTTTTTTTTTTTTATTTCACTTATTTAATGAAAAAAAGTTAACCAACACCAACTGGCACTGTGTGAAAAAGTAATTGCCCCCTTACACTTAATAACTGGTTACGCCACATTTAGCTGCAATGACTGCAACCAAACACTTCCTATAATTCAATATCAGTCTTTCACATCACTGTGGAGGAATTTTAACCCACTCTTCCTCGCAGAACTGCTTTAATTCAGTAACATTTGGTAGGTTTTCGAGCATGAACTGCTCGTTTCAGGTCCTGCCACAGCATCTCTATTGGGTTTAAGTCTGACTTTGACTAGGCCACTTAAAACTTTAATTTTACTTTTTTAGCCATTCTGATGTGGACTTGCTTTTGTGTTTTGATCATTGTCTTGCTGCATGACCCAACTATGCTTCAGCTTCAGCTGACGGAAGGATGACTGGACATTCTCCTAAGAATTTTCTGTACAGAGCAGAATTCATGGTTCCTTTAATTATGGCAAGTCATCCAGGTCCTTAGGCAGCAAGCATCCCCACACCATCACACTACCACCACCATGTTTGACTGTTGGTATGGTGTTCTTACTGTGGAATGCTGTGTTTGCTTTACGCGAGACATTATGGGATCCATGTTGTCCAAAAGTTTCACTTTGACTCATCTGTCCATAGAACATTTTCCCAAAAGGCTTGTGATCATCCAGGTGCTTCTTGGCAAATGAGAGACGAGCATTTATGTTCTTCTTGGTTAGCAGTGGTTTCCGCCATTTGCTCTCACATGAAGCCCATTTTTGCCCAGTCTCTTTCTGATTGTGGAGTCATGAACACTGACCTTAGCTGAGGCAAGAGAAGCCTGCAGTTCTTTGGATGTTGTTTTAGGATCCTTTGAGACTTCTTGGATGATTTTACACTGCTCCTTGGAGTAATTTTGGCAGGCCGCCCACTCCTGGAAGGGTCACTACTGTTCCAAGTGTTCTCCATTTGAGATTATGGCTCTCACTGTGGTTCATGGAGTCCCAGAGCCTTAGAAATAGCTTTGTAACCCTTTCCAGACTGATAGAGGGCAACAAATGTTTTTCTGATCTTTCAGGAACTTCCTTGATCATGGCATAATGTGCTTGTTGAATCTTTGCTGGCAATGTGACTCTGATGGTAAGGGCCAAAATAAGTGAGGTTTATATTAAGCAGGGCTGGCTGTAATCAAGCCTGGCTGTGTTCAATCAGCTGACTCTAATTATCCCTTTAATTGGGTTGATTTAACTAGGGGAATTACTTTTTCACACAGTGCCAGTTGGTGTTGGTTAACTTTTTTCATTAAATAAATGAAATAAGTAAAACAAAAAAAGTGTTATTTGTCCACTCAGGTTCCCTTTATCTAATATTATATTTTGTCTAAAGACCTGAAAACATCCAGTGTGACAAATATGCAATAATAGAGAAAATCAGGAAGGGGGCAAATACTTTTTCACGCCACTGTATGACTGATACAGAAAGAACTATGACTGGGATGTCAGCATACCAGGGTAGACAATCTACAGGAGAAACAGGGAGAATAAAAGGAGGATTAGCCCTCTATGTAAGATCAAAGCAGTGAAACTATTGGGTAAACAGGGAGGAGTGGAGTTGCTGTGGGTCACCCAGGAGACAGTAAATGGCTGTATAATCCACACAGCAGTTGCATACAGACCCCGTCTCAGGGGGATGAAATGGACAAGGAAATGATAGAAGGCATCCTTAGAATGGCAGAAAAGGGTAGCTATCATTCATGGGGACCTGAATATGCCAGAGGTTAACTGGAGGACCACTGATGCAGTCACATCCAGGAGCAGGGTCATTCTCAAATCCTCAACATGGGGCTATGCCTCAGACAGCTAGTTCTGGAACTCACTCTGGAGGAAGCAGTCTTAGACCTGGTACTCTCTCAAATAGGGATGGAAAGAGGATCTCAGATTTAGAAGTGGATAGCCATCCGGGAATAAGCAACCACCAAACAGTGTGATTCATGATAAATACAGCCGTAGAGTCAAGCCATACAAAAGCAAGGGTATTGGACTTTAGGAGAACTGAATTTGGCAAAATGGGAGAGTACCTCAGAAAAGCACTATCAAATAGGCATGAAGGACAGGTAGAAGGACAATTGGGAAAAATCAGAACTGCCATCACAGAGCCAACAAACCTTTGTGTTAAGCAAATAAGCAAAACTAAACAAAGGAAAAACCACTATGATTCTCAAAAGATATGACAGGGAAGGTTAGGGAGGAAAAGATAACATTCAGGAAGTACTGCAGGAGGAAACACAGAAGGAGCAGGACATAGAACTGTACAAGATAAAGCAGAAGGAAGCAGGGGAAAGCAGCCAGATTAGCAAAGGCCCAAATCAAGGAAAAGATAGCCAACTCATTTAAGAAGTGGCATAAAACCATAGGTACATTAGGGAGCAAAAGTAGACCAAGGAAGGGATAGTGAGGCTCCAAAAAAGGAAGGATACGGTAAGCAGAGGGTGATGGTGAAAAAGCAGGGATACTGAATACTTCTGCTCAGTATTTAAAAAGAAGAGGAGGGGAGGTACCTGACCCAAACAATAGAAGCACTCTGGATAGGGAGTTTGATACCAGTCCAGTCACAGAAGAAAGGGTCCTGCCAAATCCCTTAACTGGGGATTCTCGGAACCCTCCCAGAGGGTAAATTTTCAAGTGTCATTGGACCAGCCTGGGCTGATCTTAGGTTACTTAGAAGAGTGTCCTCTGGGAGGGTTGGGGACCATGCACCATCCCAGCTGCTGTTCAATACTTGAAAAAATCAGACGCTGACTGCCCCAGTGACTACCATTTTCTGGGGGGGAAGGGGTGCATCTGACACCAGGAGTGGGCATCCTACTGTCTGAAACATTTTGGCACACTGGGGTGGGTTTCCAGTGTGCCACATAAATGGAGTGAGGGGGGAATACATGCTGACATGGGGATTAGGCACCCTGATGTCGGTTTTCCTTGGGAGTATGTGGCAGGTGACAGGAGACGCAGCTCATTACTTGTCTCACCAGGAAAGGCACACAGAACAGACAAGTTGTTGGTGGAGTGAGGACCAGGGACAGAGTGCTGGGTGTCAGGAGCTGACAAGGTTGTGAGGGAGGGGGGAGGTGCCTCTGCAGTGACTAAACTGTACGTGATTGCAGCGGTAGATTGGTTTCAACTCCTTGGCTCTCTTTGAAGCTGCTTTCATCGGCTGCTTCTCCCTTGATTGGTGGCTGAGGGATGTGCCCTGTAAAGCATCTGCTGCATTTTTTTTTTTTTTTTGCATGAGCTGTGCACATGTGTGCAAGTAAACACAAAAACTGGTGCCTACTTCCTGGTTTAAAAAACAGTGGTTCATGGATGGAATCAACAACTATTGGGACCTATGCATGATGCCAATGGCCACATAAATGGGCCACATAAACACAGAGTTGTGTCCCTGTTACATTCACCAACGGGATGCACAATAGCTACGCACCTGATCCCCCCGGTCTTGTGAACTGCAGTGTGCTGGGGGTATGAGTGGTGGAGCATGTCAGCACTACACTATATTCACTAAGGAGTTTAGTGTTGTACACACGGGTGAGGAGTACTGAGCAGGTTACGGCTACTGGGACCCTGCTGTAACCCACTGTGCACATCATGGACATGACCCGCTGGTCACAATGGACCCGGGAGTCCAAGTGCTGTGCTGCACTAGCCCATGTTGCCATTGGTGAGGGCTGGGGCTGCTGAAGGGAAGAGTGCCCAGACTTTGAGGTGATGTATCCCGGTAGTGACATTCCTCCCTCTACAACATGGCGAGGGGGGATGTTGTAACAGTGTAACACAGAAGATGTGAGAGAGGTGTTCACTTTTCTAGCAGCTGGGAGGTTTATTGCTGAAGGGCTGCACATTATGCACTATAGGTGCATTAAGATAGCACTTGACTATCTCCATCCTGTTCCCTCGTCCAACATCTATAGCCAGGGCCAGGCAGTACTGCTGCCATTTGAAATTTCTCACTCTCAGGGTTGTGTCACCAGCCGCGGTTTGTTTTGGTCTGTGCAAGCCATGTTGCTATCTTTCAGTGTGGCTTTCCAAAGGGACAGGACGTACAAGGTAGAGGTAACATAGAATTTGACGGCAGATAAGGACCTCTTGGCCCACCCAGTCTGCCCATTTCCCTACCTGATAGATAAGCTGCAGATGCTAGTTAACCAGCAGCCTACTTCTTCCTACCCCCCCAGAATTGCCTTATGACTTTCCCATGCATGCTTGAATTCCACCACTGTTTTTGACTCCACAACCTCCTCTGGAAGTTCGTTCCATACATCCACAACCCTCTCTGTGAAAAAATACTTCCTTAAATTACCTCTGAGCTCCCCCTTCTATCTTCAAATTGTGCCCCCTTGTTCTTGCACACCTCTTTTTTTGACAGATGCTACCCTCTTGGACTTTGTTGATTTCCTTGAGGTACTTGAAAGTTTCGATCATGCCCCCCCTCTCCCTCCTTTCCTCGAGGCTATACATATTAAGCTCCTTAAGTCTCTCTTCATTTGTCTTCCGGTGCTATCCCTGCACCATTTTAGTTGCCTTCCTCTGGACAGCTTCCATCCTGTCTATGTCTTTGTGGAGATTGGGTCTTCAGAACGGCACGCAGTACTCCAGATGGGGTCTCACTAGCTGTCTGTACAGAGGTAGTTGATGGGTCCTGGACTCTCATAACTGGGTATAGCTGAGGGACGTATAATAACACTCAATGTAAGGGGTATAAATATGCCCATCAAGTGAGCCAGGAGATGAAAGAGTTGCAACAGCAGAAAGCAATTGTGGCATTCCTTCAGGAGAACCACCTTAACCGCAATGAGCATGTGAATGTAAGGAGAGTGTGGGTGGATGGGGTCAACTTCTCCCACACAACACAGCCCCTCTGTAGAGGAGTGGCCATATTAATCCTCAAAAACTGTCCTGAAATTCCAGAAGTTAAACAAAATCCATAGAGGAGGTACAGAACCTCACCATGCATCCTTAACATATATGCCCCCATTCAAGAGAAGAACATTGCATTCTTAAAGGGCACTCTCATCTCAATGGCTCCTCCTCCAGGAGACTACTGTTGGGGGAGACTTTAATGGAGTTAAACTCCCAGTCCTGGATAGATTAGGGATGGGTTATGCGTTACTGCAAAGCTAAGTTGATGTCAAGTGCCTTGCATGGGAAACAAGGTTAGTTTAAATCTGGTGCTTCCGCCAGTCCAGGGTCAAAGAATATACATGCTGGTCAGCATGACATCAAGGCTGTTCATGCCTAGAGTACATCCTGGTGCAGGCTGCCTGGCTCCCAGCTGTGGACTCCTGCACGATTAAGAACATGACTCTCTCAGATCATGTCCTTGTGATTCTAGACCTAGTAATCAAATCTGTGGTCAGATCCTCCAGTTGGCCATAGGGTGCACCCTACATTTTGCCTCAAACATCAAGAACAACCAGCAAAAGGATCTACACCTGGAAAACCAGCTCTTTAATCTTAAGGTACAACATAAAATCACACTAAATGAGGTAAAAAAGTTTCTGGAAAGGGCTCTACGATGCCAGTTCAACAATATTTTCATAGACCAGCATCACAACAATGGGATTTATGTTGACCACAAGTTGTAGTCGACATAAATCCAGAATGTCTCCAAGTCTGTCTTTCTATCGGGGAGATTTGCCCCCCCCAGGCAACTGTACTTATTATAATCAATTCCGAGTCAAAGTTGATTTGGGGAGGGGGTGCAGGACCGGAAGACAGTGTGCCCCTGTCTCAGGTGCACCAACACAATAACAGTCAGAGAACTGTTGATTTCATCAGTAGCAATGTAGGTCGCTGTGTTGGTGTCACTGTCATGAAGGTATACCACTGCAAGGCTGCATCAGTTACCTGAATAAGCTTCCTGATGTTAACATAGAAGGGACACTACAGTACTTCCGTAAATGATTCTACAGTTCAGGTAACAGAGTGCGGTGAATCTTAGCTTGGCAGCTGTGAAAAGAAACAGCCAGCAGGGTTTTGCTGACTCCATCCAGGAAATGAAGCCACTTCCTTGTAATGGACTGTAGAAAAATTGTGGACCAATTCAAAGTCTTCTATAGGGTCTTGTACAATCAGGAAAGTATCCCTCAGTTCCCAGAAAATGAAAATTCTCGGAGGAGGCCAAGTAGACACTAAACAGCCCCATAAGCTATAGATGGAGTACATATAGCCATGGGGAACCTCAGTGTAGGGAAGGCTCAGTGCCATGACAGCCTGGATCCTGTGTTTCACAAAATGTGAAGGGCGGAGTTGATTGCCCACCTCTGCAGAATCTGCAAGGTGGTGCAAAATGATGACACCCAATCAACCTGACAGTACGTATAAATTTCAGTCACCCCAACACCAAGTAAGGACCCCATGCAGAGCAGGATGTACCACCCCCCACATATCCCCCTCCTATGTTATAGTAATACGTCAACACGGCTCTTTGCACGCAACCATGAAAAAGACTCTCCATTGTAATAATGTTTCATCTAAAGCAGGCTTTTTTGAGTAATACAAACTGTCTCATTTGATCCCTGAGGTATTGCCCCGGACTCCAAGCTTTATAATTTAAAGTTAAAACTCTGCAATGTGGTTACACCCCCCCCCCCAACCTTTCACCAGCAGATTTGTAGCTGTAGAGCATAAGAGAGCAGTGACCATTCAGTTAATCTATGCTATGTATGAAGACATGAAATGCAGTCAGGCATAAGAAATCACAATATGACTACTGTAAAATCTGCAAAGTCTAAACTTGTAAAATATTCCAGCAAGAACATTTTTAAAACATTTGATCTGACTTAACCTGAGGAATCTCTCTAGAAGGAACGGTATGGAGGGCTTGTATGATTCACAAAAACACCCTCTAAAAAAACATCCATTACTACATTGAGTAATTTTGTCTTCCTCGTCCCCTCCCTTCCTTTATTAGAAGATCCAACTTAAAGGGGAAGTAAATGTTGCATGGGATTTTGTTTTTTCAGGGAACTCAAACTCAAAACCCATCAAAACATCTTTCGGATGAGGTAGTGGACTTACCTGTAGGTGTCAGGAGTCTTGGGATATGAATATCTAAATAATCTGTAAATCAAGACAAAGCAGCAGCCATTTTATGTAACCTTGAAACAGAAAGTGACGTCATTGAAGGGCAAGCTGTATGTTGTTAATTACAGGTTGCCCCCTATGTGACATCACTTTCTGTCTCAAGATTCCTTGAAATGACTGCTGTCTTGTTTGGATTTGCAGGTGATTTAGATACTCATATCTCAGGTCTCTTGATACCTGCAAGGGGGGCTCGATACCTTGTTTGACATATCTTTTCATGTGATTTCACAATTTGAGTGACCCCTGAAGTGTTTACTTCCCCTGTAATCTATACTAGTTAGTCTGATTGTAGGAGAGTCCTCCTTCAGGAATGAGGAGCTACAGAGTGGAATTTATTTTCTAGTTGATGCATCACATGTGTTTGGCCTGTATTTGGTGAGCAACAATTGAACCAGAATTTATAGTACAACTCCACCACCAAAAATACCGTCTAACATGTTTGCATATCTGTTGAGATGTTCTCATTCCTAGAAGAAAAGAATAAAGAGGACTGGAGTTTCCACTGACTTGGATAAGAAAAACTTTGTTGGGAGAGCTGCAACTGTCCCCATAGTATTCCAAACTACTTCAAACCACCACCTGGTATGACAACATCGGGACCATTCCTAAAAAATAATCAGAGAAAAGACAGCTTTAGATATACTGTATATCTGAACAGTAGAGTTGCTTGGATAGTTCATTAACCACAGTGTCCATACTCCCCCCCCAGAGAGTTCAGATATCTGGCGGTATACAATATAAAATGGCTTGTTTCATACAAGCAATCTAATAGGTAAAAACTGGTCACATGATCATGAATCAATTTCACCTTGCCACATCACGGTTGAGAGTATACTTTCTTTTTTCTTAACTTTTAATACCATTTTATAAGTGCAATAACACACTCCAGGGTGTATGATAATGTCGTAAATGACTGCATGTCCTAGGTGATTACTTGGTTATACCTTGTGCCTCATAACCCACATTCGTTTTAGCATTACCGTGCACCCTGCCATGCGGTACTGCAGAAGTACCTGGGATAGATCCACTCTGGTACAAATGTTCAGGACAGTTATGGGTCTATCAGGAAATCATCATTGTGGTGTACAAGTTTGTCAACCTGGACCCCTCAACCAAAGTTATCCTCCCCTTCTATGCTACTAGAGACTTATATGTAAAATAAATCAGACTTTTTTTTTAATCAGTCACCTTTCGGTGGTCATCCCAATACTAAAGCCCCAAAACAACTTTCTATAATAATTGCCCTCTCACCCTCAATCCATGATTTTGGGGTCTAGCTGCAGTCTAAGTGTTGCCTATCTCAGTTGCCCCTTCAACAGTGTGCCATGCTGTTACTCATACAGCCTTGATATGACTGTATTAGGAAACAAAGTGGGCGACCAGGAGTGAGAAGGTGGAGCATTTAGCATCATTGTTGGAAGGTGGGAAATTATGGGGACACGTCAATTCATCCTGGTCATTTTGCTCTGTAATAATTCCCCCCCAGGCTATTAGCTCTGGCTTCAATTGGCTCCCACATCATTTCATTCCTGCACAATTTGCTCCCACTACATATTGTACTGTAGTCCAACAACAATTGCAGTACAACTTCCACTTCTGCATCTCTTATAGAGGATTGTGTATGCGCAAGCATACACAACAAGCCAGTTGTGATCGAGAGGTTTCCGTGGTAACCAGAGACCTCGAGCGTAGCTCGAGAGGTCTGTTACCACGGAAACCTCAAGATCGCACAACTGTCTTGTTTGTGTATGCTTGCTCATACACAATCTTTTATAGTGTATGGGCAACCATACGCAGTACACCGGAACAAGTTTTTGTAAAAAAGAAGGCTTACTTCTGTTTCTGCCCACAGGCTCGCTTCTGCGTTGCCGTGCACCGCTCAATTGCGCATGCGCAAATGTGTTCGATCTTGTTGTGCTGCACCAGTGACGTACTCGGTGCAGCACAACAAGATCGTGACGCACTGAGTGCAGGAAAACAACGCTGTTCCAGGCATGGATTTCCATGCGGAACAGCGTTCTACATACACTATAAACACATCGCCCTCATCTGGTGGGTGAACTTTGCCCACCTAGAGTTAATTTTATAATAATTACGTGGGGGGGGGCAAATTGTCTAGGAAGAATTGATATGGGGATTAGTTGAAGGAGGTATTAGTGTAGGACAAGTTGTCATGGAGTGAACTAGTTCTTCCTTCCATTCTGAGAAGGTTGCAGCACTGGCAAACCGGAAACTTGGAGGGATCATAACTGGAAAAAGTGTGTAAAAATATGACAACATTTAAAAAGAACTGCCCTTAGTAGTGCAAAGAACTGGGCTGCCCACTTGTGAACCCCATGCAGTAAGAAACCGCAGTGATGCTTTGTCCCAGTACAAAGAAACTCACTGATTGGATAAGGCAGTCAAGGCTACAATGCTTGTTAAAGCCTTGTGACTAATCCTCTGGTGTGACAAGGGTGTTGAGCCTGAAGTCCCACAGGTCTGGTCAGAACTGGAACTTGCATTGTATAGTAAGTTTCAGAACTCAATATAGCAGACAAGAGGAGGGGAGTGTGTCCCCCAGAGTGGTAATAAAAGGTATCCATGTGCACACACTCAGCTACTTCCTACATTGTTGGGTATTGACTCACACTGCCTAAACCCTCTGGGGGAAACTGCATTGGTGTCACCCCCACACAACCAGACAATCCCCGTTGATAGGTAACAATTCTTTATGCAAAGGGAGGGGAGACAGAGACAAAAGTCTTACCTAGAGAGAACAGAGCTCTGGAAAAGGCAGTGATTCTGGTGCCACAACATTGGAGCCGCCCACCAGAAAATCTCCCCATGTTTGTAGAGGCATGACCTGCAGTAAGGACAAAGGATGAAAGATGATTCTAAGCATAACTCTCAACCTTTTGTCCCCCAAATATGGAACATTGCCTCTCAAAATGTGGAACAAATTAACAAAATGTGGAACACTTAATCAAATCTTTGCCTAGGAGGCTCAGAACACTGTTGACATGTTTGCATTTATGTTCAGAAAGATTGTTATTAATTAAATAATATAGATCTTATCTGTGTCAATCTTCACCATTCATCACATATGGGTACTGGCTGGAGATCAGGATCCTGCAGGAGCCTTTTTTTTTAAAAAAAGGATAGGCGGAGTCGACGCAGCATCAGCGCCACCTTCGAGGCCGACGCATTACGTGGCGCTCGAGGATTAGCCATTAGGCTGTGTCGAGCCCGCCTGCCTACCAGTTCTTCATCTCCCGCCATCGAGGTCACTTCGTGGGAAGCCATCGAAGAGATTTCAAAACTTTAGGCCTTTGACTTCGTGTTGTTCGTCGATAGTCCGTCGGTCATCCTGCCAGTTCTGGGTTCTGCCTCCACTCGCCGTCGCCGGTAAGATCTTTCCATTTATTTTAAAGTTTAAGTGACGTCAAGTCTATTTTTGTGGGTTTTTTCCCCCCGTAGGTCATGTCGTGGTCGGAGGGCAAGAAATTTTCGAAGGTGGGGCAGCTCCCTATGCCTCAGTGCCAGTGCGGCCGCAAGTTCTCCATTTTCGACCAGCATGACCGGTATCTCGCGTGTCTTGGCCTGCTTCATGACATGGACCCGTGTGGCGCCTGCTTCTCCATGGACCGCCGCGTCGTCGAACAGCGTGCATTTAAAGTAGGGCGAGCGCCGCTGACTTTCGGGGGTAGGGTTCGCACTCATCGGGCCAAGACCCGCTCTCTCGGCCTTTTCTCCAGCTCCCCTCCTGGTTCTATACGGACCCGAGGAGGCCTCGACTCTGTAGCCTAGCCTTGGTTGAGGCTCCTCCCAGCAGTGGAGGAGGCCGTCCGCTACTCTCCCGGAGTGGGAGGGAGGTGCTGCTATGGCGCCCCTTGAGGTGAAGGCTCCACCGGTGTCGCTCCGTGGTCCGAGGAAGGCCCGGGTGGGCGCCATCCTCGGCGCCCTCTGTCAGTGCCGTCGAGGGCCTTGGCGCTATTCGCGGTGCCTTGGGCCCTGTTGGCCCGCTCACGGTGTCACGACCCTGGATCCGGCGTCACCTTCGCTACGTCCTTGCCTCAGCGCCGAGGTTGTGCACAGCAGCATTGGACCTTCGAGTCGTCTGGTGCCGCCTTTGGCGCCGCTGCTGCTCTCGGTGCCACTCGCCTTGAGGAGCCTGGTGGTGCCGTTTTGGCACCAGGTCTGCCAGGGCTGTCGGTGCTGCTTCAGTTCTCGTTGCCGCTCGCGGCGCCGAGGCTGTTGCTGGGGCTGCTGTCGGTGCCGTCTCTCTTCCTGATACCGCCTCTGATGCCGGTGGACTTTATGGCGCTGCAGCTGGCCCTAGCTCTGTACCTTTAGTCCGAGCTGCCCTGCTGCCTTCTGCCAGCCCCGCCTGCGAGGCTGTGTAGGGCATGGGTGCCACCTCGGCCACTGCTGCAACTTCTGGGCCCTTCAGAAAGGTTGCCTTTCCCTCATCCTCCTACCATTTGGCTTAGGGCCTCAGACTCTACCTCTTCGGAGTCTGGCTCGGAGTCTGACGAGCAGTCACACCCTTCAGGGTTGCCTGCGGAGCAGGGTGAACCGGTGGTCTCCACGGCGAGTCGCAGTCAGCCCCCTTGAGGAGCATCGGGTTCCTCCCGAGGTCGCGGTCAGTGGTACTGAACAGCTGGCTATGGTGCATGCCGCCGTAGCCATGCAACCTGGCCTGGGGGTTCCTTGACCCCTCGTTGGTGGTACCCCCTCCCGTAGTGTGTCTCGATCGCCCAACTTTGGGGCCCATTGGGAAGTCTCACGGGAGGGTGCTGCTCCTGGGTCTCCTTCGGGGCAACCCAGAGCTGCCAGCTACCTAGGCTGGCCTTCTCGGGATCAGGACCCTCTGGACTCTGAGGGTCGGGGTGTGGAGTCGGCATGTCGGGGTTTCTCTGGGGTCCACCGGGCCCTGGACAAAGCCAGTCGGGACTCCGCCTTCCCTTCCAGTTTCTTAAGTGGGTCCCATTCTTTGGAGGCAGGGGACCGTCCTTCTGGACCTATACGGCCCAAGTTGCCTCACTGGGGGGATTCTTCTGGGTACAGCCTAGGCAGTACCAACATGGTTGTACAGCTGTCAGCTGCGGAGTCTTCTGGGACACCCTCCTCGGGGTGTCCATGGTCTGCTCCCTAGCCCTGGCAGAGGTCAGCCGATTCCTTCCCTCGGCTCTGCCCCTACCCCTCTGCCGCATTCTCCAGTGCTCCCAGGCATTCTTGGTCCTACCGGGCCTCTCATCTGGGAGTAGTTCAGAGCGGTGGCTTCTCGGTTCCCTGCCTACGTTAGGGCCATGGACAGTCAGGATTTTCAACCTCCCCCCAAGTAGCCACCCTCTGAACACATGGTGACCTCCAGCTTCTCATCCCCCTCTTCTGGGGGAGAGGAACCATCTGTCCACATCTCTCCTGCCGCTGATCTCTCCGAGTATCAGCATTTACTTGTGAGGATGTTGGAGGATCTTCACCTTTCTGCCCTGTCCGTGAGCAATCCAGAGCATGCGGCACATGCCTTTCTAGGCGATTTTGGTGCGGTCATCCTTGTGGTGCCCCCCCTGGCCTGCTCCCTTTCAGGAGGCGTCCATGCATTTCTGGCAGAGGTCCTTCTCCGGAGTACCTGCCTCTAGGGACCTCAGCCAGAGGTATTGCGCTCCCCCGGAGTCTCCAGGCTCCATGCCTCATCCGCAGTCCGGATTGACGCACCTGGACACTCCTGACGGGCTTCGCGCCATCCACCATGACCGGCTCCCAGATCAAGACTCCTTGGATTTTGACTTCTGGGAGGAGGACTTTCTACTCGGCACGGTTGCTTCTCTCCATCTCAGCTCTTCAAACAACATGAAGTCTTGTATATTATAGACATTAGCAGTTTGATCCAGCTCTAGAACTGCCCCGGAGTGAAATGGTTAAAACCATTCCAAAATAGAATTTTGGCACGAGAGCAGCTCTATCTGTGTCATTTCAAACTTGAACTGTCAGATTCTTTACTCCGCCTCAGTGAACAGTCGCTCCGGAGATTTCTCCTGCTCGGTTCATTTCTCAGTTTAAAGAGTGTTTTCTCGGTTGGATTTAACTGAGAATAGTCGTATTTTAACCGCAAAACCGTTCGGTTCAAGCTCTATCTGTGGTAACCGTAAGTAAATGAAGGTTTTGTCTGTGTGGAACTTGTAAGTTATTGGATCGGTTTTGAACCGATCAGTGGGTTTAAAACTAAAAATTACTATTTTAGAGTGCGGTTCCCGGTTCTTATCGGTTCTTAAAAAAACAGATTTATTACGTTTTTTTCCAATACCCGTGACACGGTTAGGAACAGATAAGGGTGTCTTGCCTGGCACTGCCGTTAAAAGGGCAAGTTTTTGGTTAGGCTGGCATTATGTCTGAGAAACCCAAAAGAAAAACCGGGCCCACTGGGTTTCAACACTGTGATGTCTGTGAGGAAGTCTTTGCCAAGGCTGACCCACACCACGTGTTTATTGTCTGGGGTTTGACCACCTCAGTCAGACTGCCAGGTATGTAAGAATTTCCCTGCAGCCACCCTGGAAAAAAGATTGGGCAGGCTCCAGGGAGCGAGAGGCCAAAAGTCAGCTGACCCGGATGGCCAGCCGGTTCGGTGCCAACCGAACCAGAGAGTGCCCTCTGACCAGGGCCAGACTTCCTCGGGCAAAGAAAAGCTGGTTCTGAGGAACCAATTCCAGTAAAGAAAACAAGAAAATCAGCAGGTCTTGAGTCCAAAATTCCTTCTCCAACTGCTGCAGAGGTAACAAAGCCATACAAATTGTCCAGTCACTGTCTCAGGGTCCGTCCAAACCACCACTATCTGGTAAAGGTCAGTTCGTCCGGTCCCAGTGGTTCAAGATTATGATATTGAGGAATTTTATGAACCAGAGAGGGAGGAGGATTATGAACAGTATGAATGTGGCTGGAAGGTCTGGGTGTGCCCATTGAACGGACATCTCCCCAGACAGACCTTTAGAATCTCCCCTATGCTGTCTGAGACTCCATCTCATTTATGTTTTATAAAAAGTTGCTGAAACCTCCAGCTTCCTTTAGAAGAGGCTGTGGATGAGCAAGAGGAGCCTGATTTTGTAGAAATGATGGATATTCCAGAGTCTAGGAGATTGTCTATTCCTTTACATAAGTCTTTTAGGAAACAAGCAATTAAAATTTTAAAAGCTCCCAATTCTGTGCCTCCTGTAGATAAAAAGATGGACAGAAGGTATACATTGTCGAGCCCTGATACAGAATTCCTTTCTCAACAATGCAGTCATGTTGGGGTAGTTCAGGCTGCTGCCTGTGATAAACTAATATTCCCTTGGCTACATCCTCCTGACAAGGATTCCAGGAAGATTGATGCCATGGCAAAAAACAGTATATGGCAGCCTCTCTGGGACTCAGGCAAGCAAATTATATGGCTTATGTAGCTAGGTATCAGAAATCTAGATGGGATACTGTTATGCAATTAGCCGAGAACAGACCCATGGCCAGCTGGCTAGTGAACTAGAACAGGCGGCTGCTGATGGCATTGAAGCCTCTAAGGTTCAATTTCATGCTGCTGTGGATGTTAATGATGTTTCCTCTAGGGTCATGGCCACATCTGTAGCTTTTCAGTAGGTTGGCCTGGCTCAGGTGTACTAGTTTGTCACAGGATACCCAGACTAAGGCTATGGATTTTCCTGTGGTGGGAAATTCTCTGTTTGGAGAGCAGACAGAGAATTACATGAAAGATGGATGAATATGGGACTACTTACAAGGTGCCCAAGCTAAGGGCGGCAAGCCACTCCTCAAGGCATGCCCCAGGGGTAGGGTAGGCCTTTTCACAGGCCTTTCTACCAGACTCAGGCCTCCTCTGCCTATGCTCAGAGGGGCTTCTTCAGAGGCAGGGGCAGACAAGGGGTGGGCAGACCTGCTCCACCCCCCAGCCTAAAACTCCTGCAGAAACAGGCACCCTGATGGGGTGCCCAGGGCCATCTCCTGTACCAGTGGGGGCAGGCTGGATTACTTCAGTCAGGAAGTGGACTTCTTTAACCTCAGACAAGTGGGTTCTGGAAGTAGTAAGCCAGGGTCTGGTTCTCAGCTTCAAAAGTTTCCCAAGTTGAGAAGCAGACTTTTCTACCTGCAAGTGCTTCAGAGACCCTCGCTCTGGAAACAGAGGTCTCATCCTGTTAGCTCTCAGAGCAGTGAGAGGGTTCCTCCCTGCATCAGGGCAGGGGTCTGTATTCCAGATACTTCCTTACCCCAAAAGACAGGAGAATGGCGGCCCATATTAGATCTCAGATATCTGAACAAGCATCTTTTGAAACCAAAGTTCAAAATGGTTACTCTGGCAATGATTTTACCCTCCCTAAGGCCAGGGGACTGGCTAGCCTCCCTGGACCTCAAGGATGCCTATTTCCATGTCCTAATCAGAAGCTCCCATCGAAAGTACCTCAGATTCGAACTGCCCTCAGGTCATTACCTGTTCAGAGCAATGCCCTTCGGCCTTACCTCTGCTCCAAGGGTATTCACAAAGTGTCTAGCAGTGGCAGTGGCCCACTTAAGGAGGCAGAGGATTGCTGTTTTTCCCTATCTAGACGACTGGCTCATTGTAGGCCAGTCCCCAGAATAGGTAAAATCTCACCTGCAGGTCACCCAGCAGCTTCTCACCTCTCTGGGTTTTCTGCTAAACCTACCAAAGTCGGTTCTGGAACCAGTCCAGGTACTCACCTTTATAGGGGCAGGAATTGGACACAAAAGCTATTGAGAGCCTTTCTTCCCCAAGAAGGGTAAGGAATTTAGTGGCTCTGGCCTCTTCCTTCACTCTGCAGGTCTCTCTACCAGCAAGCCACTTCTGTATCTCCTGGAGCACATGGCTGCATCCACAGCTGTTGTGCAGGGAGCCAGATTTCAGATGAGAGACATTCAGTTTCACTTGAGAACCTTTTGGTCTTAGAGAAGAGACCCCCTTTCCAAGTTGGTCCCAGTGACTCGAACCTTGATCCAGGCTCTCCAGTGGTGGCAGGATCAGAGCAATTTAAGAGTGGGGGTCCCTTCATTTCCCTTTCTCACGACTTGACTCTCACTACAGATGCTTCTCTTCTGGGTTGGGGAGCCCACATGGGCGACCTTTCCCCCTCGAGTTTGGTCCCCAGGAATTTCTGCTCCACATCAATTTGCTGGAACTCAGAGCTGTCTTTTAGCTCTTCAAGCTTTTCTGCATCTGTCGGCGACAAGGTGATACAAGTCAGAACAGACAACACCACAACAATGTGGTACATCCAACAAGCAAGGGCACTCGGTCTTCAGCCATGTGCACCGAGAGTGAAGTTGTGGTTTCTGGCCTATTCCTGAACACTTCCTCATAGTTCATCTTCCAGGGAAGGACAATGTCCTAGCGGATGCCCTCAGCAGGATTTCCCAGGGCCATCACGAATGGTCCCTGGATCCTCAAGTGCTGGGGATAGTTTTTCCCAGGTGGGGCATCCCTCAGATAGATCTTTTTGCAGCCCCAGACAATCACAAACTTCCTTTGTTCTGTTGCAGACCTCCAGTGCTGGGCTCAGTTTGCCTGGATGCCCTTCTTCTGGATTGGGAGGGGACGTTCCTCTATGCTTTCCCCTTTCCTCTCCTATTCAAAGTACTAGTCAAAATCAGATCTCAGCCTTGCAGGGTGATTCTGATTGCCCGGATTAGGCCAGGCAGCCCTGGTACCCACTCCATCTGTCTCTGACAGTCCATCTTCCCTGTGCCTCCCCAGGAATCACAATCTGTGACTTGTGCCAGGGAAGGGTTTGGTATCCGGCCCTCAAATCCCTCAACCTCAAGGCCTGGCTCTTGAGGTTAGAGTTGCATGATTTACACCTCTCTCAGGGTGTTCTTGGGATCCTAAAGGCTACAAAGCCTTCCACTAGGAGCTACTTATAGTTCTAAATGGAAAAGGTTTTCCATTTGGTGTGCTAGGAAAATATTTCCCCAGAATCTGCTGAATTGCCCATTCAAACACCATGAAGTCTTGCTATATTATAACAATAGCAGTCAGCCACTGCAGCTGAACTGCCCCGGAGAGGAAGGAGTTAACTCCAGAGGATCTGGAGTTCTACAGCGCGAAGGCGCTGTGCCAAAGCTCTATCTGGCCAGTTTCAAATGAAACTGTCAGATTCTTTACTCCGCTCCACTGAACAGTCGCTCCGGAGATCAGCTCCTTCAGCTCGGTTCATTCTCGGTTCAAGCGAGTATTTTTCGGTTCATTTGAACCGGCAAAAAGTATTTATTTTACCGCATTTCGGTTAAAAGCTCTATCTGGTAAACCGTAAGTACAAATTTAAAGTCTGTGTGGAAATTCAATTATCGGTTCGGTTTTGAACCGATCGGTTTGCTGATTTTAACGTTTTGAAGTGTTTGATTGGGCTTTTAGAGTGCGGTTCCCGGTTCTTATCGGTTCTAAAAAAACCTGGTTTTTAAATAGGTTTTTTCAAATACCCGTGAAACACGGTTAGGAACAAGATAAGGGTGTCTTGCCTAGCACTGCTATCAAAAGGGCAAGTTTTGGATAGGCTGGCATTATGTCTGAGAAACCCAAAAAAAACCGGGCCCATTGGGTTTCAACACTGTGATGTCTGTGGGAAGCCTTTGCCAGGCTGACCCACACACCACTGTCTATTGTCTGAGGCTGACCACCTCCTGTCAGACTGCCAGGTGTGTAAAATTTCCTGCAGCCACCCTGGAAAGAGATTGGGCGGCTCAGGAGCGAGGAACCAAAAGTCCGCTGACCCAGATGGCCAGCCGGTCCAGCACCCACTGGACCAGAGAGTGCCCTCTGACCAGGCGAGACTTCCTCGGGCAAAGAAAGGCTGGTTCAGATAGACCAGTCCCAGTTAAAAAGACAAAATCAGTAGGTTTGGAGTCCAAAATTGTCTCTCCAACTGCTGCAGAGATAGCTAAAGCCATTCAGATTGTCCAGTCACTGTCTCAGGGACCTGTCAGACCACCAACAGTTGGTAAAGGTTGGTTCGTTCAGTTCCAGTGGTTCAGGAGTATGATGTTGAGAATTTTATGAACCACAGGAGGAGGAAATTTGATCAATATATGTGTGGCTGGGAGGGTCTGGATGTGCCCATTGAACCGGACATTTCTCCAGACAGACCTTTAGAATCTCCTCCTATTCTGTCTGAGTCCCTTCTCATTTTATGTTTTACAAAAGGTTGCAGAACCCTCCAGCTTCCTTTAGAGGCTGTGGATGAAACAAGAGGAGCCTGATTATGTAGAAATGATGGATATACCAGAGTCTAGGAGGTTGTCTATTCCTTTGCATAAGTCATTTAGGAAGCAAACAACAAAGATTTTAAAAATCCTCATTCTGTCACTCCTGTAGATAAAAAAATGGACAGAAGAGTATACTTTGTCAGGCTCTGATACAGACTTCCTCACTGAACAGTGTAGTCATGTAGGTGTGGTACAAGCTGCAGCCTGTGACAAGGCTAATATTCCCCTGGCCTCATCACCACCAGTGAAGGTTCCAGGAAGATTGATGCCATGGTGAAAAAACAGTATATGGCAGCTTCTTTGGGACTCAGGCAGGCAAATTATATGGCTTATGTAGCTAGATATCAGAAATCTAGATGGGACACAATATTGCAGTTAGCCAAGCAGGCCCATTGCCAGCTGGCTAGTGAGTTGGAACAGGTGGCTGCTGATGGCATTGAAGCCTCTAAAGTTCAATTTCATACTGCTGTTGATGTTAATGATGTCTCCTCTAGGGTCATGGCCACTTCTGTAGCTTTCCGTGAGGTTGGCATGGCTCAGATGCTAATCTGTCCCAGGATACTCAGTCAAAGGCTATGGATTTTCCTGTAGTGGGAAATCTCTGTTTGGGAACAAACAGAAAACTATATGAAAAGATGGATGAATATAGAACTACCTACAAAGTGCCAGGCCAAGGAGGGCATGCCACTCCACAAAGGCACGCTCCCAGAGGTAAGGGCAGGCCTTTCCACAGGCCTTTTACCAATTTCAGGCCTCCTCTGCTTTTGCAGAGGGGTTTCTTCAGAGGCAGGGTAGAGCGAGGCACAAGTAAGCCATCCCCTCCCTCAGCCTAAGGCTGCTGCCAAGCAGGCACCTGATGGGGTGCCCAGGCTGATTCTCCTGTACCAGTGGGGGGCAGGTTGGCTTATTCAGCCAGAACTGGCTGTCGCCAACTTCGGACAGATGGGTTCTGGAGGTAATAAGCCAGGGTCTATTCTCAACTTCAAACAGTTTCCAAAGATGAGAGCCAGACATTTCCTACAAATCCTTCAGAGCCCTTGCTTTGGAAGCAGAGGTTTCTTCTCTTCTGGACTGCAAAGCAGTGGAAAGGTCCCTCCTTGCAATCAGGGCAGGGCTATATTCAAGATACTTTCTTACCCCAAAAGACAGGAGAATGGCGGCCCATTCTAGATTTAAAGTACCTGAACAAGCATCTTTTGAAACCAAAGTTCAAAATGTTGACTCTAGCAATGATATTGCCTTCTCTAAGAGCCAGGACTGGCTAGCTTCCCTGGACCTCAAGGATGCCTATTTTCATGTTCTGATCAGGCCTTCTCACAAAAGTACCTCAGGTTGAACTGCCCTCAGGCCACTACCAGTTCAGGGCAATGCCTTTCGGCCTTACCTCTGCGCCAAGGGTATTCACAAAATGTCTAGCTGTGGTAGTGGCTCACTTAAGAAGGCAGGGGTTGCTGTGTTTCCCTACCTGAACGACTGGCTCATTGTGGGTCAGTCTCAGATCAGGTGAAATCCCACTGCAAGTCACCCAGCAGCTTCTCACTTCCTAGGATTCCTGCTAATTTACAAAGTCAGTTCTGGAACCAGTTCAGTCCTAACTTTCATAGGTGCAGAATTGAACACAAAGTTAGCCAGGGCATTTCTTCCCTTGGAAAGGGTAGACAGACTCATTGCCTGGCATCCTCCTTTAGCCTGCAGGTCTCTCGACCAGCAAGGCATTTCTGCAATTCCTGGGGCAATGGCTGCTTCCACAGCTGTAGTGCAGGGCAAGATTCCAGATGAGGGACATTCAGTTCCATTTCAGGGCCTATTGGTCTCAAGGAAGGACCCCTTTCCAAATTGGTCCCAGTGACTCAAACTCTGATCCTGGCCCTCCACTGGTGGCAGGACCGAAGCAATCTAAAACAAGGGTTCCTTCATTCCCATTTCCTCCCTCACCCTCACCACGGATGCCTCCCTGTTGGGGGGGGAGCTCATGGCGACCTGTCCACTCAGGGTGTGGTCTCCTCAGAATCTCTGCTCACATCAATCTTTTGGAACTCAGAGCTGTCTTTTAGCTCTTCAGGTATTTTCAGTTTCTGTCCAGAACAAAGTGGTTCAAGTCAGGACAGACAACACCACTACAATGTGGTACATCAACAAGCAAGGGGCACTTTCGGTCATCAGCCTTGTGCACCGAAGCAATGAAGTTGTGGTCTCTGGCCTACTCCTGAACACCTCCTGATAGCAGTTCACCACCCAGGGAAGGACAATGTCCTGGCGGATGCCCTCAGCAGAATTTCTCAGGGCCATCACGAGATGGGCTCTGAATCCACAGGTGCTGGGGTCTGTCTTTGCCAGATGGGGCACCCTCAGATAGATCTTTCAGCCCAAGACAACCACCAACTTCCTCTATTTTATGTTGCAGGCCTCCAGTGCTGGGCTCAGTCCCCTGGACGCCTTTCTGTTGGACTGGAAAGGAAGTTCCTGTATGCCGTTCCCCTTTCCTATTCTTTTCAGGGTACTAGTGAAAATCAGATCTCAACCCTGCAAAGTGATTCTGATTGCTCCAGATTGGGCCAGACAGCCCTGGTACCCTCTGCTTCTGTCCTGACAGTCCACCCTGCCCTAGAGCCTGCCCAGAGTCCACGACTTGCTGGCCTGTGCACAGGGAGAGTGTGTATCCGGACCTCAAATCCCTCCATCTCAAGGCCTGGCTCTTGAGGAGTTAGAATTGCTGATTTACACCTTTCTCAAGGTGTCCTGGATATTTTAAAGGCTTCAGGAAGCCTTCCACTAGAGCCACTTACAATTCTAAGTGGAAAGGTTTTCCATCTGGTGCTCTGAGAGGCAGATTATTCAGAATCCGCTGATCTTCCCATTTTATTGGACTATTTGGTCCATTTAAATTCCCTAGGCCATAGGCCAGCTACCTTGAAAGTTCATCTGGCAGCTGTCTCTGCTTTTGTGTCAGCAGGAAGCCTGCCTCCTTTCTTCTCACCCTGTGTTTTCCAAGTTTTTAAAGGTTACTTCATACTAACCCCTTTTTAGAGACCAGCTCCTGCCTGGGACCTAGATATTTGCATTGCTCAGTTAATGCAACCTCCTTTGAGCCTCTGTCCTCCAGCAGAGCTCAAGTATCTAACAGAAAACTGTTTTCCTAGTGGCTATCACTTCTTGCCAGACGATAAGTGAATTACAGGCCCTGTCAGTGGAAAAAGATTTTATTTCTTTCACAGACATAAGGTAGTCCTCAGGACTAATAGAAATTTTTGCCTAAGGTGGTTTCAGATTTCCACCTGAACAATCCATCTCTCTCCCAGTATTTTTCACTGAGCATTCTTCCTCCAGGTGAGAGGAAGCTTCACAGCTTGGAGCGTCAAAAGAGCCTTAAGCTACTATTTGGAATGCACCAAGGGTCACAGGTTGAATCCTCAACTCTTCCTTACTTATAGCCGAGGTTGGCAGGGGAAACCTGCCACTAAGAGGACAATTGCAAGGTGGATTGTCTCTTGTATCCAATTTGTATACCAAAAACTAGGTGAGAACCCCCTCAGGACTGAGGCCCACTCCTGGGGTACAGCTGCGTGTCTAGCGGCTACTAGAGACATTCCCATTCTGGAAATTTGTCAAGCTGCTACCTGGAAGACAGTTCACTCTTACCAAGCATTATTCCTGGATGTCCAGTCCAGGAGAGATGCTTCAGTTTGAGCCACAGCTGTGCTTCAGAGCCTATTTCCTAAAGAGGTCCTGACCATCCTCCATGGAGGTACTGCTGTGTAATCTGTTATTTATAATATGTAAGACTTCATGGTGTTTGAAGAAAAATTACTCTACCCTTAGTAATTTGCTTTTCTTCTCATGGAATCTTAGTTATATTATAACTCACCCCTCCTGCCCCTCAGAACTTCTACTTGGTGAAATGGCAAATTAGTGCAAGCACTGTGTCATGCCATTGTAGTTTTTCCGCCCTCTTTCTTTTTAGGGTTAGGGAAACTAGGTTGTTCGTTTAGGTAATATATTGGCCCTTCCTGGACTTGAGTCTTTGGGGGAAGGAGGTCCTAATAGTGCTTGTCAAGGGGAAAACTAATAATAATAATACCATTATTCATTTTATTATAGTTATTGGTGTTTCTATTATTGTTTATATTGTTATTACTACTAGTAGGTAGCCATTTGGCTAGTGTAGAAAGCTTTCCACACAGACTTGTTGTAGTGTTAGCTTGTAAAGATCTGACAGTTTCATTTGAAACTGGCAGATAAAACTTTAACACAGCTCACACGCTGTAGAACTCCAGATCCTCTGGAGTTAACTCCTTCCTCTCTGGGGCAGTTCAGCTGCAGTGGCTGACTGCTATTGTTATATAGCAAGACTCCATGAGAAGAAAAGCAATTACTACGGTGAGTAATTTTTTCTTTTGTTAGATTACATGGTACATCTTAATTCCTTGGGTCTCAGAACAGCTACCCTGAGAGTTCATTTGGCAGCTGTATCTGCTTTTGTGTCAGCAGGAAAGTCATCCCCTCTTTCCTCTCATCCTGTGTTTTCCAAGTTTTTTAAGGGATTACTCCATACTAATCCTCCCTTTCGGGAACCGGCCCCTGCTTGGGACCTTAATGTTTACATTGCCCAGTTAATGCAACCCCTTTTGAACCTCTGTCTTCTGCAGAGGCTTAGAGTACCTAACTTGGAAAACTGTTTTCTAGTGGCTATCACTTCAGCAGCATAAGTGAATTGCAAGCCTTGTCAGTGGAGACTGACTTTATTTCTTTCCACAGGGATAAGGTAGTCCTTAGGACTAATAGGAAGTTTGCTAGGTGGTTTCAGATTTCCATCTTAATCAATCTCTCCTTCAGTATTTTCACTGATCACTCCTCTTCTGGTGAGAGGAGGTTGCAGCCATGGATGTTAAGAGAGCTCTTAGATATTATATGAGAGGCACCAAAGGTCACAGTTCGGAATCCTCCAACTTTTCCTTACCTATGAGTGTTGGGAAAAGGCAAACCTGCCACTAAGAGATCAATTGCCAGGTGGATTGTCCCTTGTATCCAATTTTGTTATCAGAAAATGGGCAGAGATCCCCCCCTCTGGATTGAGGGCTCATTCTACTAGAGTACAGCAGCCTCTCAGCTGCTGCCAGAGACATCCCTTTATTAGAGATATGCCAGGCTGCTACTTGAAAACGGTACAGACTTTCGCTTAAACATTACTCCTGGATGTCCAGGCTAGGAGATGCTTTCGGTTTGTACAACTGTTCTTCAGAGCCTATTCCCAAATGGGATTCTGCCCTCCTCCATGGAGGTACTGCTGAGTATTCTGCTAATGTTATAATAGCAAGACTTCATGTTGTTTGAAGAAAAAATTACTCACCTTAGTAATGTTGTTTCTTCTAATGAGTCCTCACATATTAACCTCCTCCAACCTGCCCTCTCAGAACCTCTACTTGGTGAGGTGCGGCAACTTAGTGTGAGCACTACTTATGTCCTGTTAGCATTTTGTCCCCTTTGGGACTTAGGAGTGTATGTGTATGCGCGTGTGTGTTTTATTATACTTATGTTCCATTTTCATATTATTAGAATGGTGTTAGTATTTCAAACAACATGAAGTCTTGCTATATTATGACATCATGCAGTTAGCCACAGCACTTGAACTGCCCCGGAGAGGAAAGAGTTAACTCCATAATGAATGGAGTTCTCAGCGCTGAGCTTTGCTAACTCTATCTGGCTAGTTTCAAACTGAAACTGTCAGATTCTTTACTCCGCCTCACTGAACAGTCGCTCCGGAGATCTCTCCTTCAGCTCGGTTCATTTCTCGGTTAAAGCAGTAATTCTCGGTTTAAATAAACTGGGAAAAGTGTTTATTTTACCGCATTTCGGTTCAAAGCTCTATCTGGTGCAAACGTAGTACAGGTCTTTTAGTCTGTGTGGGAAAATATAATTATCAGTTCGGTTTTGAACCGATCGGTTTCATTTTAAAAATATTTTAAAGCATTGTATGGACATTTAGAAGTGCAGTTCCCAGTTCTTATCGGTTCTAAAAAATGAACTTTTTAATTTGTTTTTCAAATACCCAAGACACGGTTAGGAGCGATAAGAAGGTGTTTTGCTCGCACTGCCATTAAAGGGCAAGTTTTGGTTAGGCTCAGCATATGTCTGAGAAACCCAAAGAAAACCGGGCCCTGGGTTTCAACACTGTGATGCTTGTGGGGAAACCTTTGCCAAGGCTGACCCACCTCTATATGTTTATTGTCTGAGGTTTGACCCTCCAGTCAGACTGCCAGATTTGCAAGAATTTTCCTGCAGCACCCTGGAAAAAGATTGGGCAGGCTCAGGGGCAGAGGCCAAAAGTCCACTGACCCGGATGGCCAGCCCGGTCCAGTGCCCACTGGACCAGAGGAGTCCCTCTGACCAGGGCTGAGACTTCCTCTGGCAAAAGAAAAGCTGGTTCTGAGAACCAGCCCCAGTAAAAAGTCTAAAAAATCAGCAGGTCTGGGTACAAATTGCCTCTCCAACTGCTGCAGAGATAACAAAGCCATACAACTTGTCCAGTCACATGTCATCGGGACCATCGAACCACCACCAGCTGGTAAAAGGTTGGTTCGTCCGGTTCCAGTGGTTCAAGTATGATGTTGAAGAATTTGACGAACCACAGGAGGGGAGGAGGATTATGAGCAGTATGTTTGTGGCTGGGAGGTCTGGATGTGACATTGAACTGGACATCTCTCAGACAGACCATTAGAATCTCCCCTATGCTGTCTGAGTCCCCATCTCATTTTATTTTTATAAAAAGTTGCTGAAACCCTCCAGCTTCCCTTAGAAGGGCTGTGGATGAGCAAGAGGAGCCTGAGTTATGTTGAGATGATGGATATTCAGAGTCTAGAGTTGTCTATTCCTTTGCATAAGTCATTTAGGAAGCAAACAATGAAAATTTAAAAAAATCCAAATTCTGTGCCTCCTGTCGATAAAAATATGGACAGGAGGTATGCTATCGAGCCTGATACAGACTTCCTTTCTGAGCAGTGTAGTCATGTAGGGTGGTACAGGCTGCAGCTTTTGACAAGGCTAACATTCCCTGGCTTACATCCTCCTGATAAAGATTCTGAGAAGATTGATGCCATAGCAAAAAAGCAGTATATGGCAGCCTCTTTGGGACTCAGGCAGGCAAATTATATGGCTTATGTAGCTGAGATATCAGAAATCTAGATGGGATACAGTTATGCAGTTAGCCAAGCAGGCCCATGGCCAGCTGGCTAGTAGAATGGAACAGGTGGCTGCTGATGGCATTGAAGCCTCTAAAGTTCAATTTCATGCTGCTGTTGATATTAATGATGTTTCCTCTAGGGTCATATGGCCACTTCTGTAGCTTTCCGTAGGATGTGGCATGGCTCAGGTGCACTAATCTGTCACGGGACACTCAGTCCAAAAGCTATGGATTTTCCTGTGGTAGGAAATTCTCTGTTTGGGGAGCAGACAGAGAACTATATGAAAAAGATGGATGAATACAGAACTACACTACAAAGTGCTCCAGCCCAGGGAGGCGTGCCACTCCACAGAGGCACCTGCAGCAGAGGTAGGGCAGGCCTTTCCACAGGCCTATCAAATCCCCAAGCTTCCTCTGCTTATGCTCAGAGGTTTTTCAGAGGCAGAGGCAGGCAGGAGGCAGGCAGCCGTCCCTCACCCCTCAGCCTAAGGCATCTGCCAAGCCAGAGCACCCTGATGGGGTGCCCAGGGCTGATCTCCTGTACCAGTAGGGGCAGATTGGCTTACTCAGTCAGAACTGGATGTCCATAACCTCGGACAAATGGGTTCTGGAAGTGGTAAGCCAGGGTCTAATTCTCACACTTCAAACATTTCCAAAGATGAGGGCCAGACACTTTCCACTTCAAGCCCCTAGAGGCCCTTGCTCTGAAGCAGAGGTCTCTGCCCTGTTAAATTGCAAAGCAATGAAAGGGTTCCTCCTTTTCAACAGAGCGAGGGTCTGTACTCCAGATACTTCCTTACACCAAAAAGACAGGAGAAATGGCCATCCTAGACTTAAGATATTTGAACAAACACCTTTTGAAACCAAAGTTCAAAATGTTAACTTGGAATGATTTTGCCCTCACTGAGGCCAGGGGACTGGCTAGCCTCCTGGACCTCAAGGATGCTTATTTTCATGTCTTAATCAGGCCTTCTCACGAAAGTACCTCAGGTTCGAACGCCCTCAGGCCACTACCAGTTCAGGGCAATGCCCTTAGGTCTTACCTCTGCTCCAAGGAGGTATTCACAAAATGTCTAGCCGTGGCAGTGGCTCATTTAAGAGGCAAGGGGTTGCTATTTTTCCCTACCTGGACGACTGGCTCATTGTTGGGCAGTCTCCAGAACAGGTGAAATCCACTTGCAAGTCACCCAGCAGCTTCTCACCTCCCTGGATTCCTACTAAACCTACCAAAGTCAGTTCTAGAACCAGTTCAGGTACTTACTTTCATAGGTGCGAATTGAACACAAAGCTGGCCAGGGCCTTCCTCCCTTGGAAAGGGTAGAAGTTGATCGCCTGGCCTTCTCTTCCACCCTGCAGGCCTCTCGACCAGCAAGACACTTTTTGCAGCTTCTAGGGCACACTGGCTGCCTCCACAGCTGTAGTGCAGGAGCAAGATTCCAGATGAGGAGACAGTCAAGTTTCATTTGAGGGCCTATTGGTCCCAAAGGAGGACCCCTTGCCAAACTGGTTCCTGTGACGAACTCTGATCCTAGCTCTTCAGTGGTGGCAGGATCAGGCAATTTAAGACAGGGGTCCCTTCATTCTTATTCCCACTCCCTCACCCTCACTACGGATGCCTCTCTCCTGGGGTGGGAGCACATGGCGACCTCTCCACACAGGGAGTGTAGTCCCCTCAGGAATCTCTGCTCCCACATCAACTGATGGAACTCAGGCTGTACTTTTAGCTCTTCAGAGTTTTTCTGCATCTGTCCAGAACAAAATAGTCAGGTCAGAACAGACAATACACAACAATGTGGTACATCAACAACCAAGGCACACCGGTCGTCGGCCCTGTACACGAGGCAATGAAGTTGTGGTCTCTGGCTTACTCCCTGAACACTTCTCTAATAGCAGTTCATCTGCCAGAGAAAGACAATGTCCTAGCGGATGCCCTCAGCAGGATTTCTCAGGGCCATCACGAATGGTCCCTGAATCCCCGAGTGCTGAGGACAGTTTTTGCCAGATGGGGCAACCCTCAGATAGATCTTTTTGTAGCCCCAGACAACCACCAACTTCCACTGTTCTGTTGCAGGTCCCCAGTGATGGGCTCAGTCCCCCTGGATGCCCTTCTTTTGGATTGGGAAGGGAAGTTCCTGTATGCTTTCCCCCTCTTCCCTCCTCTTTTCAAAGGTGTTAGTAAAATCAGATCCCAACCTTGCAAAGTGATTCTGATTGCACCAGACTGGGCCAAGCAACCTGGTACCTACTCCTGCTATCACTGACAGTCCACCTTCCTGTGCCTTCCAGGATTCATCAACCTGTGACCTGTGCCCAGGAGAGTATAGTATCGAACCTCAAATCCCTCAACCTCCAAGGCCTGGCTCTTGAGGGTTAGAATTGCTGATTTACACCCTTTCTCAAGGTGTCCTTGATATTATAGGCCTCTAGGAAGCCTTCCACTAGAGCTACTTACTAATTCCAAGTGGGAAAGGTTTCCATCTGGTGTTCTGGGAAGCATATTGTCCCAGAATCTGCTGATTTGCCCATTTGCTGGACTACATGGTCCATCTTAATTCTTTAGGCCTCAGGCCAGCTACATAGAGTTCACTTGGCAGCTGTCTCTGCTTTTATCTCAGCAGGAAAGCCTTCCTCCCTTTCTTCTCACCCTGTGTTTTCCAAGTTTTTAAAGGGGTTACTTCATTACTAACCCTCCTTTTCGGGACCCAGCCCTGCCTGGGACCTTAATGTTAGCATTGCTCTAGTTAATGCACCCTTCTGAACCCCTGTCTTGACCAGACCTTAAGTTCTTAACTTGGAAAACTGTATTTTAGTGGCCTATCACTTCTGCTAGGCGCGAAAAGTGAGTTACAAGCCCTTTCAGTAGAAAATGATTTTATTTCTTTTCACAGGGATAAGGTAGTCCTCAGGACTAACAGAAAGTTTTACCTAAAGTGGTTTGAGTTTCCATCTTAGCAATCCATCTCCTTCCAGTATTTTTTCACTGAGCATTCTTCCTCTCGTGAAAGGAGATTGCACAGTTTGGATATTAAGAGGGCATTGAGTTATTATCTGGAACGCACCAAGGGTCACAGGTCGAATCCACCAACTCTTTCTCACCTATGGTGAGGTCGGCAAGAGAAAACCTACCACTAAGAGGACAATTACGGGTGGATTGTCTCTTGTATCCAATTTTGCTACCAAAAACTGGGTAGAGAACCCCCCTCAGGATTGAGGGCCCATTCTACCAGAGGTACAGCTGCATCTCTAGCGGCTGCTAGAGATATTCCTATTTTGGAAATCTGTCAAGCTGCAACCTGGAAAACAGTTCACACTTTCACCAAGCATTACTCCCTGGATATCCAGGCCTGGAGGGATGCTCGGTTTGGCACAGCCGTGCTTCAGAGCCTATTCCCTAAGTAGGTTCTGGCCCTCCTCCATGGAGGTACTGCTGTGTAATCTGCATGATGTCATAATATAGCAAGACTTCATGTTGTTTGAAGAAAAAAATTACTCACCTTAGTAATTGTTTTTCTTCTAATAAATCATGCTATATTATAACCACCAACCTGCACCTCTCAGAACTTCTACTTGTGTAAGGTGTGGGCAAATTAGTATAAACACTGTGTCATGCCATTATAAGTGTTTTCCCCTTTTTCTTTTTAGGATTGGGAAATTAGGGTACTATATGTTGTTGGTTTGTGTATTGGTTACTCACCGGACTTGAGTCTTTGAGGGAGGTCTAGTAGTCTTGTCAGGGGTGATATTGGTTATTGTTGTTGTAGTTGTTGTTACTATTAGGTAGCCATTTAGCTCAGTGTGAGGTGCTTTCCACAGACTTTTAGTAGAGTGTTGGCTCCGTAAAGATCTGACAGTTTTGGTTTGAAACTAGCCAGATAGACTTTCAGTAAAGCGCTCGCGCTGAGAACTCCATTCATTATGGAGTTAACTCTTTCCTCTCCGGGGCAGTTCAAGTGCTGCGGCTAACTGCATGATGTCATAATATAGCAAGACTCCATTAGAAGGAAAACAATTACTAAGGTGAGTAATTATTTCTTCTGGTCCCCTGACTTGAGTCTTGGGTGTTGGGACCATCAATGGTTGTTATTATTTAGGTAGCCATTTGGCTGGTAGTGTTACAGCTTCCACACAGACCTTAGTGAGTTTGGCTCGTAAGATCTAACAGTTCAAGTTTGAAATGACACAGATAGAGCTGCTCTCATGCCAAAATTCTATTTTGGAATGGTTTTAACCATTTCACTCCGGGCAGTTCTGAAAGCTGGATCAAACTGCCTAATGTCTATAATATAGCAAGACTCCATTAGAAGAAACAAAATTACTAAGGTGAGTAATTTTTCATCAGGCCCACTATGCAGCCTACAACAGGTTCTTGTGGTCAGCGCTAGGTCAGATCCTAGCTGCTTTGCCTGACTCAGAGCAAACCAGGCAAGCCATCGCACTCTCTGCACGTGGCCTGGAGCTAGCAAGGCACCAAGCAAGGGCATTTTATGACACCAGTGAGGTAGCTACCTGGGTCGTAGGGACAGCGATCTACACCAGGAGATCGGCATGGCTTCGCCTTTCCCGGTTGTCACCTTTGGCCCAGCATAGGGTGATTTGCTCCGCTCACCAGCGAACCTATCTCTTTTCCCGTAGGGCGAGACGACATCTGTCGGGCCAACTTCCCCCACTCCAGGGCCCGTCTCGCTCTCCCCCACTCTCGGGCCTCTCCAGGCCCAGAAGGTTCCCCCCTTAGTGTGTCATCCACTGAGGGCTAAGGGACTCTGTCCCTTAGGGTGCAATGAATCACCCCCCTTCGGGGGGCTTGGTACTTACCCATTTGTGATGAATGGTGAAGATTGACACAGACAAGATATGAAAATTAGGTACCTACTGAAATTATGATCTTTCTGTGTATCTTCACCATTCATCACAATCCCTTCCGCCATCTCCCTTGGGGCTTCAGTCTCTGGATCCTCCTCCCTCTGTGCCTATCCCTCTCTTGAGCAGGATAAAGTTGGGACACACAGGGGGGGCAGTTTGTTCCCTAAGGGGTACAGTTTGAGTGGCACTGCTTCTCCTACTACATATCTTCACCCCTACTGGGTGGGAGCTGGTGGTTGCCCTCCTTCTGTTATCCATCTAACTTTAAAAAGAAGTTCCATTTTCACAAATATCTTTACAGTGAGAGTACTGAGTCACTCTGTACCCTGTCCTCTCCAGAATAGCCGACTCTGCTTTTGGAGTATGCCAGTTATTCTAAGCCTTGAATTCTAGCAGAGAGCTTGCTACTCGCTTGTAGTTCCTATACAGTCTGAGTGACGGTCCAAGCGTCCTGGATCCTTGTTACCTCTCACTCTCTCTCTCTAGATTTCTCCCCCCTTCTGTTTCCAGAGATTGGCCCTACCAAACCGTTTAGTCTTACTTCTTCTATGCTGTCCTCTCCCAGATCGGTACTTCTCCTTTAGTTCAGTTTTCTCTTCCCTTCCTCCTCCCTGGACTTTCTTGTCCACCCTCCATCCCTCCTTCTTACTCCGGTGACCCAGAACTGGTAGGCAGGTGGAGTTGACACAGCCTAACGGCAATCCTCGAGCACCACTTGAGTACGTCGGCCTCAAGGGGCGGGCGCGATGCTGCGTCGACTCCGCCTGTATCTTTAAAAAAAAAAAAAAGGCTCCTTGGGGTCCTGATCTCCAGCCAGTACCTCCCATCTGTGATGAATGGTGAAGATACAAAGAAAGATCATGAATTACAGTAGGGTACATAATTTTCATTTCCCATAGGTTCTTACCTAATTTAACACCTGTTTTTAGCAACAACAGACCATCTCAGAATTACACCAGTAAGTTACCACACAGTTCAATAATGGATTTTAAATCTAAATGTATACGCATGCCCAGTAGGAATCTCTTTCCTAACCACTCATCTGGAACTGGGGCCATAGTGAGGCACCTCATTAAGGCCTCAAGCCCCTCACTGAAGCATGATGTTGAAAAAGATCGCACCAGAATAATTGAGATGCAGTGCTACATCCGCCGCAATGTCTTCTCATGTTGAATAGCCTTAAAAACGTCATAAAATAAATCAGTAACAAAAGAGAAGTGTTGCAGTAACAGTACTCACCTGTGCAATGCCAAAAACAGATTCATTCCTTATTTTTGTTAAAATGAGTCTTGATCTTTCTAAAAAACAGCACAACTGAGATACCAAGTCTCATAAAATATAATATAAAACCTGTTTACATGTTGCAGTTGTACTACCCAAGCACTCGTTGCTATGGTGCAAATGCAGCCATGTCAACAGCACGATCTGATCGATAAATTTCTCCTCGCTCCTTCCCAGAGCCACTGCAGAGCTAAAGGATTTGTTCTGGAGGAAGCAGTGATAGCAACCATGTGAAAAGGCAGCACTGTTTGCTCTGAAGCACACACTGACGACCTCCCCTCTGCGACTCATGTCCCTCCAGCATTGTTTGCAACAGTGCTGAGGTCCCTTCTAAACACAGATCGATCCCTGCAGAAGCTGTCAGCCACACCAGAGTGCACAACAGTACTTATTTCAGGAACTGCCATGTAAATGGTGCTATATATGCTACTGCACACAACTGTGTACCAGGAGATCTTGGGGTCTGAATCCTGCCACCATTAATGTATAATCTCAAACAAGGCACTCAAGCTGCCATTCTCGTATTATTTTTGCTTATATTCAGTTCCCCAAGTGATGTACCACATATCTGCCCACTGGTTCCCATTCAGGTTCACCCCTGGTGCTACCCACCCCAAACTCACTGGCGGCCAGGAAGATTGGTGAAACGCCTCCACCACAGGCCCCTTAGCCTAAGGGAGGAGGACAAAGATGCAAATCCAGTAGTCTCGATAGCTCATTTGACAGCAGAGGTGCACTGGCAGGATCTCGACATCCTTCCACTTGGCCAAGGAATATTCTAGCTTAAGGTGACCCCTGGAGAGTGGATGGGCAGTGATGTCAGGTGCACGGTTAGGCACTCTCTTGTCTGACATGCAGACATTGCCACCTCACCAATCCCACCACCATGCTGGTCCATGATTACCATCCTAAGCATTGGTAGGGGTTGGTATATTGAGCTCTGGATCCCTCCCTCTCCAGAGATGGTGAGCAGTTTATATGATGCTGAGGCTTCTCCCCTGGCTGGACCTCTGGCGACCCCACGTTTGCTCCCGAACTCAGGTCATCGACATCCCAAGTGGTAGCATTACTGCTGCACTGGTGATCTGGCCATCAGTCCATGTTATAGCACCATTTTGTATCTCCACATATTTGTTTCATTATGGATAACTCATGTTTAACTCTGCAACAAAATGGACTCCTCCTCCATTCTGAATCTAAGTTAATACATTTTTTAAATTAAAAATAACTAAAGATCTCCTTTAAATGTGTCTGCCTCTATGTTTTCATATTCTCAGCTCTTTCTGAAAATCAATTATTTGACATCCCCATTCTTGAGATCAGATGAACTAGCATGCAATGCACACATATCCCTGAACTTTAAGGAACACTAGAGACAGCAAAGCTAATTCTAGGTGGCAAACTGAAGCTTTTATATAGTCACTATTATAATTTGATTCAGTTAAAGAACACTGTTCACTAACTCTTTTCAGCTCACCCCATAGAATCTGTGAAGGAACCCTACCTGCCCCAATTTGACTGAGGGATAAACTTGAATCTATAGTGATTTCATTTAGGAAGGAAGGGACTGTATTTCAACTCCCTGGAAATAAGCCACCAATCCCTTCCAGTTCCTTTTGCTGAGCGCTTCCCTCATAGCACATTGTGTGATGTAAGAATATGGAGAGCATAGAGGCAGGCTCCATAGACAGTACTGGAGCCTTTTTTAACTTAGTTATTTTTATATTTTAGATGCCCATTCAAACCGATGAAGCCAACACCCTCAACAAGGCCCCTTTATGAAAAGGTCTCTTGATAAAGCTTGTGGACAACACATGACATGTTGTGATGGTGTTCTCAGCCTTGATGTTCCTCTTTTTGCTGAATTAACCTCATCGTCAAATAAACAGCACACTTTGAAACATACCAGGTGTCTCACTTCAGAGAGTGTGGTTATGTATACCTATAGGAATCTAATGACACCCAGTTATCAAAGTCTTCCTCCAGACATTAAAAGCAAAATAGCTGAGGTGTACCTTATTCAGGTCAGGTTAGAAGGCTGAAGGGTCCAAAACACTGATTGGACAGAAACTGGGTTCAGGAACAAGAAACACCCAAATACTGAAACATTTCCATTTCAGGTAACAGGACTTTTATATATGACTGATACAGAAGAACTATAACTGGGATGTCAGCATACCAGGATAACACCCACAGGAAACAGGAGAATAAGGAGGATTAGCCCTGTAAGATCAAAGCACTAAAACTAATGGTAAACAGGAGGGCGGAGTCCTGTGGGTCACCCAGGAGACTAAATGGCAACAATCACACGGGTTGCATACAGACCCCCATCTCAGAATGGACAAGTAATGATGAAGGCATCCTTAGAATGGCGAAAGGGTGCTATCATTCATAAACCTGAATTACCAGACGTTAACTGGAGACCATTGATGCAGTCACATCCAGAGCAGGGTCATTCTCGATGCCCCATCAGAAGTGCCTCAGACAGCTAGTGCTGGAACTCACTGAGGAAGCAGTCCCAACCTGGTAATCTCAAATAGGGATGGAGAGGGATCTCAGATTTAGCGGATAGCCATTTGGAATAAGCAACCACCAAACAGTGTGATTCACGATAATCACAGCCGAGAGCAACCACAAAAACAGGGTATTGGACTGAGGAGAGCTGAATTTGGCAAAATAGAGTACCCCAGAAAAGCACTTTTAAATAGGCAAGAAGGACAGGTAAAGACAATTGGAAAATCGAACTTCCGTCAAAGAGCCAACAAACCTTTGTGTTAAGCAAATACAAAACTAAACATAGAAAAATACCTATGGTTCTCAAAAGATTTGCAGGGAAGTTGGGAAAAGATAGCATCAGGAAGTACTGAGGAGGAAACACAGAAGAGCAGGACACAGAACTGTACAAGATAAGCAGAAGGAGCAAGGAGGCAGAGATAGCAAGGCCCAAATCAAGGAAAAGATAGCCAACTTATTTAGAAGGGCATAAACCATAGGTACATATGGAGCAAAGCAGACCAAGAGATAGTAGAGGCTGCAAGAAGGATAGGGTAAGCAGAGGTGATGGTAAAAAAGAGGCCTCAATACTTCTGCTCAGTATTTAAAAAAAGAGGAGGGAGGTACCTAACCCAAACAATAGAAGCCTCTGGATAGAGACGATAACAGTCAGTCACAGAAGGTCCTGCCAATCCCTAACTGTGGATTCTCGGAACCCTCCCAGAGGTACATTTTAAGTGTCATTGGACAACCTGGGCTGATCTAAGGTTACTTAGAAGAGTGTCCTCTGGGAGGGTTGGAGACCATGCACCATCCCAGCTACTCTTCAGTACTTGAAAAAATCAAACCCGACTGCCCCAGTGACTACCATTTTCTGGAAGTGCATCACACACCAGGGTGGGCATCCTACTGTCTGAAACATTTTGTCACACTGGGTGGGTTTCCAGTGTGCCATTAATGGAGTGAGGGAATACATGCTGACATGGGGATTAGGCACCACAGGATGTGATTTCCAGCAAGTATGTGGCAGGTGACACAACTCATTCATACCCATTTCACCAGAAGGCACAAGAACAGACAAGTTGTTGGTGGAGTGAGGACCAGGGACAGAGTGCTGGGTGTCAGGAGCAGACAAGGTTGTGAGGAGGGGAGGTGCCTCTGCAGTGACTAAACTGTGCTTGATTGCAGCCGTAGACTGGATTCAACTCCTTGGCTCTCTTTGAAGCTGCTTTCACAGACTGCTTCTCCCTTGATTGGTGGCTGAGGGATGTGCCCTGTAAAGCATCACTGCGTTGGCCACAACACCAACACACCACCCTGAAATGTGGTACTGTCACAAGATTTTTTTTTTGAATGAACTGTGCACAAATGTGCAAGTAAACAAAAACTGGTGCCTTACTTGGTTTAAAAACAGTGGTTCATGGATGGAAGCAACAACTGTGGGACCTATGCATGATGCCAATGGCACTAAAACGGCCACATAAACACAAGTGGTGTCCATGTGACATTCACCAACGGGATGCACAACAGCTACGGCGCCTGATCCCCGGCCATGAAGCAACAATGTGCTGGGGATATGAGTGGTGGAGCATGTCAGCACTACTGGATATGTCACTAAGGCGTTTTAGTGTTTTACACACGGTGAAGTACTGAGCAGGTTACGGCTACTGGGACCCTGCTATCCCAATGTGCACACCATGGACATGACCACTGGTCACAATGGACCCAGGAGTCCAAGTGCTGTGCTGCCCCAGCCAATGATGCCATTGGTGAGGGCTGGGGCTGCTGAAGAGGAAGAGCATCAGACTTTGAGGTGATGTATCCGGTAGTGGCATTCCTCCACTACAACACGGCAGTGGGGTTGTTGTAACAGTGTAACACAGAAAGATGGGAGAGGTTGTTCACTTTTCAAGCAGCTAGGAGGTTTAGTGCTGGAGGGCTGCTCATATGCACTATAGGTGCATTAAGATAACACAGCTAGCTCATCCATTCCCTCATCCAACATCTATAGCCGGGTCAGACAATACTGCCATTTGAAATTGCTCACTCTCAGGGTTGTGTCACCAGCTGCGGTTTGTTTTGGTCTGTGCAAGCCATGTTGCTATCTTTCAGTGTGCTTTCAAAGGGACAGGACATACAAGGTAGAGTAACATAGAAACATAGAATTTGATGGCAGATAAAGACCGCTTGGCCCACCCAGTCTACCCATTTCCCTACCTGATGGATAAGCTGCAGATCCTAGTTAACCAGCAGCCTACTTCTTCCTACCCCCAGAATTGCCTTATGACTGTCCCATGCATGCTTGAATTCCACTACTTGTTTTGACTCCACAACCTCCACTGGAAGTTACATACATCCACAACCCTCTCTGTAAAAAATACTTCCTTAAATTACCTCTGAACCGTCCCTTCTATCTTAAAATTGTGCCCCTTGTTCTTGACACACCTCTTTTTGAAGATGCTACCCTCTTGGACTTTGTTCTTCCCTCAAGTACTTGAAAGTTTCAATCATGTCCTCCTCTCCTCCTTTCCTTGGGCTATACATATTAAGCTCCTTAAGTCTCTTCATATGTCTTTCCAGTGCAGACCCTGCACCATTTTAGTTCCCCTCCTCTGGACAGCTTCCATTGTGTCTATGTCTTTGCGGAGATTGGGTCTTGAAAACTGCACGCAGTACTCCAGATGGGGTCTCACTAGCTGTCTGTATAGAGGTAATTGATGGGTCCTGGACTCTCATAACTGGGCATAGCTGAGGGACGTATAATAACACTCAATGTAAGGGACATAAATATGCCCATCAAGTGAGCCAGGAGATTGAAAGAGCTGCAACAGCAGAAAGCAATTGTGGCAGTCCTTCAGAGAACCACCTTAACCCCAATGAGCATGTGTATGTAGGAGTGTGTGGGTGGATGGGGTCCACTTCTCCCACACACAGCCCCTCCTGTAGAGAAGTGGCCATATTAATCCTCAGAACTGTCCTGAAATTCCAGAAGTTAAACAAAATCCAGGAAGACTACAGAACCTCACCATGCATCCTTAACATATATGCCCCAATTCAAGAGAAGAACATTGCATTCTTAAAGGGCACTCTCATCTCAATGGCTCCTCCTCCAGGAGACTACTGTTGGGGAAACTTTAATGGAGTTAAACGCCCAGCCCCGGATAGATTAGGGATGGGTTGTGCCTTCCTGCAAAGTTAAGTTAATGTCAAATGCCTTGCATGGGAAACAAGGTTAGTGTAAATCTGGTGCTTTTGTCAGTCCAGGGTCAAAGAATATACATGCTGGTCAGCATGACATCAAGGCTGTTCATGCCTAGACTACATCCTGGTGCTGGCTACCTGGGTCCCAGCTGTGGGCTCCTGCGCTATTAAGAACATGACTCTCTCAGATCATGTCCTTGTGATTCCAGACCTAGTAATCAAATCTGTGGTCAGATCCTCCAGTTGGCCATAGGGTGCACCCTACATTTTGCCTCAAACATCAAGAACAACCAGCAAAAGGATCTACACCTGGAAAACCAGCTCTTTAACCTTAAAGACACAACATAAAAATCACACTAAGTGAGGTAAAAAGCTTCTGGAAAGCCGCTGATGCCGGTTCAACAATATTTCATCGACCCGGCATCACAACAATGAAGATTTATGTCGACCACAAGTTGTAGTCGACATAAATCCAGAAACGTCTCCAAGCCTGTCTTTCTATCAGGAATTTGCCCCCAGGCCACTGTACTTATTATAATCAATTCTGGAGTCAGAGTTGATTTGAGGAGAAGTGCTGGACCAGAAGACAGTGTGCCCCTGTCTCAGGTGCACCAACACAGTAACAGTCAGAGAACTGTTGATTTCATCAACTAGCAATGTAGGTCGCTGTGTTGGTGTCACTGTCATTATGATTTACTGCAAGGCTGCATCAATTACCTGAATAAGCTTCCTGAAGTTAACAAAGAGGGACACTACGGTACTTCTGTAATGATTCTACAATTCAGGTAACAGAGTGCGGTGAATCTTAGCTTGGCAGCTGTGAAAAGAACAGGCAACGAGGTTGTGCTGACTCCACCCAGGAATAAGCCACTTCCTTGTAATGGACTGTAGAAAAATTGTGAACCAATTCAAAGTCTTCTATAGGGTCTTGTACAATCAGGAAAATATCCTTCAGTTCCCAGAAAATGACAGTTCTCGGAGGAGGCCAAGTAGACACTAAACAGCCTCCTAAGCCATGGTTGGAGTACATATAGCCATGGGGAACCTCAGTGTAGGGAAGGCTCAGTGCCATGACAGCCTGGATCCTGTGCTTCACAAAATGTGCAGGGCAGAGTTGTTTGCCCACCTCTGCAGAGTGGTGCAAAATGATGATGACACCAATCAACCTGGACCAATACGTGACAAATATCAGTCACCCCTAACACCAAGTAAGGACCCCATGCAGAGCAGGATGTACCACCCCATATCCCCCTCCTATGTTATAGCAATACGTCAGCACGGCTCTTCGCACGCAACCATAAAAATAAAAAATGACTCTTCCTAGTAATAATGTTTCATCTAAAGGAGGCTTTTATGAGTAATACAGACTGCCTCATTTGAGCCCTGAGGTATTGCCCCAGACTCCAAACTTTATAATTTAAAGTCACCGGCAGATTTATAGCTGTAGGGCATAAGAGAGCAGTGACCATTCAGTTAATCTATGCTATGTATGAAGACATGAAATGCGATCAGGCATAACAAATCACGATATGACTACCGTAAAATCTGCAAAGTCTAAACTTGTAAAATATTCCAGCAAGAACATTTCTAAAACATTTGATCTGACTTAACCTGAGGAATCCCTCTAGAAGGAATGGTAGGGAGGGCTTATATGATTCACAAAAACACCCTCTAAAAACCATCCATTACTACATTGAGTAATTTTGTCTTCCTCGTCCCTTCCTTCCTTTATTAGAAGATCCAACTTAAAGGGAACAAATGTTGCATGGTTTTGTTTTTCAGGGAACTCAAAGCGCAAAACCCATAAAACATCTTCGGATGAGGTAGTAGCTTACCTGTAGGTGTCAAGGAGTCTTGGGATATGAATATCTAATTAATCTGTAAATCAAGACAAAGTAGCAGCCATTTATTAACCTTGAAACAGAAAGTGACGTCATTGAAGGCAAGCTAGATGTTGTTAATTACAGCTTGCCCCTATGTGACATCATTTTCTGTTTCAAGATTCCTTGAAATGACTGCTGTCTTGTTTGGATTTGCAGGTGATTTAAGTACTATCTCAGGTCTCTTGATACATGCAAGAGACTCGATACCTTGTTTGACATATCTTTTCATGTGATTTCCAATTTGAGTGACCCCAATGTATTACCTCCTGTAATCTATACTAGTTAGTCTGATTGTAAAAGAGTCCTCCTTCAGGAATGAGGAGCTGCAGAGTGTAATTTATTTTCTAGTTGATACATCACATGTGTTTGGCCTGCATTTGGTGAGCAACAATTAAACCAGAATTTATAGTACAACTCCACCACCAAAATACAGTTAACATGTTTGCACATCTGTTGAGATGTTCTCATTTCTAGAAGAAAATGCATCAAATGAGCAGAGTTACTAGAGTTCCAATAAAGAGGACTGGAGTTTCCACTGACCTGGATAAGATAAACTTTGTTGGGAGAGCTGCAACTGTCCCCATAGTATTCCAAACTACTTCAAACCACCACCTGGTATGCCAACATCAGGACCATTCCTGAAAAAACCATCAGAGAAAAGACAGCTTTAGATATACTGTATATATGAACAGTAGAGTTGCTTGGATAGTTCATTAACCACAGTGTCCATACTCCCCCCAGATAGTTCAGATATCTGGCGGTATACAGTATAAAATGGCTTGTTTCATACAAGCAATCTAATAGGTCAAAACTGGTCACATGATCATGAATTCATTTAGCCTTGCCACATCACGGTTAGAGTATACTTTTTTCTTAACTTTTAATACCATTTTAAGTGCAATAACACACTCCAGGTGTGTGATAATATCATAAATGACTGCATGTCCTAGGTGATTACTCTGTTATACCTTGTGGCTTGTGCCTCATAACCCACATTCGTTTTAATTACTGTGCACCTGCCTGCGGTACTGCAGAAGTACCTGGGATAGATCACTCTGGTACAAATGTTCAGGACAGTTATGGGTCTATAGAAATCATTTTGTGGTATACAAGTTTGTCAACCTGGACCCCAACCAAAAGTTATTCCCCTTCTATGCTACTAGAGACTTGTATGTAAAATAAATCAGGCTTTTTTTAAATCAGTCACCTTTTTGGTGGTTATCCCAATACTAAAGTCCCAAACAACTTTCTATAATAATTGCCCCTCACCCTCAATCCATGATTTTGAGGGCTAGCCATAGTCTAAGTGTTGCTTATCTCAGTTGCCCTTCAACAGTGTGCCATGCTGTTACTCCATACAGCCTTGATATGACTGTATTAGGAAACAAGGGCGACCAGGAGTGAGAAGGTGGAGCATTTAGCATCATTGTTGGAAGGTGGGAAATTATGGGGACACGTCAATTCATCCTGGTCATTTTGCTCTGCAACAATTCCCCCCAGGCTATTAGCTCTGGCTTCAATTGGCTCCCACATCATTTCATTCCTGCACAATTTGCTCCCACTACATATTGTACTGTAGTCCAACAACAATTGCAGTACAACTTCCACTTCTGCATCCCTTAAACACATCGCCCTCATCTGGTGGGTGAACTATGCCCACCTAGAGTTAATTTTATAATAATTACGTGGGGGGTGCAAATTGTCCAGGAAGAATTGATATGGGGATTAGTTGAAGGAGGTATTAGTGTAGGGCAAGTTGTCATGGAGTGAACTAGTCTTCCTTCCATTCTGAGAAGGTTGCAGCACTGGTAAACCGGAAACTTGGAGGGATCATAACTGGAAAAAGGGTGTAAAAATGTGATAAGATTTAAAAAGAACTGCCCTTAGTAGTGCAAAGATCTGGGCTGCCCACTTGTGAACCCCATGCAGTAAGAGACCGCAGTGATTCTCTGTCTCAGTACAAAGAAACTCACTGATTGGATAAGGCAGTCAAGGCTAAAGTTAAAGCCTTGTGACTAATCCTCTGATGTGACAAGGGTGTTGAGCCTGAAGTCCCACAGGTCTGGTCAGAACTGGAACTTGCATTGTATAGTAAGTTTCAGAACTCGATATAACAGACATGGGGAGGGAGTGTCCCACAGAGTGGTAATAAAAAGGCACCCATGTGCACATACTGAGCTACTTCCTACATTGTTGGATTGACTCAAACTGCCTAAACCCCTGGGAAACTGCATTGGTGTCACAACCAGACAATCCCTGTTGATAGGTAACAATTCTTTATGCAAAGGGAGGAGACAGAGACAACAGTCTTACCTAGAGAACAGAGCTCTGGAGAAGGCAGTGATTCTGGTGCCACAACGTTGGAGCCCACCAGAAAATCTCCCCATGTTTGTAGAGGCATGTCCTGCAGTAAGGACAAGGATGAAAGATGATTCTCAAGCATAACTCTCAACCTTTTGTCCCCAAATATGGAACACTGCCTCTCAAAATGTGAATCAAATTAACAAAATAGAACACTTAATCAAATCTTTGCCTAGGAGGCTCAGAACACTGTTGACATGTTTGCATTTATGTTCAGAAAGACTGTTATTAATTAAATAATATAGATCTTATCTGTGTCAATCTCCACCATTCATCACATATGGGTACTGGCTGGAGATCAGGACCCTGCAGGAGCCTTTTTTTTTAAAAAAAAGGATAGAACAATCGACCATGCAGTAGGCGCCCTCCCGAGGCCAACGCATTACGTGGCGCCGAGGATTAGCCGTTAGGCTGCGTCAAATCCGCCTGCCTACCAGTTCTTCATCTCCCGCCGTCGAGGTCGGCTCATGGGAAGCCATTGAAGGGATTTCAAAACTTTAGGCCTTTGACTTTGTGTTGTTCGTCGATAGACCGTCGGTCATCCTGCTAGTTCTGGGTTCTGCCTCCACTCGACGTCGGGGTAAGATCTTTCCATTTATTTTAAAGTTTAAGCGACATAGAGTCTATTTTGGTGTTTTTTTCCCCCGTTGGTCATCAGCGGTTGGAGGCAAGAAAGTTTTCAAGGCGGGCGGCCCCCTTCTGCCCCGTTGGTGCCAGTGCTGCTGCAAGTTCTCCGTTACCGACCAGTATGACCGGTGTCTCGCGTGTCTTGGCCGCTTCGCGGCATGGACTCGTGCATTGCCTGCTTCTCCATGTACCACCATGTCCTCCTCGAACAGCCTTGTACACGTTCGTGCGGCGCCGCTGACTTTCGGGGTTGGGTTCGCTCGCCGGGCCAAGCGGGTCTCTCGGCCTTTCCTCCGGGTCCCTTCCGGTTCTGCTCTGGACCCGAGGAGGGCGTCAACTTCGTAGCCCTAGCCTTGGTCTCAGCTCCTCCCGCAGTGCAGGAGGCCCTCCCGCTTCCACCTCCGGGAGGCGGGCGGGAGGCGCCACTGCATGTCGCCCCTTCGGGGTGAAGGTTCCACCGGTGTCGCTCCCACTGTCCGGAAGGCCGGGTTGGCGCCATCCTCGGCGCCCTCGGTCGGTGCCATCGAGGTCACCGGCACTGTTCGTAATTGCCATGGGCCTGTCGACTTGCTTTCGGCAGCTCTTCACGACCCTACCGGTGCCTTTCACTATATCTTGCCTTGGCGCTGGGGTTGATCCCGCGGCACCATGGGACCTTCGAGTGCGTCTGGGTGCGCCTTGGGTCTCCGCTGCTGCTCTCGGTGCCCTTGCTGCCCGGGAGCCTGGCGGTGCCATTTTCAGAGCCAGGTCGCCGGGACCCGTCAGCACCGCTTCAGTCCTCAGTGCCCGCTCGTGGCCGAGGGGCCTGGCAGTGTCGGGGCGCCAAGGCTGTTGCTGGGGCTGCTGTCGGCACCGTCCCTGTTCCTGATACTGCCCCCGGTGCTGGTGGACTTGATGGTGCCACGGCTGGCCCTAGCTCTGGACCTTTGGTCCGAGCTGCCCTACCGCCTTCTGCCAGCCCGCCTGCGAGGCTGTGGAGGAACAGGTGTCACCACCGGCCACTGCTGCCTTCTGGGCCCTTTGGAAAGGTCGCATTCCTCATCCTCCACAGTTTTGCTTAGGGCCTCTGACTCTACCACCCGAGGTCGGACGAGCAGTCCACCTTCAGGGTTGCTGCGGAGGAGGGTGAACCAGTGGTCTCCTGACGAGTACGCCCAGCCAGCCCCCTTCTGAGGAGCATCGGGTTCCTCCCGAGGTCAGGGTCAGTGGTACTGACCCAGCAGGCTATAGTGCGTGCCACCATGGCCATGCAACCTGGCCTGGGGGTTTCTTGACCCTCGGTGGTGGTACCCCCTCCTGTAGTGTGTCTCGATCGCCCAACTTTGGGGCCCATTGGGAAGTCTATGGGGGGGAGGGTGCTGCTCCCTGGGTCTCCCCTTCGGGGGCAACCCAGAGCTGCCAGCTACCTAGGCTGGCCTTCTCGAGGACCAGGACCCTCTCGGACTCTGAGGGGTGTGGGGTCAGCATGTCGAGCTTTCTCTGGGGTCCACCCAAGCCCTGGACGAAGCCAAAGTGCAGACTTCCGCTCTTCCCCTTCTGGTTCCTTGAGGGGGTCCCATTCTTTGGAGGTAGGGGACCGTCCTTCTGGACCTATATGGCCCCAGTCGCCTCACTGGGGGGATTCTTCTGGGCGCAGCCTAGGCAGTACCAACGTGGTTGTACTGATGTTTGCTGCCGAGTCTTCCGGGACACCCTCCTCAGGTGTCCATGGTCCACTCCCTAGCCCTGGCAGAGGTCAGCCGATTCCTTCCATCGGCTCTGCCCCTACCCCTCTGCCGCATTCTCCAGCGCTCTCAGGCATTCTTGGTCCTACCGGGCCTCTCACTTTGGAGCAGTTCAAACGGTGTCTTCGGGTTCCTGCCTATGTTAGAGGCCATGGACGGTCAGGTTCTTCAACCTCGCCCGAGCAGCCACCCTCGGACAACATGGTGACCTCCAGCTCCTCATCCCCCTCTTCTGGGGGAGAGGAACCATCTGTCCACATCTCTCCTGCCGCTGATCTCTCCAAGTATCAGCGTTTCCTCGTGAGAACGTTGGAGGACCTTCACCTTTCTCCCCTGTCTGTGAGCAATCCAGAGCATGCGGCGCATGCCTTTCTAGGCGATTTCGGTGCAGCCACCCTTGTGGTGCCCCCCTGGCCTACTCCCTTTCGGGAGGCGTCCATGCGTTTCTGGCAGAGGTCCTTCTCCGGAGTTCCTGCCCCTAGGGACCTCAGCAAGAGGTATTGTGCTCCCCCGCGGTCTCCAGGCTCCATGCCTCATCCGCAGTCCAGATTGATGCACCTGGACACTCCTGACGGGCTTCATGCCATCCACCGTGACTGGCCCCCAGATCAAGACTCCTTGGATTTTGACTTCTAGGGGAAGAGGACTTTCTACTCGGCACGGTTGCTTCTCTCCATCTCAGCTCATCATGCCCACTATGCAGCCTACAACAGGTTCTTGTGGTCAGGCGCTGGGTCAGATCCTAGCTGCTTTGCCTGACTAAGCAGCAAGCCTGGCAGGCTGTCGCACTGTCTGTACGTGGCCTGGAGCTAGCCGAGGCACCAAGCAAAAGGGCATCTTGATGCCAGTGATGAGCTACTAGGGTCGTAGGGACAGCCATCTGCACCAGGAGATCGGCATGGTTTACTTTTTCCAAGCTGCCACCTTGGCCTGGTGTAATATAGAAACATAGACTTGATGGCGAATAAGACCGCTAGGCCCATCTAGTCTGCCATTTCCTACACAGAATAGGCCACTAGATCCTAGTTAACCAACAGCCTATATCTTCCTACCCCCACAAGAATTGCCTTATGTCTGCCCCATGTATTTTTGAATTCTCCCACAGTTTTAGACACAACTTCCTCAGGAAGGCTGTTCCATGCATCCACTACCCTCTGTGAAATAATACTTCCTCACATTGCCCTGAACCACCTCCTTCTATCTTAACTGTGTCCCTTGTTCTTGTAGTCTCTTTTTCTGAAGATGCTACCCTCTTGACTTTGTTGGATTCCCTTGAGGTACTTGAAAGTTTCCATCATGTCCCCCTCTCCTTCCTTCCCCAAGGGTATACATATTAAGCTCCTTTAGTCTCAACCCATACGGCTTCTTGCAGACCCTGCACCATTTTAGTTGCCCTCCTCTGGACTGCCTCTATCCTGTCTATGTCCTTGCAGAGATGGGGTCTCCAGAACTGGACACAGTATTCAGATGGGGTCTCACCAACTGTCTGTACAGAGTGATAACTTCCTGTTTTCTGCTGATGCCTTTCCATACATCCCAGTATACCCCGGCCCTTCCTACTGCCTTCTCATCATATGCTAACCTTAAGGTCATCTGATATGATTACCCCCAGGTCCCTTTCCTGTTTTGTTGTTGTTACTACCTCCCACCCTTTGTGTATTCTTCCCTGGGTTCTTGTTTCCCAGGTGCATTATATTCACTTTTTGCATTGAATCCTAGCTGCCATCCCCAGCCCGACCATTCCTCCAACCTTGCCAAGTCCTTTATATCCTTTCCACGCCTCCTTGTGTATCAACTCTATTGCAGATCTTTGTGTCATCTGCAAAAAGGCATACTTTTCCTTCAGACAACACAGACTACCCCTCATATTATGACAATTGCAGTTTGCCCTACATTAGAACTGCTCGGAGGTGAAATAGTTAACTCCATTCCATGAATGGAACTTTGAACATGAGCTCTAAAATAAACTCTGTCTGTGGAGATTCAAACCTGAACTGTCAGATTCTTTACTCATACTCACTGAACAGTCGCTCCGAGATTTTACCTAGCTTTGTTCATTTCTCGGTTTAAACAGTATTTTCTCGGTTAAATTAAACCTGAGTATAATTATTTTAACATAAAACCAGTCAGTTCAAGCTCTGTATCGAGTATTGTAAGTAATAGACAGGTTTATTCTGTATGGAACTTGCAAATGTTTACCGTTTGGTTCGGAATCAATCAGATGGTTAAAATCAAAGACGTAACATTTAAAGCTTTTTAGAGTGCAGTTCCAGTTCTTATAGTTCTAAAAAAACAGGTTCCATTACTGTTTTCCCATGACCCGTGACACGGTTAGGAACCGATAAGTGTCTTCGCTCTGGCACTGCCGTTAAAAAGGGCAAGTTTCTTGGTTAGGCTGGCATCATGTCTGAGAAACCCAAAGAAAAACAGGCCCATGGCTTCCAACACTGTAGTGTCATGGGGAAACCTTTGTCAAAGCTGACCCACACACTACATGTGTTTATTGTCTGGAAGGACCACCTCTATTCAGACTGCCAGATTTGTAAAATTTCCTGCAGCCACCCTGGAGAAAGAGAGGCAGGCTCAGAGAACGAGAGGCCAAAGTCTGCCCTGGTCAGGAGGAGTGCCCTCTGACTAGGGCGAGACTTCTCAAACAAAAGTAAACTAAAAAAGAGAAGAAAATCAGATATGGGTCCAAAATTCTTCTCCAACTGCTGCAGAACTAGCAAAAGCTATACAAATTGTACAGTCACTTTCTCCGATTCCGTCTGAACAGCCACTGTCTGGTAAAGGTTGGTTCGACCCGGTTCCACCGGTTCAGGAATATGATATTGGAGATTTTATGAACCAAGAGCATGGGGCATGATGCTGATCAGTGTGACTGTGACTGAGAGAGTCTAGTGTGCCCATTGAGCGGACATTCTCCCAGATGACACCCTTACAATCTCCCCCATGCTTTCTGAGTCCCTCTCTCTTTTTTTCTTGTTTTATAAAGGTTGCTGAATCTCTCCAGCTCCCATGGGAGGAAGCTGTGGATGAACCAAGAGGAACCTGATTTTGTAGAAAAGGATGGATATTCAGAGTCTAAGGAGATTGTCTATTCCCTTGCATAATTCATTTAGGAAACAAACAATAAAAATTAAAAAAAAAAGCTCCTAATTCTGTGCTTCCTGTAGACAAAAAGATGACAGGAGGTACACTCTGTCAGGTCCTGATACAGAATTCCTATCACAGCATTGCAGTCATGTTGGTGTGGTCTGTGATAAAGCTAATGTTCCCTTGGCTTCACATCCTCCTGACAAAGATTCCAGGAAGATTGATGCCATAGCGAAAAAAACAGTACATGGCAGCCTCCTTGGGACTCAAACCAAGCAATTATATGGCTTATGCAGCAAAGGTATCAGAAATAGATGGGATACCGTTGTAGGTCAGCCAAACAAGCCCATAGCCAGCTGGCTGTGAACTGGAACAGGTCGGCCGATGGCATTGAGACTCTAGGTGCAGTTTCATGCTGCTGTGGATGTTAATGATGTTTCCTCTAGAGTCATGGCCACATCTGTGCTTTGCGTAGGTTGGCCTGGCTCCAGGTACACTAGCCTGTCACAGGATACCCAGACTATGGCTATGGTTTTTCCTGTGGTGGAAATTCTCTGTTGGGGGAGCAGACAGAGAATTATATAAAGATGGATGAATATAGGACCACTTACAAAAGTGCAAGCTGAGGAGAGCAAGCCGCCACCCCAGAGGCCACACCCCCAGGGGTGAGGGGAAGGCTTTTCACAGGCCTTTTGCCAGACTCAGGCCTCCTCTGCTTATGCTCAGAAGGGGTTCTTCAGAGGCAGGCAGGGTGTGGGCAGGCCTGCTCCCACCCCGTCAGCCTAAAGCACCTGCTAGCAGGCACCCTGATGGGGTGCCCAGGGTGATCTCCTTTACCAGTAGAGGCAGATTGGCTTACCCAGTCAGAACTAGGCGTCTTTAACCTCAGACAAGTGGGTTCTGGAAGTAGTAAGCCAGGGTCTGAGTCTCAGCTTCAAAAAGTTCCCCAGGATGAGAACCAGGTTTTTCTACTCTAGTTCTTCAGAGACCTTGCTCTAGAAGCAGAGGTCTCCAACCTGTTGGCCTCAGAGCAGAAATGGTTCCTCCCCTGCACCAGGGCAGGGTCTGTATCAGATACCCTTACCCAAAAAAAAGACAGGAGAATGGCGGACCCCTTAGACCTCAGATATCTGAACAAGCATCTTTTGAAACCAAAGTTCAAAGTGGTAACTCTGGCAATGATTTTACCCTCTCTAAGGCCAGGGGATTGGTTAGTTTCCCTGGACCTCAAGGATGCCTATTTTCACGTCCTAATCATTACCAGTTCAGAGCAATTCCCTTTGGCCTGACCTCTGCCCCAAAGGTATTCACAAAATATCTGGCTGTAGCAGTGGCTCACTTAAGGAGGCAAAGGATTGCTGTTTCTCCCTATCTAGATGATTGGCTCATTGTAGGCCAGTCCCCAGAACAAGGTAAAATCTCACCTGCAAGTCACCCAGCAGCTTCTCACCTCCCTGGGCTTACTGCTAAATCTACCAAAGTCGGTTCTGGAACCAGTCCAGGTACTCACCTTACAGGTGCAGAATTGAACAAACCTGGCCAGAGCTGTTCTTCCCTTAGAAAGGAGAGAACTTGGTGGCTCTGCCTCCTCCTTCACTCTGCAGGTCTCTCAACCAGCAAGACACTCTTTGCAGCTCCTGGGGCACATGGCTGCATCCACAGCTGTTGTGCAGGGAGCAGGATTTCAGATGAGAGACATTCAGTTTCACTTGAGAGCCTATTGGTCTCAGAAGAGACCCCCTTTCAAGTTGGTCCCAGTGACTCGACCTTGATCCAGGCCCTCCAGTGGTAGCAGGATCAGAGCAATTTAGATTGGGGTCCCTTCATTCCCCTGCTGCACTTTGACTCTCCCACAGATGCCTCCCTCCTGGGGTGGGAGCCCACATGGCGACCTCTCCACTCAGGGAGTGTGGTCCCCCAGGAATCTCTGCTCCACATCAGTTTGCTGGAGCTCAGAGCTGTCTTTTAGCTCTTCAAGTGTTTCTGCATCTATTCCAGAACAAGTGGTACAAGTCAGAACGAACAGCACACTACAACAATGTGGTGCATCAACAAACAGGGGTCACTCGGTCTTGACATTGTGTGCACCAAGGCAATGAAGTTGTAGTCTCTGGCCTATTCTGAACACTTCCTCACAGCAGTTCACCTTCCAGGAGAAGGGACAATGTCTAACAGATGCTCTCAGCAAGATTTCCAGGGCCATCACGAGATGGTCCCTGGATCCTCAAGATATTAGGGATAGCCTTTGCCAGATGGGCACCCTCAGATATAGATCTTTTTGCAGCCCCAGACAATCACCAACTTCCACTGTTCTGTTGCAGGCCTCCAGTAGTTGAGTTCAGTCCCCTGGGCGCCCCTTCTCCTGGATTGGGAAGAGAGTTTCTTTATACTTTCCCCCTCCCTCTCCTATTCAAAGTGCTAGTCAGATCAGATCTCAAGCCTTGCAGGTGATTCTGATTGCCCGGATGAGCCAAGCAGCCCTGGTACTCACTCCTTCTGTCTCTGACAGTCCATCTTCCCTTTCCACCCCAGAATCAACCTATTACCCTGTGCCCAGGGGAGAGTTTGGTATCCGAGACCTCAAATCCCTCAACCTCAGGACCTGGCTTTTGAGGGTTAGAGTTTGCTGACTTTCACCTCACTCAAGGTGTTCTTGAAAATCGAAAGGCTTTTAGGAAGCCTTCCACTAGAGCTACTTATAATTCTAAATGGAAGGTTTCCATTTTGGTGTGCTGAAGCATATTTCCCAGAATCTGCTGATTTGCCCATTGTGTTAGATTACATGGTCGTCTTAATTCCTTGGGCCTCAGACCAGCTATCCTGAGGTTAATTTGGCAGCTGTTTCTGCTTTGTCTCCAAGCAGGAAAGTCATCCCTCTTCGCTCACCCCAGTGTTTCCAAGTTTTTAAGGGATTACTCCATACTAATCCACATCTTCCTACCTAGGACCTTAATGTTTGCATTGCCCAGTTAATACAACCCCCTTTTGAACTTCTATTTTTCTGCAAAGCTGAAGTATCTAACTTGGAAAACTGTTTTCCTATGTGGCTATCACTTCTGCTAGGCAGCATAGGTGAGTTGCAAAACCTTGTCAGTGAAACTGACTTTTATTTCTTTCCACAGGGATAAGGTAGTCCTCAGGACTAACAGGAAGCTTTTGCCTAAGGTGGTTTCAGATTTCCATCTTAACCAATCTATCTCCCTTCCAGTATTTTTCTCGGAACACTCCTCTTCTGGTGATAGGAGTTGCACAGCCTGGATGTTAGAGGGCTCTTAGTTACATATAGAAGCGTACCAAGGGTCACGGGTTTCGAATCCTCCAACTTTTCCTCACTTTTGGTGAGGTTGGGAAAGGAAACCTGCCACTAAGAGACCAATTGCCAGGTGGATTGTCTCTTGTATCCAATTTTGTTATCAGAAACTGAGCAGCAATCCCCTCTGGCTTGAAGGCTCATTCTACCAGAGGTATAGCGCGTCTAGCTGCTACAGAGACATCCCTATATTGGAGATATGCCAGATGCTACTTGGAAAGCAGTACACACTTGCAAGCATTACTCCCTGGATGTCCAGGCTAGGTGAGATGCTCGGTTTGGCACAGCTGTTCTTCAGACCATATTCCCTAAGTGGGTTCTGCCTCTCATTAAGGTGCTGTGTAGTCTGCAATTGTCATAATATAACAAGACTTCATGTTGTTTGAAGAAAAATTACTCACCTTAGTAATGTTGTTTTTCCAATAGAGTCTTCTATATGTATGACCTCCCCAACCTGCCCTCTCAGAACCTCTACTTGGGTAAGGTGTGGGCAACCCTGAGTGTAGGCACTATTTTTATGCCCTTTTTAAGCATTTCACCCCTTTTGGGGTTTGGGGTGTGTGTTTATTAACCTCTTGTTTTATTCTCATTTGGTAAAATTGTATTAGTAATTCTAAGTCCTGACTTGAGTGTTGGGTGGGACCAGCAATGGGTGTTATTATTTGGGTAGCCAGTTGGCTGAGTATGAGTTACAGCTTCACACAGGACCTTAGTGAGTTTTTGCTCGTAAAGATCTGACAGTTCAGGTTTGAATCTCCACAGACAGAGCTTCTATTTAGAGCTCGTGCTCAAGTTCCATTCATGGAATGGAGTTAACTATTTCACCTCGGGCAGTTCAATGGTGGGACAAACTGCAATTGTCATAATATAGCAAAGACCATTAGAAAACAACATTACTAAGGTGAGTAATTTTTCTTCGAGTCCTCTGCAATGCCACTGATGAAGACAATAAAAGGACTGGACCCAATGCTGAACCCTGTGGTACCCAACTAAGTAACCGCCCTTTCTTCAAAGTAGACTCCATTTACAATTACCTTCTGTCCTGTTGTCCAGCCAGTGTTTTGCCCAGGCTACCACCCTGGGACCCACTCCCAGGCTGGTTAATTTGACTAATAATCTTTTGTGTGGGACTGTGCCAAATGCCTTGCTAAAGTCTAGATAGGCCATGTCACAGCCCTCCTGGTCTACTACTTTGGTCATGCAGTCAAAGAAATCTGTAGATTGCGTCTGACATGACCTTCCCACTGTGAACCCATGCCGCCTTGGATCCTTGCTCCACTGACCTCTAGGTACTCAACTATTCTTTCCTTCGAAGTGACTCCATCACTTTCCCTACCACAGAGGTCAGACTGACAGGTCTGTAGTTTTCTGCCTCTGTCTTGGTCCCACTTTTGTGAAGGAATCACATCCTTCCTCCAGTCTCGGGTACCACCACCATCCTCCCTTGATTTATTAAAGAGTAGCCAGTGGTTTCACTAGTTCATTCCATAATTCTTTTAAATTCTGGGTGAATTCCATGAGGACCCATTGCTTTGTCCACACCTTCAGTTTTAGGAGTTCTTGCAGACCCTTTTTCTGTGAAAGGACTGGGATCGATCCCCCTATCAAAGTGCTTCTGTTAATTGGATTAGGCACTTCCCCTCCTCTTTTGTGAATACTGAGCAGAAATATTCGTTCAGTATTCCTGCTTTTCACTGTCCCCTCTGCCACCCTCCGTTCATTCTATTTAGCCTCACTATCCCTCCTTTGTCTTTCTACACTCGCTGATGTACCTATAAAAGGTTTTATCCCCTTCTTAACTGAGGTTGGTTATCTTTTCCTCAGTTGGGCCTTTGCTATTCTGACTTTCCTCCCTGCTTCTTTCTGCCTTAACTGGTACAGCTCTCTGTCCTGCTCCTTCTGTGTTTCCTTATACTTCTGGAATGCTTTTTTTTTCTTCCTGTCTTTTACAGCCACTTCTCTTGAGAACCATAGTGGCTTTTTCTTTCATTTTGATTTGTTTATTTGCTTCAAACAAAGGCTTGTTGCCTATGTGATGGAAGTTTTGATAATTCCCCATTGTTACTCCACACCTCCTTCTAGCCTGTTTGCTTGTGCTTTTCTGAGGCACTCTCCCATCTTGCCAAAGTCAGCCCTCCTAAAGTCCAGTACGCTCACTTTTGTATGGCTTCACTCTGAAGCTGAGTTTAACAATGAACCACACTGTTTGATGGTCACTTGTCCAGATGGCAACCCACTTCTAGATCTGAGATCCTCTCACTGCCCCTGTTTGAGGAATCTGAGGTCTAAGATTGCTCCCTCACAGTGGGTTCAGAGCTAGCTGTCTAATGCCTGCCACCTGTAGAGCGTCAAATGCCCCTGTTCTTGGATGTGGCTGCAGCAGATGTGCTCCAGTTAACATCTGGCATATTCAGGTCTCCCATCAACAGTATCTCCCCTTTCTCTGCCATTCTAAGAATGCCTTCTATCACATATCCTTGTCCATTCCTTCCCCCTGACATGAGGTCTGTACACAACCCTGTGCAGGTGTAGTGCCCTTTCCAGTCTCCAAGGTGACCCACAGTGCCTCCTCTCCTCCCTGTTTACTCTTTTTGTTCAGTTGCTTTTATCCTTCCCTTACATGAGAAAGCTACTCCTCCCCTCTTCTCCCCTGCCTGTCTCTCCTGTAGGTTATGTACTCTGGTATGTTAACATCCAGTCATGGTTCTCTATGTACCATGTTTCTGTGACTCTCACGATATCCAGGCATCCCTCTTCCATTAAGGCCACCAACTCAGGAGCTTGTTGCCCAGACTACGGGCATTGGTACTCATTACCTCCATTTCCTGATGGCCTTACCCCATTTTGCCCCATCCCCTGTCCTTATGCCTTTGTCACTTTCTCCATTTACCCTGCCCTTCTCCCTGTCGACACCTCCATGTTGGTGTTTGCCACACTTACACCATGATTGTTTGGGGGCCTAGGATTTCCTGTCTTTCCAGTGTCTTCCTCCTTGGCTAGTTTAAATGCTTGCCAAGAAGCATTTAAACCTATCACCTAGGATCCTGGTTCCCCTCCCGGACAGATGCAGCCCATCATGCCAGTATAGGCTTGCATCACTCCAGGTGGACCCCCAGTCCCCAATGAAGCCAAATCCCTGAGCTCCACACCAGTTTTTCAACCACTGATTGAATCCCATGGTACTGAACACCCTAGCCTCTCCTATGCCGTAGATGGGTAGCACCTCCGAGAAGGTTTCCGTGCATGCTACTTGACTAAGGCCCCTCCCCAATTCCACAAAATCTTTCTGCATTTCTCTAATCCCTTTCTTAGCCAGGTCATTTGTCCCTAAGTGGACAATGACATCCAGCTCCCTCCCCTGTGCAGCTGCTCAGGCAATCCTGAGGATTCGCTCCCTGTCCCTTCAAGCCATGGCGCCAGGCAGGCACCTTACCTCTCTCTCCCCTTCCTTGCCCAGTTCTACCTTCCTAACAATGGAGTCCCCACCAGGAGTTGTTTCCTTCCCTGCAGGGTCCCCTGCCACCCTCCTGAGGTCTCCTTTGTGGAGGTTCCCAGCATCCTCCTTGGTCTCCACTGTGGAGGTGCCTCCATAGAGGAACCACACTTTGCTGGAATGGCATAGGAATTGTGGAGAGTACAGCTGGAGGGATGTGCTTCTGTTCCACCACCCTCACCTCCCCTGAGCCCACTGTGGTCCAACCACTCCTCTTTCTTGGCAACCTCTGAGGCAGCGGTGGTCCCTGGATGGAGAGGAGGTCTCACAAATCCTGGCCAACTCAGCCTGGAGATGAGCAACCTCCTCCCTCAGCCCAGAGGTGCCTGCAGATGAGACAACACCGCATCCTCAGAACATCTCCCGGAAGACTGCTGCTCCACAGCCACTGCCTGCACCACTCCATTCATGTCTTATTTCTGGCCCCTTAACTGTTTGCAATCCTTACTCTTCCTCTGTTTTTTCTCTCTCTCCTTACTATCTGCCTGGTGTGCCCTTTAAGCTCCTGATTGTCCTGTTCTGAGGACAAGAATATCCTATATTTCTCAGTAGACCACTTACTTGTTCAGAGGCAGACCTCCAGCAGCTAGAGGGCCAGAGGCTACACTGCCCTTCTAGGATGGTGGGTCCTTGGTGGTTCTGTGATCTTACTTCCTGCCCCTAAACAGGAAGTTCCTGTTGTCAGTCAAATCCTGTGCCTATAAAAATAGAACTAGCTTTGGGTGGGGGGGTGGAGGGAAGGAGGGCAATATAGGCCAGCAGAGAAGTTCAGTCATACAGCAGTCCTTTCTCCTGGTGTCTTCTGCCAAGCTATTAGCAGAATCTTTCTAAGGCGGTCTTTAAATGTAGCTTCCTTCTAGCTAAGCCACTTCCCCTACTTACCAGATCTTTCTACAAGTAATTTAAACCTCACAACAGTTAAATCCTTTCAGTCACCTGAGATTTACACCTAGATGACTTTTCAGTTACCCATTCAGTTCATTTAACCCAAACACACACTTTTTTTTGGGTTTGTATGTTATTAGTTTTTACCCCAAATTAAAGGTCCAAATACAAAAGTTCTTCTACTTTAGTCCCAGCAAGAAGTTCAGTCACACAGCAGTCCTTTCTCCTGGTGTCTTCTGCCAAGCGTAGGGTGATTTGCTCAGCTCACCAGGAACCTATCTCTTTTCCCATAGGCGAGACCCGTCTGTTGGGGCAACTTCCTTCCCCCCTCAGAGAGACCCCATCTCGCTCTCCCCACTCTCGCGCTCAGGCCAGAAGGTTCCCCTTAGTGTGTCACCCACTGAGGGCTAGGGACTCTGTCCCTAGGGTGCAATGAATCAGCCCCTTGAGGCTTGGTACTGACCCATCTGTGATGAATGGTGAAGACTGACACAGATAAGATATGAAAAGTCAGGTACCTACCGTAATTATGATCTTTCTGTGTATCTTCACCATTCATCACAATCCCTCCGCCATCTCCCTTGGGGCTTCAGTCTCTGGATCCTCCTCCTCCTCCTCTGTGCCTACCCCTCTCTTGAGGCGGGATAAAGTTGGGACACACAGGGACAGTTTCTTCCATAAGGGTACAGTTCGAGTGGCACTCCTTCTCTACTCATATCTTCACCCCTACTGGGTGGGAGCAGTGGTTGTCCTCCTTCTGTTATCCATCTAACTTTAAAAAAATAAAAAGTTCCCCTTTTTTTCACCAAATATCTTCACAGAGAGAGTACTGAGTCACTGTACCCTGTCCTTCTCCAGAATAGCCTACTCTGCTTTCGGAGTATTGCCAGTTATTCTGTGCCTTGAATTCTGGCAAGAGAGCTTTGCTACTCCTTGCAGTTCCTATACAGTCTGGTGGTGAAAAGGGTCCTGGATCCTTGTTACCTCTCACTCTCTCTCTCTAAATTTCTCCCCCCTTCTTCGTTTCCAGAGATTGGGCCCTACCAATCCCTTAGTCTTACTTCTTCTATGCTGTCCTCTTAGTCGTTATTTCTCCCTTTTAGTTCAGTTTCTCTTCCTTTTCTGGCCCTTGGACTTTCTTGTCCCACCCTCCATCCCTTCCTCTTACCTCTCCGGTGACTCAGAACTGGTAGGCAGGGAGTCGACACAGCCTAACGGCTAATCCTCGAGCACCACTTGAGTACGTCGGCCTCAAGGGGCGGGCGCGATGCTGCGTCGACTCCGCCTGTATCTTTAAAAAAAAAAAAAAGGCTCCTTCGGGGTCCTGATCTCCGGCCAGTACCCCATCTGTGATGAATGGTGAAGATACACAGAAAGATCATAATTACGGTAGGTACGTCATTTTTATTTCCTTTAGGTTCTTACCTAATTTAACACCTGTTTTTAGCAACAACAGACCATCTCAGAATTACACCAGTAAGTTACCACACAGTTCCAGTAATGGATTTTTAAATCTAAATCTATCGTACCCCAGTAGCAATCTCTTTCTAACCACTCATCTGGAACTGAGGCCATAGTGGAGGCACCCTTGTATTGCTTCTGAAGCTCCTCACTGAAGCACATGATGTTGAAAGCATCGCACCAGAATAATTGGAGGTGCGAGTACTACATCTGCCATGTCTTCTCATGTTGAATAGCCTTAAAAAGTCATAAATAAATCAGTAACAAAAAGAGAAGTGTTGCAGTAACAATACTAACCCGTGCAATGCCAAAACAGATTCATTCCTTATTTTTGTTAAAATGAGTCTTGATCTTTCACAAACAGCACAATTGAGATGCCAAGTCTCAGAAAATATAATATAAAACCTGTTTACATGATTGCAGTTGTACTACCCAATCACTCGGTTGCTATGGTGCAAATGCAGCCATGTGTACGCGTACCTGATCATGATAAATTTCTCCTCACTCCTCTCCCAGAGCCACTGCAGAGCTAGGGATTTGTTCTGGAGGAAGCAGTGATAGCAACCATGTGAAAAGGCAGCACTGCTTGCTCTGAATCACCCAGCTGATGACCTCCCCTCTGCACTTATGTCTCCTCTCAAGCATTGTTTGCAACAGTGCTGAGGTCCCTTCTAAACACAGATTGATCCCTGCAGAAGATGTCAGCCACACCAGAGTGCACGACAGTACTTATTTCAGGTAACAGCCATGTAAATGGTGCTATATATGCTACTGCACACAACTGTGTACCAGGAGATCTTGGGTCTGAATCCTGCCACTGCCTTAATGTATAATCTCAAACAAGGCAAATTGCACAAACTGGGGAATATGGGTGTGGGCAGTACAGTAGTGCGGTGGGTAGGTAACTGGCTGGGCAGCAGGACACAGAGGGTGGTGGTAAATGTCTGTCACTCCACAGAGGGAAGAGTGACCAGTGGGGTACCACAGGGGTCAGTGCTGGGACCGGTACTATTCAATATCTTCATCAGTGACATTGCGCAGGACCTAGAAGGCAGAATTTCACTGTTCGCTGATGACACAAAGCTCTGTAACAGAGTAGACACACCAGAGGGTGTAGACAGAATGAGAAGGGACCTGCAGAAACTTGAAGAATGGTCAGGGGTTTGGCAGTTGAAATTCAATGCAAGGAAGTGTAAGATAATACATATGGGGCACAAAAACCCTGGCACAATATATCAGTTGGGGGTGAGGATATAGCATGCACCAAGCAGGAAAGGGATCTTGGAGTTATCATCTCAAATGACCTCAAGGCAGGAAACAGTGTGACAAGGCAGCAGGTAAAGCAAATAGGATGCTGGGATGCATAGGCAGGGCATCACCAGCAGGAAAAGGAGGTCATAATTCCACTATACAAGACACTAGTGAGGCCGCACCTGGAGTACACTGTGCAGTTCTGGAGACCTTACCTACATAAGGACATAGACAAGGTAGAGAAGGTTCAGAGGAGGGCAACAAAGATGGTGCAGGATTGCATCACAAGTCCTATGAGGACCGATTGAAGGCACTGAACATGTACTCCCTGGAGGAGAGGAGGGAGAGAGGGGATATGATAGATACATACAAGTATCTTACAGGGAGGAATAGGGTGCAAGAATGCACTATTTTTAAGCAAAAAAGATGTTCCAGGACTAGAGGGCATGGGATGAAGTTGGAGGGAGGACGATTCAGAGGAAACGTGAGGAAGAATTTCTTCACAGAACGGGTGGTGGACAAGTGGAACACCCTGCCAGAGGAAGTGGTGGGGCTGAAACAATCACGGATTTAGAATGCATGGGATAGACATAAAGGAATTCTGGAGGTCAGGGTAGGGCAACAGACTTCCTGGAAAACATAAACTGAACTTACAAACTTAAATGGAGCGAACTACTGGGTGGGCCATAGGCCATTATCTACCCGACACTGTCTATGCTCATATCTATAAGGGCACTTCAAGCTGCCATTCATGTATTTTGCTTATACTTCCCAGTTCCCCTAGTGATGTACCACATATCTGCCCCACTGGTTCCCATTCAGGTTCACCCCTGGTGCTGCCCCACCCCAAACTCACTGGCGGTCCAGGAGATGGTGGCTTGCCTCCACCACAGGCCTCCCTTGGCCTAAAAAGGGAGAGGACAAAGATGCAAATCCAGTAGTCGATAGCTCATTTGACAGCAGAGGTGGCACTGGCAGGGATCTCGACATCCTTCCACTTGGCCAAGGAATATTCTAGCTTAAGATGACCCCTGGAGAGTTGGATGGGCAGTGACGTCAGTGCACAGTTGGGCACTCTCTTGTCTGACATGCAGACATTTGCCGCCTCACCAATCACACCCACCATGCTGGTCCCATGATTACCCATCCGTAAGCATTGGTAGGGGGTTGGTATATTGTTGGGCTCTGGATCCCTCCCTCCCCAGAGATGGTGAGCAGTTTATATGATGCTGAGGCTTCTCCCCTGGCTGGCTCTCTGGCGACCCTCCGTTTGCTCCCGAACCCTGGTCATCGGCATCCCAAGTGGTAACATTACTGCTGCACTGGTGGTCTGGCTATCAGTCCATGTTATGGCATACATTTTGTATCTCTACATATTTGTTTCATTATGGATAACTCATTTTAACTGTGCAAGAAAATGGACTCCTCCTCCATTCTGAATCTGGGTTAATACATTTTTGTTATTTTTAAAAAATAACTAAAGATCTCCTTTAAATGTGGCTGCCTCATGTTTTTTTTCATATTCTCAGCTCTTTCTGAAAATCAATTATTTGACATCCCCATTCTTGTGATCAGATGATCTAGCATGCAATGCACACAGATCCTAGACTTTAGGGAACACTGAGAGGACAGCAAAGCTAATTCTAGAGTGGCAAAACTGAAGCTTTTATATAGTCACTATTATAATTTGATTCAATTAAAGAACACTGTTCCTGCTCTTTTCAACTCACCCCATAGAATCTGTGAAGAACCTACCTGCCACCAATTTGACTGAGGGATAAACTTGAATCTATAGTTGACTTCATTTAGGAGGGAAGGGACTGTATTTTGACTCCCTGGAGATAAGCCACCAATCCTTCCAATTCCTTTTGCTGAGTGCTTCCCTCAGCACACTGTGTGATGTAAGAATATGGAAGAGGGACAGGCTCCATAGACAGTAGTGGGGCCTTTTTTAGCTTAGTTTTTTATATTTTAGATGCCCATTCCAAATGAATCAAGGCTACCCCTCAACTAACAAGGCCCTTTATCAAAAGATCTCTTGATAAAGTTTGTGGACAACACATGACATTGTCGTGATGGTGTTCTCAGCCTTGATGTTCCTCTTTTTTTGCTGAATTAACCTTATATGTCGGAATAAACAGTACACTTCGGAAACATACCAGAGTGTCCTCACCTGTGAGTAGTGTGGTTATGTATACTTATAGGAATCTATGTGACACCTCCAATTACTGCACAGTGTTGCCCTCCAGACATTAAAAGTAAAAATAGCTGAGAGATGTACCTTATTTCAGGTCAGAGTTAGAAAGGGATAGAAGGGAGTCCAAAGCATACTGGATTGGACAGAAACGTGGGTTCAGGGAACAAGAAACACACCAATTACTGAAACATTTCCATTTCAGGGAATGTGGGACTTTTATATGTGACTGATACAGAAAGAACTATGACTGGGATGTCAGCATACCAGGGTAGGCAATCTACAGGAGAAACAGGGAAAAATAAAGGAGGATTAGCCCTCTAAGTAAGATCAAAGCAATGAAACTAATGGGTAAACAGGGAGGAGCGGAGTCACTGTGGGTCACCCAGGAGGCAGGAAATGGCACTACAATCCACACAGGGGCTGCACACAGACCCCCGTCTCAGGGGAAGAAACGGACAAGGAAATGATAGAAGGCATCCTAAAAGTGGCAGAAAAGGGTAGCAATCATTCATGGGGACCTGAATATGCCAGAGGTTAACTGGAGGACCACTGATGCAGTCACATCCAGGAGCAGGGTCATTCTCGATGCCCCAACAGGGGGGTATGCCTCAGACAGCTAGTGCTGGAACTCACTCTGGAGGAAGCAGTCTTAGACCTGGTACTCTCAAATAGGGATGGAGAGAGGATCTCAGATTTAGAAGTGGATAGCCATCTGGGAATAAGCAACCACCAAACAGTGTGATTCACAATAAACACAGCCGTAGAGTCAAGCCATACAAAAGCAAGGGTATTGGACTTTAGGAGAGCTGAATTTGGCAAAATGGGAGAGTACCTCAGAAAAGCACTATCAAATAGGCATGAAGGACAGGTAGAAGAACAATTGGGAAAAATCAGAACTGCCATCACAGAGCCAAAAAACATTTGTGTTAAGCAAATAAGCAAAACTAAACAAAGGAAAAACACTATGGTTCTCAGAAGATGTGGCAGGAAGGTTAGGGAGGGAAAAGATAGCATTCAGGAAGTACTGCAGGAAGAAACACAGAAGGAGCAGGACATAGAACTGTACTAGATAAAGCAGAAGGAAGCAGGGAAGGCAGCCAGAATAGTAAAGGCCCAAATCAAGGAAAAGATAGTCAACTCATTTAAGAAGGGGCATAAAACCATAGGTACATTAGGGAGCAAAAGTAGACCAAGGAAGGATGGGGTAAGCAGAGGGTGATGGTGAAAAGCAGGGATACTGAATACTTCTGCTCAGTATTTAAAAAAGAGGTGGTGAGGTACCTAACCCCAAACAATATAAGCCCTCTGGATAGGGAGTTTGATACCAGTCCAGTCACAGAAGAAAGGGTCCTGCCAAATCCCTTAACTGGGGATTCTCGGAACCCTCCCAGAGGGTACATTTTTAAGTGTCATTGGACCAGCCTGGGCTGATCTAAGGTTACTTAGAAGTGTCTCCTCTGGGAGGGTTGGAGACCATGTGCCTTCCCAGCTGCACTTCAATACTTGGAAAAATCAGGCGCTGACTGCCCCAGTGACTACCATTTTCTGGGGGGAGTGCATCAGACACCAGGAGTGGGCATCCTACTGTCTGAAACATTTTGGCACACTGGGGTGGGTTTCTGGTGTGCCACATTAATGGAGTGAGGGGGGAATACATGCTGACATGGGGATTAGGCACCCTGATGTCAGTTTTCCTTGGAGTATGTGGCAGGTGACAGGAGACACAGCTCATTACTTGTTTCACCAGGAAAGGCACACAGAACAGACAAGTTGTTGGTGGAGTGAGGACCAGGGACAGAGTGCTGGGTGTCAGGAGCTGACATGGTTGTGAGGGAGGGGGGAGGTGCCTCTGCAGTGACTAAACTGTGCTTGATTACAGCAGTAGATTGGTTTCAACTCCTTGACTCTCTTTGAAGCTGCTTTCATCGACAGCTGCTCCCTTGATTGGTGGCTGAGGGATGTGCCTGCAAAGCATCTGCTGCATTGGCCACAACACTGATACACATCTGAAATGTGGTACTGTCACATGATTTTTTTTTTTGCATGAGCTGTGCGCATGTGTGCAAGTAACCACAAAAACTGGTGCCTACTTCCTGGTTTAAAAAAAGAGGTTCATGGATGGGAGCAACAACTATTGGGACCTATGCATGATGCCAATGGCCGCATAAACCGTGCCACATAAACACAGAGCAGGGTCCATGTGACATTCACCAACGGGGATGCGCAATAGCTACGTGCCTGATCCCCTGGCCATGTGAACTGCAATGTGCTGGGGGTGGGAGTGGAGCATGTCAGCACTACACGATTTTCACTAAGGTGTTTAGTGTTGTACACACGGGTGCAGAGTACTGAGCAGGTTACGGCTACTGAGACCCTGTTGTAACCCACTGTGCACACCATGGACATGACCCGCTGGTCACAATGGACCCAGGAGTCCAAGTGCTGTGCTGCCCCAGCCCATGATGCCATTGGTGAGGGCTGGGGCTGCTGAAGGGAAGAGTGCCCAGACTTTGAGGTGATGTATCCCAGTAGTGGCATTCCTCCCACTACAACATGGTGGGGGGGGGGTTGTTGTAACTGTGTAACACAGAAGATGGGAGAGAGGTGTTCACTTTTCTAGCAGCTGGGAGGTTTAGTGCTGGAGGGCTGCTCATTATGCATTATAGGTGCATTAAAATAGCACTTGGCTAGCTCCATCCGTTCCCTCATCCAACATCTATAGCCAGGGCCAGGCAGTACTGCTGCCATTTGAAATTGCTCACTCTCAGGGTAGTGTCACCAGCTGCGGTTTGTTTTGGTCTGTGCAAGCCATGTTGCTGTCTTTCAGTGTGGCTTTCCAAAGGGACAGGACATACAAGGTAGAGGTAACATAGAAACATAGAATTTGTCAGCAGATAAGGACTGCTTGGCCCACCCAGTCTGCCCATTTCCCTACCTGATGGATAAGCTGCAGATCCTAGTTAACCAGCAGCCTACTTCTTCCCCCCCCAGAATTGCCTTATGACTGTCCCATGCATGCTTGAATTCCACCACTGTTTTTGACTCCACAACCTCCTCTGGAAGTTCGTTCCATACATACACAACCCTCTCTGTGAAAAAATACTTCCTTAAATTACTTCTGAGCCGCCCCCCTTCTATCTTCAAATTGTGCCCCCTTGTTCAAACAACATGAAGTCTTGCTATATTATGACAGTAGCAGTTTGTCCCACCACTAGAACTGCTCCAGAGGTGAAATAGTTAATTCCATTCCAAAATGGAACTCTGAGCACGAGCTCTAAGAAGCAGCTCTGTCTGTGTAATTTCAAACCTGAACTTTCAGATTCTTTACTCCGCACTCAGTGAACAGTCGCTCGGAGATTTCTCCTACTGCTCGGTTCATTTCTCAGTTTAAACAGTGTTTTCTCGGTCCGATTCAACCGAGAATAGTTTTATTTTAACCGCAAAACCGTCCGGTTCAGGCTCTGTCTGTGGTATCGTAAGTAATTTTAAAAGTGTTTGTCTCTGTGGAACTTGTAAGTTTATCCGTTCGGTTTTGAACTGATCAGCTGGGTTTAAAACTTATTAACTTTAAAGTTTATCATTTTAGAGTGTGGTTCCTGGTTCTTATCGGTTCTAAAAAAAAGTGATTTTATTACGTTTTTTTCCAATACCCGTGACACGGTTAGGAACCGATAAGGGTGTCTTGCCTGGCACTACCTTTCAAAGGGCAAGTTTTTCTGGTTAGGCTGGCATTATGTCTGAGAAACCCAAAAGAAAAACTGGGCCCACTGGGTTTCAACACTGTGATGTCTGTGGGGAAGTCTTTGGAAGGCTGACCCACACACCACATGTGTTTATTGTCTGGGGTTTGACCACCTCCAGTCAGACTGCCAGATATGTAAGAATTTCCCTTCAGCCACCCTGGGAAAGAGATTGGGCAGGCTCAGGGAACGAGAGGCCAAAAAGTCCACTGACCCGGATGGCCAACCTGGTTCGGTGCCAACCGAACTGGAGGGAGTGCCCTCTGACCAGGGCGAGACTTCCTTGGGCAAAAGAAAAGCTGGTTCTGAGGAACCACTTCCAGTGAAGAAAACAAGAAAGTCAGCAGGTTTGGAGTCCAAAACCCCTTCTCCAACTGCTGCAGAGATAGCAAAAGCCATCCAAATTGTCCAGTCACTGTCTCAGGTTCTGTCCGAACCGCCACTGTCTGGCAAAAGGTCGGTTTGTCCAGTTCCAGTGGTTCAGGAATATGATGTTGAGGAGTTTTATGAACCAGAGGAGGGGGAGGATGATTATGAACAATATGAATGTGGCTGGGAAGGTCTGGGTGTGCCCATTGAACTGGACATTTCCCCAGACAGACCTTTAGAATCTCCCCCTATGCTATCTGAGTCCCCATCTCATTTTATGTTTTACAAAAAAGTTGTTGAAACCCTCCAGCTTCCCTTGGAAGAAGCTGTGGATGAGCAAGAGGAGCTTGATTTTGTAGAAATGATGGATATTCCAGAGTCTAGGAGATTGTCTATTCCTTTGCATAAGTCTTTTAGGAAGCAAACAATAAAAATTTTAAAAACTCCTAATTCTGTGCCTCCTGTAGATAAAAAGATGGACAGAAGGTACACATTGTCAGGTCCTGATACAGAATTCCTTTCTCAGTAATGCAGTCATGTTGGGGTAGTTCACGCAGCAGCCTGTGATAAAGCTAATTTTCCCCTGGCTTCACATCCTCCTGACAAGGATTCCAGGAAGATTGATGCCATGGTGAAAAAACAGTATATGGCAGCCTCCTTGGGACTCAGGCAAGCAAATTATATGGCTTATGTATCTAGGTATCAGAAATCTAGATGGGATACTGTTATGGAATTAGACAAACGAGCCCATGGCCAGCTGGCTAGCGAACTAGAACAGGTGGCTGCTGATGGCATTGAGGCTTCTAAGGTGCAGTTTCATGCTGCTGTGGATGTTAATGATGTTTCCTCTAGGGTCATGGCCACATCTGTAGCTTTTCGTAGGTTGGCCTGGCTCAGGTGTACTAGCCTGTCACAGGATACCCAGACTAAGGCTATGGATTTTCCTGTGGTGGGAAATTCTCTGTTTGGGAGCAGACAGAGAATTACATGAAAAAGATGGATGAATATAGGACTACTTACAAAAGTGCCCAAGCTAAGGAGCGGCAAGCCACTCCCCAGAGGCATACCCCCAGGGGTAGGGGTAGGCCTTTTCACAGGCCTTTTTATCAGACTCAGGCCTCCTCTGCTTATGCTCAGAGGGGCTTCTTCAGAGGCAGACAGGGTGTGGGCAGGGCTGCCCCACCCCTCAGCCTAAAGCACCTGCTAAGCAGGCACCCTGATGGGGTGCCCAGGGCCGATTCTCCTTTACCAGTAGGGGGCAGGTTGGCTTACTTCAGTCAGAACTGGGCATCTTTAACCTCAGACAAGTGGGTTCTGGAAGTAGTAAGCCAGGGTCTGGTTCTCAGCTTCAAAAAGTTTCCCAAGATGAGAACCAGGTTTTTTCTATATGCAAGTTCTTCAGAGACCCTTGCTCTAGAAGCAGAGGTCTCAACCCTGTTGGCTGTCAGAGCTATAGAAAGGGTTCCTCCCCTGCACCAGGGCAGGGGTCTGTATTCCAAATACTTGCTTACCCCAAAAAAGACAGGAGAATGGCGGCCCATATTAGACCTCAGGTACCTGAACAAGCATCTTTTGTAACCAAAGTTCAAAATGGTAACTCTGGCAATGATTTTACCCTCCCTAAGGCCAACTGACTGGTTAGCTTCCCTGGACCTCTAGGATGCCTATTTTCACGTCCTAATCAGAAGCTCCCATCGAAAGTACCTCAGATTTGAACTACCCTCAGGTCATTACCAGTTCAAAGCAATGCCCTTAGCCTTACCTCTGCCCCAAGGGTATTCACAAAGTATCTGGCAGTAGCAGTGGCTCACTTAAGGAGGCAAAGGATTGCTGTTTTTCCCTATCTAGGCATTGGCTCATTGTAGACCAGTCCCCAGAACAGGTAAAATCTCAGCTGCAAGTCACCCGGCAGCTTCTCACCTCCTGGGCTTTCTGCTAAATCTACCAAAGTCATTTCTGGAACCAGTCCAGGTACTCACTTTTATAGGGCAGAATTGGACACAAAGCTAGCCAGAGCTTTTCTTCCCTTAGAAAGGGTAAGGAATTTAGTGGCTCTGGCCTCCTCCTTCACTCTGCAGGTCTCTCGACCAGCAAGACACTTTCTGCAGCTCCTGGGGCACATGGCTGCATCCACAGCTGTTGTTCAGGGGGCAAGATTTCAGATGAGAGACATTCAGTTTCACTTGAGAACCTATTGGTCTCAGAGAAGAGACCCCCTTTCCAAGTTGGTCCCAGTGACTCGAACCTTGATCCAGGCCCTCCAGTGGTGGCAGGATCAGAGCAATTTAAGATTGGGGTCCCCTTCATTCCCCTGCTCACAATTTGACTCTTACTACAGATGCTTCCCTTCTGGGTTGGGAGCCCATGGGTGACCTCTCCACTCAGGAGTGTGGTCCCCCAGGAATCTCTGCTCCACATCAATTTGCTGGAACTCAGAGCTGTCTTTTTAGCTCTTCAAGCGTTTTCTGCATCTGTCCACAACAAGGTGGTACAAGTCAGAGCAGACAACACCACAACAATGTGGTACATCAACAAACAGGGGGGCACTCGGTCTTCGGCTGTGTGCACCAAGGCAATGAAGTTGTGGTCTCTGGCCTATTACCTGAACACTTCCCTCATAGCAGTTCACCTTCCAGGGAAGGACAATGTCCTAGCGGATGCCCTCAGCAGGATTTCCCAGGGCCATCACAAATGGTCCCTGGATCCTCAAGTACTGGGGATAGTCTTTGCCTGATGGGGCACTCCTCAGATAGATCTTTTTGCAGCCCAGACAATCACCAACTTCCTCTGTTCTGTTTCAGGCCTCCAGTGTTGGGCGCAGTCCCCCTGGACGCCCTTCTTCTGGATTGGGAAGGGAAGTTTCTTTATGCTTTCCCCCTTCCCTCTCCTATTCAAAGTATTAGTCAAAATCAGATCTCAGCCTTGCAAGGTGATTTTGATTGCCCCGGATTGGGCCAGGCAGTCCTGGTACCCACTCCTTCTGTCACTGACAACCCATCTTCCCCTTTGTCTCCTCTGGAATCACAATCTATTAACTTGTGCCCAGGGAAGAGTTTGGTATCCGGACCTCAAATCCCTCAACCTCAAGGCCTGGCTCTTGAGGAGTTAGAGTTTGCTGATTTACACCTCTCTCAGGGTGTTCTTGAAATCCTAAAGGCTTCCAGGAAGCCTTCCACTAGGGCTACTTATAGTTCTAAATGGAAAAGGTTTTCCATTTGGTGTGCTGGAAAAAATATTTCCCCAGAATCTGCTGATTTGCCCATTGTATTAGATTACATGGTCCATCTTAATTCCTTGGGCCTCAGACCAGCTACCCTGAGAGTTCATTTGGCAGCTGTCTCTGCTTTTGTTTCAGTAGGAAAGTCATCCCCTCTTTCCACTCACCCTGTGTTTTCCAAGTTTTTAAGGGATTACTCCATACTAATCCACCCTTTTCGAACTGGCCCTGCCCGTGCTTAATGTGTGCATTGCCCAGTTAATGCAACCCCTTTTGAACCTCTTTTTCTGCAGAGCTTAAGTATCTAACTTGGAAAACTGTTTTCTGGTGGCTATCACTTCTGCTAGGCAGCATAAGTGAGTTACAAGCCTTGTCAGTAGAAACTGACTTTATTTCTTTCCACAGGGATAAGGTAGTCCTTAGGACTAATAGGAAATTTTACCTAAGGTGGTTTCAGATTTCCATCTTAACCAATCTATCTCCTTCCAGTATTTTCACTGATCACTCCTCTTCTGGTGAGAGGAGATTGCACAGCCTGGATGTTAAGAGGGCTCTTAGTTACTATATAGGCGTACCAAAGGTCAGAGGTTCGAATCCTCAACTTTTCCTCACCTATGGTGAAGTTGGGAAAAGCAAACCTGCCACTAAGAGATCAATTGCCAGGTGGATTGTCCTTTGTTTCCAATTTTGTTATCAGAAAATGGGCAGAGATCCCCTCTGGCTTGAGGGCTCATTCTACTAGGGATAGCGCGTCTCTAGCTGCTGCCAGAGACATCCCTTTATTAGAGATATGCCAGGCTGCTACTTGGAAAACGGTACAGATTCATCATTACTCCCTGGATGTCAGGCCAGGAGAGATGCTCGGTTTGCACAGCTGTTCTTCAGAGCCTATTCCTAAGTAGGTTCTGCCCCTCCTCCATGGAGGTACTGCTGTGTAGTCTGCTACTGTCATAATATAGCAAGACTTCATGTTCTGCCCCTCTCAGAACCTCTACTTGGGTGGGGTGCGGGCAACTTAATGTGGGCACTATTTTATGCCCTTTTAATGTTTCTTCCCCTTTTGGGGGTTTGGGGTTTGTGTTTTATTATCCTGTTGTTTTATTCTCATGTTGTTAAAATTGTATTAGTAGTTCTGGTCCCCTGACTTGACTCTTGAGTGTTGGGACCAGCAATAGTTGTTAATATTTAGGTAGCCATTTGGCTAGTGTAGGTTACAGCTTCCACACAGACCTTAGTGAGTTTTGCTCGTAAAGATCTGACAGTTCAGGTTTGAAATTACACAGGCAGAGCTGCTTCTTAGAGCTCATGCTCAAAGTTCCATTTTGGAATGGAATTAACTATTTCACCTCCGGAGCAGTTCTAGTGGTGGGACAAACTGCTACTGTCATAATAGAGCAAGACTCCATTAGAAGAAACAACATTACTAAGGTGAGTAATTTTTTCTTCTTGCACACCTCTTTTTTTGAAAGATGCTACCCTCTTGGACTTTGTTGATTCCATTGTGGTACTTGAAAGTTTCGATCATGTCCTCCCTCTCCCTCCTTTCCTCGAGGCTATACATATTAAGCTCCTTAAGTCTCTCTTCATATGTCTTCCGGTGCAGACCCTGCACCATTTTAGTTGCCCTCCTCTGGACAGCTTCCATCCTGTCTATGTCTTTGCGGAGATTGGGTCTTCAAAACTGCACGCAGTACTCCAGATTGGTCTCACTAGCTGTCTGTACAGAGGTAGTTGATGGGTCCTGGACTCTCATAACTGGGTATAGCTGAGGGACGTATAATAACACTTAATGTAAGGATATAAATATGCCCATCAAGTGAGCCAGGAGATTGAATGAGTTGCAACAGCAGAAACCAATTGTGGCATTCCTTCAGGAGAACTACCTTAACAGCAATGTGCATGAGTATGTAAGGAGAGTGTGGGTGGATGGGGTCCACTTCTCCCACACAACACAGCCCTCTGTAGAGGGTGGCCATATTAATCCTCAAGAACTGTCCTGAAATTCCAAGTTAAACAAAATCCAGAGAGCAGGTACAGAACCTCCACCATGCATCCTTAACATATATGCCCCCATTCAAGAGAAGAACATTGCATTCTTAAAGGGCACTCTCATCTCAATGGCTCCTCCTCCAGGAGACTACTGTTGGGGGAGACTTTAATGGAGTTAAACGCCCAGTCCTGGATAGATTAGGGATGGGTTGTGCGTTACTGCAAAGTTAAGTTAATGTCAAGTGCCTTGCATGGGAAACAAGGTTAGTTTAAATCTGGTGCTTCCGCCAGACCAGGGTCAAAGAATATACATGCTGGTCAGCATGACACCGAGGCTGTTCATGCCTAGACTACATCCTGGTGCTGGCTACCTGGGTCCCAGCAGTGGACTCCTGCACGATTAAGAACATGACTCTCTCAGATCATGTCCTTGTGATTCTAGACCTAGTAATCAAATCTGTGGTCAGATCCTCCAGTTGACCATAGGGTGCACCCTACATTTTGCCTCAAACATCAAGAACAACCAGCAAAAGGGTCTACACCTGGAAAACCAGCTCTTTAACCTTAAGGCACAACATAAAATCACACTAAATGAGGTAAAAAAGCTTCTGGAAAGGACTCTACGATGCCGGTTCAACAATATTTTCATCGACCGGCATCACAACAATGGGATTTATGTCGACCACAAGTTGTAGTCGACATAAATCCAGAACGTCTCCAAGTCTGTCTTTCTATTGAGGAGATTTGGCCCCCCCAGGCCACTGTACTTATTATAATCAATTCCGAGTCAGAGTTGATTTGGGGAGGGGGTGCAGGACCGGAAGACAGTGTGCCCCTGTCTCAGGTGCACCAACACTGTAACAGTCAGAGAACTGTTGATTTCATCAATAGCAATGTAGGTCGCTGTGTTGGTGTCACTGTCATGGGGGTATACCACTGCAAGGCTGCATCAATTACCTGAATAAGCTTCCTGATGTTAACACAGAAGGGACACTGCGGTACTTCTGTAAATGATTCTACAATCCAGGTAACAGAGTGCGGTGAATCTTAGCTTGGCAGCTGTGAAAAGAAACAGCCAGCAGGGTTGTGCTGACTCCACCCAGTGAATGAAGCCACTTCCTTGTAATGGACTGTGGAAAAATTGTGGAACAATTCAGTGTCTTCTATAGAGTCTTGTACAATCAGGAAATATCCTTCAGTTCCCAGAAAATGACAATTCTCGGAGGAGGCCAAGTAGACACTAAACAGCCCCATAGGCCATGGATGGAGTACATATAGCCATGGGGAACCTCAGTGTAGGGAAGGCTCAGTGCCATGACAGCCTGGATCCTGTGTTTCACTTAATGTGCAGGGTGGGGTTGATTGCCCACCTCTGCAGAGTCTGCAGGGTGGTGCAAAATGATGTGACACCCAATCAACCTGGCAGTACGTACAAATTTCAGTCCCCCAACACCAAGTAAAGACCCATGCAGAGCAGGAAGTACCACCCCGACATTTCCCCTCTATGTTATATGTCGTCCAGACGGCTCTTTGCATCAACCATAAAAATGACTCTCCATAGTAATAATGTTTCATCTAAAGGAGGCTTTTTGTGAATAATACAAACTGCCTCATTTTGAGCCCTGAGGTTTGCCCCGGACTCCAAACTTTATAATTTAAAGCTAAAACTCTGCAGTGTGGTTACACCCCCCAACCTTTCACCAGCAGATTTATAGCTGGACAGCATAAGAGAGCAGTGACCATTCAGTTAATCTATGCTATGTATGAAGACATGAAATGCAATCAGGCATAACAAATCACGATATGACTACTGTAAAATCTGCAAAGTCTAAACTTGTAAAATATTCCAGCAAGAACATTTTTAAAACATTTGATCTGATTTAACCTGAGGAATCCCTCTAGAAGGAACGGTAGGGAGGGCTTTTATGATTCACAAAAACACCCTCTAAAAAAACATCCATTACTACATTGAGTAATTTTGTCTTCCTCGTCCCTTCCCTTCCTTTATTAGAAGATCCAACTTAAAGGGGAAGTAAATGTTGCATGGGATTTTGTTTTTTCAGGGAACTCAAACTCAAAACCCATCAAAACATCTTTCAGATGAGGTAGTAGGCTTACCTGTAGGTGTCAGGAGTCTTGGGATATGAATATCTAAATAATCTGTAAATCAAGACAAAGCAGCAGCCATTTTATGTAACCTTGAAACAGAAAGTGATGTCATTGAAGGGCAAGCTGTATGTTTGTTAATTACAGCTTGCCCCCTATGTGACATCACTTTCTGTCTCAAGATTCCTTGAAATGACTGCTGTCTTGTTTGGATTTGCAGGTGATTTAGATACTCATATCTCAGGTCTCTTGATACCTGCAAGGGGGCTTGATACCTTGTTTGACATATCTTTTCATGTGATTTCACAATTTGAGTGACCCCTGAAGTGTTTACTTCCCCTGTAATCTATACTAGTTAGTCTGATTGTAGGAGAGTCCACCTTCAGGAATGAGGAGCTGCAGAGTGGAATTTATTTTCTAGTTGATACATCACATGTGTTTGTTGTATACAAATTTTTAAGGTAATAAAATTCCAACAGCCTGAAAGCCTTTATGATAAATTAGAACCAAGAAAATGTGTATATAATTTGAGAGACATAAATTTAAGGGGTTATGTTCTTCCAAGGTCCATAAACAGATATAGTACTCTTAGATTTTCGGTTATTGTTAATCATTTATGGGGGGTTTTGAAACCTGTATATTGTAGTCAGATTAATGATTTGAAGGTATTTTTAAGAAGTCTGATGTCTGAACTAAAAGTACATTGTGATTGTTATAGATGATTGTTTAGGTGTTTTTGCATTTTATATTTTGAATGATTGGTTTATGTATATTGTGTATGTATTGTTATAATTCATGAATCATGTAATTATACAGGACCATCTTGAAAATAGGACTTTGTCCTAATGATGTGAATTTTTCCATCTGAATTCCTGTTTAAAAATAAAGGTTTTAACTAACTAACTAACTAATGTGTTTGGCCTGCATTTGGTGAGCAACAATTGAACCAGAATTTATAGTACAACTCCACCACCAAAAATACAGTCTAATGTGTTTGCATATCTGTTGAGATGTTCTCATTTCTACAAGAAAAGGAAATGCATCAAATGAGCAGAGTTACTTAGAGTTCCCAATAAAGAGGACTGGAGTTTCCACTGACCTGGATAAGAAAAATTTTGTTGGGAGAGCTGCAACTGTCCCCATAGTATTCCAAACTACTTCAAACCACCACCTAGTATGCCAACATCAGGACCATTCCTGAAAAAAACCATCAGCGAAAAGACAGCTTTAGATATACTGTGAATATGAACAGTAGAGTTGCTTGATAGTTCATTAACCACAGTGTCCATACTCCCCAGAGTTCAGATATCTGGTGGTATACAGTATAAAATGGCTTGTTTCCTATCAAGCAATCTAATAGGTCAAAACTGGTCACATGATCATGAATTCATTTCACCTTGCCACATCACGGTTAAGAGTATACTTTATTTTTTCTTAACATTTAATACCATTTATAAGTGCAGTAACACACTCCAGGGTGTGTATAATGTCATAAATGACTGCATAGCCTAGGTGATTACTCAGTTATACCTGTGCCTCATAACCCACATTCATTTTAGTGTTACTGTGCATGCTGCCATACGGTACTGCAGAAGTACCTGGGATAGATCCACTCTCGTACAAATGTTCAGGACATTTATGGGTCTATCAGAAATCATTATTCAAACACCATGAAGTCTTGCTATATTATGACTATATGCAGTCAGCCACTGCAGCTGAACTGCCCCGGAGAGGAAAGAGTTAGCTCCAGAGAGTCTGGAGTTCCACAGCGCGAGGGCGCTATACCAAAGCTCTGTCTGGCCAGTTTCAAATGAAACTGTCAGATTCTTTACTCCGCTTCACTGAACAGTCGCTCCGGAGATCAGCTCCTTCACATCGGTTCATTTCTCGGTTCGCAGTATTTCGGTTCATTTGAACCGCAAAAGTATTTATTTTACCGCATTTCGTTAAAAGCTCTATCTGGTAAACCGTAAGTAGAAAATTTAAAGTCTGTGTGGAATTCAATTATCGGTTCGGTTTTGAACCGATCGGTTTCATCAATTTAACGCTTTAAAGTGTGGTTGGGCTTTTAGAGTGCGGTTCGTTCTTATCGGTTCTAAAAACCTTGCTTTTAAAATAGGTTTTTCAAATACCTGACACGCAAGTTAGAACCGATAAGGGTGTCTTGCTCTGGCACTGCCATCAAAGGGCAAGTTTTTGGTTAGGCTGGCATTATGTCTGAGAAACCCAAAAGAAAAACCGGGCCCACTGGGTTTCAACACTGTGATGTCTGTGGGGAAGCCTTTGCCAAGGCTGACCCACACACCACTTGTGTTTATTGTCTGGGGGCTGACCACCTCCTGTCAGACTGCCAGGTGTGTAAAAATTTCCCTGCAGCCACCCTGGAAAGAGATTGGGCGGCTCAGGAACGAGAGGCCAAAGTCTGCTGACCGGATGGCCAGCCCGGTCCAGTACCCACTGGACCAGAGGAGTGCCTCTGACCAGGGCAAGACTTCCTGGGAAAAGGAAGGCTGGTTCAGGGAACCAGTCTCAGTGAAAAAGACAAAGAAATCAGTAGGTTTGGAGTCCAAAATTGTCTCCCAACTGCTGCAGAAATAGCTAAAGCCATACAGATTGTCCAGTCACTGTCTCAGGGTCCTGCCGAACCACCTACAGTTGGTAAAAGGTTGGTTCTTTCAGTGCCAGTGGTTCAGGAGTATGATGTTGAGGAATTTTATGAACCACAGGAGAGGGAGAACGAATTTGATCATTACATGTGTGGCTGGGAGGGTCTGGACGTGCCCATTGAACCGGACATTTCTCCAGACAGACCTTTAGAATCTCCTCCTATTCTGTCTGAGTCCCCTTCTCATTTTATGTTTTATAAAAAGGTTGCAGAAACCCTCCAGCTTCCTTTAGAGGAAGCTGTGGATGAGCAAGAGGAGCCTGATTATGTAGAAATGATGGATATACCAGAGTCTAGGAGGTTGTCTATTCCTTTGCATAAGTCATTTAGGAAGCAAACAACAAAGATTTTAAAAATCCTCATTCTGTCCCTCCTGTAGATAAAAATGGACAGAAGATATACCTTGTCAGGCTCTGATACAGACTTCCTCACTGAGCAGTGTAGTCATGTAGGTGTGGTACAAGCTGCAGCCTGTGACAAGGCTAATATTCCTCTGGCCTCACATCCTCCTGATAAGGATTCCAGGAAGATTGATGCCATGGCAAAAAACAGTATATGGCAGCTTCTTTGGGACTCAGGCAGGAAAATTATATGGCTTATGTGCTAGATATCAGAAATCTAGGTGGGACACAGATGCAGTTAGCCAAGCAGGCCCATGGCCAGCTGGCTAGTGAGTTGGAACAGGTGGCTGCTGATGGCATTGAAGCCTCTGAAGTTCAATTTCATACTGCTGTTGATGTTAATGATGTTTCCTCTAGGGTCATGGCCACTTCTGTAGCTTTCTCCGTAGGTTGGCATGGCTCAGATGCACTAATCTGTCCCAAGATACTCAGTCAAAGGCTATGGATTTTCCTGTTGTGGGTAATTCTCTGTTTGGGGAACAAACAGAAAACTACATGAAAAAGATGGATGAATACAGAACTACCTACAAAAGTGCCCAGGCTAAGGAGAGGCATGCCACTCCACAGAGGCACGCTCCCAGAGGTAGGGGCAGGCCTTTCCACAGGCCTTTTTACCAATTTCAGGCCTCCTCTGCATTTGCACAGAGGGGTTTCTTTAGAGGCAGAGGTAGACGGGGCACAAGTAAACCGTCCCCCTCCCCTCAGCCTAAGGCTACTGCCAAGCAGGCACCCTGATGGGGTGCCCAGGGCCGATTCTCCTGTACCAGTGGGGGGCAGGTTGGTTTATTTCAGCCAGAACTGGGTGTCCCTAACTTCGGACAGGTGGGTTCTGGAGGTAATAGGCCAGGGTCTGGTTCTCAGCTTCAAACAGTTTCCGAAGATGAGAGCCAGACATTTTCCACCTGCAAATCCTTCAGAAGCCCTTGCTTTGGAAGCAGAGGTTTCTTCTCTTTGGACTGCAAAGCAGTAGAAAGGGTTCCTCCTGCCATCAGGGCAAGGGCTGTACTCAGATACTTTCTTACCCCAAAAGACAGGATAATGTGCTCATTTTAGATTTAAGGTACCTGAACAAGCATCTTTGAAACCAAAGTTCAAAATGTTAACTCTGACAATGATTTTGCCCTCCCTGAGGCCAGGGGACTGTTAGCTTCCCTGGACCTCAAGGATGCCTATTTTCATGTTCTGATCAGGCCTTCTCACCCAAAGTACCTCAGGTTCAACCAACCTCAGGCCAATACCAGTTCAGGGCAATGCCCTTCGGCCTTACCTCTGCGCCTAAGGGTATTCACGAAATGTCTAGCTGTGGTAGTGGCTCATTTAAGAAGGCAAGGGATTGCTGTGTTTCCTACCTGGATGACTGGCTCATAGTGGGTCAGTCCCCAGATCAGGTAAAATCCCACTTGCAAGTCACCCAGCAGCTTCTCACTTCCTGGATTCCTGCTGAATTTACCAAAGTCAGTTCTCGAACCAGTTCAGGTACTAACTTTCATAGGTGCAGAATTGAACACAAAGTTAGCCAGGGCATTTCTCCTCGGAAAGGGTAGACAGACTCATTGCCCTGGCATCCTCCTTTACCCCTGCGGGTCTCTTGACCAGCAAGGCATTTTCTGCAACCCTAGGGCACATGGCTGCTTCCACAGCTGTATTGCAAGGAGCAAGATTCCAGATGAGGGCCATTCAGTTCCATTTGAGGGCCTATTGGTCTCAAGGAGGGACCCCTTTCCAAATTGGTTCCAGTGACTCAAACCCTGATCCTGGCCTTACACTGGTGGCAGGATCAAAGCAATCTAAAACAAGGGGTTCCTTTCATTCCTGCTTCCCTCCTTCGCCTCACCATGGATGCTTCCTGTTAGGTGGGAGCTCACTTAAGCGACCTATCCACTCAGGGAGTGTGGTCTCCCAGGAATCTTTGCTCCACATCAGTCTTTTGGAACTCAGAGCTGTCCTTTTAGCTCTTCAGGCATTTTCAGCTTCTGTCCAGAACAATGTAGTTCAAGTCAGGACAGACAACACCACAACAATGTGGTACATCAACAAGCAAGGGGCACTCGGTCATCAGCCTTGTGCACCGAAGCAATGAAGTTGTGGTCTCTGGCTTACTCCTGAACACCTCCTGATAGCAGTTCACCTTCCAGGGAAGGACAATGTCCTGGCGGATGCCCTCAGCAGGATTTCTCAGGGCCATCACAAATGGGCTCTGAATCCTCAGGTGCTGGGTCAGTCTTTGCCAGATGGGGGCACCCTCAGATAGATCTTTCGCAGCCCCAGACAACCACCAACTTCCTCTGTTTTGTTGCAGGCCTCCAGTGCTGGGATCAGTCCCCTGGACGCCTTTCAGTTGGATTGGAAAGGAAGTTCCTGTATGCCTTTCCCCCTTTCCCTTCTTTTCAGGGTACTAGTAAAATCAGATCTCAGCCCTTCAAGGTGATTCTGATTGCTCAGATTGGGCCAGACAGCCCTGGTACCCACTGCTTCTGTCCTGACAGTTCACTCCTGCCCTGAGCTTGCCCAGAGTCCACGACTTACTGGCCTGTGCACAGGGAGAGTGTGGTATCCTGATCTCAATCCTCCATCTCAAGGCATGGCTCTTGAGGAGTTAGAATTGCTTGACTTACACCTTTCTCAAGGTGTTTTGATATTTTAAAGGCTTCAAGGAAGCCTTCCACTAGGGCCACTTACAATTCTAAGTGGAAAAGGTTTTCCATCTGGTGCTCTGAGAAGCAGATTATCCCAGAATCTGCTGATCTGCCCATTTACTGGACTATTTGGTCCATTTAAATTCCTTAGGCCTTAGGCCAGCTACCTTAAAGGTTCATCTGGCAGCTGTCTCTGCTTTTCTGTCAGCACGGAAGCCTGCTTCCTTTTCTTCTCACCCTGTGCTTTCCAAGTTTTTAAAGGGTTACTTCACCAACCCTCCTTTCGAGAACCAGCTCCCGCTTGGGACCTGAATGTTTGCATTGCTCAGTTAATGCAACCCCCCTTTGAGCCTCTGTCCTCAGCAGAGCTCAAGTTTCTGACTTGGAAAACTGTTTTCCTAGTGGCTATCACTTCTGCCAGATGCATAAGTGAACTACAGGCCCTGTCAGTGGGAGAAGATTTTATCTCTTTCCACAGAGATAAGGTAGTCCTCAGGACTAACAGAAAGTTTTTGCCTAAAGTGGTTTCAGATTTCCACCTGAACCAATCCATCTCTCTTCCAGTATTTTTCACTGAGCATTCTTCCTCAGGTGAGGGGAGTCTGTACAGCTTGGACGTCAAAAGAGCCTTAAGCTACTATTTGGAACACACCAAGGGTCACAGATTCGAATCCCTCCAACTCTTTCTTACCTATGGCAAGGTTGGCAAAGGGAAACCTGCCACTAAGAGGACAATTGCAAGGTGGATTGTCTCTTGTATCCAATTTTGTTATCAAAAACTAGGTAGAGAACCCCCCTCAGGACTGAGGGCTCACTCCACCAGGGGTACAGCTGCATCTCTAGCGGCTGCTAGAGATATTCCCATTCTGGAAATCTGTCAAGCTGCTACTTGGAAAACAGTTCACACTTTTACCAAGCATTATTCCCTGGATATTCAGTCCAGGAGAGATGCTCGTTTTGGCACAGCTGTGCTTCAGAGCCTATTTCCTAAGTAGGTTCTGACCCTCCTCCATGGAGGTACTGCTGTGTAATCTGATATAGTCATAATATAGCAAGACTTCATGGTGTTTTGAAGAAAAATTACTCACCTTAGTAATTGCTTTTCTTCTCATGGAGTCTTATATTATGACCACCTCCTCCTGCCCTCTCAGAACTTCTACTTGGGTAGGTGGCAAATTAGTGCAAGCACTGTGTCATGCCATTTAGTTCTTCCTTCACCCCTTTATTTAGGGTTAGGAATTAGGTATTTCTGTTTTAAGTAATATGTTGGCCCCTTCCTGGACTTGAGTCTTGGGGAAGGGGGTCTAATAGTGTTGTTAGGAAACTAATAATACTATTATTCATTGTTATTATTATTATTGCTGTTTATATTGTTGTTTATATTGTTGTTATTCCTACTAGTAGGTAGCCACTTGGCTAGTGTAGAGCTTTCACACAGACTTGTTGCTCAGTGTTAGCTTCAGAAGATCTGACAGTTTCATTTGAAACTGGCCAGATAGAGCTTTGGTATAGCGCCCTCGCGCTGTGGAACTCCAGACTCTCTGGAGTTAACTCTTTCCTCTCCGGGGCAGTTCAGCTGCAGTGGCTGACTGCATATAGTCATAATATAGCAAGACTCCATGAGAAGAAAAGTAATTACTAAGGTGAGTAATTTTTTCCTGTGGTATACAGGTTTGTCAACCTGGACCCCTCAACCAAAGTTATCACCCCCTTCTATGCTGCTAGAGACTTATATGTAAAATAAATCAGGCTTTTTTTTTTAATCGGTCACCTTTTGGTGGTTATCCCAATACAAAAGCCCCCAAACAACTTTCTATAATAATTGCCCCCTCACCCTCAGTCCATGATTTTGGGGGCTAGCCACAGTCTTAATGTTGCCTATCTCAGTTGCCCCTTCAACAGTGTGCCATGCTGTTACTCATACAGCCTTGATATGATTGTATTAGGAAACAAAGTTGGCGACCAGGAGTGAGAAGCTGGAGCATTTAGCATCATTGTTGGAAGGTGGAAATTAGGGACACGTCAATTCATCCTGGTCATTTTGCTCTGCAACATTTCCCCCAGACTATTAGCTCTGGCTTCAGTTGGCTCCCACGCCAATTCATTCCTGCACAATTTGCTCCCACTACATATTGTACTGTAGTCCAACAACAATTGCAGTACGACTTCCACTTCTGCATCCCTTAAACACATCACCCTCATCTGGTGGTTGAACTATGCCCACCTAGAGGTAATTTTATAATAATTACGTGAGGGGGGAAAATTGTCTAGGAAGAATTGATATGGGGATTAGTTGAAGGAGGTATTAGTGTAGGGCAAGTTGTCATGGAGTGAACTAGTTCTTCCTTCCACTCTGAAAAGGTTGCAGCACTGGCAACACTGGCAAATCGGAAACTTGTCGGGATCATAACTGGAAAAAGTGTGTGAAAATGTGACAAGATTTAAAAAGAACTGCCCTTAGTAGTGCAAAGAACTGGGCTGCCCACTTGTGAACCCCATGCAGTAAGAGACCGCAGTGATTCTTTGTCCCAGTACAAAGAAACTCACTGATTAGATAAGGCAGACAAGGCTACAGTGCTTGTTAAAGCCTTGTGACTAAACCTCTTGTGTGATAAGGGTGTTGAGCCTGAAGCCCCACAGGTCTGGTCAGAACTGGAACTTGCATTGTATAGTAAGTTTCAGAACTCAATACAGCAGACATGGGGAGGGGGAGAGTGTCCCACAGAGTGGTAATAAAAGGTACCCATGTGCACACACTGAGCTACTTCCTACATTGTTGGGTATTGACTCACACTGCCTAAACCCTCTGGGGGAAACTGCATTGGTGTCACCCCCACACAACCAGACAATCCCCGTTGATAGACAATTCTTTATGCAAAGGGAGGGGAGACAGAGACAACAGTCTTGCCTAGAGAGAACAGAGCTCTGGGAAAGGCAGTGATTCTGGTGCCACAACATTGGAGCCATAGGCAGATTTAGAGGGGGGGCTAAGGGTGCTATAGGTCCCCCATCATGGAGCTCCTCTTTTAGTAACACACTGTGCTGTATTCTTTATCAGTATGCACTAATGCCTCCATGAAAGCTGCCTGTGCCACACAGGTCTCATCTGTCCCCTGCAGAGCTGGCCTTGGCTAGGTGCAAACTGTGCCCCTGTACCTTGGGGGCACATGCTTTTTTCTTGAGGAAAAAAAATTAAAACATTTAAAAATGCCTACATGTTGTTAGAGATGAAAATGTTTACCAACAAATGAAAGTGGAAGACAACTGCCTCTGTTACTGTTCCAAAGGTGGGGGCAGCTTTGCTGCAGTGAAAAAGATTAAGTTAAGGAAGTGCTAATGGTGTTACTCATACTTTGCACCTCTCAGATTGACTGCTTTCACAAACAAAGGGCTATATTGACAAGAGAACTTGTTTGTAACCTGGACATGTAGGTGAAACAATGAATGATATGGCAAAATATGTTTCAAAAGTAGCGCTCAAAACGGTTTAAAAACCTGACCAGCACAGAGCAAAACTGGATTTCCTGTTAGGGACCCTGAAAATCTGATCACCAGGTAAAAAAACTTGAGCGGTGGCACGTGGCAACCTTACTGGTGTCCCATGATAATCCTCTCTATTCTGTTTCTCTCACACTTCCAGAAAAGTTAAGTTGTTTAACTTGTTTACAAATCAGAGTATCGGAGGTGTGAGTGTCCAGTGATGATGTCCCTGTCCTTACAGAAATGAATATGGTACTAGTACCGTACTTACTTAAGTTCTTGCTCCAGGCTCAGTCCGATTCATTTCCAATAGTGAAGTCAAATAATTCAGTGCAGTCAGTGGCACTAATTAAAAGATGCCGGTTAAACTAGTTGGGGGGCTAGCTGCTGGGACTGCACAGGACATTAGTGTTCCATCAAACTGGGTGTGTAATAAATGTAGTACAGTACTAGTGTTATTAATTTCTAGTATGAGGAGCTTAAATTCATGACATTTAAATTGTTTAAGGTCACTGCTAGTTTTGTCCTATATGGCAATTTGATTTTGGTGTGGATTGTAGGAGGAGTTGGAGAGTAGTGCCTCTTGTACTATGCTAGGAATAGCACCAAACTAATGCTGGGGTAAGTCTGGTCTCAGTGACAGCATGAACCAGGAGAGGCAGAAACTGGTACATGAGACCTTTGAACTGAGGTAAAAACGCAGCAGCACGTACTATGTGTCTAATCTGTGTTGTCTTTTCAGTCATGGTTGTAAAGTGTGAATGCGCACACAAGGAAATTAACAGACATAGGACTTTGAAGGTATTCTGCTGTATATTATGGAATGGCAGTTTCTGCATATTGAGAGCAAAATGCCCTGACTGGCTCATGTCTCAGAGCTCCGCCTGGCTCAATAAACAGAAAATGTCCTTCCGGATTGCCTTCTCCCCAGCAACCACCCTTACCCCCAGGTAATGTCTCCTTAGAACTCCTAGTGGCACTTTATTATTTATATACTAGACTAATTGTAAGTAATTGAAGCCTTGTACACCTTTGTATTACTGAAATTGCTTTGTGTGTTCTTTTACTATATCTCACCTGTAATGTTCTCCATTGTTGTACTCCACCACCAATTGTTGTCTACCCTCCCTGTGACGAGGTGCCTTGTAATGAGTCTTTAGGCGCTTTACAGTGGCAGTCTTGCAACGAATAAGCTGTTATGGAAGGACCTTACTGTTCCATCCAGTGCTGTGTAAACGCTTATTAGTTCCATTGTAAAATGAACGGTCGCCTGAAACGTACCATGGTGTAGGTGGTTTGTCCCAATGTGCTATTGCAGTGCGAGTGTAATGCGCCCATTCTGGAGCAAACAACTCTAGCTCTAAAAAGGAATACTGCACCAGTACAGATGGCAGGGTGCTTTGTGATGAAAAATAGAAATCGTGTAATCAGAACGTGGAGCGGAACATGCTGTATTGGCGCTACACAGGTAACGCTTGTTTCGGCATAGAAGTGTGTGTGTAAAAGGGCCTTTTGACTCAAAGGTTGTAAATCCGAATTGTGAAATAAAGTTGCCAACAGAAGTCATAAGACCTTGTTTTGCTCATTGGCACAGGCAATTACAAAACCGGAAAAAAAAGTGATAGAATCAAATATTTAGTTTATGTAGTTCTGTGTGTTGAATGGGGGTAAGTTGTGATGTACCAAAGCAAATGCTGTTGCTAATAAAAAAAATGCATTTTGATATTTGTTTAAAAACTATTTCTGTCTGCTTACTGACTTCTTTGGTTTATCATAACAAGCATTTGTCAATGCCGAATGTTGCTTGCTTCTATGTGCTGTTTAGGTATTTGAAGTCACTGAGTGCAAATATTTAAAATTTTGCGAACTTACGGCGTATCGTGGAACTGCAAGTAATGCACGTCAGAAACAGTCATTGTTAGAAAATTTTTCACTGAATTGTTCAACATAGTCATTTTAAGACCTCTGGTCATGAACAGTGTCAGTGTGATTTTGTTAATGTATCCCATACATTGAGTTTGCACACCGACTGCGCCATTGTGCTTCATGGGTGGAAACACGTTTGGACAGGATGTGAAAATGACAGCTGTACTGCTCATAAGGAGGTGTGGTAAAATGGCAATTTTGAAAATCTGGAGTGAAAATATTGAAAATTTTTGAACTTACGAGCCTGCGTAGGAACTGCGCAATGCACGCTCGTAAAACAGTAATTTTTAGGAATTATTTCACCAAATTTTCAACATAGCCATTTTAAGACCTCTGCTCATGAACAGTGTCACTGTGATTTTCTTAATTTGTCCCGTACATTGATTTCGCACACCGACTGCACCATTCAAACAACATGAAGTCTTGCTATATTATGACATATGCAGTTTGTCCCACCATTAGAACTGCTCGAGGTGAAAGAGTTAACTCCATTCTAAGAATGGAACTTAGAACTCGAGCTCTATTAGAGAAGTTCTGTCTTGGTTATTTCAAACTAAAACTGTCAGATTCTTTACTCCGCCTCACTGAACAGTCGCCTCGGAGATTTCTCCTACTGCTCGGTTAATTTCACGGTTTAAACAGTATTTTTCAGTTAAATTCAACCGCGTAGTATTATTATTTTAACCGCAAACCGATCAGTTCAAGCTCTGTCTGTGGTATTGTAAATAATAGACAGGTTTTATTTCTGTGTGGAACTTGTAAATGTTTATCAATTCGGTTCGAACCGATCAGGTTGGTTAAAACTTTAAAGAGTAAGCATTTTAAAGCTTTTAGAGTGCGGTTCCAGGTTCTTATCAGTTCTAAAAAAAACGGATTTTGGTTGGGAACCGATAAGGGTGTCTTGCCTGGCACTGCCGTTAAAAGGGCAAGTTTCTTGGTTAGGCTGGCATCATGTCTGAGAAACCCAAAAGAAAAAACCAGGCCCACTGGGTTTCAACACTGTAGTGTCTGTGGGGAAGCCTTTGTCAAGGCTGACCCACACACTACATGTGTTTATTGTCTGGGGTTGACCACCTCTATTCAGACTGCCAGATTTGTAAAAATTTCCCTGCAGCCACCCTGGATAAGAGAGTGGGCAGGCTCAGGGAACGAGAGGCCAAAAAGTCCGCTGACCCGGATGGCCAGCCCGGTTCGGTGCCAACCGAACCTGAGGGAGTGCCCTCTCACCAGGGCAGACTTCCTCGGAAGAAGCTGGATCTGAGGAGCCAGTTCCAGCTAAAGATAATAAAAAATCAGCAGGTAGGGAGTCCAAAATTCCTTCCCCAACTGCTGCAGAAATGGCAAAAGCTATACAAATTGTACAGTCACTTTCTCCGGTTCCGTCCGAACCGCCACTGTCTGGTAAAAGGTTGGTTCGGCCGGTTCCACTGGTTCAAGAATATGATATTGGAGATTTTTATGAACCAGAAGAGGGGGAGGAGGATTATGAACAGTGTGAATGTGACTTTGAGAGTCTGGATGTGCCCGTTAGACCGGACATCTCCCCAGACAGATCCTTAGAATCTCCCCCTATGCTTTCTGAGTCCCCTTTTCATTTTCTGTTTTATAAAAAGGTTGCTGAATCCTCCAGCTCCCATTGAGGAAGCTGTGGATGAGCAAGAGGAACCTGATTTTGTAGAAAGGATGGATTTTCCAGAGTCTAGAGATTGTCTATTCCTTGCATAATTCATTTAGGAAACGAACAATAAAAATTTTAATAGCTCCTAATTCTGTGCCTCCTGTGGACAAAAAGATGGACAGGAGGTACACTCTGTCAGGTCCTGATACAGAATTCCTTTCACAGCATTGCAGTCATGTTGGTGTGGTTCAGGCTGCAGTCTGTGATAAAGCTAATATTCCCTTGGCTTCACATCCTCCTGACAAGGTTTCCAGGAAGAGTGATGCCATGAAAAAAAAATTAATAAATACATGGCAGCGCCCTTGGGACTCAGGCAAGCAAATTACATGGCTTATGTAGCAAGGTTTCAAAAATCTAGATGGGACACTGTCATGGCTTTTGGACAAACAGGCCTCTGGCCAGCTTGCTAATGAGCTGGAGCAGGTGGCTGCTGATGGCATTGAGGCATCCAATGCTGCTGTGGATTTTAATGCTGTATCCTCTAGAGTCATGGCTACATCTGTAGCTTTTCGATGTTGGCCTGGCTCAGGTGTACTAGATTGTCACAGGATACCCAGACTAAGGCTATGGATTTTCCTGTGGTAGGGAATTCTCTGTTCAAACAACATGAAGTCTTGCTATATTATGACTTATTGCAGTTAGCCACAGCACTTGAACTGCCCCGGAGAGGAAAGAGTTAACTCCATAATGAATGGAGTTCTCAGCGCGCGCGCTTTACTGAAAGCTCTATCTGGCTAGTTTCAAACTGAAACTGTTAGATTCTTTACTCCGCCTCACTGAACAGTCGCTCCGGAGATCTCTTCTTCAGCTCGGTTCATTTCTCAGTTAAAACAAGTAATTCTCGGTTTAAATAAACCGGGAAAAGTGTTTATTTTACCGCATTTCGGTTCAAAGCTCTATCTGGTAAACCGTAAGTACAGGTCTTTTAGTCTGTGTGGAAAATATATTTATCGGTTCGGTTTTGAACCGATCGGTTTGGTTAAAAAGACGTTTTAAAGTATTGTATGGACATTTAGAGTGCGGTTCCCGGTTCTTATCGGTTCTAAAAAAACCAAACTTTTTAATTTGTTTTTTTCAAATACCCGTGACACGGTTAGGAACCGATAAGGGTGTCTTGCCTGGCACTGCCATTAAAAGGGCAAGTTTTGGTTAGGCTGGCATTATGTCTGAGAAACCCAAAAGAAAAACCGGGCCCACTGGGTTTCAACACTGTGATGCTTTTGGGGAAGCCTTTGCCAAGGCTGACCCACACACCACATGTGTTTATTGTCTGGGGTTTGACCACCTCCAGTCAGACTGCCAGATTTGCAAGAATTTTCCTGCAGCCACCCTGGAAAAAGATTGGGCAGGCTCAGGAACGAGGGTAAAAAGTCCGCTGACCTGATGGCCAGCCCGTCCAGTGCCCACTGGACCAGAGGAGTGCCTCTGACCAGGGCGAGACTTCCTCAAGAAGAAAAGCTGGTTCTGAGGAACCAGCCCCAGTAAAAGTCTAAAAAATCAGCAGGTCTGAGTACAAAATTTCTCCAACTGCTGCAGAGATAGCAAAAGCCATACAAATTGTCCAGTCATTGTCTCAGGGACCGTCCGAACCACCACTAGCTGGTAAAAGGTTGGTTCTGTCTGGTCCCAGTGGTTCAGGAGTATGATGTTGAAGAATTTTATGAACCACAGGAGGGGAGGAGGATTATGAGCAGTATGTATGTGGCTGGAGGGTCTGGATGTGCCCATTGAACCGGACATCTCTCCAGACAGACCATTAGAATCTCCCCCTATGCTGTCTGAGTCCCCATCTCATTTTATTTTTTATAAAAAAGTTGCTGAAACCCTCCAGCTTCCCTTAGAAGAGGCTGTGGATGAGCAAGAAGAGCCTGATTATGTTGAGATGATGGATATTCCAGAGTCTAGGAGATTGTCTATTCCTTTGCATAAGTCTTTTAGGAAGCAAACAATGAAAATTTTAAAAAATCCAGTTCTGTGCCTCCTGTCGATAAAAATATGGACAGGAGGTATGCTTTATCAGGCCCTGATACAGACTTCCTTTCTGAGCAGTGTAGTCATGAGAGTGGTACAGGCTGCAGCCTGTGACATAACATTCCCTGGCTTCACATCCTCCTGATAAAGATTCTAGGAAGATTGATGCCATGGCAAAAAGCAGTATATGGCAGCCTCTTTGGGACTCAGGCAGGCAAATTATATGGCTTATGTAGCTAGATATCAGAAATCTAGATGGGATACAGTTATGCAGTTAGCCAAGCAGGCCCATGGCCAGCTGGCTAGTGAATTGGAACAGGTGGCTGCTGATGGCATTGAAGCCTCTAAAGTTCAATTTCATGCTGCTGTTGATGTTAATGATGTTTCCTCTAGGGTCATGGCCACTCTGTAGCTTTCCAGGGTTGGCATGGCTCAGGTGCACTAATCTGTCACAGGACACTCAGTCAAAAGCTATGGATTTTCCTGTGGTAGGAAATTCTCTGTTTGGGGAGCAGACAGAGAACTATATGAAAAAGATGGATGAATACAGAACTACCTACAAAAGTGCCCAGGCCAAGGAGCGGCATGCCACTCCACAGAGGCACACGCCCAGAGGTAGGGGCAGGCCTTTCCACAGACCTTTCTATCAATCCCAAGCTTCCTCTGCTTATGCTCAGAGGGTTTTTTTTCAGAGGCAGAGGCAGACAGGCGCAGGCAAGCCGTCCCCACCCCTCAGCCTAAGGCATCTGCTAGCAGGCACCTGACGGGTGCCCAGAGCCGATTCTCCTGTACCAGTAGGGGGCAGGTTGGCTTACTTCAGTCAGAACTGGGTGTCCATAACCTCGGACAAATGGGTTCTGGAAGTGGTAAGCCAGGGTCTGGTTCTCAGCTTCAAACATTTTCCAAAGATGAGGGCCAGACACTTTCCACCTGCAAGCCCCCTAGAGGCCCTTGCCCTGGAAGCAGAGGTCTCTGCCCTGTTAAATTGCAAAGCAGTGGAAAGGGTTCCTCCCTTTCACCAGGGCAAGGGTCTGTACTCCAGATACTTCAAACACCATGAAGTCTTGCTATATTATAACATTAGCAGTCAGCCACTGCAGCTGAACTGCCCCGGAGAGGAAGGAGTTAACTCCAGAGGATCTGGAGTTCTACAGCGAGGGCGCTGTGCCCAAAGTTTATCTGGCAGTTTCAAATGAAACTGTCAGATTCTTTACTCCGCTCACTGAACAGTCGCCCGAGATCAGCTCTTCAGCTCGGTTCATTCTCGGTTCAAGAGAGTAGTTTTCGGTTCATTTGAACCGGCAAAAGTCATTATTTTTACCGCATTTCGGTTCTAAAGCTCTATCTGGTAACCGTAAGTACAAAAATTCAAGTCTGTGTGGAAAATTAATTATCGGTTCGGTTTGAACCGATCGCTGGTTTTTCTGCCTTTAAAACTGTACTGTGGTTTTAGAGGCGGTTCCGGTTCTTATCGGTTCTAAAAACCGAAATTATTACGGTTTTTCAAATACCCGTGACTATGGTTAGGAACCGATAAGGGTGTCTTGCCTGGCACTGCCATCAAAGGGCAAGTTTTTGGTTAGGCTGGCATTATGTCTGAGAAACCCAAAAGAAAAACCGGGCCCACTGGGTTTCAACACTGTGATGTCTGTGGGGACGCCTTTGCCAAGGCTGACCCACACACCACTTGTGTCTATTGTCTGGGGGCTGACCACCTCCTGTCAGACTGCCAGGTGTGTAAAAATTTCCCTGCAGCCACCCTGGAGAAGAGATTGGGCCGGCTCAGGGAACGAGAGGCCAAAAAGTCCGCTGACCCGGATGGCCAGCCCGGTTCAGTACCCACTGGACCAGAGGGAGTGCCCTCTGACCAGGGCGAGACTTCCTCGGGCAAAAGGAAGACTGGTTCAGAGGAACCAGTCCCAAGTAAAAGACAAAGAAATCAGGAGGTTTGGAGTCCAGAATTGTGTCTCCAACTGCTGCAGAGATAGCTAAAGCCATTCAGATTGTCCAGTCACTGTCTCAGGGATCTGTAGAACCACCAACAATTAGTAAAAGGTTGGTTCGTTCAGTCCCAGTGGTTCAGGATTTTGAAGTTGAGGATTTTTATGAACCACAGGAGGGGGAGGAGGAATTTGATCAATATATGTGTGGCTGGGAGGGTCTGGACGTGCCCATTGAACTGGGCATTTCTCCAGACAGACCTTTAGAATCTCCCCCTATTCTGTCTGAGTCCCCTTCTTTCTTTATTTTTTACAAAAAGGTTGCAGAAACCCTCCAGCTTCCTTTAGAGGAGGCTGTGGATGAGCAAGAGGAGCCTGATTATGTGGAAATGATGGATATTCCAGAGTCTAGGAGGTTGTCTATTCCTTTGCATAAGTCATTTAGGAGCAAACAACAAAGATTTTAAAATCCTCATTCTGTCCCTCCTGTAGATAAAAAATGGACAGAAGGTATACTTTGTCAGGCTCGGATACAGACTTCCTTACTGAACAGTGTAGTCATGTAGGTGTGGTACAAGCTGCAGCCTGTGACAAGGCTAATATTCCTCTGGCCTCACATCCTCCTGATAAGGATTCCAGGAAGATTGATGCCATGGCTAAGAAACAGTATATGGCAGCTTCTTTGGGACTCAGGCAGGCAAATTATATGGCTTATGTGGCTAGATATCAGAAATCTAGGTGGGACACAGTATTGTAGTTAGCCAAGCAGGCCCATGGCCAGCTGGCTAGTGAGTTGGAACAGGTGGCTGCTGATGGCATTGAAGCCTCTAAAGTTCAATTTCATACTGCTGTTGATGTTAATGATGTTTCCTCTAGGGTCATGGCCACTTCTGTAGCTTTCTGTGAGGTTGGCGTGGCTCAGATGCACTAATCTGTCCCAAAATACCCAGTCAAAGGCTATGGATTTTCCTGTAGTAATTCTCTGTTTGGGGAGCAAACAGAAAACTATATGAAAAGATGGATGAATACAGAACTATCTACAAAAGTGCCCAGGCTAAGGAGAAGCATGCATGCCACAAAGGCATGCTCCCAGAGGTTGGGGCAGGCCTTTTCCAGGCCTTTACCACTTCAAGCCTCCTCTGCTGTCTCGCAGAGGGGTTTCTTCAGAGGCAGGTAGACGAGGCACAAGCAGACAGTCCCTCCCTCAGCCTGATGCTGCTAAGCAGGCACCCTGATGGGGTGCCCAGGGCGATTCCTCCTGTACCAGTGGGGGCAGGTTGGCCTATTTCAGCCGGAACTGGCTGTCCCTAACCACGGACAGATGGGTTCTGGAGGTAATAGGCCAGGGTCTGGTTCTCAGCTTCAAACACTTTCCAAAGATGAGAGTCAGACATTTTCCACCTGTAAATCCTTCAGAAGCCCTTGCTTTGGAAGCAGAGGTTTTCTCTTCTGGACTGCAAAGCAGTGGAAAGGGTTCCTCCTTGCCATCAGGGCAAGGGCTTTATTCAAGATACTTTTACCCCAAAGACAGGAGAATGGAGGCCCATTCTAGATTTAAGGTACCTGAACAAGCATCTTTTGAAACCAAAGTTCAAAATGTTGACTCTGGCAATGATATTGCTCTTCCCTAAGGCCAGGGACTGGCTAGCTTCCCTGACCTCAAGGATGCCTATTTTCATGTTCTGAATCAGGCCTTCTCACCGAAAGTACCTCCGGGTTCGAACTGCCCTCAGGCCACTACCAGTTCAGGGCAATGCCCTTCAGCCTGACCTTCTGCTCGAAGGGTATTCACAAAATGTCTCGCTGTAGTAGTGGCTCACTTAAGAAGGCAAGGGTTGTTGTAGCCTACCTGGACGACTGGCTCATTGCGGTCAGTCTCCAGGTCAGGTGAAAACCCATTTGCAAGTCACCCAGCAGCTTCTCACTTCCCTGGGATTCCGCTAAACTTACCAAAGTCAGTTCTGGAACCGTTCAGGTCCTAACTTTCATAGGCGCAGAATTGAACACAAGGTTAGCCAGGGCTTTTCTTCCCCGGGAAAGGGTGGACAGACTCATCGCCTGGCATCCTCCTTTACCCTGGTCTCTCGACCAGCAAGGCATTTTCTGCAGCTCTGGGCACATGGCTGCTTCCACAGCTGTCGTGCAGGAGCAAGATTCCAGATGAGGGACATTCAGTTCCATTTGAGGGCCTATTGGTCTCAAAGGAAGGACCCCTTACCAAGTTGGTTCCAGTTACTCAAACTCTGATCCTAGCCCTCCACTGGTGGCAGGTCCAGAGCAATTTAAGACAGGGGTTCCCTTCATTCCCATTTCTCCACCCCCACCTCACCACGGATGCCTCCCTGTTAGGTGGGGGCCCACCTGGCGATCTTACACCCAGGGGTGTGGTCTCCTCAGGAATCTCTGCTCCACATCAATCTGTTGGAACTCAGAGCTGTCTTTTTAGCTCTTCGGTGTTTTCAGATTCTGTCCAGAACAAAGTGGTTCAAGTCAGGACAGACAATACCACCACAATGTGGTACATCAACAACAAGGGGCACTCGGTCTTCAGCCTTGTGCATCGAAGCAATGAAGTTGTGGTCTCTGGCCTACTCCCTGAACACCTCCTCCTGATAGCGGTTCACCTCCCAGGAAGGACAATGTCTCAGCGGACGCTCAGCAGAATTTCTCAGGGCCATCACTTAATGGGCTCTGAATCCACAAGTGCTGGGGTCCGTTTTTTGCCAGATGGGGCACTCCTCAGATAGATCTTTCGCAGCCCCAGACAACCATCAACTTCCTCTTTTCTGTTGCAGGCCTCCAGTACTGGGCTCAGTCCCTCTGGACGCCTTTCTGTTGGACTGGAAAGGGAAGTTCCTGCATGCCTTCCTCCCTTTCCTCTCTTTTCAGGGTACTAGTAAAAATCAGATCTCAACCCTTGCAGAGTGATTCTGATTGCCCCAGATTGGGCCAGACAGCCCTGGTACCCTCTGCTTCTGTCCTGGCAGTCACCCTGCCCTGAGCCTACCCAGAGTCCACGACTTACTGGCCTGTGCACAGGAGAGTGTGGTATCCGGACCTCAAACCCTCCACCTCAAGGCTTGGCTCTTGAGGAGCTAGAATTTGTTGACTCTACACCTTCTCAAGGTGTCATGGATATTTTAAAGGCTTCTAGGAAGCCTTCCACTAGGGCCACTTATAATTCTAAGTGGAAGAGGTTTTCCATCTGGTGCTCTGAGAGGCAGATTATCCCAGAATCTGCTGATCTTCCCATTCTTCTGGAATATTTGGTCCATCTGAATTCCCTAGGCCTTAGACCAGCTACCCTGAAGGTTCATCTGGCAGCTGTCTCTGCTTTTGTGTCAGCAGGGAAGCCTGCCTCCCTTTCTTCTCACCCTGTGTTCTCCAAGTTTTTTAAAGGGTTACTTCATACTAACCCTCCTTTTCGGGAACCAGCTCCCGCCTGGGACCTGAATATTGCATTGCTCAGTTAATGCAACCCCCTTGAGCCTCTGTCTTCAGCAGAGCTTCAAGTATTTAACTTGGAAACCGTTTTCCTAGTAGCTATCACCTCTGCCAGACGCATAAGTGAGTTACAGGCCCTGTCAGTGGAAGAAGATTTATCTCTTTCCACAGAGATAAGGTAGTCCTTAGACTAATAGAAAGTTTTGCCTAAGGTGGTTTCTGATTTCCACCTGAATCAATCTATCTCTCTCCCAGTATTTTTCACTGAGCATTCTTCCTCAGGTGAGAGGAGACTGCACAGCTTGGATGTCAAAGAGCCTTAAGCTACTATTTAGAGCGCACTCAGAGGTCATAGGTCTGAATCCTCCAACTGTTTCTTACCTATGGCGGGTTGGCAAAGGAAACCTGCCACTAAGTAGAACAATTGCAAGGTGGATTGTTTCTTGTATCCAATTCTGTTATCAGAAACTAGGTAGAGTACCCCCTCAGGATTGAGGGCCCACTCCACCAGGGGTACAGCTGCGCCTCTAGCGGCTGCTAGGGACATTCCATTCTGGAGATTTGTCAAGCTGCTACCTGAAGACAGTTCACACCTTTACCAAGCATTATTCCCTGATGTCCAGTCCAGGAGAGATGCTCGGTTTGGCACAGCTGTGCTTCAGAGCCTATTTCCTAAGTAGGTTCTGACCCTCCTCCATGGAGGTACTGCTGTGTAATCTGTTAATGTTATAATATAGCAAGACTTCATGGTGTTTGAAGAAAAATTACTCACCTTAGTAATTGCTTCTTCTCATGGAGTCTTGCTATTATAACCACCTCCCTCCTGCCCCTCTCAGAACCTCTACTTGGGTAGGGTGGCGAATTGGTGCAAGCACTGTGTCATGCCATTGTAGTTATCCTTTACCCTCTTTCCTTTGGGTTAGGGATCTGGTTGCTTTCATTTAGGTTATTTATATTGCCTCCTTCCTGGACTTGAGTCTTGGGGAAGGGGTTCATAATGTGCTTGTCAAGGTGGTGAAACTAACCATAATACCATCAATTTTGTTATTATGGTTCTGGGTGTTTCTTTGTTGGTTATATTGTTGTTACTACTACTAGTAGATAGCCATGGGCTAGTGTAGTTTTTCCACACAGACTTTCTGTTCTTTGATGTTAGCTTGTAAAGATCTGACAGTTTCATTTGAAACTGCCAGATAGAGCTTTGGGCACAGCGCCCTCGCGCTGTAGAACTCCAGATCCTCTGGAGTTAACTCCTTCCTCTCCGGGGCAGTTCAGCTGCAGTGGCTGACTGCTAATGTTATAATATAGCAAGACTCCATGAGAAGAAAAGCAATTACTAAGGTGAGTAATTTTTTCTTCCTTACACCAAAAAAGACAGGAGAAATGCGGCCCATCCTAGACTTAAGATATTTGAACAAACACCTTTTGAGACCAAAGTTCAAAACGTTAACTTTGGCAATGATTTTGCCCTCACTGAGGCCAGGGGACTGGCTAGCCTCCCTGGACCTCAAAGATGCTTATTTTCATGTCTTAATCCAGGCCTTCTCACCGAAAGTACCTCAGGTTCAACTGCCCTCAGGCCACTACCAGTTCAGGCAATGCCTTGGTCTTACCTCTGCTCCAAGGGTATTCACAAAATGTCTGAGCCGTGGCAGTGGCTCATTTAAGAAGGCAAGGGGTTGCTGTTTTTCTCTACCTGGATGACTGGCTCATTGCTGGGCAGTCTCCAGAACAGGTGAAATCCCACTTGCAAGTCACCCAGCAGCTTCTCACCTCCCTGGGATTCCTGCTAAACCTACCAAAGTCAGTTCTAGAACAAGTTCAGGTATTTACTTTCATAGGTGCGGAATTGAACACAAAGCTGGCCAGGGCCTTCCTCCCCTTGGAAAGGGTAGAGAAGTTGATTGACCTGGCCTCCTCTTTCACCCTGCAGGTCTCTCGACCAGCAAGACACTTTTGCAGCTTCTAGGGCACATGGCTGCCTCCACAGCTGTAGTGCAGGGAGCAAGATTCCAGATGAGAGACATTCAGTTTCATTTGAGGGCCTGTTGGTCCAAAGGAGGGACCCCTTGCCAAACTGGTTCCTAGGACTCAACTCTGATCCTAGCTCTTCAGTGGTGGCAGGATCAGAACAATTTAAGACAGGGGTCCCTTCATTCCTATTTCCACTCCCTCACCCTCACTACGGATGCCTCCCTCCTGGGGTGGGAGCACACTTGCGACCTCTCCACAGGGAGGTGTGGTCCCCCTGAATCTCTGCTCCACATCAACTTGCTGGAACTCAGAGCTGTCCTTTTAGCTCTTCAAGCTTTTTCTGCATCTGTCCAGAACAAGTAGTCCAGGTCAGAACAGACACAATGCCACAACAATGTGGTACATCAACAAGCAAGGGGCACTCGCTCGGTCCGGGCCTGTGCACCGAGGCAATGAAGTTGTGATCTCTGGCCTACTCCCCGAACACTTTCATTAGCAGTTCATCTGCCAGGAAGGACAATGTCTAGCGGATGCTCTCAGCAGGATTTCTCAGGGCCATCCACGAATGGTTCCTGAATCCTCGAGTGCTGAGAACAGTCTTTCCAGATGGGGCACCCTCAGATTGATCTTTTGCAGCCCCAGACAACCACCAACTTCCAGTGTTCTGCTGCAGGCCCCCAGTGATGGGCTCAGTCCCTGGATGCCCTTCTTTTGGATTGGGAAGGAAGTTCCTGTATGCCTTCCTCTTTTTTCAAGGTGTTAGTAAAATCAGATCCCAACCTTGCAAAGTGATTCTGATTGCACCAGACTGGGCCAGGCAACCTTGGTACCCACTCCTGCTATCACTGACAGTCCACCTTCCCCTGTGCCTTCCCAGGATTCACAATCTGCTGACCTGTGCCCAGGGGAGAGTATGGTATCCGAACCTCAAATCCCTCAACCTCAAGGCCTGGCTCTTGAAGAGTTAGAATTTGCTGATTTACACCTTTCTCAAGGTGTCCTTGATATTTTAAAGGCCTCTAGGAAGCCTTCCACTAGAGCCACTTATAATTCCAAGTGGAAAAGGTTTTCCATCTGGTGTTCTGATAAGCATATTGTCCCAGAATCTGCTGATTTGCCCATTTTGCTGGACTACATGGTCCATCTTAATTCTTTGGGCCTCAGGCCAGCTACCTTAAGAGTCCACTTGGCAGCTGTCTCTGCTTTTATCTCAGCAGGAAGCCTTCCTCCTTTCTTCTCACCCTGTGTTTTCAAGTTTTTGATGTTACTTCATACTAACCCTCCTTTTCGGGACCCAGCCCCTGCCTGGGACCTTAATGTTTGCATTGTTCAGTTAATGCAACTCCTTGAACCCCTGTCTTCGCAGACCTTAAGTTCTTAACTTGGAAAACTGTATTTTTATGGCCATCACTTGCTAGATGTAAGTGAGTTACAAGCCCTTTCAGTAGAAAATGATTTTATTTCTTTCACAGGGATAAGGTAGTCCTCAGGACTAACAGAAAGTTTTACCAAAGTGGTTTCGGATTTCCATCTTAACCAATCCATCTCCTTCCAGTATTTTTTCACTGAGCACTCTTCCTCTGGTGAAAGGAGATTGTACAGTTTGGATGTTAAGAGGGCAATGAGTTATTATCTGAACGCACCAAGGGTCACAGGTTCAATCCCACTAACTCTTTCTCACCTATGGTGAGGTCGGCAAAGGAAAATCCTGCCACTAAGAGGACAATTGCCAGGTGGATTGTCTCTTGTATCCATTCTTGCTACCAAAACTGGGTAGAGAACCTCCCTCAGGATTGAGGGCCCATTCTATCAGGGGTACAGCTGCATCTCTAGCGGCTGCTAGAGATATTCCTATTTTGGAAATCTGTCAAGCTGCAACCTGGAAAACAGTTCACACTTTCACCAAGCATTACTCCCTGGATATCCAGGCCAGGAGAGATGCTCAGTTTGGCACAGCCGTGCTTCAGAGCCTATTCCCTAAGTAGGTTCTGGCCCTCCTCCATGGAGGTACTGCTGTGTAATCTGCTATAAGTCATAATATAGCAAGACTTCATGTTGTTTGAAGAAAAAATTACTCACCTTAGTAATTGTTTTTCTTCTAATGGAGTCTTGCTATATTATGACCACCCCCCAAACCTGCCCCTCTCAGAACTTCTACTTGGGTAGGGTGTGGGCAAATTAGTGCAAGCACTGTGTCATGCCATTATAGGTGTTTTTCCCCTCTTTTCTTTTAGGATTGGGGAAATTAGGTACTACTGTTATTGGTTTGTGTGTTGGCCCCCCTCCTGGACTTGAGTCTTTGGGGAGGGGGTCTAGTAGTGCTTGTCAGGGGTGATATTAGTTGTTGTTGTTGTTATTGTAGTTGTTGTTACTAGTAGGTAGCCATTTGGCTAGTGTAGGGTACTTTCCACACAGACTTTTAGTGAGTGTTGGCTCCGTAAAGATCTGACAGTTTCAGTTTGAAATTAGTCAGACAGAGCTTTCAGTAAAGCGCTCGCGCTGAGAACTCCATTCATTATGGAGTTAACTCTTTCCTCTCCGGGGCAGTTCAAGTGCTGTGGCTAACTGCAATAAGTCATAATATAGCAAAACTCCATTAGAAAAAAAACAATTACTAAGGTGAGTAATTTTTTCTTTGGGGAGCAGACAGAGAATTATATGAAGAAGATGGATGAATATAGGACTACCTATAAGAGTGCCCAGGCCAAGGAGCGGCAAGCCACTCCTCAGAGGCACACCCCCAGGGGTAGGGGTAGGCCTTTTCACAGGCCTTTTTACCAAACCCAGGTCTCCTCTGCTTATGTTCAGAGGGGGTTCTTCAGAGAGAGGGCAGACGGGGTGTGAGCAGGCCTGCTCCCACCCCTCAGCCTAAAGCACTTGCCAAACAGGCACCCTGTTGGGGTGCCCAAGGCCAATTCTCCTTTACCTGTAGGGGCAGGTTGGCTTACTCTGTTCAGAACTGGGAGTCTCTAACTTCAGACAAGTGGGTCCTGGAAGTAGTAAGTCAGGGTCTGGTTCTCAGCTTCAAAAATATCCAAAGATGAGAATCAGATCTTTCCCACCTGCAAGCCCTTTAAAGACCTTTTCTTTAGAAACAGAAGTCTCATCCCTCCTGGCTCTCAGAGCTGTAGAAAGGGTTTCTCCCCTTCATCAGGGCAAGGGTCTGTACTCCAGATATTTCCTTACCCCAAAAAAGACAGGAGAATGGCAGCCCATTTTAGACCTGAGATATCTGAACAAGCACCTTTTGAAACCAAAGTTCAAAATGGTAACTCTGGCAATGATTTTACCCTCTCTAGGCCAGGGGACTGGCTAGCCTCCCTGGACCTCTAGGATACCTATTTTTCACGTCCTAATTAGAAGCTCCCACCGAAAGTACCTCAGATTCGAACTGCCCTCAGGTCACTACCAGTTCAGAGCAATGCCCTTCGGCCTCACCTCTGCCCCAAGGGTATTCACAAAATGTGTGGCAGTAGCAGTTTCTCTTTTAAGAAGGCAAAGCATTGCTGTCTTTCCCTACCTGGATGGCTGGCTCATTGTAGGCCAGTCCCCAGAGCAGGTCAGATCTCACCTGCAAGTTACCCAGCAGCTGCTCACCTCTCTTCGCTAATTGCTCAATCTTCCAAAGTCAGTTCTGGAACCTGTCAGGTGCTCACCTTCATAGGTGCAGAATTGGACACAAAGCAGGCCAGAGCCTTCCTACCCTTAGAGAGGGTAAGGAACCTGGTGGCTCTGGCCTCCTCCTTCACTCTGCAGGTCTCTCTTAACCAGCAAGATACTTCTTGCAGCTCCTGGGTCACATGGTTGCGTCCACAGCTGTAGTGCAGGGAGCAATATTTCAGATGAGGGACATTCAGTTTCACTTGAGAGCCTTTTGGTCTCAGAGAAGAAACCCCCTTTCCAAGTTGGTCCCAGTGGATTGAACCCTGATCCAGGCCCTCCAGTGGTGGCAGGATCAGCGCAATTTAAGGCTGGGGGTCCCTTTCATTCCTCTGTCTCACTCCTTGACCCTCACTACAGATGCATCCCTCCTGGGGTGGGGAGGCCACATGGGCGACCTCTCCACTCAGGGAGTGTGGTCCCCTCAGGAATCTCTGCTCCACATCAATTTGCTGGAGCTCGGAGCTGTATTTCCAGCACTTCAAGTGTTTTCTGTGACAATTCAGAACAAAGTGGTACAGGTCAGGAGAGACAACACCACAATAATGTGGTACATCAACAAGCAAGGGGGCACTCGGTCTTCGGCCTTGTGCACCGAGGCAATGAAGTTGTGGTCTCTGGCCTATTCCCTGAACACTTCCCGCATAGCAGTTCACCTTCCAGGAAAGGACAATGTCCTGGCAGATGCTCTCAGCAGGATTTCCCAGGGCCATCATTAATGGTCTCTGGATCCTCAAATACTGGGGATAGTTTTTTGCCAGATGGGGCACCCTTCAGATAGATCTTTTTGCAGTCCCAGACAATTACCAACTTCCACTGTTCTGTTGCAGGCCCCCCGTGTTGGGCTTAGTCCCCCTGGATGCCTTTCTCCTAGATTGGGAAGGGAGGTTTCTTTACGCCTTCCCCCCTTCCCTCTCCTATTCAAGGTGCTAGTCAAAATCAGATCCCAGCCTTGCAGGGTGATTCTGATTGCCCCAGATTGGGCCAGGCAGCCCTGGTACCCACTCCTTCTGTCCCTAGCAGTTCATCTTCCCCTGTGTCTCCCCAGGAATCACAACCTGTTAACCTGTGCCCAGGGGAGAGTTTGGTATCCGCCCTCAACCTGAAGGCCTGGCTCTTGAGGAGCTAGAATTTGCTGACCTACACCTTTCTCAAGGTGTTCTTGAAATCCTAAAGGCTTCTAGGAAGCCTTCCACTAGGGCTACTTTTAATTCTAAGTGGAAAAGTTTTTACATCTGGTGTTCTGGGAAACATATTTCCCGGAATCTGCTGATTTGCCCATTGTTGTGGACTGTATGGTCCATCTTAATTCTTGGCCTGAGACCAGCTACCCTGAAAGTACATTTGGCAGCTGTCTCTGTTTTTGTTTCAGCAGGAAAGCCCTCCTCTCTTTCCGCTCACCCTGTATTTTCCAAGTTTTTTAAAGGATTATTTCATACTAATCCACCTTTTAGGGATCCGGCCCCTGCCTGGGATCTTTATGTTTGCATTGCTCAGTTAATGCAACCCCCTTTTGAACCTCTGTCTTCTGCAGAGCTTAAGTACTTAACTTGGAAAACTGTTTTCCTAGTGGCTATCACTTCTGCCAGGCGCATAAGTGAGTTACAAGCCTTGTCAGTAGAAACTGACTTTATTCCTTTCCACAAGGATAAGGTAGTCCTCTGGACTAACAGGAAGTTTTTGCCTAAGGTGGTTTCAGATTTCCATCTTAATCAATCTATTTCCCTTCCAGTGTTTTTCACTGATCACTTCTCCTCTGGCGAGAGGAGATTGCTCAGTTTAGATGTTAAGAGGGCCCTAAGTTACTATATAGAATGTACCAAGGGTCACAGGTTCGAATCCCTCTAACTTTTTCTCACTTATGGTGAGGTCGGAAAAGGGAGACCTGCCACTAAGAGATCAGTTGCCAGGTGGATTGTCTCTTGTATCCAATTTTGTTATCAAAAACTGGGGAAGGTTCCCCCTTCAGGCCTGAGGGCTCACTCTACCAGAGGTACAGCGGCATCTATAGCTGCTGCTAGAGACATCCCTATTTTAGAAATATGTCAAGCAGCTACCTGGAAAGCGGTACACACTTTCACCAAGCATTACTCCCTGGATGTCCAGGCCAGGAGAGATGCTCGGTTTGGCACAGCTGTGCTTCAGACCCTATTCCCTAAGTAGGTTCTGACCCTCCTCCATGGAGGTACTGCTGTGTAGTCTGCATATGTCATAATATAGCAAGACTTCATGTAGTTTGAAGAAAAAATTACTCACCTTAGTAATGTTGTTTCTTCTAATGGAGTCTTGCTATATTATGACCTCCCCCCCAGCCTGCCCCTCTCAGAACTTCTACTTGGGTATGGGGTGGGCAGCCTAGTGTGGGCACCAGTTATGCCCATTATATATTTTCCACCCTTCTTGGGGTTTTGGGGTGGTGTTTTTATTTTATCTTATATTACTTCTCATTATTATATTATACTATTACTTTTGGTCCCTTGACTTGAGTCTTTGTGTTGGGACCAGCATTGGGTGTTAATATTTAGGTAGCCAGTTGGCTAGTGTGTTACAGCTCCACACAGACCTTAGTGAGTTTTGCTCGTAAAGATCTGACAGTTTGAGTTTGAAATAACCAAGACAGAGCTTCTCTAATAGAGCTCGAGTTCTAAGTTCCACCATTCTTAGAATGGAGTTAACTCTTTCACCTCCGGAGCAGTTCTAATGGTGGGACAAACTGCATATGTCATAATATAGCAAGACTCCATTAGAAGAAACAACATTACTAAGGTGAGTAATTTTTTCTTCTGCGCTACAAGGGCGGAAACACATTTTGGGTGAGATGAAAATGACAGCTGTACTACTCATAAGAAGGTGTGGTAAAATGGCAATGTTGAAAACCTGGAGTGAAAATATCAAATTTCAAGAAACTTACAAGCCTGCGTGAGGAACTGAGCAACGCACATCTCGTAAAACAGTCATTTTTTGGATTTTGGACCAAATTTTCAACATGGGGTTTTTGACCCTTCTCATGAATGATGCCACTGTCATGGTGGTATTCAGGCCCGAAGGGTGATTTCGCAGTCACTGCACGAAATCACCCTTTGGGCCCGAATAACGCCATGAGAGTGACATCATTCATGAGAAGGAGTCCTAAAAACTCCATGTTGAAAATTTGGTGCAAAAATTCCCCAAAATACCTGAGATATGTAATAAAGTTGAACCCCACCTATCTAGCCCATTATACAGCTTACCGGCATTTCCGCAGCTCGCGGTTGGCTTTGAAGAGTGCAGACATGTTCCTGGTCGACCAAATATCATCGTGCTGGAGTCTGGAGGTAAGTATGGGGTATGGGGGTGTGGGTGGCTGGAGTGCGCAGTGGGTGGGTGCGGGTTGTGGAGGGGGTCGGGGATGCATCGCGGGACTGTTTTTGTTTTTACAGGTTTAAAAAGATATCGTGGGACCATTTGCCATGCTGGGGTGGACTCCCAGTGTGGCACAAGGATAGGGGCCATTCAGCTGACAGGGGACTGGGCACCCCCATCGGGCAAAGGACTGATTGCCACGCTGGGGTAGGCTCCCAGCGTGGCACCAACTACGGGGGGACAACGCAGCTCAGCCGGCAGGGATTGGGCACCCCGTCAGCTACACAGTACGCGGCGAAGCGCCGCACGCCTGCATGTGGGGTAGCTGCGCTTCTTATCAGTGCTCATTGAAGCGTAGCTCCCCCTTTCAACTGTATGCCACTGCATTTTGGAGCGTGTCATAGACAGCTCCAAAATGCATTGGCTTACAGGGGCCGCACCTGCCAGCTCACTGACTGAATTGGTGGAGGAGGTGACACAGCTCCGAACTCTCCGATGATGGCACTATGTTTCTTGCACATGCGTGCAAGCAACATAAAAATGGTGAAGTCATGAATGTACATAGAAACTGTGTATCGCACACTTGTGATATAATTAGGTTGGGGATTTTTTTACAGCAGATTGTCAACTCAGGCATTTTGGTGCCTCCGATCATGAACAGTGTCACTGTGATTTTCTTCATCTGTCCTGAACAATGATTTCCCACAGCGACCACACGTCTCTGAGCTGAAAGTATGAAAACACAATTCGGCCATGTTGTGAAAAATGACAGCTGTATTGTAAATAAGGCAGTGTGGAAAAATGCCACTGGTGAAAATCTGGACGTAAAATATTACAAAGGCATGAACTTACGATGGTGCGTGAAACTGTGCAGTGCTCACTTAACACAGTCATTTTATGGACTTTTGTCACCAAATTCTCAACATTGCCATTTTAAGACCTCTGCTCATGAACAGTGTAACTGTGTTTTTATGTTGCTTGCAGGCATGTGCAGAAACATAGTGCCATCATCGGAGATTTGGAGGTGTGTCACCCTCCTTCAATTCAGGCAGTGAGCTGAGGCGCAGCCTGTAAGCCAATGCATTTTGGAGCTGTCTATGACATGCTCCAAAATGCAGTAGCACTAGTTGAAAGGGGGAGCTACGCTCAGTGAGCACTGATAAGCGTAGTTCCCCCACGCCGCAGGCGCAAGTGGCCCCCCGACGCCTTGTGTAGCTGACAGGGTGCCCAACCCCGCCAGCTAGCTGCTGTCGCCTCCCCTATAGCTGGTGCCACGCTGGGAGCCCACCCCAGCATGGCAAACGTCCCTCGGTCCCTCGTAGTCTTTTTAAACCTGTAAAAACGTCCCGCTGGGCGCATCTCCCGACCCCTCCCACAACCCGCACTCCACCCACTGCGCACCCAGCTCTCCCCATACCCCTCACCCCATACTTACCTCTGACTCCACGCGACGATCTCGGTGGACCGGGAACACATCTGCATTCTTCAAAGCTGACCGCGAACTGAGGAAATGCTGGTAAGTTGTATAATGGGCTACATAGGAGGGTTCAACTTTATTGCATATCTCAGGCATTTTTGGGAATTTTGCCAAATTTTCAACATGGAATTTGGGACCCTTCTCATGAATGATTCACTGTCATGGCGTTATTCAGGCTCAAGGTGATTTTATGCATTGACCGCGCAGTGACTGTGAAATCACCCTTTGGGCCTGAATACCGCCATGACAGTGACACTATTCATGAGAAGGGTCCCAAAACCCCATGTTGAAAATTTGGTCCAAAAATCCAAAAATGACTGTTTTACTTAGCGGCGTTGGCAGTTCCTTATGCAGGCTTGTAAGTTCGCTGAAATTTCAATATTTTCATCCAGATTTTCAACATTGCCATTTTACCACACCTTCTTATGAGCAGTACAGCTGTCATTTTCACATCTCACCCAAAATGTGTTCGCCTTGTAGCACAGAATGGCACGGTCGGTGTGCGTAAATCAATGTACGGGACAAATTAAGAAAATCACAGTGACACTGTTCATGAGCAGAGGTCTTAAAATGGCTATGTTGAAAATTTGGTGAAAAAATTCCTAAAAATGACTGTTTTACGAGCGCGTATACGCAGTTCCTACGCAGGCTCGTAAGTTCACAAATTTTTAATATTTTCACTCCAGATTTTCAACATTGCCATTTTATCACACCTCCTCATGAGCAGTACAGCTGTCATTTTTCACATCCTGCTCAAAACATGTTTCCGCGCCCATGTAGCGCACAATGGCACAGTTGGTGTGCGAACTCAGTGTATGGGACACATTAAGAAAATCACAATGTCACTGTTCATGAGCAGAGATCTTAAAATGGCAATGTTGAAAATTTGGTGAAAGAATTCCTAAAAATGACTGTTTTACGAGTGTGCGTTGCGCAGTTCCCACCCACACTCGTAGGTTTGAGAATTTTCAATATTTCCACTCCAGATTTTCAACATTGTCATTTTACCACACCTCCTTATGAGCAGTACAGCTGTCATTTTTCACATCCTGCCCAAAACGTGTTTCCGCCCAGTAACGCACAATGGCGCAGTCGGTGTGCAAACTCTATGTATGGGACACATTAACAAACTCACACTGACACTGTTCATGACCAGAGGTCTTAAAATGGCTATGTTGAACATTTCATGAAAATTTTCTAACGACTGGCTGCAGGCGTGCGTTCGCAGTTCCTCGCCGCGGCTCGTGAGGTTACCAATTTTCAGTATTTGCACTCCAATGACTTCCAAATACCTAAACAGCACATAGAAGCAAGCAACATTCGTCATTGACAAATGCTTGTCTTAATCTGTCCCAAACATTGCTTTCACACACTAACAGCACCACTGTGCGCTACATGTGCGAAAACAGATTATGGGTGGCACATGAAAATGGCAGTTGTACTGTTCATCAGGAAGTGTAATAAAATGGCAATGTTGAAAATCTGGAGTGAAAATATTAAATTTGCAAACTTATGAGCATGCATAGGAACTGTGCAACGCACGCTCGTAAAACAGTCAGTCTTCCCTTGTCAATCTTCACCATTCATTACTGCTTGGGTGTAAGCCGGAGGCGTGCACCCGCCATGGGAGCTTTTTTTTTTTTTTTTAGAGTTGGCTCTAACGGCGCCGCCCTCAAGGGTGACGCATTGCGTCATGCGTGAGGGGCAGCCGTTAGTAGCCACGGACTCCTCCTCCATCTCAGTTCTGTTTCTCCCGCCGTTGAGGCTGCACCTGCTGCGCGGTTAGCGAGAACTAAACGTAGTTCCATAAAACTTTCTTCGATTCCTCGTTGTAGTCTCAGTCTGCACTCGACGCCATACTCCGGTAAGACCGTTCTTTTATTGTTTTCTACGGCGTCGAGTGTTTTTCCTACTGTTTTTTCCTTAATTATTTCGCATTATGTCCGGTTCTGGAGCAAAGCGTTATTCGAAGGCAGGCCACACCCCTATGCGTCGGTGCTCCTGTGGCCGGCATTTTTCCGTCTCGGACCGGCATGATGTATGTCTCCGTTGCCTGGGACCCAACCATGACATGGAAGCGTGTGACGCTTGTTTCCTCCATGGACCGTCATGTCCTCGAAGTCCGCGTGTTCAAGCTCGGCAAGGCCCCGCCTACTTTCCGGAGACGGCATCGCTCTAGGGATTCCCAGGTAAGGTCTCTAGGCCCTTCCCCCGGGTCCCCTCCTGGGCCTATACGGTCCGCGGAGGAGGGAGCTTCCTCCTCTTGCCGAAGAGGAAGCTTCTTTCGCAGTGTCGGGGGAACGTCGTGGTCCCTCCCGGGGCCGCGACGGTGACACCGCCTCGGCAGTCACCTCCTCGGAGGTGCAGGCTCCCCCAGTGTCGAGTCCCATGATTTCTGGGCCGGACACCGGTGGACCCTCGACGCTGCCTTCAGGCGCCGTTTGGCGCCGGTGATCGAGACGGCACCATAGGCAGCGCCGCTCTGGCCCCCTGCGCCGTTCGCGGTGCCATGGGCCCGGTTTCTTCTTAATGCGGCGCCGGGTCGGGTTCCAACACCGGGAGCGGCGCTGTGGGCCTCGCTGGTGCCGCAGCAGAGGTAGGGCCGGGTCTGGCTGTCGCAGGTGTGCGGGCGTCGTCCAGCGCTGCCACTGGCACCGGCGCCGTTCGCAGTGCCGTTGCCCCAGGGACCCCCGGAGTTGTCAGTATCGAGGTCCTGCTGGTCTTGTCTTCTTCGGATGCCGATGACTCGGATGTGGACCCATCCTGGTACCCTCACTCCTCGGAGTCGGGGTCTCCGGTGGCACGGAGTGCCAGGCAGTGCAGTGGGCCCCTCCTACTGTCCCCCCTCCCATCCTCCCCTGAGGGCTCTCTGACTAGGGGTGGCCCTGAGTCCCAGAGGGGTGATGTGGTGGGGACTTAGGAAGAGGCTCCCCCTCCCGGGGGACTGGTGACAGCAGCTCTTCCGGGTGCTGTTGCTCCTTCTGGGGGTGCGGGAACGCTGTGGTTGAGGAGGGGCTCTCGAGTCAAGGGTTGAGGGGCAGGGGCGTGTCCCAGTCTCTGTCGGCCACCTCTGGTGGGGTGGCGGAGCCGTAGCACTGAACCCTGCCTCCTTCCTCCTGGGCTCTAGGGTGCCCTCCGGTGGCGTTGCTGTGGACTGCCCTTCCGGAACCATGCAGTCCGGGTTCGTCACAGCGGAGGTTCTCCCCTGGGCTCTTCCAGGCATCGCTTCCTCAGGGTTCCATCTTGCGGCCTGGTTTGCTGTCCAGGATCCCGCCAGCTCGGGCTCTGTTCCCGGATTTCAGAGTCCTGGCAGAGGTCATTGCCTCTTCGTGATTGCCCTTCTCCTATATCTCTGCCTCCACCCCCACTTCCGGGCCATGTTGGCTCCTCGGGTCCATTATCCTGGGAGCATTTCAGGGGTTCTGCAGCGGCCTTCCCCTCATACGTTAGATGTATGCATGAGTGGGTCTTTCGACTCTCCCCACTGCCGCAGGAATCCTCTGGGCATTCGAGCGCTCCATCATCCTCGTCTCCCTCCTCTGAGGGAGAGGAACCCCTTGCTCACCTTTCTTCCGACGCTGATTTCACTGAATATCAGCGATTCCTTTCGAGGATGGTGAGGGACCTTCAGATCTCTTATGTGAGGAGAGACAATACTGAATGGGAGACGCGTGAATTCCTTGGAGAATTCAGTGCCCAGCACTTGGTGGTACCTTCCTGGCCTATCCCCTTCCAGGAGGCGTCTATCCGTTCCTGGCAGTCGCCAGCTGCCCTTTCTCCAGCCCCGGCTGACTGCCATCATAGGTATTGTGCCCCTGGAATCCTGGAGTGCAGCTTCCCCTTCCGTCCTCAGGCTTGGTGTACCCTGAGACTCCTTCCGGGCGCGCCCGCTGCCTGGCGCTGACCGCCCACCAGATCGGATTCTCTACAGTTCAACTGGTGGGGGCAAAGTGTTCTCTTCTTCTGCGTGCGGTGGCTTGTATTGCATCTCATCAGGCTCACCACGCTGCCTATAATCGGCATCTGTGGTCCGATGCTCTCTCAGCTCCTAGCATCAATGCCTGATGCAGACAAACCAGACAAACTGTTGCCCTCTCTGCTATAGGCCTGGAGCTGGCAAGACACCAGCAAGGGCATCTTCACGATGCCAATGAGGTGTCTTCCAGGCTTGCGAGGGGACAGCGATCTGCATTAGGCGGACGGCATGGCTTAGTCTATCAAGGTTGTCACCCCTGGCCCGGCGTAGGGTGATGCGCTCCGCTTTCTGGGGGACCCGTCTCTTTTCCTCCAGAGCTAGGAGACTTTTGCAGGGACTTCCTCCGTCTCCACATCCTCGGGAGGCACCTCCTAGCTCTTCTCCACATAGGCTTTTTCTCTGTACTAGCCAGGGGTCTTCCCTTCTGTTTCTCACCAACAGGAGGGTGGGGTCTTGTTCCTCAGGGTTCTACCCTTTCCCCTTCTAAGGGGAAAGGGGGCTTGGTACTCACCCAATCAGTAATGAATGGTGAAGATTGACAAGGGAAGATATGAAAATTATGTACCTACCGTAATTCTTGATCTTCTCTTGTATCTTCACCATTCATTACTGATACCCACCCACCTTCCCCTCAGTGGCCTCCTTTTGTGGCATCTCCCCCTCCCGTCTCGTTCCTCTCACTCCTTGGCCTTTATGCCAAAAAATAAACACATTTTCTGTTTTTCCATTCTTGTTAGAATGGATCCCAGGATTACTTTACTCCTAAGATTCATTGACATTTTGCTTGTAGAAGTGCTAGGTCGAGGGAGATGCATGACTCTTGCACCCGCCGTGTTGACGAGGCGAGGCACTTCTGGACTCTGTGTAATACTGTCTGTGCAGTTAGTATAGTCTCAAGAAACAACTGCTAATCAATTACTAAACCCTGGAACCCCTCTTTCTTTTTTCTCAAGGTGAAGAGGAGACGAGTGCAGGTTACAAAAATTTTCCTTAATTCTGAGGGAACTCTTTCGGACTGCTCTATGAGTGCAATCCCTTGCCTTCTCAGGTCATGTTGCCTCACGCCTGGTGGCCATGCTCTGCATTGACACCTTTGCTAGGGATCCTTGGCAGGCATTACTGCAAGAAAAGCCCTTACAGCTGCTGGCTAGCCTTGTCAGCTTCAAGTCTCTATCTGCCTTGACATAGCAAGTCCGATTGAGTCCCTCTGTATTTTCTTATAAACTGCCTTCGAGAAGGCTCAGTTTTCTTCCTGTACTCTTCTGGAGTAGCTCTTATCAAGCTGCTTGAAACTTAGTCCTCTTCCTAGATGGGCGCTCTTCCGGAACAGGTTCTGCTCAATCAGTCCAGGAGCCCTCAACTAGGAAAAAGAGCAAAAGTAAGTCTCACCGTCGACGCTCTTGGGAGCGGGAAAGATCCCCCTTCCCTGGTCGACAGTCGACTTCGGTCGACCCCTCAGCTTCGGCCACTGGCTTCATGGTGTCCCCGTCAGGCCAGTTGACTGAGACACCCGACGACGCGGTCGAGATTTTTCTCGACCCGTTAGACGGGTTGTCGGCTGGAGAAGCTGATAATCCCCTCTCCCCGGTTCCCCCGGTGGGAGTTGAGGATCCCGTCGGCTCAACTGTGCCTACGGTTCCGGAGCCGTCGGTGAAATCTTCCGAGCCGAAGGGAGTGCCGATTCTCGACACCCCACCGCCGACCTCGGCCTGGCGAGATGCTGGATCTCGGACTTCTTCGGCGGTCCAGCCGATCCGCTCATAGGCGGTCTCGATCTCGGCACGCGGTAAGTCGCGCTGCTCTTCCTCTTCCTCCTCGGACGAGGGAGGCTTGCTAAGCTGCATCAAGTGCGAGGAACTCAAGTGGCAACAGTTCCTTTGGCCGAGGAATATGCCGACCAGTTGTCTTCACCGGCCATTAAGTGGCTGTCACCGGAGTGGCCGAAACAACCTCTCACCATAGTCGAGGAGCCTGTTCCCAGGCCGGTTGTTCGGCCTATTCCAGTTGCCCCACCGATTCTGGTGGAACCTTCGCCTCTGCAGCCGTTAGTTGGGGCTCCAACCAAAAACTCTCGGTCGGCTTTGGGTTTGCCCCATAGGCTGTCGGTCACTCTCACTCCCGATAAACCTCGGCAGGTGGAGGGTGGCTCAGGCTCAAGGCAGCTCTTCAAGGACTCTTCCGCATCCGAGATGACTCCTCCCTTTTCTCCAAGCGCATGGACTTGGAGTCCTCAGGAGGACAGTCAGTGGGCCGATAGTCCTCGTCCTTTCTAGGATTACTTCGGCTCATCTTGGAGTCCACCGGGATGAAGCTTGAACCCATTTCTAAATGGGCCAGATATCCCCTCATGGAGATTCTGGACCGAGGGGATTCTCCTATGGAGGCCTTTCCGGTGGCCGAAGCCATTGTTGGTCCGGCCTTGGAACTCTGGCAGCATCCTGCTTCCTGCCCTGCACCTTCAGCCAGAATGGCTGGGAAGTATCACTGGTCCCTATCGGTTCCCTGTCCGATTTTGGAACACCCTCTGCGGAGGGGCTGGTTACCGATAAGCGTTTTCCGGCATGCGGGAGCGCCAGGGATGTGGACAAACCTCCGACAAGGAATCAAGAAATTGGATTATGCTGGTGAAAAGTCTATGCTGCGTACTCCCTCTGCCTTACGTCAGGCCAGTTCGGCCGTCCTCATGGCTTACTTTTTCTCATGCCCTGTTGGGCTCCCTGGATGAGGTTGTTCCCCATCTTCCAGCGGACCTGCAGACTACGGTCCAGGCAGGTGCGGGACCAAGGGCTGAGACAGTGGCAAGCCAGCTCCAGGCTGCTCCTGAGCATCGGGATTCATGTGCCAGGTCGGTGGCGACCGCAGTGGCCATGCGTCGGCGGGCTTGGCTGAGGATATCCACCTTTACCTCGGATACCCAGCACAAGTTGGCGGATGTTCCTTTTGGGGACTGACCTCTTCGGCCCTGGGGTGGAAGGACACCTGCAGAGGATCGAGAAGTCAATGCTACCTTGGACTCAGTCTCTTCCACAGAAGGACAAAGGCCACAAGCCTCAGCCTAAGCCATTTCATCCTTCTGCACCCGCAGCACCCGGCCCAGCAGCGTCAGGGCCAGCAGGCTCGGCCTTGGTACCCCAAATCCAAGCCGTCGGCTTCCTCCAACAGGAAGCAGGGAGGAAAAGGCCCAGGAGGTCCCTCGGCCGGCCCCTCCTCCAAGCCTGCTCAGTGACGGGCTGAGGGGTGTCGCCCCATCCCCGTCACCTTACCCCCGGTTCCCCCCGTGGGGGGACAGCTCCGCCACTTCTTTCCGCCTGGTCTGCTGTTACCATGGACAGGTGGGTTCTGGAGGTGGTGGGAAAAGGCCTGCCTCTAGAGTTCGAGCAGGCCCCGCCCTTCAGAGCCGTTGCCCCTCGGGGGGGCTTCAGGGTCCCCAGCCTCACTGGCGGCTCATCGAGCCGACATCGCTCTCCTCCTCCAGAAGGAGGTGATAAGGGAGGTAGAGGACCCCCCCTCAGATCTGCTGTTCGTGTCCAGGTGTTTCCTGGTCCCGAAGCAGACGGGGCACAGGCTGCCCCATTCTCGACCTACATGCCTGAACAAGTTCCTAAGGTCTTGAACCTTCCAGAATGGTCACTCTGGCTCAGATATATACCATCTCTGGAACACAGCGTGTGGTTCTGCTCTCTGGACCTTCAAGGCGGCGTTCTTTCCGTCCCTATCCATCCGTCGCATCGGAGATTCCTCTGCTTTCGGCGGAGGATCCCTCTTCGGTTCAAGCCATGCCCTTGACTATCTCTATCTCCCAGGGTCTTCACCAAATGCATGGCAGTGGTGACAGCATTCCCTCTTGGCCAAGGGGTCGGGTGTACCCTTACCTGGGCGACTGGCTGATAGCAGCCCTCCAGACAGGAGGTGGGGGCGGTCCAGAGATCTGGCCCTCCAGGTTTGCTCTCGGTCGGCCTTCTCATCAGCGAAGCCAAATGAGACTCGAGGCGAGCAGGTGATCCTGTTCATCGGGGCAGAGCCGACTCTCTGAGGCCAGAGCACAGCTCCTGGCGGACAGGGCCGAGATTCTTACCTCCTTTGCACAATCATTTCTGGTTGGGCAATCGCACCCTGCCCGGGACTTCCTGCACCTCCTGGGTCTCATGGTGGCCTGTACCAGCATGGTCCGTTGGGCACGTTGGCACATGCGCCCCCTTCAGTGGGGACTGGCCAGCCAGTAGTCACAATGCTGCGATCCTTTGGACCAGCTAGTGATGGTGACCCAGGAGATGTGGAACACTCTCCAGTGGTGGACCGTTCCATCCCATCTGCAGGAGGGCATCCCATTTGTCCCCCGGGCAGACGGTCTCTCTATCAACCGACCCCTCTCTGATGGATTGGGGTGCCCATCTGGGGAACACAGTGCACGGCCTCTGGTCCCAGCGGGAGTCGATGTCACATCAACCTGCTGGAGCTCCAGGCGGTCCGCCTAGCTCTCACCGCCTTTGCTCCATTTCTCCGGGGTCAAGTGGTCCGAGTCAGGCGGACAATACCCGCGACCATGTACTACCTGAACCACCAGGGCGGGATACGTTCCATGCTTCTATGCAAAGGCTCTCCGCATTTGGTCACTCGTACGCAGCACCTGGAGGCGGATCTCCTAGCCATTCATGTGGTGGGCCTCCAACACCCTGGCCGATGCCTGGGCGGATGAGGGCTGCATCTCACAGTGGTCTCTCCCTCACGGAGGTAGTACAGATCTCTGTTCTCCCACTGGGGCACGCCTCAGGTGGACCTGTTTGCCTCAGGGAGAGCAGAAGCTGAGCTGTTTCATGCCCGCCCCCAGCAGGGATCGCTGCAGGGGATGCCTTCTCGAGGCTTTGGACCCCGGGCCTCTTTTACGCCTTTCCCCCATTTTCCTTGATTCACAAGGTGCTTCTCAAGGCAAGGAGGGACAAGGCGCAGGTGATTCTGATAGCCCCAGACTGGCCCCGCCAGTTCTGGTACCCAGATCTCCTTAGCCTCAGCTCCAGGCTCCCAAGGCAGCTTCCAGCTCGCCCAGACCTCCTCTCAGTCAATCAGGGAAGGTGTTCCATCCGGACCTTCAATCCCTGCACCTGCCCCGGCCTGGTTCCTGGTAGCCTAGAGTTCAGGCCTTGGGTCTTTCGACGAGGTCCTCAATGTTGTTGGCGTCCGTAAGAAAGTCGACCAGAAAATGCTCGCCTTCAAATGGAAGAGATTTTCCATTTGGTGTGGAACAGGGCTTGGACCCTTCCTCCTGTTCTGTGGCTAGCATTTTGGACTATTTATGGTCCTTTCTAGTCAAGGGCTTGGAGTCGGCGACCCTAAGGTGCACCTGGCAGCCATCTCTGCTTACAGGCGTGGGCGGGGGCAGTCAGTGGCGCAAGGAAGGTGGTCGGGCACTTTTCAAAGGCCTTGATCACATTTCCCCTCCAGTCACGGGAACCCCACCTCCGTGGGATTTGCTGTGGTACCAGCCAAAGCTCATGGGCAAGCCATTCGAACCAATGCACAGGTGTGCTCTCTCTCACCTGTCGTGGAAGACCACCTTCTTGGTGGCTATCACGTCAGCCAGAAGGATGGGAGAACTCCAGGTGCTTAGCATTGAGTCTGCTTACCTGGTCTTCCACAGGGACAAGGTTGTCCTGCGCCCCCAACCGAAATTCCTTCCAAAGGTGGTGTCAGAGTTTCACCTTAACCAGGTGTTGACTCTTCCAGTGTTCTACCCTAATCACACCTCGGAGGCTGAATATAGGCTCCTATTTTTGGACCCTAGAAGGGCGCTTGCTTATATAAGGCGCTGCAGCTGAGGAAATTCGGGAGAGGTTACGCCAGCTGTTTGTCACCTACGCTGAAGCCGCTGGCAGACCTGCAGCCAAGCAGGCGATAAGCAGATGGGTCACCTCCTGCATAGATCTCTGCTATAAGTTGGCGACATGGAACCTCCCAGAGGGATAAGAAGCTCATTCTACCCGCCATACTGCTGCATCAGGTGGCTGCTTCCAGGGCGTCCCTATCCAGGAAATCTGCGGGCTGCTACCTGGAAGTCCACACACCTTTATTACCCATTGCCACATACGCCCTTGAGTCACGCCCGGGATGCTGGTTTTGGGGCCTCGTTCTCCAGTCCTTATTTCCCAAGTAAGTATTGAGGGGTGTGCACCTTGCCTCCCTCCTCCCGGAGAACTGCTAGAGTCTGCCAGACAGTGTGGATGAACAACATATCCATGTCCCTAAAATACAGGTTACTCACCTGTAACAAGAGTTCTAGGAATGGTATATGTTGTTCATCCACCACCCACCAACCTCCTGCCCCGACGCGACAACCTGAGCTTCCAGCGGGCCAGATCTGGCGTCATGGGGAGCGAGTTTTACCACCGGGTGGGTGGGAGGAGCCAACTTGAAGACCTTCCGGCAAGATTTAAAGCGGCAAGGAACCTGCCAGACAGTGTGGATGAACAACATATACCATTCCTAGAACTCCTGTTACAGGTGAGTAACCTGTATTTTTGCGCGGTGACTGTGAAATCACCCTTCAGGCCTGAATAACTCCATGACAGTGACATCATTCATGAGAAGGGGTCCCAAAAACCCCATGTTGAAAATTTGCTGCAAAATTCCCAAAATGCCTCAGATATGCAACAAAGTTTAAAACCCCTATCTAGCCCATTATACAGCTTACGGCATATCCTTAGTTTGCAGTCAGCTTTGAAAGAGTGCAATCGTGTTCCCCAGTCCACGAAGATCGTTGCGCCGAGGTCGGAGGTAAGTATGAGGTGATGGGGTGTGAGGGGTGTGGGAGGCAGGGTGCGCAGTGGGTGGGAGCGGGTTGAGGAGGGCACCAGGGAGACTATGTGGGACTGTTTTTTCTTTACAGGTGTTCTTTTGTTTCCAATGATGTGTGGGACATTTGCCATGCTGGGGTGGGCTACCAGTGTGGCACTAGGACAGGATGGGGGGGCATGCAGCTGATGGGGATTGGGCACCCGTCGCTCAAGCATTGATTGCCACGCTGGGTGGGCTCCCAGCATGCACCCAGTACTCGGGGAGGACAGTGGAACCGGACAGGGATTGGGCACCCCGACTATATCATGAGTTGCCACACTGGGGTGGGCACCCAGCGTGGAATTTGGAAGGCTTTGGGGGGTGGGGGGGTGCAGCACAGCAGACGGGGGATTGGGCACCCCCGTCGGCTATACAGTGCGTGCGTGCGTGTGGGGGAGGGCGCTCACGCATGCATGAGTGTGTGGGAGGAGCTGTGCATGAGCAAGTGATATCTTATCGCTCCTCACTGAAGCATAGCTCCCCCTTTGAACTGTATGCCACTGCATTTTGGAGCTTGTCATAGACAGCTCCATCATGCATTGGCTTACAGGGGCCGCGCCTGCAAACACAGTGACTGAATTGGAAGAGCGGATGACACACCTCCGAAATCTTGGATGATGGCACTATGTTTCTTGCACATGCGTGCAAGCAAACATAACAAACATAAAAATGTATCTTAATTTTTGAAGACCTTTTTTTTTTTGTGCGTGCATATGTGACATATGAATGAGGGATCCACTCACTGTAGATCAAGGGAGGATGTGAAATGGTGCAGGTACATGGGGGTGAACAAAGTGGTAGACAGTAAGCCCTACCAGAGCTTCAGGCTGATGTAGTACAGCAATACATGGGGGGGGTGAACAAAGTGGTAGACAGTAAGCCCTACCAGAGCTTCAGGCTGATGTATCACAGCTGGACTAAGGCAAGGGAGGATGTGAAATGGTACAGGTACATGGGGGGTGAACAATGTAGTAGACAGTAAGCCCTACCTGAGCTTCAGGCTGATGTTGCACAGCTGGACTAAGGCACAAGCACCCACAGCATGTTCTTATAGTCCCAATTTGTATGTCCATTTATGTTCTTACAGCGTTGATTGCCTAACTGAGCCAAGATGTAAAACAGATACTAAAATGTCAGGTTTATTTCAGGTGACCAGGATCATAGTGGGAGAGGGGCAAGTGAAACAATGTCCTGAGAATGTGCTTAAACTTATTAACCGTTGCTGTGCCATGGAGTGATACACGGTCCAGAATCCTATCGTTCAAATTACATTTGCAGCCTAGAGGTGCTTAGGTGGATTGGCATTTACATTACTCAGCAGCAAATCTTTTTCATACTTTTTGTGATCATCGGTTAAAATATAACCACTAACTGATGAAACACTTGGGGGCATGAAACTGTGCTACCAGCAAAGTTGCATTTGCAAAGCCCTGAATATTTATCTTTTGATAATGAAATGAATACTGTCAGCTGATAACATTCAGCCACTGTCCATTGCACAGAATAGACATCTCACTGATAGATCTGGAGCAAAGGGACATGCACTTGCCAATAACACCACTATAGCTCCAGACACAGAAGAAAGAAGTTCATGCACTTTCATCGCTGTTAACTTTTTCAGCATTTAAAACAGTTACTTAGCATCTGCACTAAGATGTTACACGTCGCTGAACTGAATTGTGACACCAGAATCCCTGCGATCAACATTTGTCAGCAAAAGTGAATTGAAAAAATCAATAGATGTATAAAATGGTAAGTGACATGAGTCAGTAACAACATATCTGCATGTAATACTTGGCTTAAAATTTGAGCACCACCATATTCCACACCACAGCGTCAAACAGGGATGCCATTTATAATTCAGCTAATGTCAAGCAGTTTTCGAGCCATAAAAGTATTACTGTATCAGTATGGTGGCGATAACAGGATCGAAATTATGAAATAAAATGCAACAGCACCCGTCGGTCATATGTTGTGCGGGTGCAGGGAGTGCATGAGCACCAGGGGTGGGCTGTTAGGCGGCTTCAGATTCACTGTTGAAAGGGTGGATTTGATTGTGAGCTACGGTTGAATTTGTGTTTTCTTTTCTATGCCTACTTTTCACTATTTTGTTAGGGCACATGTCCAACCCTAAGATGTTTAGGGTCACAAGGTGATGTGACTTCATTGAGCATCTGATATGAGAAAGAGCTGTGTGATTCTATCTAAATGCCAGCTCACTGCAATTCAGAGAAAAAAAAATATTTTGAAGCTGCATTACCAGACTAAGTCGCAGTTTAGTGAACTACCACAAGGGTGTGTATATGACTGCACTAAAAGCGCATTAAAGTGCTTTAGTCATGAAAACCTTCCTCACTGGCTGCTGCTGAAATGCATAGCAGTATGTTCTCCTTTGTGCATTCTGGCAGTTCTTTGCTTCAGCTGCAGGTAGTACAGTACGCTTAAGTTCATTTGCATAGGTTTTAGCAGCAGGGAGTTCACATTGACAGAGTCTAGTAAGAGAAAATGCTTGGAATTACACATACAATGAAGTCTGAGTTTTCATATCAAATGCTGAGGTATTTTTCTTCTGGAGGAGTAGAACCCATGAAGTCCATGAAGGTGTGCTTTGGAGAACTGGCATGTGTGAGGACTGTTAGGCACCCACACATTTTGGTGGTGCTGCTTTGGCAGGGAACAGTTTATTAAAGTAATGATGTGTGGCTTGTCTCTCTAAGCTAGACACGACTACACCATCCTATCAGGCAACAGACACAGTTGATCTTATCTATGTCAGTCTTCACCATTCATCACAAATGGGGGTACTGGCCGGAGATCAGGACCCCGCGGGAGCCTTTTTAAAAAGGATGGCGAGCGCAAGCAACATCGGCACCGCCCTCGGGCCGACATACTACGTGGCACTTCGAGGATTAGCCGTTAGGCTGGGTCAACTCCACCTGCCTACCAGTTCTTCGTCTCCGCCCGTCGAGTCGCCTTGTGGGAAGCCTGAAGAAGCGTGTTTTTCAGAAATTTTAGGCCTTGAAGCCTGCGTCTCTAGTCGTCAGTCTACTAGTTCTGTGTTTGCCTCCATTTGACGTAGCCGGTAAGATCTTTCCTTATTTTACTGTTTAAGCGGCGTTGAGTCTCTGTTTTTGGTGTTTTTTTCTCTGTAGGTCATGTCGCGGTCGGAGGGCAAGAAATCCAAGAAGACGAGGCGGCCCCCTATGCGTCGGTGCCCGTGCGGCTGCAAGTACTCCGTCACCGACCAACATGACCAGTGTCTTTCGTGCCTTGGCCCGTTACACGACATGGATTTGTGCGACGCCTGCTTCCGATGAACAGCGGGGTTTAGAGCAGCGTTCAAGATCGGGTGATTCCACCCGACCTTGAGGGGTAGGCGCCCACCGGGCCAAGCCGCGTTCTCGGCCTTTCCTCCAGGTCCCCTCCGGTTCTATCTAGGACGGAAGGGAGGCCTCTGCCTCTTCTAGCCTAGCCGTGGCGGGGCTCCTTCCGCAGCGCAGGAGGCCCGTCCCGCTTTCCCGGGAGGCGGGCGGGAGGCGCTCTCCGGCAGTCACCCTTCGTGGGTGAGCTCCCCTAGTGTCGCTCCCGTGGTCCGCTGGGCGGGTCAATGCCCCCGGTTTGAGTGCCGTTGGGGCCTTCAAGTGCGAGTTCATGGTGCCGCCAGGAGCACCCCAGTGTCGGCGTCAGCGCCGACCCGACCGTCGGCGCTGTTCGGCGGTGCCAGCGCTGCTTGCGGTGCCATGAAACCACCGCCGGCATCGTCGCCGCTATATCTCACCTCACGGCGCTGAGGCAGCGCCGAGGTTAAAACGCATAACACTGTAGAACCTCGGTGCCATCCGTTGGCGCCGTGTGTGCGCCGTTGGGACTTCCGGTCCACTCACGGCACCGATGTAGGTGCCGTGGTTGGAGCCAAGTCCTTCGGAGTCGTTGATGCCACCTTGGTCCTCGGTGCCGCTCACGGCGGCCTAGTGGCGTCATCGGCTCCGAGGCTGGGGTTTCTGCTGGCGCCGTCCCTGTCCCAGGTGCCTTCCCTGGCATCGGTGGACCTGATGGTGCTGCAGCAACCCTGGCCCAGGCTGCCCTGCCACCTTCTGCTGGCACCGCTCGCAGTGCTGTGGAATGGGCGGGGATCACTTTGGCCCTGGGGCCCCTCGGGAAGGTGTCCCTTCCTCGACCCCCTACTATTTGGCTTAGGGCCTCGGACTCTTCCTCTTCGGAGTCGGAGTCCAGCTTGGAGTCAAATGGGCAGTCACACCCTTCAGGGATGTCTGCAAGGGAGGACAAGCTGGTGGTTTCCTCTTCGGGTCTCAGCCAGCCCCCCTCCGAGGTGAGTCGGGCTCCCGCTAGGGTCAGTGGTATTGACCAGCAGGCTGTGGTGCGTGCCATCATCGACTTGCAGCCTGGCCTTGGGGGGTTCCTTGATCCCTCTGTGGTGGCACCCCTTACTGTGATGTCTCTTGGTCGCCCAACTTTGGGGCCTATCGAGAGGGCCACAGGAGAGGAGGGTACTCCTTCTGGGATTGCCACTTCGGGGGAAGCCCTGGGTACTGAGCTGTCTAGGCTGGCCACTTCGAGGGCTAGGACCCTTTCGGACTCTGAAGGGTCGAGGAGTGTGAGTTCGGCGCACCGGACCTTCTCTGGGCACCACCTGGGCCCTGGACGGAGCCGGAGTGCGGATTTCTGCCCTTCCCCTTCGGGTTCCTGGAGAGGGTCCCATTCTTTTGAGGCAGGGGACCGTCCTTCTGGACCCTTACAGCCCCAGTCGCCTCACTTGGCGGATTTTTCTGGGCGCAGTCTAGGCAGTACCGAAGTGGTTGTGCAGCTGTCGACTGCGGAGTCATCCAGGACTCCTCCCGTGGGAGTCCATGGTCCGCTCCTTAGCCCTGGCAGAGGTCAGTCAACTTTTTCTCTCGGCTCTGTCCACTTCCCTCTGCCGCCTTCTCCTGTGTTCCCAGGTATCCTTGGTCCTAGCGGGCCTCTCACCTGGGAACAGTTCAGAGCGGTGGCTGCTTGATTCCCTGCCTACCTTAAGGCCTTGGACAGCCAGGTTTTTCAACCTCCCCCTGAGCAGCCATCCTCCGAACCTATGGTGGCCTCCAGCTCCTCATCCCCCTCTTCTGGGGGAGAGGAACCTTCTGTCCACATCTCTCCTGCTGCTGATCCTTGTGAGGATGATGGATGACCTTCACCTTTCCCCCTCTTCTGTTAGCAACCTGGAGCATGTGGCGCACGCCTTTCTAGGCAATTTTGGGTCAGCCACTCTCGTGGTGCCGCCTTTGCCCGCTCCCTTTTGGGAGGCGTCCATGCGTTTCTGGCAGAGGCCCTTCTCTGGAGTCCCTGCCCCTAGGGACCTCTGCCAGAGGTATTGTGCTCCCCCGGAGTCTCCGGGCTCCTTGCCTCATCCGCAGTCTGGATTGACACACCTGGACACTCCTGACAGGCTTCGCACCCTCCACCATGACCGGCCCCCAGATCAGGACTCCTTGGATTTTGATTTCTGGTGGAGGAGGACTTTCTACTCGGCAGCTGCTTTTCTCCATTTCTGCGCATCAGGCCCACTACGCTGCCTATAACAGGTACTTGTGGTCAGCGCTTTAGGTCAGTCCTACCGCTCCTGCCTGACTCGGAGCAAACCAGGCAAGCCATTGCTCTCTCTGCACGTGGCCTGGAGCTAGCAAGGCACGCAAGCAAAGGCATCTTACGACGCCAATGAGGTAGCTACCAGGGTCGTAGGGACAGCGATCTGCACCAGAAGATCGGCGCAAGCCGCCTCTCCGGTTGTCACCCTTGGCGCCGGTGTAGGGTGATTTGCTCAGCTCACCAGGGAACCTATATCTTTTTTCCGTGAGGCGAGGCGATGCTTGTCGGGGCAAATCCCTTCCCCTCTGAGGGCAGTCTCGCTTATTCACTCTTGGGCCTTTTCAGGCCCAGAAGGTTCCTCCTAGTGTGTGTCACCCACGAGGGGCTAAGGGACACTGTCCCTGGGGTGCAATTAATCAACCCCCTTCAGGAGGCTTGGTACTCACCCATCTGTGATGAATGGTGAAGACTGACACAGATAAGATATTCAAGTGCAGTGCTTACCGTAATATGATCTTTCTGTGTATCTTCACCATTCATCACAATCCCTCCCACCATCCCCCTTGGGGCTCCAGTCTCTGGAATCCTCCTCCCTCTGTGCCTTCCCTTGCTTCACTGCATAGGTGCTGGAAACACTGAGGCGAAAGGGGCAGTAGCCCTTCCACTTTCTATTTCTTTATGGTAAAACCAGTATAGGGAAAAGTTCCCTCTCATTCTCAGCCCCCTCAGCTTTTGCCGTCTTCCGGCACCCTTGCTTGAGTGAGATTAGTTGGGACACACGTGGGGGGGGCAGTTTTTTCCCTAAGGGGTATAGTTCGAGTGGCACCCTTCTCTTCTCATATATCTTCACCCCTACAGGGTGGGAGCTAGTAGTTGCCCTCCTTCTGTTATCCATCTTATTAAAAAAAAAATTCCTTTTTTCACCAAATATTTCCTTGAAGAGAGTGCTGGGTCCTGTACCCTGTCCTTCTCAGAATAGCCGACTCTGCTTTTGGGGTATTGCCAGTTATTCTGTTCCTTGAATTCTGGCAAAGAGCTTTGCTAACTCTTTGCAGTTCCTATACAGTCTGGTGACGGACAAGGGTCCTGGATCCTTGTTACCTCTCACTCTCTCCTAAATTCTCTCTCCTCCCTTCCCTCCCTTCTTCTGTTTCCAGAGATTGGGCCCCTACCCAATCCATAGTCTTACTTCTTCTATGCTGTCCTCTCAGTCGTTATTTCTCCTTTTAGTTCAGTTTCTCTTCCTTTTTCTGTCCCTTGGACTCTCTTGTCCCACCCTCCATCCCTTCCTCTTATCTCTCGGTGACTCAGAACTGGTAGGCAGGCAGAGTTGGCCCAGCCTAGGCGCTCATGGCGCCACGTGGTATGTTGGCCTCGGCGGCACCGATACTCGTCGGCTCCGCCTATCCTTTAAAAAAAAAAGGCTCCCGCTGGTCCTGATCTCAGCCAGTACCCCATTTGTGATGAATGGTGAAAATACACAGAAAGATCATAATTACAGTAAGTACGTATTTGAATATCTGTGTGTGTGTGTGAGGAGAGGAGGCTGCTCACTGATACGTAGCTCCCTCTTTCAACTGTATGCCCTGCATTTTCAGCTGCTGTCATAGACAGCTTCAGCAGTGATTGGAGAACTGTGACCATGCCTGCAAACACACTGACTGAATTGGAAGATGCTGACACACCTCTGAAAAACTCAGATGATGGCACTATGTTTCTTGCACATGTGTGCAAGCAAACATAAAAATGAGATGTCTCATACCATGGGGTTATCCCAGTAAAGGATATTTTAAAACAATAACAAATATTTTATTTATTTAAAAATGTATTTTCTTTGGAATAAATTGTTCTATAGAATAAAATATGTTTTGCAAAAATAGCAAACAGACTTGAAATTATATTTTCAGAAACTAGATAGCAAAATGACTTTGTTTCCATATTTCTGTAGTTGTATTTTTTTTTATTTTTTGCTGAGATAAGGTTGGGGGATACGTTAATCTGTACTGCAGGACAAACTGGGATGGGTTGGCTTTATGATAATGTTATAATGTGTTTGAGTGAGTGACATTTGTGAACTTGTTTACTTGGATTGTCATTAATTTGTCTATCACCAAATCTCTCTCGACTTTTCTCATTTTTATGTGTTTCAGATGTGCTGCTGCTGCCCAGTTGCAGTCTTTTGGTATTTTGTGTTTTTGGGGTGGAAGGGTATTTTGGGCAACATATTGTCATGTGAACTATGGGGACTCTGGGGATGGCGCTAGGATGCAATTAACAAAGCATGGAGAGGGAGGAAATGAGTAGAAATTGCATTAGAAGTACCCTCCAAAATGCACTAGAATGCACCAAAATGTTAAAAAATTTCTGGGGGCCTAAGCTGCCCACCAGACCCATGGCCTATTATTTATTTATTTTTTTACCTGACTTCAGCTTCCCGATCTATAGGACTTCTGAATCCGCCTCTGGGAGCCGCCCACCAGAAAATCTCCCCATGTTTGTAGAGGCATGACCTGCAGTAAGGACAAAGGATGAAAGATGATTCTAAGTATACCTCTCAACCTTTTGTCCCCCAAATATGGAACATTGCCTCTCAAAATGTGCAACAAATTAACAAAATGTGGAACACTTAATCAAATCTTTGCCTAGGATGCTCAAAACACTGTTAACATGTTTGCATTTATGTTCAGAAAGACTCTTGTTAATTGAATAATATAGATCTTATCTGTGTCAGTCTTCACTATTCATCACAAATGGGTACTGGCCGGAGATCAGGACCCTGTGAGAGCCTTTTTTTTTAAAGGATAAGCAGCATCGGCGCTGCCCTCGAGGCCAATGCATTACGTGGCACTTGAGGATTAGCCGTTAGGCTGCGTCGACTCCGCCTGCCTACCAGTTCTTCGTCTCCCGCCATTGAGGTCACCTTGTGGGAAGCCGTTGAAGAGATTTCAAAACTTTAGGCCTTCGACTTCGTGTTGTTCGTCGATAGTCCATTGGTCATCCTGCTAGTTCTGGGTTCTGCCTCCACTCGATGTCGGGTAAGATCTTTCCTTTTATTTTAAAGTTTAAGCAACGGCGAGTCTATTTTGGTGGGTTTTTTTCCCCCGTAGGTCATATCACAGTCAGAGGGCAAGAAATTTTCGAAGGCAGGGCGGCCCCCTATGTGTCTGTGCCCGTGCAGCCGCAGTTTCTCCACTACTGACCAGCATGACCTGTGTCTTGCGTGTCTTGGCCCACTTCACGACATGGACTCGTGCGATGCCTGCTTCTCCATGGACTGCTGCGTCCTCGAACAGCGCGCATTTAAAGTAGGGTGAGCTCCGCTGACTTTCGGGGGTAGGGTTCACACTCATCGGACCAAGCCACGCTCTCTCAGCCTTTCCTCCAGGTCCCTCCTGATTCTCTGCGGACCCGAGGAGGAAGGAGCCTCGACTTCCGTAGCCTAGCCTTGGTCGAGGCTCTCCCGTGGTGCAGGAGGCCCGTCCGGGAGGCGGGCGGGAGGCGCTACTATGGCAGTGGCCCTTTTGGGGTGAAGAGCTACCCAGTGTTGCTTCTGGTCCGGAAGGCGGTCGGCACCGTCCTAGGTGCCGTCGGGCTATCTCGGCGCGTTCCCGATGCCGTGGGCCCTCTCGGTGCTGCTCGTGGCATGGCAACCCTGGATCCAGCGTCACCTTTGCTGTGTCTTGCCTCGGTGCTGTCTTCAGCGCTGAAGTTGAGCATGGCGCCGTGGGACCTTGAAGTCATCTGTCGGTGCCGCCTTCAGCGGCCGCTGCTGCTCTCGGTGCGCTCGCAGCACCGAGGAACCCTGGCAGTGCGTTTTGGTGCGGGTCACCTTCAGAGCAGCTTCAGTCCTCAGTGCCACTCGCAGGCGCCCTGGAGGCGGCGGTGTCATCAGCGCAGCTCGCCTTCGAGCAGTCGGCGCCGCTTCAGTCTTGATTGCTGCTCACAGGCTGAGGCCTGGTGGTGTCATCGGTGCCGAGGCTGTTGCTGGGGCTGCCGTCTTCACCGTCTCTGTTCCTGGTACCACCCCCGGTGCCGGTGGACTTGACGGCACCGCGGCTGGCCCTAGCTCTTGACCTTTGGTCCGAGCTGCCCTGCCGCTTTCTTCAGGCCCCACCTGCGGGACTGTGGAGGGCATGGGTGCTGCTTCAGCCACTGCTGCAACTTCTGGGCCCTTCGGAAGGGTCGCCTTCCCTCGTCCTTCTACCGTTTGGCTTAGGGCCTTGGACTCTACCTCTTCGGAGTCTGGCTCGGAGTTGGACGAGCAGTCACACCTAGGGGTTGCCTGTGGAGGCGACTGGTGGTCTCCACAATGAGTGCAGATCAGCCCCCTTCTGAGGGCATCAGGTTCCTCCGAGTTGGGTCAGTGGTACTGACCCAGCAGGCTATGGTGCATTGCCACCATAGCCATGCAGCCTAGCCTGGGGGTTCTGGGTGGTGGCACCCCTCCCGTAGTGTGTCTTGATGCCCATCGCCTGGGCCCGCCGGGAGGTGTCCGAGAGGTGCTGCTCCTGGGTCTCCCCTTTGGGGGCAACCCAGAGCTGCCAGCTACCTAGGCTGGCCCTCTCGAGGACCAGGACCCTCTCAGACTCTGAGGGGTCGAGGGGAGTGGGGTCAGCGCGTCGGCCTTTCTCTGGGGTCCAGCCGGGCCCTGGACGAAGCCGAAGTGCAGACTTCCTCCCTTCCCCTTCCGGTTCCTTGAGGGGGTCCCATTCTTTGGAGGCAGAGGACCGTCCTTCTGGACATATACAGCCCCAGTAACCTCATGGAGGGGATTCTTCTGGGCGCAGCTTAGGCAGTACCAACGTGGTTGTACAGCTGTCAGCTGCGGAGTCTTCTGGGACACCCTACTCAGGTGTCCATGGTCCGCTCCCTAGCCCTGCCAGAGGTCAGCCGATTCCTTCCCTCTGCTCTGCCCCTACCTCTTTGCTGCATTCTCCAGCGCTCCCAGGCATTCTTAGTCCTACTGGGCCTCTCACCTGGGAGCAGTTCAGAGTAGTGGCTTCTCAGTTCCCTGCCCACGTTAGGGCCATGGACAGTCAGGTTTTTCAACCTCCCCCGAGCAGCCACCCTCGGAACACATGGTGACCTCCAGCTCCTCATCTCCCTCTTCTGGGGGAGAGGAACCATCTGTCCACATCTCTCCTGCCGCTGATCTCTCCGAGTATCAGTGTTTCCTCGTGAGGATGTTGGAGGACCTTCACCTTTCTCCCCTGTCCGTGAGCAATCCAGAGCATGCGGTGCACACCTTTCTAGGCGATTTTAGTGCGGCCACCTTGGGTGGTGCCCCCTGGCCTTCTCCCTTTGGGAGGCGTCCATGAGATTCTGGCAGAGCCCTTCTCTGGAGTTCCTTCCCCTAGGGACCTCAGCCAGAGGTATTCTGCGCTCCCAGTTTCTCCAGGCTCCATGCCTCATCCACAGTCGGATTGATGCACCTGGACAATCTTGACTGGCTTCGCCATCCACCGTGACTGGCCCCAGATCAGGACTCCTTAGTTTTGACTTCTGGGGAGGAGGACTTCTACCACGACACGGTTGCTTCTCTCCATCTCAGCTCATCAGGCCACTATGCAGCCTACAACAGGTTCTTGTGGTGGCGCTAGGTCAGATCTAGCTGCTTTGCCTGACTCGGAGCAACCCAGGCAAGCCATCGCACTCTCTGCACGTGGTCTGTAGCTAGCAAGGCACCAAGCAAGGGCATCTTACGATGCCAATGTGGTAGCTACCAGGGTCATAGGGACAGCGATCTGCACCAGGATATCGGCATGGCTTCGCCTTTCCCGGTTGTCACCCTTGGCCCATCGTAGGGTGATTTGCTCCGCTCACCAGGGAACCAATCTCTTTTCCCATAGGGCGAGACGACGTCTGTCGGGGCAACTTCCTTCCCCCTCAGGGGGAACCCGTCTCGCTCTCCCCACTCTCGGGCCTCTCCAGGCCTTGAGGGTTCCCATAGTGTGTCACCCACTGGGGCTAGGGACTCTGTCCCTTAGGGTGCAATGAATTAAACCCTTTCAGGGGGCTTGGTCCTCACCCATCTGTGATGAATGGTGAAGACTGACACAGATAAGATATGAAAATTATGTACCTACCGTAATTATGATCTTTCTGTGTATCTTCACCATTCATCACAATCCCTCCCACCATCCCTCTTGGGGCTCCAGTCTCTGGATCCTCCTCCCTCTGTGCCTACCCCTCTCTTGAGCGGGATAAAGTTGGGACACATGGGGGAGCGGTTTCTTCTCTAAGGGGTACAGTTCGAGTGGCACTCCTTCTCTACTACATATCTTCACCCGTACGGGGTGGGAGCTGGTGGTTGCCCTCCTTCTGTTATCCATCTAACTTAAAAAAAAAAGTTCCCCTTTTTTTCAACAAATACCTTTACAGAGAGAGTACTGAGTCACTGTACCCTGTCCTTCTCCAGGATAGCCGACTCTGCTTTAGGAGTATTGCCAGTTATTCTGTGCCTTGAATTCTGGCAAGAGAGCTTTGCTACTCCTTGCAGTTCCTATACAGTCTGGTGACGGACAAGGGTCCTGGATCCTTGTTACCTCTCACTCTCTCTCCTAAATTTTCTCTCCCCTTCCCTCCCTTCTTCCATTTCCAGAGATTGGGGCCCCTACCCAGTCCCCTTAGTCTTACTTCTTCTGTGCTGTCCTCTCAGTCGTTATTTCTCCTTTTAGTTCAGTTTTCTCTTCCTTTTCTGTCCCTTGGAGACTCTTGTCCCAGCCTACATCCCTTCCTTACCCCTCTCGGTGACTCAGAACTGGTAGGCAGGCAGAGTTGACACAGCCTAATGGCTAATCCTCGAGCGCCATGTAGTATGTCGGCCTCGAGGGCAGAGCTGATGCTGCATCAGCTTTGCCTATCCTTTTTAAAAAAAATAAAAAAGGCTCCTGCGGGGTTCTGATCTCCGGCCAGTACCCCATCTATGATGAATGGTGAAGATACACAGAAAGATCATAATTACGGTAGGTACGTCATTTTCATTTCCTGTAGGTTCTTACCTAATTTAACACCTGATTTTTAGCAACAACAGACCGTCTCAGAATTACACCAGTAAGTTACCACACAGTTCCAGTTATGGATTTTTAAATCTAAATGTATACATACCCCAGTAGGAATCTCTTCCTAACAGCTCATCTGGAACTGAGGCCATAGTGGAGGGCACCCTTGCATTGCTTCTGAAGCTCCTCACTGAAGCACATGATGTTGAAGGCATCGCGCCAGAATAATTGAAGGTGCGAGTACTACATCTGCCATGTCTTCTCATGTTGAATAGCCTTAAAAAAGTAATAAATAAATCAGTAACAAAAAGAGAAGTGTTGCAGTAACAATACTACCCCATGCAATGCCAAAAACAGATTCATTCCTTATTTTTGTTAAAATGAGTCTTGATCTTTCACAAACAGCACAACTGAGATGCCAAGTCTCAGAAAGTATAATATAAAACCTGTTTACATGATTACAATTGTACTACCCAAGCACTCAGTTGCTATGGTGCAAATGCAGCCATGTGTGTGCAGTACCTGATCATGATAAATTTCTCCTCGCTTCTCTCCCAGAGCCACTGCAGAGCTGGGAATTTGTTCTGGAGGAAGCAGTGATAACAACCATGCAGAGGCAGCACTGCTTGCTCTGAATCACCCAGCTGATGACCTCCCTCTGCACTTACGTCCATCTCAAGCATTGTTTGCAACAGTGCTGAGGTCCCTTCTAAACACAAATCATCCCTGCAGAAGATGTCAGCACGCACCAGAGTGCATGACAGTACTTATTTCAGGTAACAGCCATGTAAATGGTGCTATATATGCTACTGCACAACTGTGTACCAGGAGATCTTAGGTCTGAATCCTGCCACTGCCTTAATGTATAATCTCAGACAAGTCACTTCAAGCTGCCATTCATGTATTAGTTTGCTTATTTTCCCAGTTCCCTAGTGATGTACCACATATCTGCCCCACTGGTTCCCATTCAGGTTCACCCCTGGTGCTGCCCCACCCCAAACTCACTGGTGGTCAGGAGATGGTGGCTTGCCTCCACCACAGGCCTCCTTTGGCCTAAAAGGGAGAGGATAAAGATGCAAATCCAGTAGTCGATAGCTCATTTGACAGCAGAGGTGGCACTGGCAGGATCTCAACATCCTTCCACTTGGCCAAGGAATATTCTAGCTAAGGTGACCCTGGAGGAGTTGGATGGGCAATGACGTCCAGTGCACAGTTGGGCACTCTCTTGTCTGTCCTGCAGACATTTGCCGCCTCACCAATCACCCACCATGCTGGTCCCATGATTACCCATCCGTAACCATTGGTAGGGGTTGGTATATTGTTGGGCTCTGGATCCCTCCCTCCCAGAGATGGTGAGCAGTTTATATGATGCTGAGCCTTCTCCCTGGCTGGCTCTCTCTGCCGACCCTCGTTTGCTCCTGAACTCGGGTCATCGGCATCCCAAGTGATAGCCAGACCACCAGTGCAGCAGTAATGCTATCAGTCCATGTTATGGCATACATTTTGTATCTCTACATATTTGTTCCATTATGGATAACTCATTTTAACTGTGCAACAAAATGGACTCCTTCTCCATTCTGAATCTGGGTTAATACATTTTTTTTAATTAAAAATAACTAAAGATCTCCTTTAAATGTGGCTGCCTCATGTTTTTTTCATATTCTCAGCTCTTTCTGAAAATCAGTTGTTTGACATCACCATTCTTGTGATTAGATGAACTAGCATGCAATCACACAGATCTTAGACTTTAGGAACACTAGAGGACAGCAAAGCTAATTCTAGGTGGCAAAACTGAAGCTTTTATATAGTCACTATTATAATTTGATTCAGTTAAAGAACACTAGTTCCTGCTCTTTTCAACTCACCCATAGAATCTGTGAAGGAACCCTACCTGCCATCAATTTGACTGAGGATAAACTTGAATCCATAGTTGACTTCATTTAGGGAGGAAGAGACTGTATTTGACTCCTGGAGATAACCACCAATCCTTCCAATTCCTTTTGCTGGCGCTTCCCTCATAGCACACTGTGTGATATAAGAATATGGAGAGCACATAGGGCAGGCTCCATAGACAGTAATGGGGCCTTTTTAAGCTTAGTTTTTATATTTTAGATGCCCATTCCAAATGAATCAAGGCTACCCCTCAACTAACAAGGCCCTTTATCAAAGATCTCTTGATAAAGCTTGTGACAACACATGAAATGTCAGGATGGTGTTCTCAGCCTTGGCGATTCTTTTTTTTGCTGAATTAACCTCATATGTCGGAATAAACAGTACACTTTGGAAACATACCAGAATGTCCTCACCTGTGAGTGGTGTGGTTATGTATACCTTATAGGAATCTATATGACACCTCCAGTTACTGCAGTCTTGCCCTCCAGACATTAAAAGTAAAAACAGCAGAGATGTACCTTATTTCAGAGTCAGAGTTAGAAGGGGATAGAAGAGAGTCAAAGCATACTGGATTGGACAAAACTTGGGTTCAGGGAACAAGAAACACACCAAATACTGAAACATTTCCATTTCAGGGAATGTGGGACTTTTATATATGACTGATACAGAAAGAACTATGACTGGGATGTCAGCATACCAGGGTAGACAATCTACAGGAGAAACAGGGAGAATAAAAGGAGGATTAGCCCTCGATGTAAGATCAAAGCAATGAAACTAATGGGTAAACAGGGAGGAGCGGAGTCACTGTGGGTCACCCGGGAGACAGGAAATGGCACTACAATCCACACAGGGGTTGCATACAGACCCCGTCTCAGGGGGAAGAAATGAACAAGGAAATGATAGAAGGCATCCTTAGAATGGCAGAAAAGGGTAGCTATCATTCATGGGGACCTGAATATGCCAGAGAGTTAACTGGAGGACCACTGATGCAGTCATCCAGGAGCAGGGTCATTCTCGATGCCCCAACAGGGGGTATGCCTCAGACAGCTAGTGCTGGAACTCACTGTGGAGGAAGCAATCTTGGACCTGGTACTCTCAAATAGGGATGGAGAGAGATCTCAGATTTAGAAGTGGATAGCCATCTGGGAATAAGCAACCGCAAACAGTGTGATTCACGATAAACACAGCTGTGAGATCCAAACCATACAAAAGCAAGGTATTGGACTTTAGGAGCTGCATTTGGCAAAGTGGGAGAGTACCTCAAAAGCACTATCAAAATGGCATGAAGGACAGGTAGAAGCACAATTGGGAAAAATCAGAACACCATCACAGAAGCCAACAAACCTTTGTGTTAAGCAATAAACAAAACTAAACAAAGGAAAAACCACTATAGTTCTCTCAAAAGATATGGCAGGGAAGGTTGGGAGGAAATATAGCATTCAGGAAGTACTGCATGAAACGAAGCACAGGACATGGACTATACAAGATAAAACAGAAAAGCAGGAAGGCAGCCAGAATAGCAAAGGCCCAAATCAAGGAAAAGATAGCCACACTCAGTTTAGAAGGGCATAAAACCATGAGGTACATTAGGGGAGCAAAAGTAGACCAAAGAAGGGATAGTGAGGTTCCAAAAAAGGAAGGTGGGATAAGCAGAGGGTGATGGTGAAAAAAGCAGGGATACTGAATACGTCTGCTCAGTATTTAAAAAAGAGAGGAGGAGGTACCTAACCCCAAACAATAGAAGCACTCCTGGATGGGAGTTTGATACCAGTCCAGTCACAGAAGAAGGGTCCTGCAAATCCACTAACTGAGGATTCTCAGAACCCTTCCAGGTATAAATTTGTAAAGTATCATTGGACCAGCCTGGGCTGATCTAAGGTTACTTAGCAGAGTATCCTCTGGGAGGGTTGGAGACCATGTGCCATCCCAGCTGCTCTTCAATGCCATGAAAAAATCAGACATCAGCTGCCCCAGTGACTACCATTTTCTGGGGGGGCATCTGACACCAGGAGTGGGCATCCTACTGCTCTGAAACATTTTGGCACACTGGGGTGGGTTTCCAGCGTGCCACATTAATAGAGTGAGGAGGAAAACATGCTGACATAGGGGTTAGGCACCTGATGTTGGTTTCCTTGGAGTATGTGGCATGTGACAGGAGACACAGCTCATTACTTGTTTCACCAGAAAGGCACACAGAACAGACCATTGTTGGTGGGTGAGGACCAGGACAGAGTGCTGGGTGTCAGGAGCCGACATGGTTGTGAGGGAGGGGAGATGCCTCTGCAGTGACTAAACTGTGAGTGATTACAGCGTTAGATTGGTTTCAACTCTTGGCTCTCTTGGAAACTGCTTTCATCATGCAGCTTCTCCCTTGATTAGTGGCTGAGGATGCGCCTTTAAAGCATCTGCTGCATTGGCCACAACACTGATACAACTCTGAAATGTGGTACTGTCACAAGATGTCTTTTGGCATGAGTGTGCACATGTGTGCAAGTAAACACAAAACTGGTGCCTACTCCTGGTTTAAAAAACAGTGGTTCATGGATGGAAGCATCAACTATTGGGACCTATGCATGATGCCAATGGCCACATAAACGCGAGCCACATAAACACAGAGTGGTGTCCATGTGACATTCACCACCAACGGATGCACAATAGCTACGTGCCTGATCCCGGCCATGTGAACTGCAATGTGCTGGGGTGGGAGTGGAACATGTCAGCACTACACCGATATTCACTACTTGCGTAGTGTTGTACACGGGTGCAGAGTACTGAGCAGGTTATGGCTACTGGGACCCTGCTGTAACCCACTGTGCACACCATGGACATGACCCACTGGTCACAATGGACCCAGGAGTCCAAGTGCTGTGCTGCCCCAGCCCATGATGCCATTGGTGAGGGCTGGGGGCTGCTGAAGGGAAGAGTGCCCAGACTTTGAGGTGATGTATCCCAGTAGTGGCATTCCTCCCACTACAACATGGCGGGGGGGTTGTTGTAACAGTGTAACACAGAAGATGGGAGAGAGGTGTTCACTTTTCTAGCAGCTGGGAGGTTTATTGCTGAAGGGCTGCACATTATGCACTATAGGTGCATTAAGATTCCCTCATCCAACATCTATAGCCAGGGCCAGGCAGTACTGCTGCCATTTGAAATTGCTCACTCTCAGGGTAGTGTCACCAGCCGCGGTTTGTTTTGGTCTGTGCAAGCCATATTGCTATCTTTCAGTGTGGCTTTCCAAAGGGACAGGACGTACAAGGTAGAGGTAACATAGGAACATAGAATTTGATGGCAGATAAGGACTGCTTGGCCCACCCAGTCTGCCCATTTCCTACCTGATGGATAAGCTGCAGATCCTAGTTAACCAGCAGCCTACTTCTTCCTACCCACCCCTAGAATTGCCTTATGACTGTCCCATGCATGCAGATTTCCACCACTGTTTTGACTCCACAACCTCCTCTGGAAGGCGTTCCATACATCCACAACCCTCTCTGTGAAAAATACTTCCTTAAATTACCTCGAGTACTTCCTTCAATCTTCAAATTGTGCCCCTTGTTCTTGCACACCTGTTTTTTGAAAGATGGTACCCTCTTGGACTTTGTTGATTCCCTTGAGGTACTTGAAAGTTTCTATCATGTCCCACCTCTCACTCCTTTCCTCGAGGCTATACATATTAAGCTCCTTAAGTCTCTCTTCATATGTCTTCCAGTGCAGACCCTGCACCATTTTAGTTGCCTTCCTCTTGACAGCTTCCATCCTGTCTGTGTCTTTGCGGAGATTGGGTCTCCAGAACTGCACGCAGTTTGATGGGTCCTGAACTCTCATAACTGGTTATAGCTGAGGGACGTAAAATAACACTCAATGTAAGGGATATAAATATGCCCATCAAGTGAGCCCGGAGATTGAAAGAGTTGCAACAGCAGAAAGCAATTGTCACATTCCTTCAGGAGAACCACCTTAATCACATTGAGCATGTGTATGTAAGGAGAGTGTGGGTGGATGGGTCACTTCTCCACACAACACAGCCCCTCTGTAGAGGATGTAGAGGTAGCCATAGTAATCCTCAAGAACTGTCCTGAAATTCCAGAAGTTAAACAAAATCCAGAGAGCAGGTACAGAACCTCACCATGCATCCTTAACATATATGCTCCCATTCAAGATAGAACATTGCATTCTTAAAGGGCACTCTTATCTCAATGGCTCCTCCTCCAGGAGACTACTGTTGGGGAGACTTTAATGGAGTTAACGCCCAGCCCTGGATAGATTAGGGATGGGTTGTGCGTTACTACAAAGTTAAGTTAATGTCAAGTGCCTTGCATGGGAAACAAGGTTAGTTTAAATCTGATGCTTCCACCAGACCAGGGTCAAAGAATATACATGCTGGTCAGCATGACACCAAGACTGTTCATGCCTAGACTACATCCTGGTGCTGGCTACCTGGGTCCCAGCTGTGGACTCCTGCGATTAAGAACATGACTCTCTCAGATCATGTCCTTGTGATTCTAGACCTAGTAATCAAATCTGTGGTCAGATCCTCCAGTTGGCCATAGGATGCACCCTACATTTTGCCTCAAACATCAAGAACAACCAGCAAAAGGATCTACACCTGGAAAACCAGCTCTTTAACCTTAAGGCACAACATAAAATCACATTAAATGAGGTAAAAAAGCTTCTGGAAAGGGCTCTACGATGCCGGTTCAACAATATTTTCATCGACTGGCATCACAACAATGGGATTTATGTTGACCACAAGTTGTAGTCGACATAAATCCAGAATTTCTCCGTCTGTGTTTCTATCGGGGAGATTTGCACCCCCCCAGGCCACTGTACTTATTATAATCAATTCTGAGTCAGGAGTTGATTTGGGTAGAGGTGCAGGACCGGAAGACAGTGTGCCCCTGTCTCAGGTGCACCAACACAGTAAAGATTAGAGAACTGTTGATTTCATCAATAGTAATGTAGGTCACTGTGTTGGTGTCACTGTCATGGGGGTATACCACTGCAAGGCTGCATCAATTACCTGAATAAGCTTCCTGATGTTAACATAGAAGGGACACTATGGTACTTCCGTAAATGATTCTACAATTCAGGTAACGGGTGCGGTGAATCTTAGCTTGGCAGCTGTGAAAAGAAACAGCCAGCAGGGTTGTGCTGACTCCACCTAGGGAATGAAGCCACTTCCTTGTAATGGACTGTAGAAAAATTGTAGACCAATTCAAAGTCTTCTATTGGGTCTTATACAATCAGGAAAATATCCCTCAGTTACCAGAAAATGAAAATTCTTGGAGGAGGCCAAGTAGACATTAAACAGCCCCATAAGCCATGGATGGAGTACATATAGCCATGGGGAACCTCAGTGTAGGGAAGGCTCAGTGCCATGACAGCCTGGATCCTGTGTTTCACAAAATGTGCAGGGCAGAGTTGATTGCCCACCTCTGCAGAGTCTGCAGGGTGGTGCAAAATGATGATGACACCCAATCAACCTGGCAGTACGTACAAATTTCAGTCACCCCAACACCAAGTAAGGACCCCATGCAGAGCAGGATGTACCACCCCACATATCCCCCTCCTATGTTATAGCAATACATCAGCACGGCTCTTCGCACGCAACCATAAAAATGACTCTCCATAGTAATAATGTTTCATCTAAAGGAGGCTTTTGTGAGTAATACAAACTGCCTCATTTGAGCCCTGAGGTATTGCCCCGGACTCCAAACTTTATAATTTAAAGTTAAAACTCTGCAGTGTGGTTACACTCCAACCATTCACCAGCAGATTTATAGCTGGAGAGCGTAGAGAGCAGTGACCATTCATTTAATCTATGCTATGTATGAAGACATGAAATGCAGTCAGGCATAACAAATCACGATATGACTAATGTAAAATCTGCAAAGTCTAAACTTGTAAATATTCCAGCAAGAACATTTTTAAAACATTTGATCTGACTTAACCTGAGGAATCCCTCTAGAAGGAATGGTATGGAGGGCTTGTATGATTCACAAAAACACCCTAATAAAAAAATCCATTACTACATTGAGTAATTTTGTCTTCCTCATCCCTTCCCTTCCTTTATTAGAAGATCCAACTTAAAGAGGAAGTAAATGTTGCATGGGATTTTGTTTTTTCAGGGAACTCAAACTCAAAACCCATCAAAACATCTTTCAGGTGAGGTAGTGGGCTTACCTGTAGGTGTCAGGAGTCTTGGGATATGAATATCTAAAGAATCTGTAAATCAAGACAAAGCAGCAGCCATTTTATGTAACATTGAAACAGAAAGTGATGTCATTGAAGGGCAAGCTCTGTGTTGTTAATTACAGCTTGCCCCCTATGTGACATCACTTTCTGTCTCAAATTCCTTGAAATGACTACTGTCTTGTTTGGATTTGCAGGTGATTTAGATACTCATATCTCAGGTCTCTTGATACTTGCAAAGGGGTTCGATACCTTGTTTGACATATCTTTTCATGTGATTTCACAATTTGAGTGACCCTAAGTGTTTGCTCCCTGTAATCTATACTAGTTAGTCTGATTGTAAAGAGTCCTCCTTCAGGAATGAGGAGCTGCAGAGTGTAATTTATTTTCTAGTTGATACATCACATGTGTGCCTGCATTTGGTGAGCAACAGTTGAACCAGAATTTATAGTACAATTCCACCACCAAAACTACAGTCTAACATGTTTGCATATCTGTTGAGATGTTCTCATTTCTAGAAGAAAAATGCATCAAATAACAGAGTTATAAGGGTTAATAAAGAGGACTGGAGTTCCACTGACCTGGATAAGAAAAACTTTGTTGGGAGAGCTGCAACTGTCCCCATAGTATTCCAGGCTACTTCAAACCACCACCTGGTATGCCAACATCAGGACCATTCCTAAAATAACCATCAGAGAAAAACAGCTTTAGATATACTGTATATATGAACAGTAGAGTTGCTTGGCTAGTTCAGCACAGTGTCAGTGGCTCAGTAGGTAGCACACTCGCCTCTGAGGCCGGAGATCAGAGGCTGTGGGTTCAGTTCCACATCTGGCACTTGGATAATATCCAGTACTGACACTGTAATGCAGCATAGAGGGTGCTGCATTTCTGAGGTGCTGTCTTCGGATGAGACGTAAACGAGGTCCCATCTGCCTGGATTGGTGGTAGTTCAGGTGGATGTTAAAGATCCCATGGCACTTATCCGAAAAGAGTGAGGAATTTCCCGGTGTCCTAATAAATTTCCCTCATTCACTAAAAATACCACCAACAGCTTAATCTGGTCCAAGGTCAGTTGGCATTCATCTGTATCCCCCTCCCCCGGGTCGTGCCTGAAAATAGGCAGGATTTGTCTAGTGCACTTACCCGGTCAACAAAAGCTAAATAAAAAAAAAAAAAAAAAATTAACCACAGAGTCCATACTCCCCCCAGAGAGTTCAGATATCTGGCGGTATACAATATAAAATGGCTTGTTTCATACAAGCAATCTAATAGGTCAAAGCTGGTCACATGATCATGAATTCATTTCGCCTTGCCACATCACGGTTAAGAGTATACTTTCTTTTTTCTTAACTTTTAATACCATTTTATAAGCGCAATAACACACTCCAGGGTGTGTAATAATGTCATAAATGACTGCATGTCCTAGGTGATTACTCAGTTATACCTTGTGCTTCATAACCCACATTCATTTTAGCGTTACTGTGCACCCTGCCATGCGGTACTGCAGAAGTACCTGGGATAGATCCACTCTGGTGCAAATGTTCAGGACAGTTATGGGCCTATCAGGAAATCATTATTGTGGTATACAGGTTTGTCAACCTGGACCCCTCAACCAAAGTTATCCCCCTTCTATGCTACTAGAGACTTATATGTAAAATAAATCAGGCTTTTTTTAATCAGTCACCTTTTGGTGGTTATCCCAATACTAAAGCCCCAAAACAACTTTCTATAATAATTGCCCCCTCACCCTCAATCCATGATTTTGGGGGCTAGCCACAGTCTAAATGTTGCCTATCTCAGTTGCCCCTTCAACAGTGTGCCATGCTGTTACTCATACAGCCTTGATATGACTGTATTAGAAACAAAGTTGGCGACCAGGAGTGAAAGCTGGAGCATTTAGCATCATTGTTGTGAAGGTGGGAAATTATGGGGACACGTCAATTCATCCTGGTCATTTTGCTCTGCAACATTTCCCCCCAGACTATTAGCTCTGGCTTCAGTTGGCTACCACGTCAATTCATTCCTGCACAATTTGCTCCCACTACATATTGTACTGTAGTCCAACAACAATTGCAGTACAACTTCCACTTCTGCATCCCTTAAACACATCGCCCTCATCTGGTGGGTGAACTATGCCCACCTAGAGTTAATTTTATAATAATTACGTGGGGGGGGCAAATTGTCCAGGAAGAATTGATATAGGGATTAGCTGAAGGAGGTATTAGTGTAGGGCAAGTTGTCATGGAGTGAACTAGTTCTTCCTTCCACTCTGAGAAGGTTGCAGCACTGGCAACACTAGCAAACCTGAAACTTGGAGGGATCATAACTGGAAAAAGTGTGTAAAAATGTGACAAGATTTAAAAAGAACTGCCTTTAGTAGTGCAAAGAATTTGGCTGCCCACTTGTGAACCTCATGCAGTAAGAGACCGCAGTGATTCTTTGTCCCAGTACAAAGAAACTCACTGATTGGATAAGGCAGACAAGGATACAGTGCTTGTTAAAGTCTTGTGACTAAACCTCTTGTGTGACAAGGGTGTTGAGCCTGAAGCCCCATAGGTCTGGTCAGAACTGGAACTTGCATTGTATATTAAGTTTTAGAACTCAATACAGCAGACATGGGGAGGGAGAGTGTCCCACAGAGTGGTAATTAAAAGTATCCATGTGCACACTGAGCTACTTCCTACATTGTTGGTATTGACTCACACTGCCTAAACCCTCTGGAAACTGCATTAGTGTCACCTCACACAACCAGACATTCCCCGTTGATAGGTAACAATTCTTTATGCAAAGGGAGGGAGACAGAGACAGCAGTCTTACCTAGGAGAACAGAGCTCCAGGAAGGCAGTGATTCTGGTGCCACAACATTGGAGCCGCCCACTAGAAAATCTCCCCATGTTTGTAGAGGCATGACCTGCAGTAAGGACAAAGGATGAAAGATGATTCTAAGCATACCGCTCAACCTTTGTCCCCCAAATATGGAACATTGCCTCTCAAAATGTGGAACAAATTAACAAAATGTGGAACACTTAATCAAATCTTTGCCTAGGAGGCTCAGAACACTGTTAACATGTTTGCATTTATGTTCAGAAAGACTCTTATTAATTGAATAATATAGATCTTATCTGTGTCAATCTTCACCATTTATCACAGATGGGTACTGACCGGAGATCAGGACCCTGCGGGAGCCTTTTTTTTTTTTTTTTTTAAAAAAGGATAGATGGAGTCGACACAGCATTGGCGCCGCCCTCGAGGCCGATGCATTACGTGGCACTCGAGGATTAGCCGTTAGGCTCCGTCGACTCCACCTGCATACCAGTTCTTCATCTCTCGCCATCGAGGATGCCTCAGAGGAAGCCATTGAAGAGATTTCAAAACTTTAGGCCTTTGACTTCGTGTTGTTCGTCGATAGTCCGTTGGTCATCCTGCTAGTTCTGGGTTCTGCCTCCACTTGACGTCGCCAGTAAGATCTTTCTATTTATTTTAAAGTTTAAGTGACGTTGAGTCTATTTTGGTGGGTTTTTTTCCCCGTAGGTTATGTCGCAGTCGGAGGGCAAGAAATTTTCGAAGGCTGGGCGGCCCCCTATGCGTCGGTGCCCATGCGGCCGCAATTTCTCCGTTACCGACCAGAATGACCTGTGTCTCGCGTGTCTTGGCCTGCTTCACGACATGGACTCGTGCGACACCTGCTTCTCCATGGACTACCGCGTCCTCGAACAGCGCATGTTTAAAGTAGGGCGAGCTCCGCCGACTTTCGGGGGTAAGGTTCGCACTCGTCGAATAGCCGTGCTCTCGGCCTTTCCTCTGGGTCCCCTCCCAGTTCTATGCAGGCCGAGGAGAGGGAGCATCGACTTCCGTAGCCTAGCCTTGAGTCGAGCTCCTCCCGCAGTGCAGGAGGCCCGTCCTGCTTTCTCCCAGGAGGCGGGCTGGCGGAGGGCCGCTGTAGCAGTGCTCTCGGGGGTGAAGGATCCCCCAGTGTCGCTCCCGCGGTCCGGAAGGCCTGGGTCGGCGCCATCCTTGACGCCGTCAGTCGGTGCCGTCGAGGCCTTCAGCACCATTCGTGGTGCAATGGGCCCTGTCGGTGCCAACTCGTCTCTCGGTGCCCTGGGCCCTGTCAGCACCGCTCGTGGCGTCGCGACCTTGGATCCGGTGTCACCTTTCGCTATGTCTCGCCTCAACACTGTCCTCTGCGCCGAGGTTGAGCACGGCGCCGTTGGACCTTCGGAGTCGTCTGTTGGTGCCTCCTTCAGTGTTGCTGCTGCTCTCGGTGCCACTCGCGGCACTGGGGAGCCTGGCTGTGCCGTTTTCAGCACTGGGTCTGCCTTTGGAGCCATCGGCGCGGCTCCGGTCCTTGGTGCCACTCGCGGCACCGAGGGGCCTGGCGGTGTCGTTGGTACCGAGGCTGTTGCTGGGGCTGCCATCGGTGCCGTCTCTGTTCCTGGTACCGGTGCCGGTGGACTTGATGGCGCCGCAGCTGGCCCTAGCTCTGGACCTTTGGTCCGAGCTGCCCTGCTGCCTTCTGCCAGCCCTGCCTGCAGGGCTGTGGAGGGCACGGGTGCCGCCTCGGCCACTGCTGCGACTTCTGGGCTCTTTGGAAAGGTCACCTTCCCTCATCCTCATACCGTTTGGCTTAGGGCCTCGGACTCTACCTCTTCAGAGTCAGATGAACAGTCACACCCTTCGGGGTTGCCTGCGGAGGAGAGCGAACTGGTGGTCTCCACTACGAGTCACAGTCAGCCCCCTTCTGAGGAGCGTCGGGTTCCTCCCGAGGTCGGGGTCAGTGGTACTGACCAGCAGGCTGTGGTGCATGCCACCATAGCTATGCAACCTGGCCTGGGGGTTCCTTGACCCTCGGTGGTGGTACCCCCTCCCGTAGTGTGTCACGATTACCCAACTTTGTAGCCCGCCGGAAGTCTATGGGAGGTGCTGCTCCTGGTCTCCCCTTGGGGTCAACCCAGAGCTGCCAGCTACCTAGGCTGGCCCTCTGAGGACCAGGACCCTCTCAGGACTGTGAGGGGTCCGAGGGGTTGGGTCGGCACATCGGCCTTTCTCTGGGGTCCACCGGGCCCTGGGCCCAGCTTGAAGTGCGGATCCGCCCTTCCCCTTCCAGTTCCGTGAGGGGACCCATTCTTTGGAGGCTGGGGACCATCCTTCTGGACCTATACAGCCCAGTCACCTCACTGGGGGATTCTTCTGGGTGCAGCCTAGGCAGTACCAGCGTGGTTGTACAGCTGTTGGCTGCGAGTCTTCTGGGACACCCTCCTCGGGTGTCCATGGTCCCCTCCCTAGCCCTGGTAGAGGTCAGCGATTCCTTCTCTCGGCTCTGCCCCTACCCCTCTGCCGCATTCTCAGCTCCCAGGCATTCTTGGTCCTGCACGACCTCTCACTTGGGGCAGTTCAGAGTGGTGGCTGCTTGGTTCCCTGCCTACGTTAGGGCCATGGACAGTCAGTTTTTCAACCTCCCCTGAGCAGCCACTCTCGGAACACATGACCTCATCCCCTGTTCTGGGAGAGGAACCATCTGTCCACATCTCTCCTGCTGCTGATCTCCAGTATCAGCGTTTCCTCGTAAGGTTGATGGAGGACCTTCACCTTTCTCCCCTGTCCGTGAGCAATCCAGATCATGCAGCGCATGCCTTTCTAGGCAATTTCGGTGCGGCCACCCTTGTGGTGCCCCCCTGGCCTGCTCCCTTTCTGGAGCCATCCATGCATTTCTGGCAGAGGCCCTTCTCCGAATTTCCTGCCCCATGGGACCTCAGCCAGAAGTATTGCGCTCCCCTGGGGTCTCCAGGCTCTCTGCCTCATCCGCAGTCCAGATTGATGCACCTGGACACTCCTGACGGGCTTCGCACCCTCCACCGTGACCGGCCCCCAGATCAAGACTCCTTGGATTTTGCCTTCTGGAGGAGGACTTTCTACTCGGCACGGTTGCTTCTCTCCATCTCAGCTCATCAGGCCCACTATGCAGCCTACAACAGGTTCTTGTGGTCAGTGCTAGGTCAGATCCTAGCTGCTTTTCCTGACTCAGAGCAAACCAGGCAAGCCATCGCACTCTCTGCACATGGCCTGGAGCTAGCAAGGCACAAAGCAAGGGCATCTTACGACGCCAATGAGGTAGCTACCAGGGTCGTAGGGACAGCGATCTGCACCAGGAGATCGTCATGGCTTCACCTTTCCCGGTAATCACCCTTGGCCCGGCGTAGGGTGATTTGCTCCACTCACCAGGGAACCTATCTCTTTTCCCGTAGGGCGAGACAACGTCTGTTGGGGCAACTTCCTTCCCCCTCCGGGGGGAACCCGTCTCACTCTCCCCACTCTCGGGCCTCTCCAGGCACAGAAGGTTCCCCCCCCTTAGTGTGTCACCCACTGAGGGCTAAGGGACTCTGTCCCTTAGGGTGCAATGAATCAACCCCCATTGGGGGGTGTGGTACTCACCCATCTGTGATGAATGGTGAAGATTGACACAGATAAGATATAAAAATTATTTACCTTCCGTAATTATGATCTTTCTGTGTATCTTCACCATTAATCTCAATCCCTCCCGCCATCCCCCTTGGGGCTCCAGTCTCTGGATCCTCCTCCCTCTGTGTCTACCCCTCTCTTGAGCGGGGTAAAGTTGGGACACACGGGGGGTAGTTTTCTTCCCTAAGGGTACAGTTCGAGTGGTACTCCTTCTCTGCTACATATTTTCACCCCTACAGGGTGAGAGCTGGTGGTTGCCCTCCTTCTGTTATCCATCTAACTTTAAAAAAAAAAGTTCCCTTTTTTTCACCAAATATCCTCTCAGAGAGAGTACTGAGTCCCTGTACCCTGTCCTTCACTAGAATAGCCAACTCTGCTTTTGGAGTATTGCCAGTCATTCTGTGCCTTGAATTCTGGCAAGAGAGCTTTGCTACTCCTTGCAGTTCCTATACAGTCTGGTGACGGACAAGGGTCCTGGATCCTTGTTACCTCTCACTGTCTCCTAAATTTTCTCTGCCACCTTCCCTCCCCTTCTTCCGTTTCCAGAGATTGAGGCCCCTACCCAATCCCCTTAGTCTTATTTCTTCTATGCTGTCCTCTCAGTCATTATTTCTCCTTTTAGTTCAGTTTTCTTTTCCTTTTTCTGTCCCTTGGACTCTCTTGTTCCACCCTTCATCCCTTCCTCTTACCTCTCCAGCTACTCAGAACTGGTAGGCAGGCGGAGTGGACGCAGCCTAACGGCTAATCCTCGATCTACATAATCGTCGGCTCTCGAGGCAGCGCCAATGCTGCGCTGACTCAGCCTGTCCTTTTAAAAAATGAAAGGCTCCCACGAGGTCCTGATCTCCGCCAGTACCCATCTGTGATGAATGGTGAAGATACAAAGAAAGATCATAATACGGTAGATGCGTAATTTTATTTTTGCATTATTTACTATAGATTTTTTTCTACTTATTTTTATCCACTCCTTAATGTCCTTCAATCACCACTCCTTCCGTCCTACAAGGGTGGCCCCCCACCTCTGCCGACCAGCTTGGTCTGCCCTAGAGTGGCACACTGCCATTGAGGCACCTTGATGGCCCAGATTACCCCCGGGCAGGCGAAAGAGATCTCCTTCCCCCTTCCCCTGCAGCAGCTGCATTGAGGTCTGCCCTGGTCGGGAGGTGGTAAGGCGACTCTGGAGAACTTCATCTGAGCGACGGAGGCATTTTTCCTCCGAGTTGTCTTTGTTTCCCCGCTTAACCCCGCCCTCTGAGACGCCGGCGCAGAGAGTCTGTGTGCGGATGCATGCTCCTCAAGCGCCTAACGGCGTCCCCCCTCCCTGGCTCCGACAGACAGAGCTGCCGTGTCCTTTCGGGAGTCGGTGCATTCACCGACCCTCTCAAGACGTCAGGCGCTCCAAGCACACCCCTGGTATCCCACCCCGAGGGAGGAGAGCATCCATCGGGTTGTTCTATCCTCCCTCTCGCGGCCGTCCCCCAATGACCTGGGTATGTTCCCGAACCTGGGTCGCTGGCGTAGCGCGAGGTGTGGCGTCCAGCTCCTCAACCCTCAGCGCCACCAGGCCGGCTTACTATAGATTTTTGTTTTAAAATGTTATTCAAACAACATGAAGTCTTGCTATATTATGACAGTAGCAGTTTGTCCCACCACTAGAACTGCTCCGGAGGTGAAATAGTTAATTCCATTCCAAAATGGAACTTTGAGCACAAGCTCTAAGATGCAGCTCTGTCTGTGTAATTTCAAACCTGAACTGTCAGATTCTTTACTCCGCCCTCAGTGAACAGTCTCGGAGATTTCTCCTACTGCTCGGTTCATGTCTCGGTTTAAACAGTGTTTTCTCGGTCGATTCAACGAGAATAGTTTTATTTTAACATAAAACCGTCTGGTTCAAGCTCTGTCTGTGGTATCGTAAGTAATTTTAAAAGTGTTTGTCTGTGTGGAACTTGTAAGTTTATCGGTTCGGTTTTGAACCGATCAGCCGGGTTTAAAACTTATTAACTTTAAAGTTTATCATTTTAGAGTGCGGTTCCCGGTTCTTATCGGTTTTAAAAAAAAACGGATTTTATTATGTTTTTTTCCAATACCCGTGACACGGTTAGGAACCGATAAGGGTGTCTTGCCTGGCACTGCCGTTCAAAGTGCAAGTTTTTCTGGTTAGGCTGGCATTATGTCTGAGAAACCCAAAAGAAAAACCGGGCCCACTGGGTTTCAACACTGTGATGTCTGTGGGGAAGTCTTTGCCAAGGCTGACCCACACACCACATGTTTTATTGTCTGGGGTTTGACCACCTCCAGTCAGACTGCCAGATATGTAGAATTTCCCCTGCAGCCACCCTGGAAAGAGATTGGGCAGGCTCAGGGAGCGAGGCTAAAAGTCCGCTGACCGGATGGCCAGCCGGTTCAGTGCCAACCGAACCGGGAGGGTGCCCTCTGACCAGGGTGAGAGACTTCCTCGTGCAAAGAAAAGCTGGTTCTGAGGAACCACTTCCAGTGAAGAAACAAGAAAGTCAGCAGGTTTGGGTCAAAACCCTTCTCCAACTGCTGCAGAGAGGGCAAAAGCCATCCAAATTGTCCAGTCACTGTCTCAGGTTCCGTCCGAGCCGCCACTATCTGGCAAAAGGTCGGTTCGTCCGGTTCCAGTGGTTCAGGAATATGATGTTGAGGAGTTTTATGAACCAGAGGAGGGGGAGGATGATTATGAACAGTATGAATGTGGCTGGGAAGGTCTGGGTGTGCCCATTGAACCGGACATTTCCCCAGACAGACCTTTAGAATCTCCCCCTATGCTGAGTCCCCATCTCATTTTATGTTTTACAAAAAAGTTGCTGAAACCCTCCAGCTTCCCTTGGAAGAAGCTGTGGATGAGCAAGAGGAGCCTGATTTTGTAGAAATGATGGATATTCCAGAATCTAGGAGATTGTCTATTCCTTTGCATAAGTCTTTTAGGAAGCAAGCAATAAAAATTTTAAAAACTCCTAATTCTGTGCCTCCTGTAGATAAAAAGATGGACAGAAGGTACACATTGTCAGGTCCTGATACAGAATTCCTTTCTCAGCAATGCAGTCATGTTGGGGTATTTCAGGCTGCAGCCTGTGATAAAGCTAATATTCCCCTGGCTTCACATCCTCCTGACAAGGATTCCAGGAAGATTGATGCCATGGTGAAAAAACAGTATATGGCAGCCTCCTTGAGACTCAGGCAAGCAAATTATATGGCTTATGTAGCTAGGTATCAGAAATCTAGATGGGATACTGTTATGGAATTAGCCAAACAAGCCCATGGCCAGCTGGCTAGCGAACTAGAACAGGTGGCTGCTGATGGCATTGAGGCTTCTAAGGTGCAGTTTCATGCTGCTGTGGATGTTAATGATGTTTCCTCTAGGGTCATGGCCACATCTGTAGCTTTTCGTAGGTTGGCCTGGCTCAGGTGTACTAGCCTGTCACAGGATACCCAGACTAAGGCTATGGATTTTCCTGTGGTGGGAAATTCTCTGTTTGGGGAGCAGACAGATAATTACATGAAAAAGATGGATGAATATAGGACTACTTACAAAAGTTCCCAAGCTAAGGAGGCGGCAAGCCACTCCCCAGAGGCATACCCCAGGGGTGAGGGTAGGCCTTTTCACAGGCCTTTTTATCAGACTCAGGCCTCCTCTGCTTATGCTCAGAGGGGCTTCTTCAGAGGCAGAGGCAGACAGGGTGTGGGCAGGCCTGCTCCCACCCCTCAGCCTAAAGCACCTGCTAAGCAGGCACCCTGATGGGGTGCCCAGGGCCGATTCTCCTTTACCGGTAGGGGGCAGGTTGGCTTACTTCAGTCAGAACTGGGCGTCTTTAACCTCAGACAAGTGGGTTCTGGAAGTAGTAAGCCAGGGACTGGTTCTCAGCTTCAAAAAGTTTCCTAAGATGAGAACCAGGTTTTTTCTACCTGCAAGTTCTTCAGAGACCCTTGCTCTAGAAGCAGAGGTCTCAACCCTGCTGGCTTTCAGAGCAGTAGAAAGGGTTCCTCCCCTGCACCAGGGCAGGGGTCTGTATTCAGATACTTCCTTACCCCAAAAGACAAGAGAATGGCGGCCCATATTAGACCTCAGATACCTGAACAAGCATCTTTTGAAACCAAAGTTCAAAATGGTAACTCTGGCAATGATTTTACCCTCCCTAAGGCCAGGGGACTGGTTAGCTTTCCTGGACCTCAAGGATGCCTATTTTCACGTCCTAATCAGAAGCTCCCATCGAAAGTACCTCAGATTCGAACTACCCTCAGGTCATTACCAGTTCAGAGCAATGCCCTTCGGCCTTACCTCTGCCCCAAGGGTATTCACAAAGTGTCTGGCAGTAGCAGTGGCTCACTTAAGGAGGCAAAGGATTGCTGTTTTTCCCTATCTAGACAATTGACTCATTGTAGGCCAGTCCCCAGAACAGGTAAAATCTCACCTGCAAGTCACCCAGCAGCTTCTCACCTCCCTGGGCTTTCTGCTAAATCTACCAAAGTCGGTTCTGGAACCAGTCCAGGTACTCACCTTTATAGGGGCATAATTGGATACAAAGCCAAGAGCTTTTCTTCCTTAGAAAAGGTAAGGAATTTAGTGGCTCTGGCCTCCTCCTTCACTCTGCAGGTCTCTCGACCAGCAAGACACTTTCTGCAGCTCCTGGAGCACATGGCTGCATCCACAGCTGTTGTGCAGGGAGCAAGATTTCAGATGAGAGACATTCAGTTTCACTTGAGAACCTATTGGTCTCAGAGAAGAGACCTCCTTTCCAAGTTGGTCCCAGTGACTCGAACCTTGATCCAGGCCCTCCAGTGGTGGCAGGATCAGAGCAATTTAAGATTGGAGGTCCCCTTCATTCCCCTTGCTCACAATTTGACTCTCACTACAGATGCTTCCCTTCTGGGTTGGGGAGCCCACATGGGCGACCTCTCCACTCAGGGAGTGTGGTCCCCCCAGGAATCTCTGCTCCACATCAATTTGCTGGAACTCAGAGCTGTCTTTTCAGCTCTTTAAGTGTTTCTGCATCTGTCACAACAAGGTGGTACAAGTCAGAACAGACAACACCACAACAATGTGGTACATCAACAAGCAGGGGCACTCGGTCTTGGCCTTGTGCACGAGGCAATGAAGTTGTGGTCTCTGGCCTATTCCCTGAGCACTTCCCTCATGCAGTTCACCTTCCAGGGAAGGACAATGTCCTAGCGGATGCCCTCAGCAGGATTTCCCAGGGCCATCACGAATGGTCCCTGGATCCTCAAGTACTGGGGATAGTCTTTGCCAGATGGGGCACTCCTCAGATAGATCTTTTTGCAGCCCCAGACAATCACCAACTTCCTCTGTTCTGTTGCAGGCCTCCAGTGTTGGGCTCAGTCCCCCTGGACGCCCTTCTCCTGGATTGGGAAGGGAAGTTTCTTTATGCTTCCCCCCTTCCCTCTCCTATTCAAAGTATTAGTCAAAATCAGACCTCAGCCTTGCAGGGTGATTCTGATTGCCCCGGATTGGGCCAGGCAGTTCTGGTACCCACTCCTTCTGTCACTGACAACCCATCTTCCCCTTTGTCTCCCCAGGAATCACAATCTATTAACTTGTGCCCAGGGAAGAGTTTGGTATCCGGACCTCAAATCCCTCAACCTCAAGGCCTGGCTCTTGAGGAGTTAAGTTGCTGATTTACACCTCTCTCAGGGTGTTCTTGAAATCCTAAAGGCTTCCAGGAAGCCTTCCACAAGACTACTTATAGTTCTAAATGGAAAAGGTTTTCCATTTGGTGTGCTGGAAAAATATTTCCCCATAATCTGCTGATTTGCCCATTGTATTAGATTACAATGTCCATCTTAATTCCTTGGGCCTCAGACCAGCTACCCTGAGAGTTCATTTGGCAGCTGTCTCTGCTTTTGTTTCAGTAGGAAAGTCATCCCCTCTTTCCACTCACCCTGTGTTTTCCAAGTTTTTTAAGGGATTACTCCATACTAATCCACCCTTTCGGGAACCGGCCCCTGCCTGGGACCTTAATGTGTGCATTGCCCAGTTAATGCAACCCCCTTTTGAACCTCTTTTTTCTGCAGAGCTTAAGTATCTAACTTGGAAAACTGTTTTTCTGGTGGCTATCACTTCTGCTAGACATATAAGTGAGTTGCAAGCCTTGTCAGTAGAAACTGACTTCATTTCTTTCCACAGGGATAAGGTAGTCCTTAGGACTAATAGGAAATTTTTACCTAAGGTGGTTTCAGATTTCCATCTTAACCAATCTATCTCCCTTCCAGTATTTTTCACTGATCACTCCTCTTCTGGTGAGAGGAGGTTGCACAGCCTGGATGTTACGAGGGCTCTTAGTTACTATATAGAGCGTACCAAAGGTCACAGGTTCGAATCCCTCCAACTTTTCCTCACCTATGGTGAAGTTGGGAAAAGCAAACCTGCCACTAAGAGATCAGTTGCCAGGTGGATTGTCTCTTGTATCAATTTTGTTATCAGATAATGGGCAGAGATCCCCCTCTGGCTTGAGGCTCATTCTACCAGGGGTACAGCCGCGTCTCTAGCTGCTGCCAGAGACATCTCTTTATTAGAGATATGCCAGGCTGCTACTTGGAAAATGGTACACACTTTCACCAGGCATTACTCCCTGGATGTCCAGGCCAGGAGAGATGCTCGGTTTGGCACAGCTGTTCTTCAGAGCTTATTCCCTAAGTAGGTTCTGCCCCTCCTCCATGGAGGTACTGCTGTGTAGTCTGCTGCTGTCATAATATAGCAAGACTTCATGTTGTTTGAAGAAAAAATTACTCACTTTAGTAATGTTGTTTCTTCTAATGGAGTCTTGCTATATTATGACCTCCCCCCAGCCTGCTCCTCTCAGAACCTCTACTTGGGTGGGTGCGGGCAACTTAGTGTGGGCACTATTTTATGCCTTTTAACGTTTCTTCCCTTTTGGGGTTTGGGGTGTGTGTTTATTATCCTGTTGTTTTATTCTCATGTTGTTAAAATTGTATTAGTAGTTCTGGTCCCTGACTTGAGTCCTGTGTGTTGGGACCAGCAATGGTTGTTAATATTTAGGTAGCCATTTGTGGCTGTAGGTTACAGCTTCCACACAGACCTTAGTGAGTTTTGCTTGCAAAGATCTGACAAGTCAGGTTTGAAATTACACAGACAGCTGCTTCTTAGAGCTTGTGCTCAAAGTTCCATTTTGGAATGGAATTAACTATTTCACCTCCGGAGCAGTTCTAGTGGTGGGACAAACTGCTACTGTCATAATATAGCAAGACTCCAGTAGAAGAAACAACATTACTAAGGTGAGTAATTTTTTCTTACTTATTGTGGAACAAGTCCTCACAATGTGGAACAGGGAGATTTTGTGTAGTAAAATGAGGAACCTTCCTTGTAATGTGGTACAGTTGAGAGATATGATTCTAAGACTGTCAGATAGCGACTCTAGACAGTATACACCATCTGTCTACCTCACTGTCTGTCTCTATACCTTGTCTGTCTCTTATACATCCATCTGACCTGGCCTGTCTGCCTATCAGTTCTCAACATTTAGGAGGTATCTTCTGATTAGGAAATATCCTATAGAAAGTATAAGTTGGCTAAAGCTTGCCCTACTCTGACCCCGGCTGTCTCCTTGCTGACTACTAACAGGCTGAAATGCTAAGGTCTACCAGTTTTACAAATTTTTTTTAAACAATTTTGCTTACTGACTGCTAAGCTGATGTACCCACTGGTCATGAACTTTTGCAAGCTGCTAATCTGTGAATCTGTTTTCCTACTTATAATGTTCTGTGCATGTTATGTTTATAATCTCTGTATTTTGTTTTAATAAACTTTTTTATGATGTAGGGCTAAATCTAGTGCTGCTGAAAGGCAGATGGGTCATGCCACTGCCAGCGAAGGTCAACCACTCTACCTCGCGCTGCTCTTCCTTTACAGGTTCAGCGCCACCTAAAGAAATCCCCCTTCCATGAGGTGGCACAGTGTGGGAGTCCCCTCTTGCTGTTGTAATAACAGACGTGGGGTTGAAGCAGGACAATAAGAGTGTGTGTGGCTGCTGTCTAGAGTGCCAGAAGAACATTGGGCTGCATACTGGGTTGCACTGAAGGGGAAGGGGCTGTTACCAGCAGAGCGAGTGGGCTGCATACTGGGGTGCACTGAAGGGGAAGGGGCTGTTACCAGAAGAGCGAGTGAAGGAATCTTGCCACTTTATAAATTCCCCCGCCCCGCCGGAGTACTTTGTGCAGTTCTAGGATCCTCAGTACAAAAAGGACATTGAAGCAATCAAGAAGGTACAAGGCAGGGCCATCAAAATAATCAGGGACATGGCAGCCAAAAGCTATGAGGCTAGAGGTCCTGAACATGTCCATCCTGGAGAAAAGATGAGCCCAGCCTTCTGCATACTCAAGTGTAATGACACAGTTGAACAGACAAGGATGGAGTATCTGGTGTCATTGAACTAGATACTGCCCTGAAGCTCAGTTGTGGGAGGAGGTAAATTTAGGGTATTATTAGAAAATGTGTCTTCTGAGAGTGGTAAACCTGTGACACCATCTACCAGTGCAGACAGTCGGGGTAATGTGATTCCATGGATGAAATCACCACCCGGAATAGTAAAAAATGTAAATGGTCCTCACAAATGAAGGAGTCTATTCATGAAATATTAAATAGTGAGCTTACCTTCCTCTTGAAAGATGTATGTTCTAAATCTAATACAACTGTGTTTAATAATGATGCTGATGCTACTTGTAGACCTGCTTCCTGCATCAATGTGTGGTCACCGCAATCGCAGTCTCTACAATGAAACAATCGCAGTCTGTACAATGAAACCTGCTGTATATCCACCTACAATTAAGGTTTGTTATCCGTATTCTTATTCACTAAGCCTCCAGCCTGGTGCTTGTAAAATGGATTCCATGTCAATTCGGCAATTTAAATACATCGACTGCAAATTCAGCAAAGATTATATAGCAACGGCAATTACAGCAAACATCCATTACAGTGAATGACATTTCAGCTACAATACGTGCCAAGGCAATCTGGGAGCACAAATCCAGTATCCCAAAGCCATTTATGATCCAGGACAAGTAGGAGACAGGAACATGCTGCTTCCAGTTTCAGCACTTTGTATCCAGGGTGCCACTTACCTGTCTGTGCGCCACGCACCACTAGGCACCCGAGAAGAAAATGAGGACCAGGAGGGGAGATGGAAACCACAACTCCCTCGATAACGGTCAACTTGTTTTGAGATGCTTCCCTGAACCATGCAGGGGGGCTGCACCCCCCCAACCTTCCACTATTTCTAAAATAACATCCTTCGAAGCACACCTGGACCTCGGAGGTAAATTATTTCCACCGATTTCGCTGAAGTTGTGACTTGCTGATATTCAGTACTCACTATTATTGCACTCGTTGTAAATGACTCGCTATAATTGAGTAGCTGAATTGATATGTTACCATAAAATGTAAAAAAGGTAAATTTTTCTGTGAAACTATTTTGTGCCATTTGTTGTATTACATTACTTCTATATCAAATCACTGCACTGTTCATATCCAGGTCATGCCTGAAAAAGGCATTTGGCAGCAGTTCACCAAGCTGGTAATCAAAGTGTGGTCTATTCTCCAATGGGCACAGCATTTACGCGCCATGTATCTGCAGTGCATAGACACTCTGCAGCCACTGTGACCCCTGCTCCTAATTCACCAGTTGGGCATGAGGATGTCATGCACTGGATCCCGTGGCCAGCTGGGGAGCCCTGCATGGGGCAGTCCAGAGGGGCATTCCCATGCTCTGCACAGAAGAACAGGGTGCTGGGTCAGAGGGGTGCAGGCTATGCAATCTGGAGGCAGCTGTAGCTGCTGCTTCCCCGACAATATACCACCAGCAGTGGCAAACCCCATAGGGCGCCTCTGCCAAGTTGCCCGAGCCCTCTTGGACCACTGCAGGGGTTGGGGTGGTCATCCAGGTGCTCATCCATTGTTAGTGTGTGGGCCCCACTACATGTTCTGGCACCCCTGCTTTACATGGCACCGGGGATTCACTAGTAGATTGGGACCGGGCATCCTAGTGAATGTCCATCTGTTTCCCATGATCAGACCCTCACACATGCACGCCAGGAGGGGTGGAGCCACTGACAGGTGCCCTGTGGGTGCTTCGAGGTCAAGAATCTGTGCATCCCATGCCCATCTGCAGACACATAGATGGGAATACAAGGTACACACACATATCATGAATACCTTCCTCCCTTGCAGAATAGCCCCCAGTGTAAATAACTATTAATATATAGATACGTCCACATTATTTACTTTCTGATAAGTAAGTTAAATAATTCCAGTAAGTCTGGAGCAGCTAATGGCATGACAGCCAAAAACACTTGGCTTGATGAGGACTGTATTGAGATGAAAAAAATGGTCTATAAGCTTGGTAAACTATATATTAACAAACCTACATTATTATATTAAACATGCTCTAACAGAAATCAAGTCAGAATCTTGTAAATTAATACAAGATAAAAAAGTCACATAAAAATTATTATGGAGAAACTTAAAATGTGCGATCTATCAGAAAGACAAATTATGTGTAGAAGTAGTGGTCCATGGTATTGGAAACTGGCAGAATATTATTGATGCCTACCAGGACAATATGTCATATGCTCAATAGCAGACGACATTAGTGTAACCCGAAATAGTGCTGTAGCGAAGAGCGAGAGGTGCGATACACGTGAATAATGGTGTACGTGGTGCTGCATCCTGTCACTATCCCAGGTACAGGATAAGACCTCTGCTGGGATGGGGTTCCACCAAGCAGCTGCTGTGGCTTCATGGAGTATGCCACTGGCAGCAGGGAACCCAAGCACTGTGTTTGGGACCGGGTTTGATTTCCAGTCCTAGACACAAGATAATTTTTTTATTTTTCACACTTTTGTGTGATTTCAGTGCTAACCCCGAGTTGAGATTCTATATTTGAGGGGTTGGGTGCAACCCCCATAACCAGCGATCCCCTAAAAGGACTTATGCCACATGCAAAAAACCATGCTGCATTGGCAGCACAATTTTGCATGTGGCATAATGTCTTACAACATTATGACCCCATGCCTTATTGGTGTAGACTGCAGAGAGGGTAAAAGCTGGAGATCAAGTAGGATCTCGGTACTGCAGTAGGCCAGGAAAATGGGCAGACTAGTTGGACCAAGAGATCCTTATCTGCCATCAATTCTATGTTTCTATACAACTAGCAGTGTACCAGTGTGGGTGGAACATTTCACTAACTTGTAACCCTATGAAATTTAATCCTTTTTTCTTTACTAAACTCTAGGATTACAAATACCTTTGAGCAGCAACTACTCATTTACAAAGGTTCCACATCAAAGTGTGAGCAATTACAGCACAAACTTTCTTTGTGGGGAGCAAGGTATACAGAAATTTGGCCACCTGTGACTAAGAATAGTGTAATTTCTAGGGATGTGGATATGTTGTTCATCCACACTGTCTGGCAGGTATCCCTGCAGCTTCAAATCCCGGCGGAAGGTCTCCAAGCTGGCTCCTCCCACTCACCGGGTGGCAAAACTCTCGGATCCGCCCCATGACGCCAGATCTTCCTTACCGCTTGGAAGCTCAGGTTCCCTCCTTAATGCTCTGCGTATAAGACTGGTTCCTAATTCTTCGATTTTTCGAATTTGAAAGTTTTTTGCTTGAAAGACTTCGGTCTTCTCTCCCTCACGGCTGCGATGGACAAATCGACTCCCAGTTTCCAGAGATGCCCTTGCGGGCAGAAGATGTCTCGGACGGATCCGCGCTCCACGTGCGTCTACTGTCTAGGCCTGGAGCACGATCCGCCGGCCTGCGACCTGTGCTCTTCCTTTTTGGCCTATGTCCTTGAAGACCATGCTGCCCGTTTACAACTGGGGCGTCCTAAGAAGCGTTTTCCTCCGATGAAGTCAAAAGAGGCCCGGTCGGCAGTTTCCGTGGTGGCGGGCTCGGCGGATCAGCTCAAGCAGATGATCACCCTTGAAAGAGGAGGCGGCGTGGGCCGCTTCTACCTCGGCTGCGGCATTTGTCCCTCTCTCTCTCGGTGCCTCTTATTCAGCTTCTTTTAAGGAGCTTTGTCTGACCCTCTGTACTAAAGGTGAGGGACCAACTTCTGCTGGACCGTTTTCTCGGTCCAAAAAGAGAGACAAGGGTAAGTCCCACCGTCGACGCTCTTGGGAGTGGGAAAGATCCCTCTCCCCAAGTTGTCGGCCTTCGACTTCGGTTGACAGCTCGGCTTCGGCCACTGGTCTCCACGGTGTCCCCGTCAGACCAGTTGACCCGGACTCCCGTCCAGCAGCGGTGAGATTTTTCTCTACGACCTGTTGGATGGGTTGTTGGCAAGAGCCGAGAATCCCTCTTCCTGGTTCCCCGGTGGGAGTTGAGGACTTTTGGCTTGTCTGTCTCCGGTTCGAGCCCAGTTGAACCCTCCGAACCGAGGGAGGCGGTTCCCCGACACCTCCCGCACCGCCCTCGGGAAAGCCGAGGCTCTCGAGTCTCAGACTGCTACGGTCCAGCCAATCCGCCGTCATGGCGGTCGGCCTACGGCAAAGCGGCGCGCCCTTTCGTCCTCCTCCTCGGACGAGGGGAGGCTTTGGCGTAAGTTGCATCGATGATATGAGGACCTCATGTGGCAACAGCTTCTTCTGACCAGGAACAAGCCGACGCCGTCGCCTTCCCTGGCCATTAAGTGGCTGTCACCAGAGCGGCCGAAACAACCCCTCGTTTTATCCGAGGAGCCTGTTCCCAGGCCGGTTGTTTGGCCAAAACCAGCTGGCCCACCGATTCCAGTGGAGCCTCTGCCTCCACAGCTGTTATTTGGGGCTCCAACCAAGAATTCTCGGTCGGCTCAGGGACTGCCCCATAGGCTACCTGTCACCCTCACTCCCGATCGACCTCGGCAAGTGGAGGGTGGCTCAGGTCCGAGGCAGCTCTTTGAGGACTCTTCCGAGTCCGAAGACGATTCCTCCCTTTTCTCCAAGCGAATGGACTTGGAGTCCTCAGGAGGACAGTCAGTGGACGATAGCCCTTCGTCCTTCCTGGGATTGCTTCAGCTCATCTCAGAGTCCACCGGGATGAAGCCCGAACCTGTTTCTAAGCAGGCCTGGTATCCCCTCACGGAGATTCTGGACCGAGTGGATTCCCCTACGGAGGCCTTTCCAGTGGCCGAGGCCATAGTGGGCCTGGCCTTGGAGCTCTGGCAGCACCCTGCTTCCTGCCCTGCGCCTTCGGCCAGGATGGCCAGGAAGTATGCGGTCCCTACCGGTTCCTTGTCCGGTTTTTTGGAACACTCCTCGGCCGAGGGGTTAGTTACCGATAGCGTTTTCCGGCGTGCCGGGAACGCTAGGGATGTGGACAAACCTCCTGACAAGGAGTCCAAAAAATTGGACTATGCCGGGTGAAAAGTCTACACTGCGTCCTGTGAGGGAATTTTTATGTATGCCTTTTTTTATATATCCTAAAGCTATATTTGCTATTATATGCTATTATATGCCTTGAAGTTATGCTTGCTTTGAAAGCCATGCTGTAACAAAGTCATAATGAATGTAGTAGAAATTTCTGAGTTCATGTTTTCTTTTTAAGGTTATAAATTTGTACTGAGGTTACTTGAGGTACATTTGTAAAACAAGCTAGATAAAACTGAGCAGAACTGGTTGTACCAGCCTGAATAACAGGCTTGGACAAAATATAAAGATAAGAGCATGCCTGGGCAAAACATAAAAATAACAGCACGTAGTGGCATTGAAAGGCAAGCTGTATGTTGCTATGGTGTGAGTGAAACTCATTGTCTCTCTCAGGTCAGCTTGACCCAGGCATATGTATCAAGCAGTAATGGGAAAGAAATAAAATAAGCAGTGGAAAAATACCTCATGCATATCAATGTGTTTTCTGTTACATTGCTAAAACTTGTTATGCTGTCTTATGATTGGCTTATACTGAAATGTTGGTATTTTTCAAGATAAAAGTGCAAAATCTAGCTTATAAAAGCTGCTGTAAATTGTAATCGGAGAACTTCTCCGTTGTAGAAGTCCCACATGCATGTGTGAGTTTGATCAAATAAAGCGGCGTTAAGACAAAACCCAGTGGTGTGGTTTTTGGCCCGTGACGAAGGGGAGTGGTTGCTCAGGTAATACTTACAGTGAGAGAATTTGTGATCACAGTCCTCCCTCAGCCTTCTCCAGGCCAGTTCGGCCGTCCTCATGGCACATTTCTCTCACGCCCTGTTGGGCTCCCTGGACGAGGTCGTCCCTCATCTTCCCGCGGATCTGCAGACCACGGTTAGGCAGGTGCGGGACCAGGGCAGGGCAGTGGCCAAACAGCAGCTTCAGACTGCTTTGGACATTGGGGACTCATGTGCCAGGTCTGTGGCGGCTGCAGTGGCTATGCGTCGTCGGGCTTGGCTGAGGATATCCACCTTCACTTCGGATACCCAGCACAAGTTGGTGGATGTCCCCTTCTTGGGGACCGACCTCTTCGGCCCTGGGGTGGAAGGTCACCTGCAGAGGATCGAGAAGTCCAATGCTACCTTGGACTCGGTCTCATCCGCTCAGAAGGACAAAGGCCGCAAACCACAGTCTAAGCCCTTTCGTCCCTCTTGCCTACTGGCACGTCCGGCCCAGCAACGCCAGGGCCAGCAGGCACGAGCTTGGCTTCCCAAGCCCAAGCCACCTGCTTTCTCCAACAGGAAGCAGGGAGTTAAAGGCAGGAGGTCCCTTGGCCGATCCCTCCTCCAAGCCTGCCTAGTAACGGGTTGAGGGGTGTCGCCCCCAACCCCGTCATCTCACCCCAGGTTCCCCCCATGGGGGGATGGCTCCATCACTTCCTTTCCGCCTGGTCCGTTATTACCATGGACAGGTGGGTTTTGAAGGTGGTGGAAAAGGCTTGCCCTTGGAATTCAAGCAGGCCCCACCCTGGAGCCGTCACACCTTGGGGGCATTGGGATCCGCAGCCTCACTGTCGGCTCGCTGAGCCGACATCGCTCTCCTCCTCAAAGGAGGTGATCAGGAGGTGAGACCCTCCCTCAGACCCGGGTTTGTGTCCAGGTACTTCCTGGTTCAAGCAGACGAGGACTGGTGCCCCATTCTCGACCTACATGACCTAAACAAGTTCTAAGGTCTCGAACCTTCAGGATGGTCACTTTGGCTCAGATAATACCATCCCTGGAACCCAGTGTGTGGTTCTGCTCTTTGGACCTGCAGGACGCATTCTTTCACATCCCTATCCATCCGTCACATCAGAGATTCCTTCGCTTTCGAGCAGAGAGATCCCTTTTCGAGTTCTGAGCCATGCCCTTCGGCCTGTCTCCAGCTCCCAGGGTCTTCACCAAATGCATAGCAGTGGTGACAGCTTTCCCTCTTTGACACCGAGGGGTCGGGTGTACCTGGACGTTGGCTGATAGCAGCCCCCTCCAGACAGGAGGTGGAGTGGTCCAGAGATCTGGCCCTCCAGGTTTGCTCTCAAATCGGCCTTCTCATCAATGAGGCCAAGTCAGAACTCGAGCCGAAGCAGGTGATTCTTTTCATTGGGGCAGAGCTCGACTCTCTTCGAGCCAGAGCACGGCTCCCGGCAGACAGGGCCGTGGTTCTTTCCTCCTTTGCCCAATCATTTCTGGTTGAGCAATTGCGCCCTGCCCGGGACTTCCTGCACCTCCTGGGTCTCATGGCGGCCTGCACCAGTGTGGTCCATTGGGCACACTGGCACATGCGCCCTCTTCAGTGGAGACTGGCCAACCATTGGTCACAATGCTGCGATCCATTGAACCAGTTAGAGATGGTGACCCAGGGGATGTGGAACGCTCTCTGGTAGTGGACCGTTTCAGTTCATCTGCAGGAGGGCATCCCGTTTGTCCACCCCGAGCCGACGGTCTCTCTATTGACCGATGCCTCTCTGATGGGTTGGGGTGCCCATCTGGGGGAACACTGGGCTCACGGCCTCTGGTCCCCGCGGGAGTCGATGCCACATCAACCTGCTGGAGCTCTGAGTGGTCCACCTAGCTCTCACTGCATTTGCTCCATTTCTTCAGGGTCAAGTGGTCTGAGTCCAGACGGACAATACCACGACCATGTACTATCTAAACCACCAGGGAGGGACAGTCCATGCTTCTATGCAAGGAAGCTCTCTGCATTTGGTCACTTGTCGCAGCCTGGAGGTGGATCTCCCAGCCATTCATGTGGCAGGAGCCTCCAACACCAAGCCGATGCCCTACACGGATGGGGCTGCATCCCACAGTGGTCTCTCCTGCGGAGGTCATACAAGATCTGTTCTCCCATTGGAGCACACCTCAGATGGACCTGTTTGCCTCCAGGGAGAACGCAAGCTGAGGCTCTTCCATGCCGCCCCTCAGCTGGTCTCACTGCAGGGGGATGCCTTCCCGAGGCCGTGGACCCTGGGCCTCTTCTACACCTTCCCCCCATTTCCCTTGGTAGACAAGGTGTTTCTCAAAGCAAGGAGGGACAAGGCGCAGGTGATTCTGATAGCCCCAGACTGGCCCCACCAATTCCTGGTACCCAGATCTCCTCAGCTCCAGGCTCCGAGGCAGCTTCCAGCTGCCCAGACCTACTCTCAGTCAATCAGTGGAAGGTGTTCCATCTGGACCTTCAATCCCTGCACCTGATGGCCTGGTTCTGCTGAGCTAAAGTTCCAGGCCTTGGGTCTTTCCTATGAGGTCCTCAATGTAATTGGCGCGTCCCATAAGGAGTCAACCAGGAAATGCTATGCCTTCAAATGGAAGAGGTTTTCCATTTGGTGTCAGGGCAAGGGCCTGGACCCTTCCTCCTGTTCCTTGGCAAGCATCTTGCACTATTTATGGTCCCTTTCTCGTCAGGGGCTTAGGTCGACGACCTAAGGGTGCACCTGGCAGCCATCTCTGCTTCGGGCATGGGGGGGCAATCAGTGGCACAGGAGAAGGTGGTCTGGCACTTTTCAAAGGCCTTGATCACATTTCCTCCGTGCAAGAACCTCCACCTCCGTGGGATTTACTGCTGGTACTGGCAAAGCTCATGGGTAAGCCATTCAAACCAATGCACAGGTGTGAACTCTCACCTGTCGTGGAAGACCTCCTTCTTGGTGGCTTTCACGTCAGCCAGAAGATGGGAGAGCTCCAGGTGCTCTGCATCGAGTCTCCTTATCTGGTCTTCCACAGGGACAAGGTTGTCCTGCGCCCCCACCCGGAATTCCTTCCGAAGGTGGTGTCAGAGTTTCACCTTAATCAGGTGTTGACTCTGCTGGTGTTCTACCCCAATCACACCTTGGAGGCTGAATACAGGCTCCATACTTTGGACCCTAGAGGGCGCTCGCTTATTATAAGGGCGCATGGCTAAATCGGGAGAGGTTCACCAGCTGTTTGTCACCCTACGCTGAAGTCGCACCTGGCAGACCTGCAGCCAAGCGGATGATAAGCAGGTGGGTCACCTCCTGCATAGATCTGTGCTGTAAGTTGGCGGGCATGGAGCCTCCCAGAGGATAAGAGCTCATTCTACCCGCCATACTTCTGCATGGTGGCTGCTTCAGGGACATCCCTATCCAGGATATCTGCAGGGCTGCTACCTGGAAGTCAGCACATACCTTCATCACCCATTACCACATCGACCTTGAGTCATGCCGGGATGCTGGTTTTAGGGCCTCGGTTCTCCAGTCTTTATTCCCTAAGTAGGGGGTGTGCACCTTGCCTCCCTCCTCCCGGAGAACTGCTAGGAGTCTGCCAGACAGTGTGGATGAACAACATATCCATGTCCCTTGAAATACAGGTTACTCACCTGTAACAGGAGTTCTAGGAATGGTATATGTTGTTCATCCATACGACCCACCCGACCTCCCCGGCTTCGACGCACAACCTGAGCTTCCAGTGGGCCAGATCTGGCATCATGGGGCGGAGCCGAGAGTTTTGCCACCCGGGTGGGTGGAAGGAGCCAGCTTGGGGACCTTCCAGCGGGATTTGAAGCGGCAGAGATACCTGCCAGACAGTGTGGATGAACAACATATACCATTCCTAGAACTCCTGTTACAGGTGAGTAACCTGTATTTCTTTAATACTGGCACAGAAAACAACAAAGCAGCTGGAGTGGACAGTATTGCAGTAGAATTGTATCAAACTAATCCTGCTTTGTCAGTGGAGGTTTTATCCACTTTATATACCTATATCATAATTTGGTACTGCTGTTGAACTGAAAAGTAGGCTGTATTGTATCTATCTCAAAAAAAAGGTGACTGGTTAAATCCCACGTGCTACTGTTCTGTTGGACCTGACTTCTTTTGTGTGGTCCAGGTAGTGGCTTGGTGTCCTTTTTATGTCCGGGCAGTGGAGATCTTCCTGGACATAAGTCTCCACCACTCATTCACACTAATGGGATTAGCGCCGGAGGCACTAGGACCCATCGGGAGCAAACTTTTTGCTGGAGGGTTGGCACGAGAGATGGCGCCGCGAGGCATGGCGCTGCGAGTGGTGGCTCACGCAGTAATGACTATCTCGGCGACGACCCTCCAACTGCCTCAGTTCCTTTTTTCCCGCTGTCGAGTGCACTTCAGTGACAACGTCGCTCGCCTGTCGGGAGTCAAACTTCAAACTAGCACATAGTTTTCAGTTTATTTTTTTGTAACATTATCACGATAGTAGTATCACTTAATTTTATTCTATTTCGTTAAATTTCTGTAATATTTTAAATTTAACTTACTTTAAAGAAGTCTCGGCCTACTTGGCGGAGTCGACCATGAGCAGGTCAGGTGATGGTAGGGAGACTTCGTATGAAAGCTGTTCACTCAGTCGAGCTGGGTCCGGTCAGCCTCCTTCTCCTCAGCGGGGTTCCGACAACAGTCAGTCCGATGCCCGGGGGGATGGGCGGTCCCCCCAACGGCATAAAAATAAACGGTCACATTCTCGGCACCGTTCGGCCTCGAGCTGTTCTTCGGCCCACAGGTCAAAAAAGAGAAGGCATCACTCGAGGTCGCCCTCTGATACGTCTGCGCGTCGACGGTCGGTTATCGTAGCTAGTTGCTGGTCTCCTTCTTCGGAGTCGCCAACTTCCGGTTACCGTCGTCCTCGACATCGGAGCCCCACCCCGCCTATAGGTAGGGCTCCAGATGAGCAGTTTCATCAGTGGGCCGCGCTTATGGAGCGATGGGCTCAGAGGTTGGTTCTTCTGCCTGGCTTGGTTGCCCCGGAGCCTTCGGGCTCGTCGGGCGATCAGGTAGGGCGGTTGGACCTTCCTAGTCGCGTGGAGCCTTCTTCGGTGCCAGCGACTCCGTGCTTAGGTGTCTCCCCCCCACATGGCTGCGGTGCAGGGGGCCACACCGATGCCCTTATCTCCTGTTTTTTTCCCTTCTCTTGCCTTTCAGTTTCCAGGGGTGTTCTCGGCACCTTCTGCGGGGTCTCTGGGGTTGTCGGCGCCGCTGAGTCTTGTGGCGCCATCCACGGCGCCGTCAGGTCTCGTGGCAGTGCAGTGTGCCTTCACGGTGCCGCCGGAGGCACGTTGCGTCACAGGCTCTTCGGCGCCTGTGCTTCTCTCACGCTGCTCGACTGCTTTTGTCTCCCGGCACCGGGGCCCTCGGGGACTCTCCTTTTTCTCTGCTCTTTCCTCCTCTCCTATTTTTCACTCCTTTCCTGTCCAAACAGTCCTTCCTGGACCATCAGGAGATGATGTTGAGCCTGACCCAGACCTTCGGTTGGGTGATGAAGTGGAGGAAACAGAATCTTTCATTGCTACAGAGCCAGTGGTCGAGGACCTGTCCTTTAAGTCTCTGTTGAAGAACCTGAGATCCACTCTTTCTCTCCAGACTACAGACATCGATCCTGGGAAGATATTAAGACTCCAGTATCTTCATGCTTCGGAGATCCCTACGGATTTGACTCCTCCGATTCAACCTTCCTTCGAGACGCTGTCTCAAATGGTATGGAATAATCCTGCTCTTATTCCCTCAGTGGGTAAATCCATTGATAAGAAGTATTCAGCTCCCAAGGATCGTCCCATTTTGGCATCCCAAGCCTTTGCGGATCCTATTGTAGTCCTGGCAGAGAATGACAAGGTCGTTCTTCCTCAAGCTACTACAGCTCGACCTATTAACCAAGAGTCTCGTAAGACTGATAAATTAGGTAAGAGAGTCTTTGCTGCCTCCACTTGAAGTATGCGTATTGCCAGCTATCAAGGCTATTTTTCTCAGTATGAGTATATCCTGTGGCACTCTATGAAAAGAATGGTTGAAGCTCTTCCAGATTCTGACTCCAAGTCAGAGCTTCTTCTGACCGTTACCAGAGGTATTGAGTCCAATAACCAACAGGTCAAAGCCGCCATGGATGCCTTCGACACTGCTTCCCCGCTCAGCAGCCGCAGGTATTTGTACACTCGACACCATTCCTGGCTGCGTACATCCGGCTTTACGAATGATGCTCAGCAGCAGGTAATGGCGCTGCCCTTTGATGGCTCCTATCTTTTCGGTCCTCAGGTAGAGCAAGCCTTAGAGGCCACTCAGAAGACTAGGTCGGCCATTACGTTGGCTAGACCTCCACCTACCCCCTCTCGGGGGCATGTAGGCAAACGTCAGTTTCTTAGTCGTCAGTCCTTTCGAGGCAGAGGAAGCTTCCATTAAAGCCAACCTGCCCAACCTCAAAAGAAGACGCAGCAGAAAGCGCAGGGGCCTAAAGCCCCAAGTGCTACCTTATGAATTGCTGGCCCAAGTTCCATCCACACTGACCGAGGTGGAACTTTCTCCTCCGGTGGGAGGTCGTCTGATGTACTTCTACAACCAGTGGAAGTCCATAACTTTGGACAAATGGGTCCTTCGGATAATTTGCGAGGGTTATTCTCTCAATTTCTTGGAAACCCCCCCGAATTGTCCTCCCAGACGACAACCCAGGTTGCCGACCTCTCAGTCAGACCTCCTCACCGCCGAGATCCAGGGCCTTCTAAACAACTGGGCAATAGAACTGGTGCCCCCGCATCTGTGAAACACAGGGTTCTACTCCCATTACTTTCTGGTTCCAAAGAAATCTGGGGGAATGCGCCCCATTCTAGACCTCAGAAAGTTAAACAAATTCCTCCCCAAGGAGAAATTCAAAATGATTTCCCTAGGTACCCTGTTACCTTTGCTACATCAGCACAACTGGCTGGCCTCCCTGGATATGCAGGACGCTTACCAGCATATCCCCTTCCACCCGACTCATCGCAAATTTCTGAGGTTTGTAGCTCTGGGTCAGCATTATCAGTTCAGAGTCCTGCCTTTTGGGCTATCCTCGGCGCCGCGAGTTTTTACAAAGTGTTGTGCAGTTCTCGCAGCGCATCTCAGGAAGCTCAGACTCCGAGTGTTTCCCTACCTGGACGATTGGCTTCTAGCAAGCCCTTCCAGCCAAGGGACTCTGGAAGCCGTGCAAACGGCTTCTCGCCTCCTTACGTCCATGGGAGTTCTGTTGAATCTGAAGAAGTCACAACTGCAGCCCTCCCAGAGGCTCCTTTTCATAGGGACTCTTCTGGACACCTCTTCCATGAAGGCTTTCCTTCCAGATGACAGAAGACTCGACATCCTTCAGATGGCCCGTTACATCGGGGAGAACCAATCGGTCACAGCTCTCTCGATGCAACGTATGTTGGGTCTCATGGCGTCCTCAGTGTTCACTGTACCCCTAGTTCGGTTACACATGAGGACCACCCAATGGATGCTCTCCGCTCAGTGGTCACCGACCTCTCACCCCCAGTCTTATCCCATCAAAGTGACGGAGCCCCTACGAAGGTCTCTCACCTGGTGGTCTCAAGAGAGCAATCTTCTGGAAGGATTCCCCTTTCCTCCTCCGGATCATCAGATCTCCATCACCACAGATGCATCACTAATGGGATGGGGAGCTCACTGTCGCTCTCTCCACACTCAAGGTGTATGGACTCAGTTCGAAGCTCAGCTCCACATAAATGTCCTGGAGATGAGAGCGGTCCTCTATGCGATCCGAGCGTTGAAGGATATTCTTTGCCACAAGAACATTCTCCTTCAAATGGACAACAAAGCTGTGATGTATTACATCAACAAGCAAGGCAGTGCTCATTCTTATCCCCTTTGCAGGGAAGCAATGAGAGTGTGGGAGTGGTGCTTGGAGCACAAATCTCTAATTCAAGCGGTATATCTGCCAGGTGTACAAAACGACTTAGCAGATCTCCTCAGCAGAACGGAGGCAGACCCTCACGAGTGGTCTCTCGATCCAGCTGTAGCTCAGTCACTGTTCGAAGAGTGGGGGACTCCAGACTTGGACCTTTTTGCATCCCCACTCAATGCAAAACTGCCTCTCTTCTGCTCCAGAAATCCAGAGCCTGGCATTTTCTGTCAGGATGCGTTCAGACTGCGGTGGACAAAACGCTTTCTTTACGCCTTTCCACTGCTCCCTCTAATTCAGAGAGTACTCCTCAAATTCGAGTCTCAGGGGACCAAGATGATTCTCATTGCTCCCTCCTGGCCTCAGCAACTATGGTTTCCTCTACTCAACAGTATGTCGGTAGCCTCTCCGAGACCACTTCCCTTGCAAATCAATCTTTTGACTCAGGGTTCGTTGGTCCATCCCAACCTGAGGTCACTTCACCTTCATGCTTGGCTCCTGAAGAGGTAGAAGTGAACCGGTTCAACGTCTCTCGTAGAGTTTCAGACATCCTTCTGGCTGCTCAGAAGCCAGCTACCCGAAAAACTTACGCTTCCAAGTGGAAACGTTTTTCTCTCTGGTGTGCGAAGTCCTCTTGGAATCCCTTTTCCTGTCCTCCTGACAAGGTTCTAGAGTACCTTTTGGACCTATCAAACTCAGGTCTCCAGTACTCCACGGTTAAAGTTCATCTTAGTGCCATTTCAGCGTTCCATGAGCCGGTATCTTCCTTGACTCTGGCTCAGTTACCTATAGTGAAGAGATTTCGGAAGGGAATTCTGCATACCAGACCCCCTGTTAGACGTCCGGTTGCAACCTGGGACATTAACCCTTGTGCTGGACATGCTCACTCAGAAGCCTTTCAAACCCCTAGCTACCTGTGAGCTAAAATTTATTACCTGGAAGACAGCCTTCCTAGTGGCCATTACCTCAGCCCGCAGGGTCTCTGAGATACATGCCCTGGTTACGGACCCTCCGTATACTGTGTTCCATAAGGACAAAGTAGTTCTCCATACTCATCCTAAATTTCTTCCCAAGGTTGTGTCAGAATTCCATCTAAACCAACCTCTGGTGCTTCCCTCTTACTTCGCAAACTTCCAAAATGAAGGGACGGTCTCTTCATTCCTTGGATGTTAAAGAGACCTCATGTTCTACTTAGATAGAACCAAGAATTTCATAAGACTCAGCAACTCTTTGTTTCCTTCAGCGAGACCGGCTGGGTCAGCCTGTCGCTGTCAGATGCATCTCATCATGGTTAGTGGCATGCCTTCGACATTGCTATTCCATGGTTCAAGTTAAATTAGAAGGTAGGTATGCGCTCACTCTACTAGGTGATTCTCGGCATCCCTAGCGGAAGTCGCAATGTTCCAGTGCGGATATCTGCAACGCCGCCACCTGGAGCTCAATGCATACCTTCGTTAAGCATTATGCACTGGATGTTCATGCCAGGCGTCATTCCGCTGGCAGAACTATCATAATGGACTTCTGTCCTAGGCGATGAGCTCTGGCTCCCTGCCGCCCTTTTGGGGGATTATCAGCTTGGTACTCTCCCATTAGTGTGAATGAGTGGTGGAGACTTATGTCCAGGAAGATATGAAAATTACGTACCTACCGTAATTCTTGATCTTCTTGGACGAGTCTCCACCACTCATTCACACGCCCACCCTCCATCCCCCGAGCTCACCGCTGTGTTGGTCTTCACTCCCTCAAATCTTTAGGCCGAGAAGACTTCTTTGCTGACCCTTCTTACACGGGTCGTCCGGACTATCTTATGTCTGTTTTTAAGGTTAGATTTATTCTTTACGTTAGTTGCGCTGCACCTCCTTGGTAAAAAAGGTACTGAGGCGGTTGGAGGGTCATCGCCGAGATAGCCATTACTGGGCGAGCCACCGCTCGCGGCGCCATCTCTCGCGCCGACCCTCCAGCAAAATGTTTGCCTCGATGGGTCCTAGTGCCTCCGTGCTAATCCCATTAGTGTGAATGAGTGGTGGAGACTCGTCCAAGAAGATCAAGAATTACGGTAGGTACGTAATTTTCATTTTTGTCTGCTTGCAACTGCTCAGTAGAAAACACAAGAATGGCGATTGACTGGTTCAGGTTGGATTTTGACACCACCTTAGGGAGGAATATCTTGTTGGGCCCTGAGAACTACCTTGTCCCTGTGAAATAAGTTTGAATCTGTGCAGAAGGCTTGGCTCACTCACTGTGCTAGCAGATGTCATAGCCACTAGGAAAATTGTTTTCCATTTTGTATTTCTTTGAAACCTGGCTTCAAACAACATGAAGTCTTGCTATATTATGACAATTGCAGTTTGTCCCACCATTAGAACTGCTCCGGAGGTGAAAGAGTTAACTTCCATCCCAGGCATGGAACTTGGAGCGCGAGCTCAGTTAGAAAAGCTCTGTCAGGATAATTTCAAACTGAAACTGTCAGATTCTTTACTCCGCCTCACTGAACAGTCGCTCCGGAGATTCCTCCTACTGCTCTGTTCATTCTCGGTTTAAAAGAGTTTTCTCGGTTAAATTCAACCGCGATTATTATTATTTTAACCACAAACCGATCAGTTCAAGCTCTGTCTGTGGTATTGTAAGTAATAGACAGGTTTATTTTTTGTGGAACTTGTAAATATTTATCAGTTCGGTTCAGACGATCAGGTTGTTTTAAAACTTTATTCTTAAGCATTTAAAAGCTTTTAGAGTAGCGGTTCCCGGTTCTTATCGGTTCATAAAAAACAGATTTCATTATGTTTTTTTTCACGACCCGTGACACGGTTCGGAACTGATAAGGGTGTCTTGCCTGGCACTGCTGGAAAAGGGCAAATTTTTGGTTAGGGCTGGCATTATGTCTGAGAAACCCAAAAAAAAAACCAGGCCCACTGGGTTTCAGCACTGTAGTGTCTGTGGGAAGCCTTTGCCAAAGGCTGGCCACACATTCATGTGTTTATTGTCTGGGGTTTGACCACCTCAGTGCAGATTGCATGATTTGCAAGAATTTCCTGCAGCTACCCTAGATAAAGAGGTTGGCAAGCTCCAGGTAACGAGAGGCCAAAAGTCTGCTGACCCGGATGGCCAGCCCGGTTCGGTGCCAACCGAACCGAGAGACTCCTCTGACCAGGGCGAGACTTCCTGGGCAAGCAATAAAGCTGACTCAGGGAGCCAGTCCAGCAAAGAGAACTAGAAAATCAGCAGGTGTGGAGTCAAAAATTCCTTCTCCAACTGCTGCAGAGATAGCCAAAGCAATCCAAATTGTCCAGTCACTTTCTCCGGTTCCATCCAAACCGCCACTATCTGGCAAAAGGTCGGTTCGGCCGGTTCCACCAGTTCAAGAATATGATATAGAGGAGTTTTATGAACCAGAGGAGGGGGAGGATGATTATGATCAGTGTGAATGTGACTTTGAAAGTCTGGATGCACCCACTGAACAGGACATCTCCCCAGACAGACCTTTAGAATCTCCCCCTAGGCTTTCTGAGTCCCCTTCTCATTTTCTGTTTTATAAAAAAGTTGCTGAAACCCTCCAGCTTCCATTGGAGGAAGCTGTGGATGAGCAAGAGGAACCTGACTTTGTGGAGATGATGGATATCCCTGAGTCCAGGAGATTGTCTATTCCTTTACATAAATCATTTAGGAAACAAAAATTTTAAAAGCTCCTAATTCTGTGCCTCCTGTGGACAAAAAGATGGACAGGAGGTACACTTTGTCAGGTTTTGATACAGAATTTCTTTCACAGCAATGCAGCCATGTTGGGGTAGTTCAGGCTGCAGCCTGTGATAAGGCTAATATTCCCCTTGCTTCACATCCTCCTGACAAGGGCTCCAGGAAGATTGATGCCATAGCTAAAAAACAATACATGGCAGCATCCTTGGGACTCAGACAAGCAAATTATATGGCTTATGTGGCAAGATACAGAAATCTAGATGGGACACTTTCATGGCTTTAGCCAAACAGGCCCTAGGCCAGCTAGCCATGGAGCTGGAGCAGGTGGCTGCTGATGGTATTGAGGCATCTAAGGTGCAATTTCATGCTGCAGTGGATTCTAATGATGTATCCTCTAGAGTCATGGCTACATCTGTGGCTTTTCATAGATTGGCTTGGCTCAGGTGTACTAGTTTGTCACAGGATACCCAGGCTAAGGCTATGGATTTTCCTGTGGTGGGAAATCTCTGTTTGGGGAGCAGAGAATTATATGAAGAAATGGATGAATATAGAACCACTTATAGGATGCACAAGCCAAGGGCAACAAGCCACTCCTCAGAGGCAGCCCCGGGGTAGAGACAGGCCTTTTTACCAAACCCAGGCCTCCTCTTCGGCTTATGCTCAGAGGGGGTTCTTCAAAGGGAGAGGCAGATGGGGTGCAAGCAGGCCTGCTCCCACCCCTCAGCCTAAAGCCCCTGCCAAACAAGCATCCTGATGGGATGCCCAGGGTCGGTTCTCCATTACCTATAGGGGGCAAACTGGCTTACTTCGTCCAGGACTGGAAGTCTTTAACATCAGACAAGTGGGTCCTGGAAGTAGTAAGTGAGGTCTGGTTCTCAGCTTAAAAATTTCCAAAGATGAGAATCAGATTTTTCCACCTGCAAATCCTCTAGAGACTTTTGCTTTGAAACAGAATTCTCAACCTTCCTGGCTCTCAGAGCTGTAGAAAGGGTTTCCCCTCACACCAGGGCAAGGGTCTGTACTCCAGGTACTTCCTTACCCCAAAAAAGACAGGAGAATGGCGGCCCATCCTGGACCTAAGATATCTGAACATGCACCTTTAAAACCAAAATTCAAAATGGTGACTCTGGAATGATTTTACCCTCCCTGAGGCCAAGGACTGGCTAGCTTCCTGGACCTCAAGGATGCCTACTTCCATTTTCTTATCAGAAGCTTCCACCGAAAGTACACCAGATTCAGACTGCCCTCAGGCCATTACCAGTTCAGAGCAATGCCCTTCAGCCTTACCTCTCTGCCCCAAGGGTATTTACAAAATGCCTGGCAGTAGCAGTTGCTCATTTAAGAAGGCAAGATTGCCATCTTTCCCTACCTAGATAGACTGGCTCATTGTGGGTCAGCCTCTAGACCAGGTCAGATCACACCTGCTAGTTACCCAGCAGCTGCTTACTCTCTGGGCTTTCTTCTCCAATCTTCCAAAGTCAGTTCTGGAACCTGTCCAGGTACTCACCTTTATAGGTGCAGAACTGGACACAAAGCAGGCCAGAGCCTTCCTTCCCTAGAAAGTCATAGGACCCTGGGTAGCCTGGCCTCCTCCTTCACTCTGCAGGTCTCTCAACCAGCAAGGCATTTCCTACAGCTCCTAGGACACATGGCTGCTTCCACAGCTGTAGTGCAAGGAGCAAGATTTCAGATGAGGGACATTCAGTTCCATTTGAGAGCCTTTTGGTCTCAAAGAAAAGATCCCCTATCCAGGTTGAGCCCAGTTACTCGAACCCTGATCCAGGCCCTTCAGTGGTGGTAGGATCACAGCAGTATGAGACAAGGGGTTCCCTTCATCCCTCTATCTCACTCCTTGACCCTTACTACAGATGCATCCCTTTTGGGATGGGGAGCTCACATGGGCGACCTCTCCACCAAGGGATTGTGGTCCCTCAGGAATCTGCTCCACATCAATCTGTTGGAACTCAGAGTTGTTTTTCTAGCACTTCAGGTTTCTCTGCATCTGTTCAGAACAAGGTGGTACAGGTCAGAACAAACAACACCACTACAATGTGGTACATCAACAAACAAAGGGCACTCGGTCTTCAGCCTTGTGCACCGAGGCAATGAAGTTGTGGTTCTGACTTATTACCTGAACACTTCCCTCATAGCGTTCACCTCCCAGGAAAGGACAATGTCCTGGCAGATGTCTCAGCAGGATTTCCCAGGGCCATCACAGATGGTCACTGGATCCCCGAATACTGGGGATAGTTTTTGCCAGATGGGGCACCCCTCAGATAGATCTTTTGCAGCCCCAGACAATCATCAACTTCCACTGGTTTGTTGCAGGCCCCAGTGTTGGCTCAGTCCCCTGGATGCCTTTCTCCTCAGTTGGGAAGGAAGTTTCTATATGCCTTCCTCCCTTCCTCTCCTGTTCAAAGGTGCTAGTCAAAATCAGATCTCAGCCCTGCAAGATGATTCTGATTGCTCCAGTATGAGCAAGGCGCCCCAGTACCCACTCCTTCTGTCCTTAGCAGTCTGCTCCTCAGGAACCACAACCTGTTAACTTGTGCTCAGGGAGAGTTTGGTATCCGAATCTCAAATCCCTCAGCCTCAAGGCCTGGCTCTTGAGGAGTTAGAATTGCTGACCTACACCTTCTCAAAGGTGTTCAAAATCCTGAAAGCTTCTAGGAAAGCCTTCCACTAGGGCTACTTATAACTCTAAATGGAAAAGGTTTTTCATATAAGTGTTCTGAAGCATATTTCCCAGAATCTGCTGATTTGCCACTGTTTTGGACTATATGGTCCATCTTAATTCTTTGGGACTGAGACCAGCTACCCTGAAAGTGCATTTGGCAGCTGTCTCTGCTTTTTATTTCAACAGGAAGCCTCTCTCTTTCCACTCACCCTGTATTTTCCAAGTTTTTCAAGGATTACTTCATACTAATCCACCATTCAGGGACCCTGCCCTGCCTGGGATCTTAATGTTTGCATTAGCTCAGCTGAACAGATAAATATAACTACATTAGATGGAACAAGTTTTGGTAGTGTCAAATATAAATATCTGTGGTACATCTGATTGTGGTTGTAATTGGTAAATGTATAGATAGGCAGTGAAAAGTGAACGCATTAGATTGGGGTCTCAGAAGGAAGGCATGCTTTTGTAAAGATAGAAATAAGTAGTGTTGCGCTCTTGATGACTATATTGGAATAGGGATATATTCTTCAATATGCAAATAAGTCATCCTTGTATTATAAACAGTTTAAAAAATAGCTGGATGTTCTACAGTGTCATACCATCATTGCACTATGTTACAAATTTTAGATTGGGACACGTAGAGACACAGAGAAAGAAAGTTAGGCAGAGTGCTACATATACGGGTTAGTAATGTTACATGCAAACCAATGAATAAATACTCACTAGGGTAATACAAAACAGAGGTTTGAAGTTACCAGTATAATCGTACAGTCAGATTTAAGAGTTACTATCTGCAAAGATTTGAAACAATTTGAATCTGGATGTTAGGAATGTAAGTACTATAGTTTAGAAGAGAGTCATTAATGGAAATTAAATTGCCAGTGGCCTGGGGTCTTAAAACTGAATTGAGACTCTTATGTTTGTTTATATTGGTTGTGTATTGCCTTGTTTGTTTTGTGTACATATTGTGATTGATTATGTTGTGTTATTATTTGTGGTATGACTAAATCTTGTGCCTTGTAACCATAATCTATATGGGACAATCAGTCATTAGGCTAGCAGTCCCATGATCAACTCTGTCGAAAAATAAACGTTGCTTTCTATCTATCTGTCTATCTATCTACCTATCTTTCTTTGGGGGTGATGAATGTGGCCCTCAGTGAAGCAGGGGAGGGGTCACTGGACACAATGGATACTGGGATGTGTGGTTTAATAATAAATCAGGTTTGGGGATGGGAGGGAGGAGTTACATAGATTACCAGGATATGAGGTATAGTTATATTTATATTACAATTAGGGACATGATGGGTTACACTGAACCGGAGTACAGGATACAGTTCAGTTTATTCTGATCGGGAAGTTGTACTAGACTATGGGACTAGTCCTGTTTTATTTACCTTGACCTCACCTGCCATCTTTTACCACCTCCAGCTCCCTCCTCCCCTCCCCATCATGTAGAACATAGAATTGACAGCAGTGAAAAATTACTCACCTTAGTAATGTTGTTTTTCAATGGTCTTGCTATGTTGTGACATTTGATTGGGTCCTCCTCTAGAACTGGAGATGAAAAGTTAACTCCATGGGATGGGTTTGAGCGAGTTTGCTTTCAGTTTATCTGGGCGGTTTCAACAGAAACTGTCAGATCTTTCTGAGCAAACTCACTAAGGGTCTGTGTGGAACTGTAACTTCTGACCTAACTACTCTATGTAGCAACAACAATAGCAACAATAACACTTGTTGGACCCCCAAGACTCCAAGTCAGGGGCCAGACCATCTCACTTTCAATAGTAACAGCCTCCCAAAACCCCAAAGGGAAGAAACAACCTACGAGGGCATAAGCAGTGCCTGCACTAAGTCCCACCCTACCAAGTAGAAGTTCTGAGAGGGGCAGGGTTGGTGGTTCATATAACAGATTCCATTAGAAGAAACAACATTACTAGGTGAGTAATTTTTCTTCAAACATATAATCCATATTATATTTAGCATTTCTGTAGTACTCCATGGAGGAGGACAGTCTATAGAATAGGATTGAAGCTTGTGCCCAGTGAACATCTCTCCCCCTGGATATACAGGGAGTAATGCTTGTTGAGGTGTGTTCCGTTTTCAGGTTGCAGCTTGACAGATTTCCAAAATAGAATGTCTCTGGCCGCTAGAGAGCAGCTGTACCTCTGGTAAATGGGCCATCAATCCAGGTGGGACTACCCACTTCTGTAATAAATTGATACAGGAACCACCAGGCCTTGTCCTGTTGGCAGGTTTCTTTCCAACCTCACCATGGGTGAGAAAAATTGATGGATTGACCTGTGACCTTTGTGCGTTCAAATAGTAACTCAATGCCCCAAATCCAACTGTGCAACTCCTCTCACAGAGGAAGAATGTTCAGTGAAAATACTGGAAGGGAGATGGATTGGTTGGGTGGAATCAAATCACTTTAGGTAAACCCTGTTAGTCCTGAGGACTACTTTGTCCCTGAAAGAAATAAAATCAATTTCACGAAACTTAACTCACTTATGCATCTAGCAAATGATGTCCACTAGACAGTCAAGTTGAAACTTAAGCTCTGCAGAAGACAGGGTTCAAAGGGGTTGATTGCTAGCAATAAACATTGAGGTCCCAGGCTGGGCACTAACGGTGGATTGATGGAGTAACCCAGCAAAACTTGGAAAATACAGGGTGTGGAAGGAGGCTCCTGCTGAAATAGCGGGGCAGCTGCCAAATGAACTTATAGCTGGCCTGAGGCTCAGAGAGTTGAGGTGGACCATGGTCCAGCAAAATGAGCAAATCAGCAGATTTGGGAAATATGCTTTCCAGAACACCAAATGACCTTTTCACTTGGAATTATAATTGGTTTAGTGGAAGTTTCCAGAAGCCTTAGATGTCATACACCTTGAAAAGGTGCAAATCAGCAATTCTAACCTCAAGGCCTTGAGGTTGAGGATTTGAGGTTCGGATAGACTCTCCCTGGCACAGGTCAGCAGGTTGTGAATCGGAAGATAGGGAAGGTGGACTGCCAGTGATAGAAGGAGGGTACCAGGTTGCTTGCCCACGGTGCAATCAGAATCACCTTGCAAGGCTGGGTCTGATTTTTACTTACCTTGAATAGAGAGGGAAGGGGAAGCATAAAACTTCCCTTCCAATCCCAAAGAAAGGCGTCAGGGGACTGGGCACCACTGGGGGCCTGCCGGAAGTGTGGAAGTGGTGGTTGTCTGGGGCTGCTGGAGATCATCTGAGGGGTGCCCCATCTGGCAAAAAACTGTCCCCAGCACTTGAGATTCAGGACCATTCTTGGCTTCCGAGAAATCCTGCTAGGGCATCCGTGGGTTGTTGTCTTTCCTGAAGGTGAACTGTTACAAGAGAAGTGTTCAGGGTGTTGGAGACTACAACTTCATTGCCTCATTGCACAAGGCCGATGGGCCGAGGTCCTTGCTTGTTGATGTACCACATTGTTGTGGTATTGTCTGTTCTGACCTGGACCACTTTGTTTCTGACAGATGTAGAAAACTTGAAACTAAAAGGACAGCTCTGAGTTCCAGCAAGTTGATGGGGAGGATTTTGGGACCATAATTCCTGGGTGGAGGTCACTCATGTGCTCCCCACCCAGGAGGAGGCATCCAGTGAGGTGAGGGTGTGAGAGGGAATGAGGGGCCCTGTCTCCTTGCTCTGATCCTGCCACCGCCGAGGCTAGGATCAGGTTCAGGTACTGGAATCAATTTGATATGATTCTCTGGACAATAGTTCTCAAGTGAAACTGAATGTCCCTCATTTGAATCTTGCTCCTGCACTGCTGCTGTGGAGGCAGCCATGTGCTCGTGTGCAAAAGTGTCTTGCTGGTCGAGACCTGCAGGTGAAGGAAGAGGCCAGGGCGTCAATTTCTACCTTCAAGGAGGAAGGCCTGTCAGCTGTCAATTTGCACCTAATAAGTGAGTACTGAACTGTTCCAGACGACTTTGGTAGTTGTAGGAAGCCCAGGAGGTGAGAAGCTGTGACTTGCAAGTGGATTTACTGTTCTGAGACTGTCCTGTGTGGGCAGTCATCCAGGTAAGGAAAACAGCAACCTTGCCTTAAGTGAGCCATCCACGGCCAGACATTTTGAATACCCTGGGGCAGAGGTAAGCGAAGGGCGTTGCCTGAACTGGTATTGACCTGAGGGCAGTTCAACCTGAGGTACTTTGGTGAGCTCCCGATGAGGTTATGAAAATAGGTGTCCTGAGGTCCAGAGCTAACCAGTCCCTGGCCTCAGGGAGGTAAAATCATTGCCAGAGTTAGCATTTTGAACTTTGGTTTCAAGGTGTTGTTCAAATATCTTAGATTAAGATGGCTGCCATTCTGTCTTTTTGGCGTAGAGGTATCTGAGTACAGACCTTGTTCTGTGAGAGGAACCCTTTCTACTGCTCTGAAGGTTGGCTGGGTAGAACCTGCTTCCAGAGTAGTCTCTAGGGGGCTGCAGGTGGAAATTCCTGGCTCTCATCTTTGGGAATTTTTGAGCTGAACCAGGCCTGGCTTTTACTTGAACCCATTTGTCTGAGTTAGGGCACAGTTCTGACTGAGTGTAGCCTGCCCCTACTGTACAGTAGGATTCCTGGGCACCTATCAGTGCTTTGTTTTTTAGTTGCTTTGGTGAGGGGTGACAGGCTACCCACCCTTCTGCCTCTGCTCTGGAAAAGCCCTCTGAGTGTAAGCAGAGGCCTGAGTTTGATAAAGGGCTGTGGAAGGCTTCCCCTACCTCTGGGTGTGCCTCGGAGTGGTTTCCGCCTTGGCTTGGCACTTTGCAGTTTGTATTCATCCATCTTTCATATGGTTCTCTGTCTGCTCCCCAAACAGAGAATTACCCACCACAGGAAAATCCATAGCCTTAGTCTGGGTGTCCTGTGACAGACTAGTACACCTGAGCCATGCCACCTCTGACTACAGAGTGGCAATGACCTAGAAACATCATTAGCATCCACAGCATGAAACTGAACTTTAAGGCTCTAATGCCATCAGCAGCCACTTGTTCTATTACTAGTCAGCTGTTCTTGGGCCTGCTTGTCTTCTTCACTATCCCATCTAGATTTCGATATCGTACATAAGCTTATACTTTGCCTGCCTGAGTCCAGAGAGGCTGCCATATACTGCTTTTTGCCATGGCATCAATCTTCCTGAGTCCTGTCAGGAGGATGAAGCCAGGAATATTAGCTGTCACAGGCTGCAGCCTCACTACTCCCTTGGCTACACTGCTGAAAGGAAGTCTGTATCAGACCTGATAGTATACCTCCTCCATCTTTTATCGACAGGAGGTACAAATTGGGATTTTCAGATTTTTATTGTTTGCTCTGATGACTTATGCAAAGGAATAACAACTCTGACCTGGTATATCCATCATTTCAACAATCAGGCCCTCTTGCTCATCCCAGCCTCTTCTAAAGGAGCTGGAGGTTTCATAACTTTTTTTATTAAACATGAAATGAGATGGGACCAGACAGCAGGGTAGATTCTAAGGTCTGTCTGAAGATGTCCGTCAATGGCACATCAGACCCTCCAGCCACATACACTGTTCATAATCCTCCTCCCCTCCTGTGGTTCTTAAAATTCTTAACATCGTCTCCTGAACCACTGGGACGGACCATCAACCTTTGCCAGATAGTGGTGGTTGAGGCCTGTGACAGTGATGGACATTTGTGGCTTTTTACCTCGCAGTTGAGAAGAAATTTTGGACTCAGACCGTGACTTTCTGGATTTTTCACTGGAGCGGTTCCTCAGAACAGCTTTCTGCCCGAGGAAGTCTCGCCTGGTCAGGAGGCACTCCTCTGGTTCGTTGGCACTCGAACCGGGCTGTCCATCGGGTCCAGCGGACTTTTGGCCTCGTTCCCTGAGCCTGCCCAATTTTTTTCCAGGGTGGCTGCAGGAGATTCTTACAAACCTGGCAGTCTGACTGGAGGTGGTCAACCCCAGACAATAAACTTGCCCCATGTGGGTGTGTGGTCAGCAGCAAAACTTCCCCACAAACATCCTGTGTCGAAACAATGGGCCAGTTTCTTTTGGGTTTCTCAGACATAATGCCAGCCTAACCAAAAACTTGCCTTTGAGCGGCGGTACCAGGCAAGACACCCTATCAGTTCTAACCGTGTCACGAGTATTTGAAAACCGTGAAAATTCCAGTTTTTAGAATCGATAAGAACCAGGAACCGCACTCTAAATAATGATTTGAGTGTTTAAAATGTATTTTAAAACAAACCGATCGGTTGAAGCAGACCGATAACCTAATTTCCACACAGACAAAACCTTCTACTTACGGTTTGACCAATGGAAGCTTGAACCGATTTGCGGTAAAATAACACTGTTCTCGGTTAAATTTAACCGAAATACTAGACGAACCGAGAAATGAACGAGCTGAAGGAGGAATCTCCGGGCGACTGTTCAATGTGGCGGAGTAAAGAATCTTACGTTTCTGTTTGAAACTGCCCAGATAGAGCTTTGAAAGCAGAGCTCGCGCTCAGAACTCCATCCTGCATGGAGTTAACTCTTTCATCTCCGGGGCAGTTCTAGAGGAGGACCTAACTGCTAATGTCATAATATAGCAAGACTTCATGTTGTTTGAAGGACCGCTTGGCCCACCTAGTCTGCCCATTTCCCTGCCTACTGGATAAGCTGCAGATCTTAGTTAACCAGCAGCCTACTTTTTCCTACCCCCATCCCCTAAATTGCCTTATGACTGTCCCATGCATGCTTAATTTCCACCACTGTTTTGACTCCACGTACCTCCTCGGAGGGGTTGTTCCAGCCATCCACAACCCTCTCTGTGAAAAATACTTCCTTAAATTACCTCTGAGCTGCCCCTCTATCTTCAAATTTTAGCCTTGTTCTTGCTACCTTTTTTTGAAAAGATGCTACCTCTTGGACTTTGTTGATTCCTTGAGGTGCTTAGTTTCTATCATGTCCCTCCTTTCCTCGAGGCTATACATATTAAGCTTCTTTAGTCTCTCTTCATATGTCTTCGGTGCAGACCACTGCACCATTTAGTGCCCCTCCTCTGGACAGCTTCCATCCTGTCTATGTCTTTCGAAGGCTGGGTCTCAGAACTGCCAGTACTCAGATGGGGTCTGACCAGCTGTCTGTACAGAGGGATAATAACTTCCTGTTTTCTACTGGTGATGCCTCTCCCTATGCATCCAATATCCCCCAGCCCTCATTGCTGCCCTCTCACATTGCTTGCCCATCTTTTAGGTCATCTGATATGAGCTACCCCCAAGTCCCTTTCCATTTTTTGTTGTTGTTGGTATCTCACCCAAGTGTGTACCCTTCCCTGGTTTTTGTTTCCCAGGTGCATTACCTTGCACTTCTTAGCATTGATCTAGCTGCCATACATTAGACCATTCTTCTAACCTTGCCAGTCCATTTTCATCCTTTCACCCACCTTGTGCATCAACTCTGTTGCAGATCTTTATGTCATCTGCAAAGAGACATACTTTTCCTTCCAGGCCCTCTGCAATGTCGCTATAAAGACATTGAAGAGGACTGGTCCTAATCTGAACCTCACGGTACCCCACTAGTAACCCCCTTTCATCAGAGTGGACTCCATTTACTATTACTCTCTGTGTCCTATTTTCCAGCCAATTTTTTCCCAGGCTGTCATCTTGGGAGCCACTCCCAGGCTACTAACTTGTATATTAATCTTTTGTGTGGACTGTTTCAAATGCCTTGCTAAAGTCTAGGTAGGCCATGTCCACAGCCCTCCCTGATCTACTACTTTGGTCACCCAGTCAAAGAAATCTATCAGATTTGTCTGGCATGACCTTCCTGCTTGTGAATCCATGCTGCCTTGGGTCCTGTGCCCTCTGGCCTCTAGATACTTGACAATTCTTTCCTTCAGAAGTGATTCCATCATTTCCCTACCACTGAGGTTAAACTAACAGGTCTGTAGTTTCCTGCTTCTGCCTTGCTCCCACTTTTGTGAAGGAATCACATCTTCCTTCCTCCAGTCCTTGGGTACCACCCCATCCTCCCATGATTTGTTAAACAGGGTAGTCAGTGGTGTCACTAATTCTACCCTTAGTTCTTTTAGAATTCTGGGATGAATCCCATCAGGCCCCATTGCTTTGTCCACCTTCAGTTTTAAGAGTTCTTTCAGAACCCTTTCTTCTGTAAATGGGCTGGTATCAACTTCTGTATCCAGTGTGTTTCTATTGTTTGTTCTAGGTACCCCTTTGTAAATACTGAGCAAAATATTTGTTTAGTATCTCTGCCTTTTCACAGTCTCCCTCTGCCCCCTCCCCCCTTTATTAAGCCTCACTATCCCTCCCTTGGTCTTCCTTCGCTCCCTGATGTACCTATAAAAGGTTTTATCCCCTTCTTAACTGAGTTGGCTATCTTTTCCTTGGTTTGGGCCTTTGCTGTTCTGACTGCCTTCCCAGCTTCCTTTTGCTTTAACTGATACAGTTATCTCCCCTTTCCACCCACTCTACCCCCTAAATATTCTCCTTCTCCCAATCTTTCTCTCTCTCACTACCCCTCATTCGCACTCTCCCCCTTTCTTTCTCCTACCCTTTCCGATAATCCACCTTGACAGGCCCCCCTGGGGCAGCTATGCCATATGTTGCTAATTGGGAAACCTCATTCACACTCTCCCCCTTTCTTTCTTCTACCCTTTCCAATACTCTACCTTGACAGGCCCCCCTGGGGCAGCTATGCTGTACATTGCTATTTGGGAATTTCCTCCCACTGTTTAATTTCAGTTGTCTAGGTTACTCAAATGTATTATTTATCTATTTTTTGTATTAAGTAGCAATCTTATGTTTTGTGTTAACTGTCAAGTTTTTGTTATGTCTCTGCTGTTTTACATCCTGACGTGGAATCTTTGTAAATGACTGTATACTCAAAGATTGTATCCGAATGACCAAATAAATAAAAAATAAATAATTAAATCAGGGATACAGGGTATATTTACATGTTTTAAACGATTGGGGAAGAGAAGGGGTGCCACCAGACTACCAGGAATACCAGGTATTTCCACATTTTTTATACGACTGGGGATAGGGGGTAGCCACCCAGGGGCTGGCAGCTACTGTGTTGTTCTGTGCAGTACAGCAGCCCACCTGTGGGTGACTATGACTTAGGTATGTTTCATCCATGTCTAACTTTGTGAAGCACGTCTCCAAGATGTGCGGGCAGCTGCGCCGCACATCTCGGCTGAATATTGAGATGTGCCGCATATGTATGGGAACCCACCCTCTGGATGCACCCCATACATTATCTTTGTACTGTGGCACACCCAGAATTGCATGGCACATCACCCCCTTTTCAATATGGCCATGGGGCACATTTTGGGGATGCTCTGGGCGCATCTCCTTTGAATATATGGGCTGTAATGTTTGGTTACAACTAATTTTTGTCCATCAACTGATAATATACTTAAGTCCTGAGGACCTTCATGTTTAGTGCATTTTCTGTGGAAAAGCACTACCTGGATTTTTGTTCTTCTTAACACAAACTTGGATTCACTGAACCAGTTTTGAAATTCAGTGAAATCGGTCTGGAGTTTAATTCCATTGATGAATTATTTTTAGATGTTGATAACTAAACAGTATCATCAACATAGTCTTACGGCACTGTTTTTTGTATAATGGGATAAATCATTGCTATACATCAAGAATAACAGGGGTTCAAGGATTGATCCTTCTGCCCACCCCTCACACCCTTGTTGGGTCTGCATGCGTGACAAAATGTCCATCCACAGCAACACACTGCCTCCTTCTGTCTAACCAAGATGAGAACCAAGGTAAAGAGGTTAACAGCCAGATACATTTCCTTTAATTTCATAATCAGAATTTTATGGTTCACCATGTTGAAAGCTTTAGACAGGCCAAGGAACACTGTGCATCGGGACTCCCCATCCAGGGCATGCACCACCAATTCTAAATGTTACTCAATGTAGCAACAAGTTTTCTTCTAAAGGATCAAAACAGCCGGTAAAATGTGTATAATCATCATAAGAAATATGGTGCCCAGAATTTAGAACCTTTTTCAAAGATGCTCGCTCTCTCTGTGCTACTCCTGAGCCTTCCAGCATTCCAACAGAACATCTTTGAACTGAACAGGCCAAGAGACTTGAATATCAAAAAAGATATGCCAATTATAGAAACATTAATTAAAAATTTTAAAATCGGGTTTTAAAGCCAGCCCCGTGGCGTTCAGGGTTGAGGGTTGAGGTGCTGGACGTCACACCTTGCGCGACGCTGGTGACCCGGTTCAGGAATGAGCCCAGGTGCTGGGGGTCAGCAGGGGAAGGAGAGGATCAAGTGTCTGGCAGACTGCTCTCCCTGGGGTGGGATCCAGGCACTCGCCACTGCAGTAGAGACCCCCGGTGGAAACCAGAGGTACTAATGGCATGAAACAATGAAGAGAGGAGCACAGCTGACGTCTATGGTTGCCGTGCTGACACCATTGCATGGCTGCACTCTGTGGAGTAATAGTAAGAAAATTCCTGCCACACGGATAGGTGTAGGCACATCAGTCCTCATCAGGCCATACTCCCAAAACTGGACAATCACTCCTTCCTGGCCCAAAGCTTTCAGCCCAACACACTAGATTGAAGATAGAGTGCCCTGGGTGGTTAGGGCAGCCCCACCTCGGGGGGGTAAGAGCTGGGGGGCTGTCAGGCTGAAGCATGGAGTGAGAGGATATCATGGTGGGAGGTAGAATCTGGTGAGTGGTAGAAGGTAGATGGAGAGAGAGAGTTCCCCATGAGTGGAGTATAAATACAGTTGATAAAAAAAGTGTTTTAATAACTCAGAACAAGCAACAGGATCCTTCAAAATGCAAGTAATCAGTTATATCATTCTGAAAAAAAAAAATACCACAGCCTAAAAAGGGGAGGCGGGGAAGGGTTATTTTTAACTGGATGTTCTAATCCTTTATAAGAAAAGCTACGTCCCATCCCTATTTGCTAGAAATCGAGCAGGCACTGCAAACTATGTTTGATGTCAGTTTTATTTTGACAGACAGGGCTTTCTTATTTTTGGGGTCTCCACGGGGGATTTCGGGCAGTTATTTCATGGCTGTGCCCTCTCTACCTAAGAAAATTACTAAAACCAGTTGCTGACCACTGCTCTAACTGTAATCCTCTGGAAGGACCTTGTGATAGAAGTGTATGGAATAAAGAAGATTACAACAAATATAAATCATACGTACCAACAATCTGAGAGTCAGAGGCATTTTCAGCTCCATATATCATGCCCCATAGACCTGAATTTATTCTGTAGTATGTTCACAGGACTCCACAGGCCCAATTCACAAAGGTGGATGGATGGCTTGCATCGAGCTTGTGCCACCCTGGTGCTGCACCTACCACTCTGGTGCACCCAGCACCCAATGCACGAAGGTCACACACTTTTGCAACATTTCACTCTGTTCATGGTGGCTTGCACCAGGCATGTGGCGCAAAACCCCATAAAAAGGGCAGCAGTGGTAGACCAGCAAAATGTTAGTCTAACAACAGCTGTGATTCCTGACTTTCAGCCAGGGACAGCAGCAAACCACATTCTCCCTGTGTTTGGTGCACCCAGGGCTTGTGCTGGTCCAAACCTTTTGTGAATCGGGACCCACAAATCCATGTCAGTCCAGTGGACTTATTCACAAATTTATTTAACTATCTATTAAACTTGGACTTGTGCTTCTTATTGTTAGTAATCGGTCACTCAGTATCCTTATTTGATATGCTTTTACGCAATCTCTGTAAGTTCCAATATATAACAAAATCATGTTGTCTGTTGTAAAATTGTTCAATAAAAATGAATTGTAAACAAAAAAAGATGCAGAAAAGCTATTACTGTACTATGGTGAGAAACATTTTCTTCTAACAAGAATTTGAACAGCCCAGTAAAACTTCATCAGATTTCAAGCAGTTCATTTGGTTGGAGGATTTTAGAATTACTTTAGGAATTGGTCCTGAAGTACAGTAATTCTAAATCTTTTGTCTGTATGCCCAGGCAATACTGGGACGTGAAAGTTTGTACTGTAGACCATGTTACAGCTTTACAAATTTCAGCCAGCGGCACATTTTTTACGGCTGCCTGGGCAGAATCCTGCAGACATTTTGCTAACTGTAGGAGAGAAAAGGAACATTGGAAGCACATGACCAGAATCATCAGTCATGTGCTTCCACAGTGCTGTGGCATGATTCCACTAATGTACCATCAGGGCACCCTCTTCTCTGCAGCTACACAAACCCTGCATCCTCCCTCCATGGGGCACTATTTTTTTTCACCCATCACTTCCACCATTCTGGGAGGAAAAACATAGTCTACCATGCCCCAAGATGGCTGCAGTGACTGTCATGCACCTGCATGAATCGTGCATGCATACCTCAATTAGAGTGACCATCTGGGGCATGGCAGTCTACTTCTCGCACATATGCAGTGATTATCAGTCACTGCACATGTGTGACACTTGCACAGCGGTGTCAGCTGCGGCGGGAGTTCCAAGTACACTTTGTTTCAGACTCGACGATCTGCATCAGCCGTAGTGGTTCAGACCAGAACTGTCTTTTTTTGCGCCCCCTGATGCTACTGTGGTACTAATGGAATATGTTTTAATGGCTTCTGGAAATACTTTGCCAGCTTGATACAGCAAAAATGAATTGTGGATAGAATTTGCCGGCCCTGATATGAACTTTAGAGGCTGGGTATCCTTGAGACAATTCACCATGTGACAATCGTTTGCTGCTATTTCTGATGTCTTCAATTCCAGACCTTAAGAAACTGCAGGTCCTTCTAACATTTACTGTATTGTATGGAGTTTTTTCCCTTTATTGACATGTGACCTTTAGAAATACAATGACAAGGTAACAATCAGATTCAGATGGAATTCTGACACTACCTTGGGGAGGAACTGCACATTTGTCCTTAAAACCAATTTTGTTTCTATGAAAGATTAGGTACAAGGGCTCAATGTTGAGTGCCAGCAACTTGCTAACCCTCCTTGCTGATGTAACAGACATCAGAAATGTTGGCCATAGACTCAAACTGGCTGGACATTAACCAAGTAAAGACCAGGTTTAGGTCAGTGGCTGGTACAGGCTTCTTCACAAGAGGGTACGTACCGAAGGTGAGAGGCCTTTACCTACACTGAGGCTCGGATTTTTAAAGCTCTGAACAAAGGACTTGCAGCAGTTGTTCTGCCAAAGCTGCACCACCACAAATCCAATATACAAAAAATGTTTTACAAGGTTTTCAAAGATCTTGACACATGCCAGTCCACTGGCACAGTGGCTGGGCTTCTGCTTGTAATGCCTCTGAGCAGTGTTCGGGAGCAAGCCTGAATGACATGAGGCAGCAGGGGTTGGATGACTGACTGTCCCAGGTGATGCTCTCCTCTTGGTGGGTTATAGTTAAGATCCACATCCCTTGAGTGTCCCCTCAGTTGCCCAGATGGTGCAAGCTCAGCGGGGGTGGCAGTTGTGCAGTTTATGTGAGCTGACCACAACATTACAGGAAGCACAACTGCAGTGAAATTGTGCTACAGTTCTTTAAAAAGTCAGTCCTGGATGCACAAACAATGTTTCTGCTGAGCCTCAGACTTTAATTCTTAACTGTTGAAAAATATACATTCAAGGCAGCTTTCTTTTAAGTTATTATATACTGTATTTCCCTTTATCATCCAGTCTGCCCTCATTGGCCTAAAACCTTAAACCCATCTCCATCTCTTAGACTTACCTTCCACCTCGTGGTTCCTGTCTGGCTTGTTCCCCAAAATGGAGCCATCAGAAGATGGGACAAGTTCCCCGCAGATGGAGTTTAATCTGGTTTTAGAGGAGGGCCCAAGGTTGGTGGCATGAGATCTGCAACATGGGGGGGCATGTCATACCATGAAGTTTAGGGGTTTCTCCACTTTTTCTCTTGGCACCCCACCCAAGGATGCCAGTTGGGAGCCTTGCAGACATGCACATACATGTCAGTACATGTCCTAGCTCATTGGTGTCCCATTTCCTACCAGCTCCAGCCTGCCTGCACCACCACCCAAGGTCACCCAGACTGTGATGCTGCAGCAGAGTCTTCAATCCCTCCCTTCCTCCCCGAAAATTAGGGCATCCTCTGGGATGTTCAATCCTCCTTTCCCAACCAGATCTTCAGTCATGCAGACCCATTTCTGAAACCAGGTTGTGGTTTTACAATAGAGTCTGCGATCCCTCCCTCCCTGAAAAGGAAGGCTTCCTCTGGGATGCTCAGTCCTCTGCTCCCAATCATCTCTTCAATGATGCAGACTCATTCCTGAAACCAAGTTGTGGTGCAGCAGTAGAGTCTGCAACTACCTCCCTCCCTCCCTGAAAAGGAAGGCTTCCTCTGGGATGTTCAATCCTCGGCTCCCCACCAGCTCTTCAACGATGCAGACTCATTCCTGAAACCAGGCTGTGGTGTTTCAGTAGAGTCTGAAATCTCTCCATCCCCAAAAAAGGAAGTCATACTCTGGGGTGTTCACTCTTCCTCTCCCCACTGGCTCTTCAACCATGCAGACTCATTCCCAAAACATACTAAAGGAAACCTTTACGTATGTTGTTGCTTGAGCCCCATAGATAACCTGGATATATAGGATAATGCCTTTCTTGTCACAACCAGTTACTGCACTTACTCTGGGAGAGTCAGATTTCCCACTGGAATTTCACAACTTAGTTTAGTAACATGGAATTCCACATAAACTGTGGTAAGTCACCCCTGTATAGAAAGAGCACATTTTCCCACACCAGTTATAATGAACTGGGGCCTTGTATATAGTTCTGATGAAATATGTTTGTACGTTTGACATATGTCTGTTACTGTTGGTTTTTGATATCTATGTAATCTGTTTAAATAAAAATGTGAAATAAATTATGCAAAAAAAAAAAAAATCAGTCTGTACCATCACAGATGAATATGAAATACCAGACTTGTGGTCACCATTACAGTTAATTTGGACATCACAACTTGGGATTTATACTAAAAAACAGAACTAGATTGAACCCAGTTGGATTTTATTAAATACGTTCCACTTTAGTGGGCCACTTTCCATTGATTGCTCTCTGGTTCAGGTGTGAAGAGCATGCAGGAAGCTAGGATTCAATGCTTGCACCGATGTAGGCTTGCAGTTTCATATTCGTGACACCATGCCTCAGCAAACATCACTCCCCCATATGTAACTTTTGAGTTTATTAAGGTATTAGCCCAGCTTACCTTTTTTGTGGCCAAAACCACCACTGTTGCATACATCTGGAGTCACTAAAATTTGCATGCTTGTAGTATATATATTCAAGCACAGTGCATTTGCAAATGCTACAAGCCTGCGTGAAGTGTGTTTACTTTGTAAGAAACATTTTGATTACAGTCCTGAAAAAAATAATGATTGAGCGGTTCGTCATCTTCTATAGATAAAAGAGAGTGTCAGAGGCTGAAGGTGAGTAACTAACTTTTTGGGGCCAGATCTCTTGCTTTATTTTATATTCCAAGATTTCCACTGAGACATGTACAGTTCTGGAAAATGTTTTGGCAATTTTCTTGTTCCTTTTTTTTTTTTCAGAGAACTGAAAAATACTAGATCATTCTGAGTCTCAAAGTTTATAAAATGACAAAGAATATTTTGTGTATTTATTGTTGGCATGCAATTTTCATTGGTAAGAAGGCATTGATTACCGTTCAACTGATCAATTTTGAATAATGTATTGTGGAACTCAGCCAGCCAACTTTATTATAAAGATTTCAGTTTCTCCTGAAGCAGTGAATACTTTTTTAGGAAACTAACTTGAGTTTATTATTACACGGTTCCTATGTAGCATGACTAGAGATAAAGCACCTTAGTTTAAATGATTACCTGTTTGCAAAGTTTATAAAAAGTAGACTACAGGAAGACAGGTAACATCCTGAACACAGAGACTAGCTGTGGTTCAGTGCTAACAATGGGGCAATGTGTGTGTGTGTGTGTGTGGGGGGGAGGTTAATGGGCATGACACTACCATCTATCTGTGAATGTTTGAGCAAAGTTATGCCTCACTAATTCCTTTTTGCATTTAATAATTTTTTTTCCAACTTTCTTTTATCCGCCTGTACTACCCTCCCTGTCCACTCCTTCGGACCACTGATCAACCCCTACAGACCACTGACATGGAGTCTGTCCCTAGAGTATCCGGTCTCTTCACTGTATTTCCTTGATGCCCAGCTATCCACCCTGGGTGGGGTCAAGGAAGCATCCCCTCTTCCTGCACCTTACTTGAGGAGAATTGGCACAGTGGGGTCTGCCCCTAGGTCGATGGTTTCTGGGAGGCACTGATCGGTCTTCATCTAGGACCAAGAGGAGTATTTTCTATTTTTCTGTTCCCCTCTACACCCTAAGGATGCCAGCTCAGGTAGACAATGTGCTGACGCACAACGTTACCAAATGCCTGACAGCATCCTCACCTCCCTGACTTCAATGCCACAGAGCTGCCACAGCCCCAAAAGTCAGTTCTCCCACTGACCTTCAAGGGCATCGGGTGCAACAAGCACCCCTGGAATCCCACCATGAAGGAGGAGAGCATCTGTTGGGATGCTCAATCCTCCTTCACCCCTGCCGACTCCTGATGACCCGAGCTAGTTCCTGAACCTGTATTGCCAGCGTGGTGCAAGGTGTGGCATCCAGCGCCTCAAACCTCAGCGCCACCGGGCTGGCGTGCATTTAACAATTTTTGTAGTACTATACTCACAAAGAAAAACATAAAAAATAGATATCTTTATTTAGTTTCCAATTTAATGTGTTTAGCCAGCAAGGTCAAAGTATTTAGCCCCCCACCAAACACATAAACACACCTTCCACCATACCTCTTAGAATCAAACCATATAGCACAGGCCATCAAAATTTAGAGCAAATGACTATAATGTGTAGCACTTTCTATGTGTAAGAGTTAAGGAATTTTCTTTCAAATTAGTTCATTATTTTGTTTCCACGGATTGAAGGTAAATGTGGGTGTAAAAAATCATAGCGCTATGTGAAATTTGTAGCAGTAGCTGAGAGGTAGCCTTCCACCAGTCTCCGGGACAGCCTCTTTCCTGAAAGTAGCCTTTTGGGTTCGAAGGCTTCTTCTACACACTCTGTTGTAGAGCGCAGTGCGGTTGCTGTTTGCCGCGCTTTCAGTGTCTCTAGTTCCGCTGTTCAGTCACGCATGCTCAGGGCATTAAAACTTATCAAATTTATCCAATTGATGGTGGTCCCATGCCCCCCAGCCACATTCCTGATTGTTGGCATTGAAGAACAGTATCACCCCAGTCCGGGTACATCATGGTTTTGCTCGCATCGCAAATGCCACAATAGTGTTTAATTTATGACGTCTAAAGGGCGAGGGTCACATAGCACTGAAGTGTCTCATCACAACTATTTGAGGGGCCATGCAGCTAAGTTTGGTTTGTTGCTCAGCTGGGCCATTGATGTGTTAGCTAGGGGGCAGAGATACAGGTTACTCACCTGTAACAGGAGTTCTAGGAATGGTATATGTTGTTCATCCACACTGTCTGGCAGATATCCTTGCCGCTTTAAATCTTGCTGGAAGGTCTTCAAGCTGGCTCCTCCCACCCACCCAGGTGGTAAAACTCTCAGCTCCGCCCCATGACGCTAGATCTTCCTTACCGCTTGGAAGCTCAGGTTCCCTCCTTAACGCTCTGCGTATAAGACTGGTTCCTAATTCTTCGTTTTCCCGAATTTAAAAGTTTTTTGCATTATAGACTTCAGTCTTCTATCCCTCGTGGCTGCGATGGATAAATCAACTCCCGGTTTTCGGCGGTGCCCTTGCGGGCTGTAGATGTCTCAAATGGATCCGCACTCACGATGTGTCTGCTGTTTAGGCCTTGAGCACGACTCGCAGGCTTGCGACCTGTGCTCTTCCTTCTCAGCCTACGTCCTCGAAGACTGTGCAGCCCGTTTACAACTGGGGCGCCCTGAGAAATGTTTTCCTCCGGTAAAGTCGAAAGAGGCCCGGTCGGCGGTTTCCGTGGCGGCGGGCTCGGCGGATCAGCTAGAGCAGATGATCGCCCTCAAAGAGGAGGCAGCGCGGGCCGCATCTTCCTCGACCGTGGCATTTACCCCACCCTCCCTGGGTTCCTCTTACACAGCTTCCTTTAAGGAGCTTTGTCTGTTCTTCTCCACTAGAGGAGAGGGACCAACGTCTGCTGGACCTTCTTCTTGGTCCAAAAAGAAAGACAAGGGTAAGTCCCTCTGTCGACGCTCTTGGGAGCGGGAAAGGTCCCTCTCCCCGAGTTGTCAGCCATCGACTTCGGTCGATCGTTCGGCTTCAGCCACTGGTCTCACGCTGTCCCCGTCAGGTCAGTTGACCGAGACTCCCGTCGACGCACCACATTTTCAACATAGTCCTCTGCTCATGAACAGTGTCACTGTGATTTTCTTAATGTGTCCCATACATTGATTTCATACACCAACTGTGCCATTGTGCGCTACATGGGCGGAAACACGTTTTGGGTAAGATGTGAAAAATGACAGCTGTACTACTCATAAGAAGGTGTGGTAAAATGGCAATGTTGAAAATCTGGAGTGAAATATTGAAAATTCGTGAACTACGAGCCTGCCTAGGAACCTACTGTATACGCTCATAAAGCGGTCATTTTGGAATTTTCCACCAAATTTTCAAAATAGACTTTTTGAGAGCCCACCTTATGAATGCTGGCACTGTTGTTTCATTAATCGGGACCAAAAGGTGATTTCACATAGTGACTGCGAAATCACCCTTCGGGCCCGAATAACGCCATGACAGTGACAGAATTCATGAGAAGGGGTCCCAAAAACCCCATGTTGAAAATTTGGTGCAAAAAATCCAAAAAATGCCTAAGATATGCAACAAAGCTGAAAAAACCCCATCTAGCCCATTATACAGTTTACCTTCATTTCCTCAGTTCGCAGTCGGCTTTGAAGAGTGCAGACGTGTTCCTGGTCCAGCAATGATCGTCACGCCGAGCTCCGGAGGTAATTATGGGGTGAGGGGTGGTGTGGGGAGGCAGGGTGCACAGTGGGTGGGTGCGGGTTGTGGGAGGAGGGTGGGGAGACTGCGTGGGACCGTTTTTAATTTACAGAATTTTTTTTCTATAATTGACAATGTGGGACATTTGCCACACTGGGGTGGGCTCCCAGCATGGCAGAAGGATGGCTGGGGGAGCCGTGGAGCTGACGGGACTGGGCACCCCCGTCGGCAGATGAAGCTGGACTTTGCCACGCTGGGGTGGGCTCCCAGCGTGGCTGCAGAGAAAGCTGTTTGGAGGGAGGTGGAGCCGATGGCTCCCGATGGGGATGTTTGCCACATTGGGGTGGGCTCCCAGCATGGCAGCAAACATTTTGGGGGGGGCGTGACGCGCTGTCATACACAGCACCATGAATGGTGCAGGACCGCCACGCCTGCTCAACGGAGCAGGGGATTGCACAGGGCAGGCACACCTCCAAAGTGTCCCATTCTCCCAAGATGTTCCTTGCTCAAGCGAACGTAAAAACAAATAATGGACTTTAGAGGACACAGTAGCAGTGCCATCACTTTGATTTTGCATTTTCCTGTAACTCGAGTGCAAATTCCCCCCTCCGTACATTTCACTATTTCACATGAAGCAGAATTGCTCTGATGCCCCTGAAGCAAATGATTTGATACCTTTTAATGGACCAACACAGATGTAACAACAAGAACAAAGTGCTCTAGCTTTCGGACCAACCAGTCCTTCTTCAGAAGCTCATGGCAGTTGTTTAGAAAATACAATACTTATAACAGCTAGATAATGCAGAGAAAAACTGAGAAAAATCCCCATTGGTTTAAAAGAAAAAATTACTCACCTTAGTAAATGTTTTTCTTCTAATGGAGTCTTGCTATGTTATGACATCATGCAGTTAGCCACAGCACTTGAGCTGCCCCGGAGAGGAAAGAGTTAACTCCATAATGAATGGAGTTCTCAGCGCGAGCGCTTTACTGAAAGCTCTATCTGGCTAGTTTCAAACTGAAACTGTCAGATTTTTACGGAGCCAACACTCACTAAAAGTCTGTGTGGAAAGTACCCTACACTAGCCAAATGGCTACCTACTAGTAACAACAACCAATATCACCCCTGACAAGCACTACTAGACCCCCTTCCCCTAAGACTCAAGTCCAGGAGGGGGGCCAACACACAAACCAATAACAGTAGTACCTAATTTCCCCAATCCTAAAAGAAAAAAGGGGGAAAAAACACCTATAATGGCATGACACAGTGCTTGCACTAATTTGCCCACACCCTACCCAAGTAGAAGTTCTGAGAGGGGCAGGTTGGGGGGGGTGGTCATAATATATACTAAGGTGAGTAATTTTTTCTTAAAACAACATGAAGTCTTGCTATATTATGACATCATGCAGATTACACAGCAGTACCTCCATGGAGGAGGGCCAGAACCTACTTAAGGAATAGGCTCTGAAGCACGGCTGTGCCAAACCGAGCATCTCTCCTGGCCTGGATATCCAGGGAGTAATGCTTGGTGAAAGTGTGAACTGTTTTCCAGGTTGCAGCTTGACAGATTTCCAAATAGGAATATCTCTCAGCAGCCGCTAGAGATGCAGCTGTACCCTGGTAGAATGGGCCTCAATCCTGAGGGGGTCTCTACCCAGTTTTGGTAGCAAATTGGATACAAGAGACAATCCACCTGGCAATTGTCCTTTTAGTGGCAGGTTTTCCTTTGCCAACCTCACCATAGGTGAGAAAGAGTTAGTGAGATTCAGACCTGTGACCCTTGGTGGCTTCAGATAATAACTCAATGCCCTCTTAACATCCAAACTGTGCAATCTCTTTCACCAGAGGAAGAATGCTCAGTGAAAAATACTGGAAGGGAGATGGATTGGTTAAGATGGAAATCCGAAACCACTTTAGGTAAAAACTTTCTGTTAGTCCTGAGGACTACCTTATCCCTGTGAAAAGAAATAAAATCATTTTCTACTGAAAGGGCTTGTAACTCACTTATGCGTCTAGCAGAAGTGATGGCCACTAAAAATACAGTTTTCCAAGTTAAGAACTTAAGGTCTGCCGAAGACAGGGGTTCAAAAGGGGGTTGCATTAACTGAGCAATGCAAACATTAAGGTCCCAGGCAGGGGCTGGGTCCCGAAAAGGAGGGTTAATATGAAGTAACCCCTTAAAAAACTTGGAAAACACAGGGTGAGAAGAAAGGGAGGAAGGCTTTCCTGCTGAGATAAAAGCAGAGACAGCTGCCAAGTGAACTCTTAAGGTAGCTGGCCTGAGGCCCAAAGAATTAAGATGGACCATGTAGTCCAGCAAAATGGGCAAATCAGCAGATTCTGGGACAATATGCTTCCCAGAACACCAGATGGAAAACCTTTTCCACTTGGAATTATAAATGGCTCTAGTGGAAGGCTTCCTAGAGGCCTTTAAAATATCAAGGACACCTTGAGAAAGGTGTAAATCAGCAAATTCTAACTCCTCAAGAGCCAGGCCTTGAGGTTGAGGGATTTGAGGTCTGGATACCATACTCCCCTGGGCACAGGTCAGCAGATTGTGAATCCTGGGAAGGCACAGGGAAGGTGGACTGTCAGTGATAGCAGGAGTGGGTACCAGGGTTGCCTGGCCCAGTCTGGTGCAATCAGAATCACTTTGCAAGGTTGGGATCTGATTTTTACTAACACCTTGAAAAGAAGAGGGAAGGGGGGGGAAGCATACAGGAACTTCCCTTCCCAATCCAAAAGAAGGGCATCCAGGGGGACTGAGCCCATCACTGGGGGCCTACAACAGAACAGTGGAAGTTGGTGGTTGTCTGGGGCTGCAAAAAGATCTATCTGAGGGGTGCCCCATCTGGCAAAAACTGTCCTCAGCACTCGGGGATTCAGGGACCATTCGTGATGGCCCTGAGAAATCCTGCTGAGGGCATCCGCTAGGACATTGTCCTTCCCTGGCAGATGAAATGCTATTAGAGAAGTGTTCAGGGAGAAAGCCAGAGACCACAACTTCATTGCCTCGGTGCACAGGGCCGACGACCGAGTGCCCCCTTGCTTGTTGATATACCACATTGTTGTGGCATTGTCTGTTCTGACCTGGACTACTTTGTTCTGGACAGATGCAGAAAAAACTTGAAGAGCTAAAAGTACAGCTCTGAGTTCCAGCAAGTTGATGTGGAGCAGAGATTCCTGAGGGGACCACACTCCCTGTGTGAGAGGTCGCCAAGTGTGCTCCCCACCCCAGGAGGAGGCATCCGTGAGTGAGGTGAGGGAGGGAAATAGGAATGAAGAGGACCCCTGTCTTAAATTGCTCTGATCCTGCCACCACTGAAGAGCTAGGATCAGAGTTTGGGTCACAGGAACCAGTTTGGCAAGGGGGTCCCTCCTTTGGGACCAATAGGCCCTCAAATGAAACTGAATGTCTCTCATCTGGAATCTTGCTCCCTGCACTACAGCTGTGGAGGTAGCCATATGCCCTAGAAGCTGCAAAAAGTGTCTTGCTGGTCGAGAGACCTGCAGGGTGAAAGAGGAGGCCAGGGCGATCAACTTCTCTACCCTTTCCAAGGGGAGGAAGGCCCTGGCCAGCTTTGTGTTCAATTCTGCACCTATGAAAGTAAGTACCTGAACTGGTTCTAGAACTGACTTTGGTAGGTTTAGCAGGAATCCCAGGGAGGTGAGAAGCTGCTGGGTGACTTGCAGGTGGGATTTCACCTGTTCTGGAGACTGCCCAACAATGAGCCAGTCATCCAGGTAGGGAAAAACAGCAACCCCTTGCCTTCTTAAATGAGCCACTGCCACGGCTAGACATTTTGTGAATACCCTTGGAGTAGAGGTAAGACCAAAGGGCATTGCCCTGAACTGGTAGTGGCCTGAGGGCAGTTCGAACCTGAGGTACTTTCGGTGAGAAGGCCTGATTAACACATGAAAATAAGCATCCTTGAGGTCCAGGGAGGCTAGTCAGTCCCCTGGCCTCAGTGAGGGCAAAATCATTGCCAAAGTTAACATTTTGAACTTTGGTTTCAAAAGGTGTTTGTTCAAATATCTTAAGTCTAGGATGGGCCGCATTTCTCCTGTCTTTTTTGGTGTAAGGAAGTATCTGGAGTACAGACCTTGCCCTGGTGAAAAGGAGGAACCCTTTCCACTGCTTTGCAATTTAACAGGGCAGAGACCTCTGCTTCCAGAGCAAGGGCCTCTAGGGGGCTTGCAGGTGGAAAGTGTCTGGCCCTCATCTTTGGAAAATGTTTGAAGCTGAGAACCAGACCCTGGCTTACCACTTCCAGAACCCATTTGTCCGAGGTTATGGACACCCAGTTCTGACTGAAGTAAGCCAACCTGCCCCCTACTGGTACAGGAGAATCGGCCCTGGGCACCCCATCAGGGTGCCTGCTTGGCAGATGCCTTAGGCTGAGGGGTGGGGGACGGCTTGCCTGCACCCCGTCTGCCTCTGCCTCTGAAAAAACCCCTCTGAGCATAAGCAGAGGAAGCTTGGGATTGATAGAAGGCCTGTGGAAAGGCCTGCCCCTACCTCTGGGCGTGTGCCTCTGTGGAGTGGCATGCCGCTCCTTGGCCTGGGCACTTTTGTAGGTAGTTCTGTATTCATCCATCTTTTTCATATAGTTCTCTGTCTGCTCCCCAAACAGAGAATTTCCTACCACAGGAAAATCCATAGCTTTTGACTGAGTGTCCTGTGACAGATTAGTGCACCTGAGCCATGCCAACCTCACGGAAAGCTACAGAAGTGGCCATGATCCTAGAGGAAACATCATTAACATCAACAGCAGTATGAAATTGAACTTTAGAGGCTTCAATGCCATCAGCAGCCACCTGTTCAATTCACTAGCCAGCTGGCCATGGGCCTGCTTGGCTAACTGCATAACTGTATCCCATCTAGATTTCTGATATCTAGCTACATAAGCCATATAATTTGCCTGCCTGAGTCCCAAAGAGGCTGCCATATACTCTTTTGCCATGGCATCAATCTTCCTAGAATCTTTATCAGGAGGATGTGAAGCCAGGGAATGTTAGCTTGTCTGAGGCTGCAGCCTGTACCACTCCTACATGACTACACTGCTCAGAAAGGAAGTCTGTATCAGGGCCTGATAGAGCATACCTCCTGTCCATCTTTTTATCGACAGGAGGCACAGAATTTGGATTTTTTTTAATTTTCATTGTTTGCTTCCTAAATGACTTATGCAAAGGAATAGACAATCTCCTAGACTCTGGAATATCCATCATCTCAACATAATCAGGCTCCTCTTGCTCATCCACAGCCTCTTCTAAAGGAAGCTGGAGGTTTTCAGCAACTTTTTTATAAAAAATAAAATGAGATGGGGACTCAGACAGCATAGGGGGAGATTCTAATGGTCTGTCTGGAGAGATGTCCGGTTCAATGGGCACATCCAGACCCTCCCAGCCACATACATACTGCTCATAATCCTCCTCCCCCTCCTGTGGTTCATAAAATTATTCAACATCATACTCCTGAACCACTGGAACCGGACAAACCAACCTTTTACCAGCTAGTGGTGGTTCGGACGGTCCCTGAGACAGTGACTGGACAATTTGTATGGCTTTTGCTATCTCTGCAGCAGTTGGAGAGGCAATTTTGTACTCCAGACCTACTGATTTTTTTTAGACTTTTTTACTGGGGCTGGTTCCTCAGAACCAGCTTTTCTTTTGCCCGAGGAAGTCTCGCCCTGGTCAGAGGGCACTCCCTCTGGTCCAGTGGGCACTGGACTGGGCTGGCCATCCGGGTCAGCGGACTTTTTGGCCTCTCGTTCCCTGAGCCTGCCCAATCTTTTTTCCAGGGTGGCTGCAGGAAAATTCTTGCAAATCTGGCAGTCTGACTGGAGGTGGTCAAACCCCAGACAATAAACACATGTGGTGTGTGGGTCAGCCTTGGCAAAGGCTTCCCCACAAGCATCACAGTGTTGAAACCCAGTGGGCCCGGTTTTTCTTTTGGGTTTCTCAGACATAATGCCAGCCTAACCAAAACTTGCCCTTTTAATGGCAGTGCCAGGCAAGACACCCTTATCGGTTCCTAACCGTGTCACGGGTATTTGAAAAAAACAAATTAAAAAGTTTGGTTTTTTTAGAACCGATAAGAACCGGGAACCGCACTCTAAATGTCCATACAATGCTTTAAAATATTTTTTTAAAACAAACCGATCGGTTCAAAACCGAACCGATAATTATATTTTCCACACAGACTAAAAGACCTGTACTTACGGTTTACCAGATAGAGCTTTGAACCGAAATGCGGTAAAATAAACACTTTTCCCAGTTTATTTAAACCGAGAATTACTCGATTTAACCGAGAAATGAACCGAGCTGAAGGAGAGATCTCCGGAGCGACTGTTCAGTGAGGCGGAGTAAAGAATCTGACAGTTTCAGTTTGAAACTAGCCAGATAGAGCTTTCAGTAAAGCGCTCGCGCTGAGAACTCCATTCATTATGGAGTTAACTCTTTCCTCTCCGGGGCAGTTCAAGTGCTGTGGCTAACTGCATGATGTCATAATATAGCAGGACTTCATGTTGTTTGAATACTCATTCAAAAAAAAAAAAACAGAAAATGATGTCAGAGAAGTTTAACAGTACTATACTGCCTTCAGCCAGAAGTAACCTTGGGTTAAACGTGCTTAGTGGAACACACATACAAAGAATCCTACTGCATATAAATTTAATTGACATAAGATAACACTGCTGAAGCAGATAACTCCTAAATCAAGCTACAAGTGTCACAGTTAGTATAAGGATGTGATTACTGAAAGGCAACCTCCACCCAGATTAAAGACAAGCTAAGATTGTTATAGGGCTCATGAAGTTTCAATGTCTGCATTATAGACAAGAATTTACCAGTAAAGTTGTCTTAAAGACATAAGTGCACACTGTGTGATGTGTAAAACCTAGCTGGACCTGTCACCCAGCTGTACTCTCCAGCTAGATATAAGGCCCAAGAAATTTCAAAAACCTCAGGACTATATAAATGATAATTTAAATATAAATTGATAATATTAGTGCCAAACAAAAAACTCTAGTCGAGGAACCTCAAAGAATTAAGACCATGTAGCCTGATATGTACTGATGGCAATATACACTGAGAATGTAACAACTTGATGTACCACAAGTGTCTAAGGAATCTGAAAAAGAGATAAAAATGTAATTTCTCTCCTCCTCTTCATACAAACAATACACCCTCCCCTTCCCACATCACCATAATGTGGGTGGGGGAGATACATAGCTTTAAGGAGATGTTGTCCTCTCTCTCTCTCTCTCTCTCTCACTCCCCCTTTTTTCCCCTTCTCTCTCTTTCTCTCTCTCCCACAGACACACACACACACTCTCCTAGTGAACCTATATTCACTTCAGTCACTGCAATTCTTCCCCAAAGGAATTCAATTTGTCATGAAATCCTCAGTAAAAGGGCTTATGTCTGATGCCCCGTAACCAATGCAAGTCAATGGGAACAATTTCCCTGTAAATGACTCTCTATAGATCTGGGAGCCCTGCTGTATGTAGTCTGCCAGGGTCTTACAATATAATTCTTATTTTAATGCAGTGCATTCAAAACAAGCATTTGTCAATGCCGAATGTTTGTTTGCTGGCATTGGCAGAGGTAGTGTAGCAGTTACAGAGCTGCATAATAGGAATGGCAGTGAAGTATTGAACTGAAGCCAACCCCACCACCACCCTGCAGAGAGTGACAGGCATTGGGGTGTGCGTTTGGGTCATCAGGCATATGGCTACATTCATCACACCCACTCTGCAGAGACTGACAAGTGTCACGTGTTCCTTGTGGTCTTTGGCCCTTATGCACCCCATTTCATTAGGAAATCGGTGAGATGGGTGCGATATAAGAGAATGGGGTGAAGTTTGGGCCAAGAGTCAAGGCATACCTCGATGCCTCTCAGTGACTGCAGGGTGTGGAATGGTATGAGCATCACAGGCAGAATCCCAAGTCACACCCTGATTCCTGTCATTCTCTATAGGGTTGGGCGATTTGGTTGAAAAGCCTAATACCTCAGGCATTCATTGGTATTTTAACTCCAAATTTTCAACATGTTTGTTTTGTGACCCCACCTCATGAACAGGGGGATATCAGTTTGGTAGCCAAAAGCTGCTTATGCACAGTGACTACAGCATTTAGCATCACAGGTGCAAAAATATTCCAAACAGGATGTAAAAAATGACAGCTGTACTCTTTCATGGGGAGGTGTAAAAATGGCTATGTTGCAAATGTGTAGTAAAAATATTTAAAAAAATGGTGAAGTCACAAGCGTACATAGAAACTGTGCAACGCACACCCGTTATATAATTAGGTTGGGGATTTTTTACAGCAGATTGTCAACTCAGGCATTTTGGTGCCTCTGATCATGAGCAGTGTCACTGTGATTTTCTTTATCTGTGCCGAACAATGATTTCCCACAGCGACCATGCATCTCTGCACTGAAAGTGCGAAAACACACTTCGGCCATGTTGTGAAAAATGGCAGCTGTACTGTTCATAAGGAAGTGCTGAAAAATGCCACTAGTGAAAATCTGGACTGAAAATATTACAAAGTCATGAACTAACGAGGATGCATGGAAACTGCACAATGCTCACTCGTAACACAGTCATTTTATGGACTTTTGTCACCAAATTTTCAACATAGCCATTTTAAGACCTCTGCTCATGAACAGTGTAACTGTGATGTTATTAATCTGTCCTAAACATTGCTTTCGCACACCAACTGCACCATTGTGCGCTACATGTGCGATAGCACATTTTGGGTGACTTACGAAAAACTGCAGCTGTACTGTTCATAAGGAAGTTTAATAAAATGGACATGGTGAAAATATTAAATTTGCAAACTTACGAGCATGCATAGGAACTGTGCAACGCACGCTCATAAAAGTCATTTTTAGGAATTTTTTCACCAAATTTTCAACATAGCCATTTTAAGACCTCTGCTCATTAACAGTGTCACTGTGGTTTTGTTAATGTGTCCCATACATTGAGTTTGCACCGACTGCGCCATTGTCGCTACATGAACGAAACGTTTTGGGCAGGATGTGAAAATGACAGCTGTTGCTCATAAGGAGGTGTGAAAAAATGGCAATGTTGGAAATCTGGGTGGAAATATTGAAAATTTGCAAACCTATGAGCGCGTGAGAACTGCATAGCATACGCTCATAAAACAGTCATTTTAGAATTTTTCACCAAATTTTCAACATAGCCATTTCAAGACCTCTGCTCATGAACAGTGTCACTGTGATTTTTCTTAATTTGTTCCATACATTGATTTCGCTTACTGACTGCGCCATTCTGCGCTACATGGGGAAGCACATTTGGTGAGATGTGAAAATGACAGCTGTACTACTCATAAGAAGGTGTGGTGAAATGGCAATGTTGAAAATCTGGGTAAAATATTGAAATTTCGGCGAACTACGAGCCTGCGTGGAACTGCGCAATGCCGCGCTCGTTAAACAGTAATTTTTGAATTTTGAAACAAATTTTCAACATGGGGTTTTGGGCCCCTTCTCATGAATGATGTCACTGTCAAGGCGTATTTGGCCCCGAAGGCTGTTCCACAGTCACTGCGAAATCACCCTTCGTGGCCTCTAACGCCATGACAGTGACATCACTCAGAGAAGGGGTCCCAAAAGCCCTATATTGAAAATTTGGTGCAAAAATCCCCAAAAATGGCTGAGATATGCAATAAAGTTGAAACCCCCCTATCTAGCCCATTATACAGCTTACCGGCATTTCCTCAGTTCGTGGTTGGCTTTGAAGAGTGCTTCTTATCGCTGCTCACTCAAGCGTAGCTCCCACTTTCAACTGAATGCCACTGCATTTTGGAGCGTGTCATAGACAGCTCCAAAATGCATTGGTTTACAGGGGCCGCGCTTGCCAGCACACTGCCTGAATTGGAGGAGGAGGTGACACACCTCCAAAATCTCCGATGATGGCACTATGTTTCTTGTACATGCATGCAAGCAAACATAAAAATTATACTGAAGCAAATGGTTTGTTGCCTTTTACTGAACCAACATACATGGATGTTACAAAAAGAACAAAGTGTCTAAGTGTTTGGCTCAACGAGGTCTTCTTCTGAAGCTTACATGAGTACACTTACAAGGGATGTTCTAGCCTGTGTGACAATGGTTTCAACTATGCCACTGAACTTGAAAAAAACAGCAATTAAATAACTTAGGATAATACAGGATATATAAATGAAATCAGCGACATGTGAAGGCTTTGTTGTCATGTCAAAAGACAGCAACAAGTACAGCAACTACCTGAATTCGCCTGCTTTTAATTGCTGTTTTAAAAGGGGATTTTTTAAATATCCTGTAAATAGTTTCACAATAATTCCCTCATACCTTTTTACCAAGTGTCTGCTCTACATAATTCAATGGTTGGCAGCTCCTCCACAGCACACAAATGAACAGAGACTATTTTGGTTGTCATTTTTCATATCTCGCCCAAAATGCGTTTCCGCGCTACTTGGCGCAGTTGGTGTGCGAAATCAATGTTTGGGACAGATTAAGAAAATCACAGTGACGCTCTTCATTAGCAGAGGTCTTAAAATGGCTATGTTAAAAATTTGGTGACAAAAGTTCATAAAATGACTGTATTACGAGCGAGCATTGCTCAGTTTCCACGCACCCTCATAAATTCATGAATTTGTAATATTTTCAGTCCAGATTTCCACCACTGGCATTTTTCCACATTCCCTTTTGAACTGTACAGCTGTCATTTTTCACACCATGGCCAAAATGTGTTTTTGCACTTCCAGCGAAGAAATGAGTGGTCACTGTGGGAAATTACTGTTTGGGACAGATTAAGAAAATCACCATGACACTGTTCATGAGTGGAGGCCCAAAATGCCTGTGTTAACAATCTGCTGTAAAAAATCCCCAAACTAATTACATTACGGGTGTGCGTTGTGCAGTTTCTATGCTCACTCATGACTTCACCAGTTTTTCTGATATTTTCACTCTAGATTTTCTACATTGCCATTTTTTTACACCTCCCCTTGAACAGTACAGCTGTCATGTTTCACATCCTGTTCGAAATGTGTTTTCACAACTGTGGCGCCAAATGGCGTAGTCACTGTGCAAAATCAGCTTTCAGCTAACAAACTGATATTGCCACTGTTCATAAGGTGGGGATCACAAAAAACAATGTTGAAAATTTGGAGTGAAAATACCAGTGAACATCTGAGGCGTTCCCTGTAGAGACTGACAGGCATCAGGGGTGTGACTTGGGATTGTCTTGACAGGCATCAGGGGTGTGACTTGGGATTGTCGCCTGTAATGCTCATACCATTCCACCCCCCACCCACACCCTGCAGCCAGTGAGAGGCATTGAGTTGTGCCTTGGACTATTCAGCCTCAAAGTTCACCCCATTCTCCTATACTGCACCCATCTCACCATATTTCCTAATTGAATGGGGTCAACATAAGGGCCAAAGACCCCGAGGCACACCGTGACACCTGTTGGTGTCTGCAGGGTGTGGTGTGGTGAAATGGTGTGGCCGTTATGCCTGACGACCCAAAGGCACACCCCAATGCTTGTCAGTATCTGCAGGGTGGTGGTGGGGTTGGCTTCAGTTCAGTACTTCACTGCCATTCCTATTATGCAGCTCTGTAATTCCTACACTACCAGTGCCAATGCCAGAAAGCAAACATTTGGCATTGACAAATGCTTGTTTCTCAGTGCTGCAACCCCCAAGCATGATATGATGCAAGGGAAACAAAGTTTTTAAGCACTGTTTTGAAACAGAGACCTTTGTTGGTCAGTCTTGGTACTGCAGACATCTACATTACTGACATAGGAGACTACATCTCTCAGTAACAAAATCTTGTCAGCTAGATACTATATGCACAAAGCCTTGTTTTGAAAATAAACATGTAAGAGCTTTATTGTTGAAGCCACTACAGAAATATGAGACTGCACCTTACTATAATGGAATTGGAAAACAACTTCTTAATGTACCCACAATGCCTTGCTAACTACATCTACATGGTTGCTGCCCCCCCCAACCCTGCACTGTTCTTCTCTGTCTGCCATCTCTGGTGCTTCTGCTCCCCGCCCCCCAATAAAGTCCCCACATCACCTCTCGTTGTTTTAGCTAACCCCTCTATCTTCTCCCCTCTTCCAGATTTTGCCCTTGATTCGGGCCACACGAACCTCCGCCGGCACGGCTGCAGCTCTGGACTCCAGCCGCCCAGCTGTACACCTCCTGGCCACTCCTGGGATCCAGAAAGCCGGGTTATGACTGCCAGACTAGCTGTGGTAGCGGAGAGCTGCTGCCATTGGTCCAATGCTCGCTGTACTGCACCCTGATTAGACACTGTTTTTTCCTCCTACTCTGAGACTGGCTTACTGTGCCTGCTGAAACTTTCCTTGTCTCGGGGCTGTTGAGCCCATTGATTACAAGTGGAAGCAGCCAACATTTGACACCCACCCCTTCCCCACCTTGCTCCTTAATTAAATAGACCATCCCCATGCCCCCTTGGTGACCCCTCCTCTTTTCTCTTATGCTATAGGATGCCTTGCTAGGTCCTCCTCCCTATCCATTCCACCTACACTGAGGACGCCATGAGACCCAACATACGTTGCCTGTCTCCATGCCTGCTTTCCTCAAGCCACCTCGCTATCATCTCACCATGCGCTCCACCTATTCTCTGCTCTTTCTCCTCTTCCTTGCTCCTCTCCTTCCCCTACCTCCACTCCCCCAGAGCCTGCTTCCACTCTCCCTCCTGCAGCTACCAACTTAAAATAGCATTCCACCACCTTGGTACCCTACACATTGGGCTCAGCCCACCTCCCAGAGCCCCTCTTCCTCTAAGGAACTGTCCTCTCCTACTGTTGGGCACTGAGTACCCCCCATCCTCTCTTTCTACTTTGACCCTGACTCTTCACTTTCACCCCACGGCGCAGTCTTGCATGCCAAGAAGATGAAAGCACTCCATCAGGGAATTACGTCTGAGCACACTGAGGTTCGTGCTCCTACTCCTACTGTTGTCACGCAACGTGCATCCAAACTCTGGCCCAATCGCTGCCAAGGACTCCAACCAGAACAAACCCTCAGGTGCACTCACAATCATGTCTATTAACATCTGCAGCCTTCTTCCCTGCAGGTCTTTATTAGCCAACATTCCTCGAACATCCTGGCAGTTGTCGACACCTGGCTCACACCATCGGTCCCTGACCAGGCAATCTCCCTTCCTGGCTACAATATCTTTAGGCTTGATCGGATGTCAAAAAGAGGTGGGGGTGGTGGTTGTGCCCTATACCTAAAAGATAATATCTTGGGTCACCCCATTAATACTGCTCCCCAGTCTATGACTGCTCATATTTTTTCCCATCAGAATCCTCCTAGGTGCCCATAACAAAGCCCTCATAGTTGTCACTATTTACAGTCCTCCTAAAGAACAAGGAAATGGGCTAACTGCAGCACTGGACTTTGTCAAGTCACTTCCACCGGACACAATCTATCCTGCTAGGGGACTTCAATGTAAACTGGCCCACTGCCGAAGCAGGGGCACACAGGGACTCTACTGCAGCAGCCAACCTCACCCAGATGGTTGACTCGCCAACCAGAAAAAACTACAAGACCGGCACCAGCACTCTGCTGGACTGGATCCTTGCTAGCCACCCCTCTTGGATCACAAACATCTCTGTCCTCCCCGACTCACTCAGCGACCACTCCCTGTCAGCTGCACATGGTCAAACAAATTCACTAAACCTCCAACTAAAACCATCAACAGCTGAGTTCTACCTCATGGTCAGCTAACTCATCTCAAATCTCACCTCCACCTACAAGACTGGACACCAATTTTCAAAGCGACTAATGTGAACACTGCTCTGGACCACTTCATCAAAATCTTCAGTAAGGCCTGTAACAAATATGCCCCTGTAACAAGACAAAAAATTAAAGCACTCTGTAACTCTTGGCTCACAGGAGACCTCCTTAGACAACTAAAAACAAGGGACCTCCTCTGGGAGCTGGCCAGAAACTCTGGTAGGCAAGATGATGTCATGAACTACAAACATGCATGGAATGACTGCACCAAATCTATTCAGCAAAAGAAATCAGCCTACTTTAAGAATGCTCTTACTAACTCCTGGGGTAACGGAAGAGACATCTGGAAAAACATAAAATAAGTCACTGGGAATAAGTCTAAATCTCCCCCATCCATGCTCAACATAAATGGAGTTACTACACTTGACCCTAAAATCATTGCGGACACTTTCAATACTGCTTTCACTGATCTCAGTACTGTTCTACTCCCTGATTTCTTTAAAGAAGATTTTGTTCCTATGTCCCCAATGTCCGCTACCTCAGATAATCAACCGCGTTTCTACTTTAAAGTGGTCAAGACATATCAGGTTTGCAAGTATGTTACCAAAGCCATTAGCGAATTCAGATCCAGCAATGACCTCCTCGACCTCAAACATCTGTCCCTCGCCCTAGAAGAGGTACTCAGGCCTTTGACCAGGATTTTTAACCTCTCTCTCAGCCCTGGCCAGTTCACTGACAAGTGGAAATCTGCCCGTTACCCCAATACATAAAAGTGGTGACAAAACTGCCCTTGAGAATTTCAGATCAATCTCCATCCTACCTCCCCTCTCCAAGGCGCTGGAACATATTGTCTCAGACCAGCCTACTGACTTTCTGGATAAACACAATATTCTGTGCAGGCAGCAACACAGGTTCAGAAAAGGACATAGCACCTCCTCAGCACTACTTGAATTCACCAGCGCCATCCACAACTCACTGGACAGTGGTCAGCAAACTGGTTCCATCTTCATTGATTAAACAAAGCCATTGACACGTTAACCACCACCTCCTGCTTGTCCAGCTCCAAAATGCTGGACTCTCATTCTAACTCCATAAGCTGGTTCAAAGCTACCTGAACAACGGACCCAAAGAGTAAAATTGCTGATACTCTCTGATGCCAGACCTGTCCACTCGGGCGTCCCCCAGGGTTCCATCCTGGGCCCCCTCCTCTTTAGCCTGTTCCTAAACTCACTACCAGATTCCTGCCCTGAACAAATCATACTCTACACTGATGATGCAGTAATCCTAGCCTCACACCATGACCCTAAACTACTGCAAGAAGAACTCCAGCAGAGCTTCTCATCAGTCAAAGCCTGGTTCTTAAAGCATAAACTGATCCTAAATCAGAAAAAAACAAAGTCCATGATTTTCAGCAGCTCTCACAACAAAAATAAGCAGTACCACCTCTCCATTAAAACCAAGCAAGGAGTCACTCTTGAACAAGCTCAAACCTTCAAATACCTTGGCATCACTCTTGACTCACACCTCTCCTATGCTGCCCACATTAATAATGTTGCAAAAGCTGCTAATACCCAGCTGGGCCTACTGTTCTGTCATATGAAACACCTAACCCCCGAAGCATTGTCAGTCACCCTCCAAAGCTCTATCGTTAGCATTATTGATTATGGACTTATTTATGGCTCTGCCTCCGCCACCTCTCTCAAACGTGTAACTATTTACCTCAATAAGGCCTTTGATTCATCACAGGATCCCATCATCTCACTCACACATGTGACCTCTACTCTCAAACTGGGTGACTGCAACTTGACAGTCGAATAAAATATAAAACCTGCATCATAGCCAAGAAAATAATGATGGGACTTGCTCTTCCTGGAGTTTGTGGTCTCCAGAAACCCAGATACAACAATTCCGCAATACAGGAGGTCCAAACCTCACTCTCTGCAAATCCCGGTGTCCCAATGACAAAGATCATTTGCTTTTAGGGCACCCAGCTGGCTAAACAGTCTTTGTAGTGACATCTCCACTGCACCCATGCTCGGTGGTTTCAAGTCTAGGCTTCGCCTTGCCCTGCTTGCATCCAGCTCCTGTGATTGCTCATCTAAGTAGTACTCCCACCTAGCTGCCCATGCCTCCTTACCAAGCACTTACTGCCAACACTGCCCACGTTTTTGCACTTACCCCATCTGTCCATGATAAGGCCTCCTGGCTGCCCTACCACCGCCCCATTTCACCCCCCTTTTTGCCCCCTCCTTCCAACAACCTTCCTTCTTTCCCCCCCTCTATTTCTGCTCCTCCCCTCTTTCTTTTCCTCCCCTACTGCCTCACACTCTGAGATCTTCTGTCCCCCTCACCCCACCCCCAGTCCTTCCTCTGTCATTATTTTCCCCTCTCCCTTGTGCCTCCTGTTTTCTATGAAACTGCATGTCTTGTTCGTCAATGTTACTGAATAGTTACTATAACGTATGCTGTATGCTTGTACTCACTGACGTGGAACCTTTGTAAAAGAGCCTCGGCTCAAAGGTATTGCTGTAATCCTAAACTCAAATAAATAAATAAATAAAATAAACATACTAAGTGCAGTCACCACCACCAAAATTGGGATTGCTCCTCTGAGTAACTAACATTTACATCAACATGATAATTTATCCAGAATTCCTTGGTGCTGTATGTAAAAAACTGACAGTTTCCTTGCATGAGATCATTCTGGGGGTGTGGCCACACACAGAAAAATGAAGGACACAGTGCTGACAAAACATAACAAGCATTTGTCAATGCTGAATGTTGTCTCACTGGCATTGGCATTGGTAGTGCAGGAGTTAGAGATGCATAATAGGAATGGCAGTGAAGTACTGAACTGACGCCAACCCCACCCCCACCCTGCAGAGACTGACAGGCGCTGGGGTGTGCCTTAGGGTCGTCAGCTACAACGATCATGCCATTTTACCTCACCCTACCCTGTAGACATTGACAAGCATTGTAGCGTGCTTTGGGCCTTATACTTACCCCATTCCATAAGGACATATGCTGAGACAGGTGCAGTATAGGAGAATGGGCATCACCCTACCCTGTAGACACTGACAAGTGTTGTGGTGTGCTTTGGGGTCTTTGGGCCTTCTACTTACCCCATTCCATAAGGAAATACACTGAGATGGGTGCAGTATAAGAGAATGGGGTGAACGTTAGTGCCAAACACTCCAAGGCACACCTCGATGCCTATCACTGGCTGCAGGGTGGGGGTGAAATGGCGTGAGCATTAAAGCCAATGATCCCAAGTCACACCCATGACGCCTGGCAGTCTCTACAGGGTGGGGTGTTACAGTTGGAAACCCTAACAATGTAGGCGTTTGTTGGTATCTTCACTCCAAATTCTCAACATAGGCTTTTTATGACCTCACCTCATGAAGAGCGGCACAATCAGTTTATTAGCTGAAAGGTGGTTTTGCACAGCGGCTATGCTATTTGGTGACACAGGGATGAAAACACATTTTGGGCAGGATGTGGAAAATGACAACTGTATTGTTCATGAGGAGGCTAAAAAAATGACAACGTTGAAAATCTGGAGTGAAAATATGAAAAATTGGTGAAGTCATGAGCATGCAGAGAAGAAAAAATTACTCACCTTAGTAATGTTGTTTCTTCTAATGGAGTCTTGCTATCTTATGACAATTGCAATTTGTCCCACCATTAGAACTGCTCTGGAGGTGAAAGAGTTAACTTCCATGCCAGGCATGGAACTTGGAGCGCGAGCTCGGTTAGAAAAGCTCTGTCTGGATGATTTCAAACTGAAACTGTCAGATCTTTATGAGCAAAACTCACTAAGGTTCTGTGTGGAAGCTGTAACCTACACTAGCCAACTGGCTACTTAAATATTAACACATTTTCCTGGTCCCAACACTAAGACTCAAGTCAGGGGACCAGAAAATAAGATAAGATAAGATAAAATAAAACACAACACCCAAACACCCCAAAAAGAAGTGGTGGAAAACATAAAATGGGCATCAATAAGTGCCAACACTGGACTGCCCACCAAATACCCAAAGTAGAAGTTCTGAGAGGGACAGGCTGGGGGGAGGTCATAATATAGCAAGACTCCATTAGAAGAAACAACATTACTAAGGTGAGTAATTTTTTTCTTCAAACAACATGAAGACTTGCTATATTATGACAATTGCAGACTACACAGCAGTACCTCCATGGAGGAGGGACAGAACCTACTTAGGGAATAGGCTCTGAAGCACAGCTCTGCCAAACCGAGCATCCCTCCTGGCCTGGATATCCAGGGAGTAATACTTGGTGAAAGTGTGTACCATTTTCCAAGTAGCTGCTTGACATATCTCTAAGATAGGGATGTCTCTGGCAGCAGCTAGAGACGCAGCTGTACCTCTGGTAGAGTGAGCCCTCAGGCCTGAAGGGGGAACCTTACCCACTTTTTGATAGCAAAATTGGATACAAGAGACAATCCACCTGGCAATGGATCTCTTAGTGGCAGGTTTCCTTTTCCCAACCTCACCATAAGTGAGAAATAGTTGGAGGGAGTCAAACCTGTGACCCTTGGTACACTCTATGTAGTAACTTAGGGCCCTCTTAACATCTAAGCTGTGCAACCTCTTCTCACCAGAGGAGGAATGATCAGTGAAGAACACTGGAAGAGAAATAGATTGATTAAGGTGGAAATCTGAAACCACCTTAGGCAAAAACTTCCTGTTAGTCCTGAGGACTACCTTATCCCTGTGAAAGGGAATAAAGTCAGTCTCCACTGACAAAGCTTGTAACTCACTTATGAACCTGGCAGAAGTGATGGCTACTAGAAACACAGTTTTCCAAGTCAAGTACTTAAGTTCTGCCAAAGACAGAGGTTCAAAGGGGGGTTGCATCAGCTGAGCAATGCAAACATTAAGATCCCAGGCAGGGGCAGGGTCCCTGAATGGTGGATTAGTATGAAGTAATCCCTTGAAAAACTTGGAAAATACAGGGTGAGTGGAAAGAGAAGAGGGCTTCCCTGCTGAAATAAAAGCAGAGACAGCTGCCAAATGCACTTTCGGGTAGCTGGTCTCAGTCCCAAAAATTAAGATGGACCATATAGTCCAAAACAGTGGGCAAATCAGCAGATTCTGGGAAATATGCTTCCCAGAACACCATATGAAAACCTTTTCCATTTAGAGTTATAAGTAGCCCTAGTGGAAGGCTTCCTAGAAGCTTTCAGGATTTTGAGAACACCTTGAGAAAGGTGTAGGTCAGCAAATTCTAACTCCTCAAGAGCCAGGCCTTGAGGCTGAGGGATTTGAGATTCGGATACCAAACTCTCCCCTGAGCACAAGTTAACAGGTTGTGGTTCCTGGGGAGGCAGACTGCTAAGGACAGAAGGAGTGGGTACCGGGGCCGCCTGGCCCAGTCTGGAGCAATCAGAATCATCTTGCAGGGCTGAGATCTGATTTTGACTAGCACCTTGAACAGGAGAGGGAAGGGAGGAAGGCATATAGAAACTTCCCTTCCCAATCGAGGAGAAAGGCATCCAGGGGGACTGAGCCCAACACTGGGGGCCTGCAACAAACCAGTGGAAGTTGATGATTGTCTGGGGCTGCAAAAAGATCTATCTGAGGGGTGCCCCATCTGGCAAAAACTATCCCCAGTATTCGGGGATCCAGTGACCATTCGTGATGGCCCTGGGAAATCCTGCTGAGAGCATCTGCCAGGACATTGTCCTTTCCTGGGAGGTGAACCGCTATGAGGGAAGTGTTCAGGTAATAAGCCAGAGACCACAACTTCATTGCCTCGGTGCACAAGGCTGAAGACCGAGTGCCCCCTTGTTTGTTGATGTACCACATTGTAGTGGTGTTGTTTGTTCTGACCTGTACCACCTTGTTCTGAACAGATGCAGAGAAAACCTGAAGTGCTAGAAAAACAACTCTGAGTTCCAACAGATTGATGTGGAGCAGAGATTCCTGAGGGGACCACAATCCCTTGGTGGAGAGGTCGCCCATGTGAGCTCCCCATCCCAAAAGGGATGCATCTGTAGTAAGGGTCAAGGAGTGAGATAGAGGGATGAAGGGGAACCCTTGTCTCATACTGCTGTGATCCTACCACCACTGAAGGGCCTGGATCAGGGTTCGAGTAACTGGGCTCAACCTGGATAGGGGATCTTTTCTTTGAGACCAAAAGGCTCTCAAATGGAACTGAATGTCCCTCATCTGAAATCTTGCTCCTTGCACTACAGCTGTGGAAGCAGCCATGTGTCCTAGGAGCTGTAGGAAATGCCTTGCTGGTTGAGAGACCTGCAGAGTGAAGGAGGAGGCCAGGGCCTGGGGTCCTTACCCTTTCTAGGGGAAGGAAGGCTCTGGCCTGCTTTGTGTCAGTTCTGCACCTATAAAGGTGAGTACCTGGACAGGTTCCAGAACTGACTTTGGAAGATTGAGAAGAAAGCCCAGAGAGGTAAGCAGCTGCTGGGTAACTAGCAGGTGTGATCTGACCTGGTCTAGAGGCTGACCCACAATGAGCCAGTCATCTAGGTAGGGAAAGATGGCAATCTTTTGCCTTCTTAAATGAGCAACTGCTACTGCCAGGCATTTTGTAAATACCCTTGGGGCAGAGGTAAGGCCGAAGGGCATTGCTCTGAACTGGTAATGGCCTGAGGGCAGTTCGAATCTGAGGTACTTTCGGTGGAAGCTTCTGATAAGAAAATGGAAGTAGGCATCCTTGAGGTCCAGGGAAGCTAGCCAGTCCCTTGGCCTCAGGGAGGGTAAAATCATTCCCAGAGTCACCATTTTGAATTTTGGTTTTAAAAGGTGCATGTTCAGATATCTTAGGTCCAGGATGGGCCGCCATTCTCCTGTCTTTTTTGGGGTAAGGAAGTACCTGGAGTACAGACCCTTGCCCTGGTGTGAGGAAACCCTTTCTACAGCTCTGAGAGCCAGGAAGGTTGAGAATTCTGTTTCCAAAGCAAAAGTCTCTAGAAGATTTGCAGGTGGAAAAAATCTGATTCTCATCTTTGGAAATTTTTGAAGCTGAGAACCAGACCTGGCTTACTACTTCCAGGACCCACTTGTCTGATGTTAAGACTTCCAGTCCTGCAAGTAAGCCAGTCTGCCCCATATAGGTAATGGAGAACCGACCCTGGGCATCCCATCAGGATGCTTGTTTGGCAGGGGCTTTAGGCTGAGGGGTGGGAGCAGGCCTGCTTGCACCCCATCTGCCTCTCCCTTTGAAGAACCCCCTCTGAGCATAAGCCGAAGAGGAGGCCTGGGTTTGGTAAAAAGGCCTGTCTCTACCCCTGTGGGGCTGCCTCTGAGGAGTGGCTTGCTGCTCCTTGGCTTGTGCACTCCTATAAGTGGTTCTATATTCATCCATTTTCTTCATATAATTCTCTGTCTGCTCCCCAAACAGAAATTTCCCTACAGGAAAATCCATAGCCTTAGCCTGGGTATCCTGTGACAAACTAGTACACCTGAGCCAAGCCAATCTATGAAAAGCCACAGATGTAGCCATGACTCTAGAGGATACATCATTAGAATCCACTGCAGCATGAAATTGCACCTTAGATGCCTCAATACCATCAGCAGCCACCTGCTCCAGCTCCATGGCTAGCTGGCCAGGGGCCTGTTTGGCTAAAGCCATGAAAGTGTCCCATCTAGATTTCTGGTATCTTGCCACATAAGCCATATAATTTGCTTGTCTGAGTCCCAAGGATGCTGCCATGTATTGTTTTTTAGCTATGGCATCAATCTTCCTGGAGCCCTTGTCAGGAGGATGTGAAGCAAGGGAATATTAGCCTTATCACAGGCTGCAGCCTGAACTACCCCAACATGGCTGCATTGCTGTGAAAGAAATTCTGTATCAAAACCTGACAAGTGTACCTCCTGTCCATCTTTTTGTCCACAGGAGGCACAGAATTAGAGCTTTTAAAATTTTGTTTCCTAAATGATTTATGTAAAGGAATAGACAATCTCCTGGACTCAGGGATATCCATCATCTCACAAAGTCAGGTTCCTCTTGCTCATCCACAGCTTCCTCCAATGGAAGCTGGAGGGTTTCAGCAACTTTTTTATAAAACAGAAAATGAGAAGGGGACTCAGAAAGCCTAGGGGGAGATTCTAAAGGTCTGTCTGGGGAGATGTCCTGTTCAGTGGGTGCATCCAGACTTTCAAAGTCACATTCACACTGATCATAATCATCCTCCCCCTCCTCTGGTTCATAAAACTCCTCTATATCATATTCTTGAACTGGTGGAACCGGCCGAACCGACCTTTTGCCAGATAGTGGCGGTTTGGATGGAACCGGAGAAAGTGACTGGACAATTTGGATTGCTTTGGCTATCTCTGCAGCAGTTGGAGAAGGAATTTTTGACTCCACACCTGCTGATTTTCTAGTTCTCTTTGCTGGGACTGGCTCCTCTGAGTCAGCTTTACGTTTGCCCAAGGAAGTCTCGCCCTGGTCAGAGGGCACTCCCTTCGGTTCGGTTGGCACCGAACCGGGCTGGCCATCCGGGTCAGCAGACTTTTTGGCCTCTCGTTACCTGAGCCTACCAACTCTCTTATCTAGGGTAGCTGCAGGGAAATTCTTGCAAATCATGCAATCTGCACTGAGGTGGTCAAACCCCAGACAATAAACACATGTAATGTGTGGGTCAGCCTTGGCAAAGGCTTCCCCACAGACACTACAGTGCTGAAACCCAGTGGGCCTGGTTTTTCTTTTGGGTTTCTCAGACATAATGCCAGCCTAACCAAAAATTTGCCCTTTTTCCAGCAGTGCCAGGCAAGACACCCTTATCAGTTCCGAACCGTGTCACGGGTCGTGGAAAAAAAACATAATGAAATCTGTTTTTTTATGAACCGATAAGAACCGGGAACCGCACTCTAAAAGCTTTTAAATGCTTAAGAATAAAGTTTTAAAACAACCTGATCGGTTCGAACCGAACTGATAAATATTTACAAGTTCCACAAAAAAATAAACCTGTCTATTACTTACAATACCACAGACAGAGCTTGAACTGATCGGTTTGTGGTTAAAATAATAATAATCGCGGTTGAATTTAACCGAGAAAAACTCTTTTAAACCGAGAAATGAACAGAGCAGTAGGAGGAATCTCCGGAGCGACTGTTCAGTGAGGCGGAGTAAAGAATCTGACAGTTTCAGTTTGAAATTATCCTGACAGAGCTTTTCTAACTGAGCTCGCGCTCCAAGTTCCATGCCTGGGATGGAAGTTAACTCTTTCACCTCCGGAGCAGTTCTAATGGTGGGACAAACTGCAATTGTCATAATATAGCAAGACTTCATGTTGTTTGAAGCCAGGTTTCAAAGAAATACAAAATGGAAAACAATTTTCCTAGTGGCTATGACATCTGCTAGCACAGTGAGTGAGCGCCAAGCCTTCTGCACAGATCCAAACTCTATTTCACAGGGACAAGGTAGTTCTCAGGCCCAACAAGATATTCCTCCCTAAGGTGGTGTCAAAATCCAACCTGAACCAGTCAATCGCCATTCTTGTGTTTTCTACTGAGCAGTTGCAAGCAGACAAAAAATGAAAATTACGTACCTACCGTAATTCTTGATCTTCTTGGACGAGTCTCCACCACTCATTCACACTAATGGGATTAGCACCGGAGGCACTAGGACCCATCGGGAGCAAACATTTTGCTGGAGGGTCGGCGCGAGAGATGGCGCCGCGAGCGGTGGCTCGCCCAGTAATGGCTATCTCGGCGATGACCCTCCAACCGCCTCAGTACCTTTTTTAACAAGGAGGTGCAGCGCAACTAACGTAAAGAATAAATCTAACCTTAAAAACAGACATAAGATAGTCCGGACGACCCGTGTAAGAAGGGTCAGCAAAGAAGTCTTCTCGGCCTAAAGATTTGAGGTGAAGACCAACACAGCAGTGAGCTCGGGGGATGGAGGGTGGGCGTGTGAATGAGTGGTGGAGACTCGTCCAAGAAGATCAAGAATTACAGTGAGTGCAGCAATTTTCATATCTTCCTGGACATAAGTCTCCACCACTCATTCCACTAATGGAGAGTACCAAGCTGATAATCCCCAAAAAGGGCGGCAGGGAGCCAGAGCTCACCGTCTAGGACAGAAGTCCATTAAGGATAGTTCTGCCGAAGGCGGAATGACGCCTGGCATGAACATCCAGTGCATAATGCTTAACGAAGGTATGCATTGAGCTCCAGGTGGCGGCGTTGCAGATATCCGCAATTGGAACATTGCGAATTTCCGCTAGGGATGCCGCAACCGCCCTAGTAGAGTGAGCGTACACTCTACCTTCTAATTTAACTTGAACCATGGAATAGCAATGTCGAAGGCATGCCACTAACCATGATGAGATGCATCTGACAGCGACAGGCTGACCCAGCAGGTCTCGCTGAAAGAAACAAGAGTTGCTAGTCTTACGAAATTCTTGGTTCTATCTAAGTAGAACTGAAGGCTCTCTTAACATCAAGGAATGAAGAGACGTTCCCTTCATTTTGGAAGTTTGCAGTAAGAGGAAGCACCAGAGGTTGGTTTAGATGGAATTCTGACACAACCTTGGGAAGAAATTTAGGATGAGTATGGAGAACTACTTTGTCCTTATGGAACACAGTATACGGAGGGTCCGTAACCAGGGCATGTATCTCAGAGACCCTGCGGGCTGAGGTAATGGCCACTAGGAAGGCTGTCTTCCAGGTAATAAATTTTAGCTCACAGGTAGCTAGGGGTTTGAAAGGCTTCTGAGTGAGCATGTCCAGCACAAGGTTAATGTCCCAGGTTGCAACCGGACGTCTAACAGGGGGTCTGGTATGCAGAATTCCCTTCCGAAATCTCTTCACTATAGGTAACTGAGCCAGAGTCAAGGAAGATACCGGCTCATGGAGCGCTGAAATGGCACTAAGATGAACTTTAACCGTGGAGTACTGGAGACCTGAGTTTGATAGGTCCAAAAGGTACTCTAGAACCTTGTCAGGAGGACAGGAAAAGGGATTCCAAGAGGACTTCGCACACCAGAGAGAAAAACGTTTCCACTTGGAAGCGTAAGTTTTTCGGGTAGCTGGCTTCTGAGCAGCCAGAAGGATGTCTGAGACTCTATGAGAGATGTTGAACCGATTCACTTCTACCTCTTCAGGAGCCAAGCATGAAGGTGAAGTGACCTCAGGTTGGGATGGACCAACGAACCCTGAGTCAAAAGATTGATTTGCAAGGGAAGTGGTCTCGGAGAGGCTACCGACATACTGTTGAGTAGAGGAAACCATAGTTGCTGAGGCCAGGAGGAGCAATGAGAATCATCTTGGTCCCCTGAGACTCGAATTTGAGGAGTACTCTCTGAATTAGAGGGAGCAGTGGAAAGGCGTAAGAAAGCGTTTTGTCCACGCGGTCTGAGAGCATCCTGACAGAAAATGCCAGGCTCTGGATTTCTGGAGCAGAAGAGGCAGTTTGCATTGGTGGGGATGCAAAAGGTCCAAGTCTGGAGTCCCCACTCTTGAACAGTGACTGAGCTACAGCTGGATCGAGAGACCACTCGTGAGGGTCTGCCTCCGTTCTGCTGAGGAGATCTGCTAAGTCGTTTTGTACACCTGGCAGATATACCGCTTGAATTAGAGATTTGTGCTCCAAGCACCACTCCCACACTCTCATTGCTTCCCTGCAAAGGGGATAAGAATGAGCACTGCCTTGCTTGTTGATGTAATACATCACAGCTTTGTTGTCCATTTGAAGGAGAATGTTCTTGTGGCAAAGAATATCCTTCAACGCTCGGATCGCATAGAGGACCGCTCTCATCTCCAGGACATTTATGTGGAGCTGAGCTTCGAACTGAGTCCATACACCTTGAGTGTGGAGAGAGCGACAGTGAGCTCCCCATCCCATTAGTGATGCATCTGTGGTGATGGAGATCTGATGATCCGGAGGAGGAAAGGGGAATCCTTCCAGAAGATTGCTCTCTTGAGACCACCAGGTGAGAGACCTTCGTAGGGGCTCCGTCACTTTGATGGGATAAGACTGGGGGTGAGAGGTCGGTGACCACTGAGCGGAGAGCATCCATTGGGTGGTCCTCATGTGTAACCGAGCTAGGGGTACAGTGAACACTGAGGACGCCATGAGACCCAACATACGTTGCATCGAGAGAGCTGTGACCGATTGGTTCTCCCCGATGTAACGGGCCATCTGAAGGATGTCGAGTCTTCTGTCCTCTGGAAGGAAAGCCTTCGTGGAAGAGGTGTCCAGAAGAGTCCCTATGAAAAGGAGCCTCTGGGAGGGCTGCAGTTGTGACTTCTTCAGATTCAACAGAACTCCCATGGACGTAAGGAGAGAAGCCGTTTGCGGCTTCAGAGTCCCTTGGCTGGAAGGGCTTGCTAGAAGCCAATCGCCCAGGTAGGAAACACTCGAGTCTGAGCTTCTGAGATGCGCCTGCAGAACTGCACAACACTTTGTAAAAACTCATGGCGCCGAGGATAGCCCAAAAGGCAGGACTCTGAACTGATAATGCTGACCCAGAGCTACAAACCTCAGAAATTTGCGATGAGTCGGGTGGAAGGGATATGCTGGTAAGCGTCCTGCATATCCAGGAGGCCAGCCAGTTGTGCTGATGTAAAGGTAACAGGGTACCTAGGAAATCATTTTGAATTTCTCCTTGGGGAGGAATTTGTTTAACTTTCTGAGGTCTAGAATGGGGCGCATTCCCCCAGATTTCTTTGGAACCAGAAAGTAATGGGAGTAGAACCCTGTGTTTCACAGATGCGGGGGCACCAGTTCTATTGCCCAGTTGTTTAGAAGGCCCTGGATCTCGGCGGTGAGGAGGTCTGACTGAGAGGTCGGCAACCTGGGTTGTCGTCTGGGAGGACAATTCGGGGGGGTTTCCAAGAAATTGAGAGAATAACCCTCGCAAATTATCCGAAGGACCCATTTGTCAAAGTTATGGACTTCCACTGGTTGTAGAAGTACATCAGGACGACCTCCACGGAGGAGAAGTTCCACCTCGGTCAGTGTGGATGGAACTTGGGCCAGCAATTCATAAGGTAGCACTTGGGGCTTTGGGCCCTGCGCTCTGCTGCGTCTTCTTTTGAGGTTGGGCAGGTTGGCTTTAATGGAAGCTTCCTCTGCCTCGAAGGACTGGACGACTAAGAAACTGACGTTTGCCTACATGCCCCGAGAGGGGTAGGTGAGGTCTAGCCAACGAATGGCCGACCTAGTCTTCTGAGTGGCCTCTAAGGCTTGCTCTACCTGAGGACCGAAAGATAGGAGCCATCAAGGGCAGCGCCATTACCTGCTGCTGAGCATCATTAAACAAGCGGGATGTACGCGGCCAGGAATGAATGTCAGTACAAATACTCTGGCTGCTGAGCGGAAGCAGTGCGAAGGCATCCATGGCGGCTTTGACCTGTTGGTTATTGGACTCAATACCTCTGGTAGCAGGTCAGAAGAAGCTCTGACTTGGAGTCAGAATCTGGAAGAGCTTCAACCATTCTTTTCATAGAGTGCCACAGGATATACTCATACTGAGAAAAATAGCCTTGATAGCTGGCAATCGCATACTTCAAGTGGAGGCAGCAAAGACTCTCTTACCTAATTTATCAGTCTTACGAGACTCTTGGTTAATAGGTCGAGCTGTAGAACGAGGAAGAACGACCTTGTCATTCTCTGCCAGGACTACAATAGGATCCGAAAAGGCTTGGGATGCCAAAATGGGACGATCCTTGGGAGCTGAATACTTCTTATCAATGGATTTAGCCACTGAGGGAATAAGAGCAGGATTATTCCATACCATTTGAGACAGCGTCTCGAAGGAAGGTTGAATCGGAGGAGTCAAATCCGTAGGGATCTCCGAAGCATGAAGATACTGGAGTCTTAATATCTTCCCAGGATCGATGTCTGTAGTCTGGAGAGAAAGAGTGGATCTCAGGTTCTTCAACAGAGACTTAAAGGACAGGTCCTCGACCACAGGCTCTGTAGCAATGAAAGATCCTGTTTCCTCCACTTCATCACCCAACCGAAGGTCTGGGTCAGGCTCAACATCATCTCCTGATGGTCCAGGAAGGACTGTTTGGACAGGAAAGGAGTGAAAAATAGGAGAGGAGGAAAGAGCAGAGAAAAAGGAGAGTCCCCGAGGGCCCCGGTGCCGGGAGACAAAAGCAGTCGGCAGGCGCGCGGAGAAGCACAGCGCCGAGAAGAGGCCATGACACCATGCGTGCCTCGGCAGCACCGTGAAGGCACACTGCACTGCCCACGAGACCTGACGGCGCCGTGGATGGCGCCACAAGACTCAGCGGCGCCGACAACCCCAGAGACCCGCAGAAGGTGCCGAGAACACCTGGAAACTGAAAGGCAAGAGAAGGAAAAACAGGAGATAAGGGCATCGGTGTGGCCCCTGCACCCAGCCACAGTGGGGGAGACACCTAAAACGCGAGATCGCTGGCACGAAGAAGGCTCCACTGCGACTAGGAAGATCCAACCAGCCCTACCTGATCGCCCAGCTTGAGCCGAAGCTCCGGGGCAACCTGAACGGGCAGAAGAACCAACCTCTGAGCCCATCGCTCCATAGCCGCCCACTGATGAAACTGCTCATCTGGAGCCCTACCTATAGCGGGGTGGGGCTCGATGTCGAGGACGACGGTAACGAAGTTGGCGACTCGAAGAAGGAGACCAGCAACTAGCTTCGATAACCGACCGTCGGCAGCGCGGGCGTATCAGAGGCGACCTCGAGTGATGCCTTCTCTTTTTGACCTGTGGGCGAAGAAGAACAGCTCGAGTCGAACGCCGAGAATGTGACCGCTTATTTTTATGCCGTGGGGGACCGCCATCCCCCGGCATGGACTGACTGTTGTCGGAACTCCGCTTGAGGAGAAGGAGGCTGACCGGACCCAGCTCGACTGAGTGAACAGCTTTCACGAAGTCTCCCTACCATCACCTGACCTGCTCATGTCGACTCCGCCAAGTAGGCGAGACTTCTTTAAAGTAAGTTAAATTTAAAATATTACAGAAATTTAACGAAATAGAATAAAATTAAGTGATACTACTATCGTGATAATGTTACAAAAAAATAAACTGAAAACTATGTGCTAGTTTGAAGTTTGACTCCCGACAGTCGAGCGACGTTGTCACTGAAGTGCACTCGACAGCGGGAAAAAAGGAACTGAGGCAGTTGGAGGGTCGTCGCCGAGATAGTCATTACTGCGTGAGCCACCACTCGCAGCGCCATGCCTCGCTGCGCCATCTCTCGTGCCAACCCTCCAGCAAAAAGTTTGCTCCCGATGGGTCCTAGTGCCTCCGGCGCTAATCCCATTAGTGTGAATGAGTGGTGGAGACTTATGTCCAGGAAGATCTCCACTGCCCGGACATAAAAAGGACACCAAGCCACTACCTGGACCACACAAAAGAAGTCAGGTCCAACAGAACAGTAGCACGTGGGATTTAACCAGTCACCTTTTTTTTGAGATAGATACAATACAGCCTACTTTTCAGTTCAACAGCAGTACCAAATTATGATATAGGTATATAAAGTGGATAAAACCTCCACTGACAAAGCAGGATTAGTTTGATACAATTCTACTGCAATACTGTCCACTCCAGCTGCTTTGTTGTTTTCTGTGCCAGTATTAAAGAAATACAGGTTACTCACCTGTAACAGGAGTTCTAGGAATGGTATATATTGTTCATCCACACTGTCTGGCAGGTATCTCTGCCGCTTCAAATCCGCTGGAAGGTCCCAAGCTGGCTCCTTCCACCCACCCGAGTGGCAAAACTCCTCGGCTCCGCCCATGATGCCAGATCTGGCCCACTGGAAGCTCAGGTTGTGCGTCAAGCCGAGGTCGTGGAGTCTGTAGGATGAACAACATATACCATTCCTAGAACTCCTGTTACAGGTGAGTAACCTTTCAAGGACATGGATATGTTGTTCATCCACACTGTCTGGCAGACTCCTAGCAGTTCTCCGGGAGGAGGGAGGCAAGGTGCACACCCCCTACTTAGGGAATAAAGACTGGAGAACCGAGGCCCTAAAACCAGCATCCCGGCATGACTCAAGGTCGATGTGGTAATGGGTGATGAAGGTATGTGCTGACTTCCAGGTAGCAGCCCTGCAGATATCCTGGATAGGGATGTCCCTGGAAGCAGCCACCGATGCAGAAGTATGGCGGGTAGAATGAGCTCTTATCCCTCTGGGAGGCTCCATGCCCGCCAACTTACAGCACAGATCTATGCAGGAGGTGACCCACCTGCTTATCATCCGCTTGGCTGCAGGTCTGCCAGGTGCGACTTCAGCGTAGGTGACAAACAGCTGGTGAACCTCTCCCCGAATTTTAGCCATGCGCTCCTTATAATAAGCGAGCGCCCTTCTAGGGTCCAAAGTATGGAGCCTGTATTCAGCCTCCAAGGTGTGATTGGGGTAGAACACCAGCAGAGTCAACACCTGATTAAGGTGAAACTCTGACACCACCTTCGGAAGGAATTTCGGGTGGGGGCGCAGGACAACCTTGTCCCTGTGGAAGACCAGATAAGGAGACTCGATGCAGAGCACCTGGAGCTCTCCCATCCTTCTGGCTGACGTGAAAGCCACCAAGAAGGAGGTCTTCCACGACAGGTGAGAGAGTTCACACCTGTGCATTGGTTTGAATGGCTTACCCATGAGCTTTGCCAGTACCAGCAGTAAATCCCACGGAGGTGGAGGTTCTTGCACCGGAGGGGAAATGTGATCAAGGCCTTTGAAAAAGTGCCAGACCACCTTCTCCTGTGCCACTGATTGCTCCCCGGCCCATGCCCGGTAAGCAGAGATGGCTGCCAGGTGCACCCTTAGGGTCGTCGACCTAAGCCCCTGACGAGAAAGGGACCATAAATAGTGCAAGATGCTTGCCAAGGAACAGGAGGAAGGGTCCAGGCCCTTGCCCTGACACCAAATGGAAAACCTCTTCCATTTGAAGGCATAGCATTTCCTGGTTGACTCCTTATGGGACGCGTCAATTACATTGAGGACCTCATAGGAAAGACCCAAGGCCTGGAACTTTAGCCGCTCAGGAACCAGGCCATCAGGTGCAGGGATTGAAGGTCCAGATGGAACACCTTCCACTGATTGACTGAGAGTAGGTCTGGGCGAGCTGGAAGCTGCCTCGGGAGCCTGGAGCTGAGGAGATCTGGGTACCAGAATTGGTGGGGCCAGTCTGGGGCTATCAGAATCACCTGCGCCTTGTCCCTCCTTGCTTTGAGAAACACCTTGTCTACCAAGGGAAATGGGGGGAAGGTGTAGAAGAGGCCCAGGGTCCACGGCCTCGGGAAGGCATCCCCCTGCAGTGAGACCAGCTGAGGGGGGCGGGCATGGAAGAGCCTCAGCTTCGCGTTCTCCCTGGAGGCAAACAGGTCCATCTGAGGTGTGCTCCAATGGGAGAACAGATCTTGTATGACCTCCGGCAGGAGAGACCACTCGTGGGATGCAGCCCCTATCCGGTGTAGGGCATCGGCTTGGGTGTTGGAGGCTCCTGCCACATGAATGGCTAGGAGATCCACCTCCAGGCTGCGCACAAGTGACCAAATGCAGAGAGCTTCCTTGCATAGAAGCATGGACTGTCCCTCCCTGGTGGTTTAGATAGTACATGGTCGTGGTATTGTCCGTCTGGACTCAGACCACTTGACCCTGAAGAAATGGAGCAAATGCAGTGAGAGCTAGGTGGACCACTCAGAGCTCCAGCAGGTTGATGTGGCATCGGGACTCCCGCGGGGACCAGAGGCCGTGAGCCCAGTGTTCCCCCAGATGGGCACCCCAACCCATCAGAGAGGCATCGGTCAATAGAGAGACCGTCGGCTCGGGGTGGACAAACGGGATGCCCTCCTGCAGATGAACTGAAACGGTCCACTACCAGAGAGCGTTCCACATCCCCTGGGTCACCATCTCTAACTGGTTCAATGGATCGCAGCATTGTGACCAATGGTTGGCCAGTCTCCACTGAAGAGGGCGCATGTGCCAGTGTGCCCAATGGACCACACTGGTGCAGGCCGCCATGAGACCCAGGAGGTGCAGGAAGTCCCGGGCAGGGCGCGATTGCTCAACCAGAAATGATTGGGCAAAGGAGGAAAGAACCACGGCCCTGTCTGCCGGGAGCCGTGCTCTGGCTCGAAGAGAGTCGAGCTCTGCCCCAATGAAAAGAATCACCTGCTTCGGCTCGAGTTCTGACTTGGCCTCATTGATGAGAAGGCCGATTTGAGAGCAAACCTGGAGGGCCAGATCTCTGGACCACTCCACCTCCTGTCTGGAGGGGGCTACTATCAGCCAATCGTCCAGGTAAGGGTACACCCGACCCCTCGGTGTCAAAGAGGGAAAGCTGTCACCACTGCTATGCATTTGGTGAAGACCCTGGGAGCTGGAGACAGGCCGAAGGGCATGGCTCAGAACTCGAAAAGGGATCTCTCTGCTCGAAAGCGAAGGAATCTCTGATGTGACGGATGGATAGGGATGTGAAAGAATGCGTCCTGCAGGTCCAAAGAGCAGAACCACACACTGGGTTCCAGGGATGGTATTATCTGAGCCAAAGTGACCATCCTGAAGGTTCGAGACCTTAGGAACTTGTTTAGGTCATGTAGGTCGAGAATGGGGCACCAGTCCCTCGTCCGTTTCGGAACCAGGAAGTACCTGGACACAAACCCCGGGTCTGAGGGAGGGTCTGCCACCTCCCTGATCACCTCCTTTTGGAGGAGGAGAGCGATGTCGGCTCAGCGAGCCGACAGTGAGGCTGCGGATCCCAATGCCCCCAAGGTGTGACGGCTCTCAAGGGTGGGGCCTGCTTGAATTCCAAGGGCAAGCCTTTTCCCACCACCTCCAAAACCCACCTGTCCATGGTAATAACGGACCAGGCGGAAAGGAAGTGATGGAGCCATCCCCCCATGGGGGGAACCTGGGGTGAGATGACGGGGTTGGGGGCGACACCCCTCAACCCGTTACTAGGCAGGCTTGGAGGAGGGATCGGCCAAGGGACCTCCTGGGCCTTTAACTCCCTGCTTCCTGTTGGAGAAAGCAGGTGGCTTGGGCTTGGGAAGCCAAGCTCGTGCCTGCTGGCCCTGACGTTGCTGGGCCGGACGTGCCATGGGCGCAGAGGGACGAAAGGGCTTAGACTGTGGTTTGCGGCCTTTGTCCTTCTGAGCGGATGAGACCAAGTCCAAGGTAGCATTGGACTTCTCGATCCTCTGCAGGTGACCTTCCACCCCAGGGCCGAAGAGGTCGGTCCCCAAGAAGGGGATATCCACCAACTTGTGCTGGGTATCCGAAGTGAAGGTGGATATCCTCAGCCAAGCCCGACGACGCATAGCCACTGCAGCCGCCACAGACCTGGCACATGAGTCCCCAATGTCCAAAGCAGTCTGAAGCTGCTGTTTGGCCACTGCCCTGCCCTGGTCCCGCACCTGCCTAACCGTGGTCTGCAGATCCGCGGGAAGATGAGGGACGACCTCATCCAGGGAGCCCAACAAGGTGTGAGAGAAATGTTCCATGAGGACGGCCGAACTGGCCTGGAGAAGGCTGAGGGAGGACTGTGATCACAAATTCTCTCACTGTAAGTATTACCTGAGCAACCACTCCCCTTCGACACGGGGCCAAAACCACACCACTGGGTTTTGTCTTAACGTCGCTTTATTTGATCAAACCTTACACATGCATGTGGGACTTCTACAACGGAGAAGTTCTCCGATTACAATTTACAGCAGCTTTTTATAAGCTAGATTTTGCACTTCTTATCTTGAAAAATACCAACATTTCAGTATAAGCCAATCATAAGACAGCATAACAAGTTTTTAGCAATGTAACAGAAAAACACATTGATATGCATGAGGTATTTTTCCACTGCTTATTTTATTTCTTCCCATTACTGCTTGATACATATGCCTGGGTCAAGCTGACCTGAGAGAGACAATGAGTTTCACTCACACCATAGCAACATACAGCTTGCCTTCAATGCCACTACGTGCTGTTATTTTTATGTTTTGCCCAGGCATGCTCTTATCTTTATATTTTGTCCAAGCCTGTTATTCAGGCTGGTACAACCAGTTCTGCTCAGTTTTATCTAGCTTTCTGGTTTTACAAATGTACCTCAAGTAACCTCAGTACAAATTCTATAACCCTTAAAAAAAGAAAACATGAACTCAGAAATTTCTACTACATTCATTATGACTTTGTTACAGCATGGCTTTCAAAGCAAGCATAACTTCAAGGCATATAATAGCATATAATAGCAAATATAGCTTTAGGATATATAAAAAGGCATACATAAAATTCCCTCACAGAGGCATGTGTAGACTTTTCACCGGCATAGTCAATTTTGGACTCCTTGTCGGGAGGTTTGTCCACATCCCTAGCGTTCCCGGCACGCCGGAAAACGCTGTCGGTAACTAACCCCTCGGCCGAGGGGTGTTCCAAAAAACCGGACAAGGAACCGGTAGGGACCGCATACTTCCTGGCCATCCTGGCCGAAGGCGCAGGGCAGGAAGCAGGGCGCTGCCAGAGCTCCAAGGCCAGGCCCACTATGGCCTCGGCCACTGAAAGGCCTCCGTAGGGGAATCCCCTCGGTCCAGAATCTCCGTGAGGGGATACCAGGCCTGCTTAGAAACAGGTTCGGGCTTCATCCCGGTGGACTCTGAGATGAGCTGAAGCAATCCCAGGAAGGACGAAGGGCTATCGTCCACTGACTGTCCTCCTGAGGACTCCAAGTCCATTCGCTTGGAGAAAAGGGAGGAATCGTCTTCGGACTCGGAAGAGTCCTCAAAGAGCTGCCTCGGACCTGAGCCACCCTCCACTTGCCGAGGTCGATCGGGAGTGAGGGTGACAGGTAGCCTATGGGGCAGTCCCTGAGCCGACCGAGAATTCTTGGTTGGAGCCCCAAATAACAGCTGTGGAGGCAGAGGCTCCACTGGAATCGGTGGGCCAGCTGGTTTTGGCCAAACAACCGGCCTGGGAACAGGCTCCTCGGATAAAACGAGGGGTTGTTTCGGCCGCTCTGGTGACAGCCACTTAATGGCCAGGGAAGGCGACGGCGTCGGCTTGTTCCTGGTCAGAAGAAGCTGTTGCCACATGAGGTCCTCATATCATCGATGCAACTTACGTCAAAGCCTCCCCTCGTCCGAGGAGGAGGACGAGCGGCGGCGCCGCTTTGCCGTAGGCCGACCGCCATGACGGCGGATTGGCTGGACCGTAGCAGTCTGAGACTCCAGAGCCTCGGCTTCCCCGAGGGCGGTGCGGGAGGTGTCGGGGAACCGCCTCCTCGGTTCGGAGGGTTCAACTGGGCTCGAACCGGAGACACAGACAAGCCAAAAAAGTCCTCAACTCCCACCGGGGGAACCAGGAAGAGGGGATTCTCGGCTTCTCTTGCCAACAACCCATCCAACAGGTCGAGAAAAATCTCGACCGCGTTGACGGGAGTCTCGGTCAACTGGTCTGACGGGGACACCGTGAGACCAGTGGCCGAAGCCGAGCTGTCAACCGAAGTCGAAGGCCGACAACTTGGGGAGAGGGATCTTTCCCACTCCCAAGAGCGTCGACGGTGGGACTTACCCTTGTCTCTCTTTTTGGACCGAGAAAACGGTCCAGCAGAAGTTGGTCCCTCACCTTTAGTACAGAGGGTCAGACAAAGCTCCTTAAAAGAAGCTGAATAAGAGGCACCGAGAGAGAGAGTGGGACAAATGCGCAGCGAGGGTAGAAGCTTACGCACACTCCTTTTCAAGGGTGATCATCTGCTTGAGCTGATCCGCCGAGCCCGCCATCACGGAAACTGCCGACCGGGCCTCTTTGACTTTCATCGGAGGGAAAACGCTTCTTAGGACGCCCCAGTTGTAAACGGGCAGCATGGTCTTCAAGGACATAGGCCAAAAAGGAAGAGCACAGGTCGCAGGCCGGCGGATCGTGCTCCAGGCCTAGACAGTAGACGCACGTGGAGCGCGGATCCGTCCGAGACATCTTCTGCCCGCAAGGGCATCTCTGGAAACTGGGAGTCGATTTGTCCATCGCAGCCGTGAGGGAGAGAAGACCGAAGTCTTTCAAGCAAAAAACTTTCAAATTCGAAAAATCGAAGAATTAGGAACCAGTCTTATACGCAGAGCATTAAGGAGGGAACCTGAGCTTCCAAGCGGTAAGGAAGATCTGGCGTCATGGGGCGGATCCGAGAGTTTTGCCACCCGGTGAGTGGGAGGAGCCAGCTTGGAGACCTTCCGGCCGGATTTGAAGCTGCAGGGATACCTGCCAGACAGTGTGGATGAACAACATATCCACATCCCTAGAAATTACACTATTCTTAGTCACAGGTGGCCAAATTTCTGTATACCTTGCTCCCCACAAAGAAAGTTTGTGCTGTAATTGCTCACACTTTGATGTGGAACCTTTGTAAATGAGTAGTTGCTGCTCAAAGGTATTTGTAATCCTAGAGTTTAGTAAAGAAAAAAAAGGATTAAATTTCATAGGGTTACAAGTTAGTGAAATGTTCCACCCACACTGGTACACTGCTAGTTGTATAGAAACATAGAATTGATGGCAGATAAGGATCTCTTGGTCCAACTAGTCTGCCCATTTTCCTGGCCTACTGCAGTACCGCAGATCCTACTTGATCTCCAGCTTTTACCCTCTCTGCAGTCTACACCAATAAGGCATGGGGTCATAATGTTGTAAGACATTATGCCACATGCAAAAATTGTGCTGCCAATGCAGCATGGTTTTTTGCATGTGGCATAAGTCCTTTTTTTGGGGGGATCGCTCGTTATGGGGGGGCTGCACCCCAACCCCCCTCAAATATAGAATCTCAACTCGGGGGGGGTTAGCACTGAAATCACACAAAAGTGTGAAAAATAAAAAAATTATCTTGTGTCTAGGACTGGAAATCAAACCCGGTCCCAAACACAGTGCTTGGGTTCCCTGCTGCCAGTGGCATACTCCATGAAGCCACAGCAGCTGCTTGGTGGAACCCCATCCCAGCAGAGGTCTTATCCTGTACCTGGGATAGTGACAGGATGCAGCACCACGTACACCATTATTCACGTGTATCGCACCTCTCGCTCTTCGCTACAGCACTATTTCGGGTTACACTAATGTCGTCTGCTATTGAGCATATGACATATTGGTCCTGGTAGGCATCAATAATATTCTGCCAGTTTCCAATACCATGGACCACTACTTCTACACATAATTTGTCTTTCTGATAGATCGCACATTTTAAGTTTCTCCATAATAATTTTTATGTGACTTTTTTATCTTGTATTAATTTACAAGATTCTGACTTGATTTCTGTTAGAGCATGTTTAATATAATAATGTAGGTTTGTTAATATATAGTTTACCAAGCTTATAGACCATTTTTTTCATCTCAATACAGTCCTCATCAAGCCAAGTGTTTTTGGCTGTCATGCCATTAGCTGCTCCAGACTTACTGGAATTATTTAACTTACTTATCAGAAAGTAAATAATGTGGACGTATCTATATATTAATAGTTATTTACACTGGGGGCTATTCTGCAAGGGAGGAAGGTATTCATGATATGGTGTGTACCTTGTATTCCCATCTATGTGTCTGCAGATGGGCATGGGATGCACAGATTCTTGACCTCGAAGCACCCACAGGGCACCTGTCAGTGGCTCCACCCCTCCTGGCGTGCATGTGTGAGGGTCTGATCATGGGAAACAGATGGACATTCACTAGGATGCCCGGTCCCAATCTACTAGTGAATCCCCGGTGCCATGTAAAGCAGGGGGTGCCAGAACATGTAGTGGGGCCACACACACTAACAATGGATGAGCACCTGGATGACCACCCCAACCCCTGCAGTGGTCCAAGAGGGCTCGGGCAACTTGGCAGAGGCGCCCTATGGGGTTTGCCACTGCTGGTGGTATATTGTCGGGGAAGCAGCAGCTACAGCTGCCTCCAGATTGCATAGCCTGCACCCCTCTGACCCAGCACCCTGTTCTTCTGTGCAGAGCATGGGAATGCCCCTCTGGACTGCCCCATGCAGGGCTCCCCAGCTGGCCACGGGATCCAGTGCATGACATCCTCATGCCCAACTGGTGAATTAGGAGCAGGGGTCACAGTGGCTGCAGAGTGTCTATGCACTGCAGATACATGGCGCGTAAATGCTGTGCCCATTGGAGAATAGACCACACTTTGATTACCAGCTTGGTGAACTGCTGCCAAATGCCTTTTTCAGGCATGACCTGGATATGAACAGTGCAGTGATTTGATATAGAAGTAATGTAATACAACAAATGGCACAAAATAGTTTCACAGAAAAATTTACCTTTTTTACATTTTATGGTAACATATCAATTCAGCTACTCAATTATAGCGAGTCATTTACAACGAGTGCAATAATAGTGAGTACTGAATATCAGCAAGTCACAACTTCAGCGAAATCGGTGGAAATAATTTACCTCCGAGGTCCAGGTGTGCTTCGAAGGATGTTATTTTAGAAATAGTGGAAGGTTGGGGTGCACCCCCTGCATAGTTCAGGAAGCATCTCAAAACAAGTTGACCGTTATCGGGAGTTGTGGTTTCCATCTCCCTCCTGGTCCTCATTTTCTTCTCGGTGCCTAGTGGTGCGTGCGCACAGACAGGTAAGTGGCACCCTGGATACAAAGTGCTGAAACTGGAAGCAGCATGTTCCTGTCTCCTACTTGTCCTGGATCATAAATGGCTTTGGGATACTGGATTTGTGCTCTCAGATTGCCTTGCACGTATTGTAGCTGAAATGTCATTCACTGTAATGGATGTTTGCTGTAATTGCGTTGCTATAATCTTTGCTGAATTTGCAGTCGATGTATTTAAATTGCCGAATTGACATGGAATCCATTTTACAAGCACCAGGCTGGAGGCTTAGTGAATAAGAATACGGATAACAAACCTTAATTGTAGGTGGATATACAGCAGGTTTCATTGTACAGACTACGATTGTTTCATTGTGAGACTGCGATTACGGTGACCACATTGATGCGGAAGCAGGTCTACAAGTAGCATCAACATCATTATTAAACACAGTTGTATTAGATTTAGAACATACATCTTTCAAGAGGAAGGTAAGCTCACTATTTAATATTTCATGAATAGACTCCTTCATTTGTGAGGACCATTTACATTTTTTACTATTCCGGGTGGTGATTTCATCCATGGAATCACATTACCCCGACTGTCTGCACTGGTAGATGGTGTCACAGGTTTACCACTCTCCAGAAGACACATTTTTTTCTAATAATACCCCTAAATTTACCTCCTCCCCACAACTGAGCTTCAGGGCAGTATCTAGTTCAATGACACCAGATACTCCATCCTTGTCTGTTCAACTGTGTCATTACACTTGAGTATGCAGAAGGCTGGGCTCATCTTTTCTCCAGGATGGACATGTTCAGGACCTCTAGCCTCATAGCTTTTGGCTGCCATGTCCCTGATTATTTTGATGGCCCTGCCTTGTACCTTCTTGATTGCTTCAATGTCCTTTTTGTACTGAGGATCCTAGAACTGCACAAAGTACTCCGGTAGGCGGGGAATTTATAAAGTGGCAAGATTCCTTCACTCGCTCTTCTGGTAACAGCCCTTCCCCTTCAGTGCACCCAGTATGCAGCCCACTAGCTCTGCTGGTAACAGCCCCTTCCCCTTCAGTGCAACCCAGTATGCAGCCCAATGTTCTTCTGGCACTCTAGACAGCAGCCACACACACTCTTATTGTCCTGCTTCAACCCCACGTCTGTTATTACAACAGCAGAGGGACTCCCACACTGTGCCACCTCATGGAAGAGGATTTCTTTAGGTGGCGCTGAACCTGTAAAGGAAGAGCAGCGCGAGGTAGAGTGGTTGACCTTCGCTGGCAGTGGCATGACCCATCTGCCTTTCAGCAGCACTAGATTTAGCCCACATCATAAAAAAGTTTATTAAAACAAAATACAGAGATTATAAACATAACATGCACAGAACATTATAAGTAGGAAAACAGATTCACAGATTAGCAGCTTGCAAAGTTCATGACAGTGGGTACATCAGCTTAGCAGTCAGTAAGCAAAATTGTAAAAAAATTTGTAAAACTGGTAGACCTTAGCATTTCAGCCTGTTAGTAGTCAGCAAGAGACAGCCGGGTCAGAGTAGGGCAAGCTTTAGCCAACTTATACTTTCTATAGGATATTTCCTAATCAGAAGATACCTCCTAAATGTTGAGAACTGATAGGCAGACAGGCCAGGTCAGATGGATGTATAAGAGACAGACAAGGTATAGAGACAGACAGTGAGGTAGACAGATGGTGTATACTGTCTAGAGTCGCTATCTGACAGTCTTAGAATCATATCTCTCAACTGTACACATTACAAGGAAGGTTCCTCATTTTACTACACAAAATCTCCCTGTTCCACATTGTGAGGACTTGTTCCACAAAGTAAGAAAAAATTACTCACCTTAGTAATGTTGTTTCTTCTACTGGAGTCTTGCTATATTATGACAGTAGCAGTTTGTCCCACCACTAGAACTGCTCCGGAGGTGAAATAGTTAATTCCATTCCAAAATGGAACTTTGAGCACAAGCTCTAAGAAGCAGCTGTCTGTGTAATTTCAAACCTGACTTGTCAGATCTTTGCAAGCAAAACTCACTAAGGTCTGTGTGGAAGCTGTAACCTACACTAGCCAAATGGCTACCTAAATATTAACAACCATTGCTGGTCCCAACACACAGGACTCAAGTCAGGGGACCAGAACTACTAATACAATTTTAACAACATGAGAATAAAACAACAGGATAATAAAACACACACCCCAAACCCCCAAAAGGGGAAGAAACGTTAAAAGGGCATAAAATAGTGCCCACACTAAGTTGCCCGCACCCACAAGTAGAGGTTCTGAGAGGAGCAGGCTGGGGAGGTCATAATATAGCAAGACTCCATTAGAAGAAACAACATTACTAAAGTGAGTAATTTTTTCTTCAAACAACATGAAGTCTTGCTATATTATACACAGCAGACTACACAGCAGTACCTCCATGGAGGAGGGGCAGAACCTACTTAGGAATAAGCTCTGAAGAACAGCTGTGCCAAACCGAGCATCTCTCCTGGCCTGGACATCCAGGGAGTAATGCCTGGTGAAAGTGTGTACCATTTTCCAAGTAGCAGCCTGGCATATCTCTAATAAAGAGATGTCTCTGGCAGCAGCTAGAGACGCGGCTGTACCCCTGGTAGAATGAGCCCTCAAGCCAGAGGGGGGATCTCTGCCCATTATCTGATAACAAAATTGGATACAAGAGACAATCCACCTGGCAACTGATCTCTTAGTGGCAGGTTTGCCTTTCCCAACTTCACCATAGGTGAGGAAAAGTTGGAGGGATTCGAACCTGTGACCTTTGGTACGCTCTATATAGTAACTAAGAGCCCTCGTAACATCCAGGCTGTGCAACCTCCTCTCACCAGAAGAGGAGTGATCAGTGAAAAATACTGGAAGGGAGATAGATTGGTTAAGATGGAAATCTGAAACCACCTTAGGTAAAAATTTCCTATTAGTCCTAAGGACTACCTTATCCCTGTGGAAAGAAATGAAGTCAGTTTCTACTGACAAGGCTTGCAACTCACTTATATGTCTAGCAGAAGTGATAGCCACCAGAAAAACAGTTTTCCAAGTTAGATACTTAAGCTCTGCAGAAAAAAGAGGTTCAAAAGGGGGTTGCATTAACTGGGCAATGCACACATTAAGGTCCCAGGCAGGGGCCGGTTCCCGAAAGGGTGGATTAGTATGGAGTAATCCCTTAAAAAACTTGGAAAACACAGGGTGAGTGGAAAGAGGGGATGACTTTCCTACTGAAACAAAAGCAGAGACAGCTGCCAAATGAACTCTCAGGGTAGCTGGTCTGAGGCCCAAGGAATTAAGATGGACATTGTAATCTAATACAATGGGCAAATCAGCAGATTATGGGGAAATATTTTTCCCAGCACACCAAATGGAAAACCTTTTCCATTTAGAACTATAAGTAGCCCTAGTGGAAGGCTTCCTGGAAGCCTTTAGGATTTCAAGAACACCCTGAGAGAGGTGTAAATCAGCAAACTCTAACTCCTCAAGAGCCAGGCCTTGAGGTTGAGGGATTTGAGGTCCGGATACCAAACTCTTCCCTGGGCACAAGTTAATAGATTGTGATTCCTGGGAGACAAAGGGGAAGATGGGTTGTCAGTGACAGAAGGAGTGGGTACCAGAACTGCCTGGCCCAATCCGGGGCAATCAGAATCACCTGCAAGGCTGAGGTCTGATTTTGACTAATACTTTGAATAGGAGAGGGAAGGGGGGAAGCATAAAGAAACTTCCCTTCCCAATCCAGGAGAAGGGCGTCCAGGGGGACTGAGCCCAACACTGGAGGCCTGCAACAGAACAGAGGAAGTTGGTGATTGTCTGGGGCTGCAAAAAGATCTATCTGAGGAGTGCCCCATCTGGCAAAGACTATCCCCAGTACTTGAGGATCCAGGGACCATTCGTGATGGCCCTGGGAAATCCTGCTGAGGGCATCCGCTAGGACATTGTCCTTCCCTGGAAGGTGAACTGCTATGAGGGAAGTGCTCAGGGAATAGGCCAGAGACCACAACTTCATTGCCTCGGTGCACAAGGCCGAAGACCGAGTGCCCCCGTTTGTTGATGTACCACATTGTTGTGGTGTTGTCTGTTCTGACTTGTACCACCTTGTTGTGGACAGATGCAGAAAACACTTAAAGAGCTGAAAAGACAGCTCTGAGTTCCAGCAAATTGATGTGGAGCAGAGATTCCTGGGGGGACCACACTCCCTGAGTGGAGAGGTCGCCCATGTGGGCTCCCCAACCCAGAAGGGAAGCATCTGTAGTGAGAGTCAAATTGTGAGCAAGGGGAATGAAGGGGACCTCCAATCTTAAATTGCTCTGATCCTGCCACCACTGGAGGCCTGGATCAAGGTTCAGTCACTGGGACCAACTTGGAAAGGAGGTCTCTTCTCTGAGACCAATAGGTTCTCAAGTGAAACTGAATGTCTCTCATCTGAAATCTTGCTCCCTGCACAACAGCTGTGGATGCAGCCATGTGCTCCAGGAGCTGCAGAAAGTGTCTTGCTGGTCGAGAGACCTGCAGAGTGAAGGAGGAGGCCAGAGCCACTAAATTCCTTACCTTTTCTAAGGGAAGAAAAGCTCTGGCTAGCTTTGTATCCAATTATGCCCCTATAAAGGTGAGTACCTGGACTGGTTCCAGAACCGACTTTGGTAGATTTAGCAGAAAGCCCAGGGAGGTGAGAAGCTGCTGGGTGACTTGCAGGTGAGATTTTACCTGTTCTGGGGACTGGCCTACAATGAGTCAATTGTCTAGATAGGGAAAAACAGCAATCCTTTGCCTCCTTAAGTGAGCCACTGCTACTGCCAGACACTTTGTGAATACCCTTGGGGCAGAGGTAAGGCCGAAGGGCATTGCTCTGAACTGGTAATGACCTGAGGGTAGTTCGAATCTGAGGTACTTTCGATGGGAGCTTCTGATTAGGACGTGAAAATAGGCATCCTTGAGGTCCAGGAAAGCTAACCAGTCCCCTGGCCTTAGGGAGGGTAAAATCATTGCCAGAGTTACCATTTTGAACTTTGGTTTCAAAAGATGCTTGTTCAGGTATCTGAGGTCTAATATGGGCCGCCATTCTCTTGTCTTTTTTGGGGTAAGGAAGTATCTGGAATACAGACCCCTGCCCTGGTGCAGGGGAGGAACCCTTTCTACTGCTCTGAAAGCCAGCAGGGTTGAGACCTCTGCTTCTAGAGCAAGGGTCTCTGAAGAACTTGCAGGTAGAAAAAACCTGGTTCTCATCTTAGGAAACTTTTTGAAGCTGAGAACCAGTCCCTGGCTTACTACTTCCAGAACCCACTTGTCTGAGGTTAAAGACGCCCAGTTCTGACTGAAGTAAGCCAACCTGCCCCACCGTAAAGGAGAATCGGCCCTGGGCACCCCATCAGGGTGCCTGCTTAGCAGGTGCTTTAGGCTGAGGGGTGGGAGCAGGCCTGCCCACACCCTGTCTGCCTCTGCCTCTGAAGAAGCCCCTCTGAGCATAAGCAGAGGAGGCCTGAGTCTGATAAAAAGGCCTGTGAAAAGGCCTACCCCTACCCCTGGGGGTATGCCTCTGGGGAGTGGCTTGCCGCTCCTTAGCTTGGGAACTTTTGTAAGTAGTCCTATATTCATCCATCTTTTTCATGTAATTATCTGTCTGCTCCCCAAACAGAGAATTTCCCACCACAGGAAAATCCATAGCCATAGTCTGGGTATCCTGTGACAGGCTAGTACACCTGAGCCAGGCCAACCTACGAAAAGCTACAGATGTGGCCATGACCCTAGAGGAAACATCATTAACATCCACAGCAGCATGAAACTGCACCCTAGAAGCCTCAATGCCATCAGCAGCCACCTGTTCTAGTTCGCTAGCCAGCTGGCCATGGGCTTGTTTGGCTAATTCCATAACAGTATCCCATCTAGATTTCTGATACCTAGCTACATAAGCCATATAATTTGCTTGCCTGAGTCTCAAGGAGGCTGCCATATACTGTTTTTTCACCATGGCATCAATCTTCCTGGAATCCTTGTCAGGAGGATGTGAAGCCAGGGGAATATTAGCTTTATCACAGGCTGCAGCCTGAAATACTAACATGACTGCATTGCTGAGAAAGGAATTCTGTATCAGGACCTGACAATGTGTACCTTCTGTCCATCTTTTTATCTACAGGAGGCACAGAATTAGGAGTTTTAAAATTTTTATTGCTTGCTTCCTAAAAGACTTATGCAAAGGAATAGACAATCTCCTAGATTCTGGAATATCCATCATTTCTACAAAATCAGGCTCCTCTTGCTCATCCACAGCTTCTTCCAAGGGAAGCTGGAGGGTTTCAACAACTTTTTGTAAAACATAAAATGAGATGGGGACTCAGCATAGGAGATTCTAAAGGTCTGTCTGGGAAATGTCCGGTTCAATGGGCACACCCAGACCTTCCAGCCACATTCATACTGTTCATAATCATCCTCCCCTCCTCTGGTTCATAAACTCCTCAACATCATATTCCTGAACCACTGGAACCGGACGAACCGACCTTTTGCCAGATAGTGGCTGCGGGACGGAACCTGGACAGTGACTGGACAATTTGGATGGCTTTTGCCCTCTCTGCAGCAGTTGGAGAAGGGTTTGGACTCCAAACCTCTGACTTTCTTGTTTTTCACTGGAAGTGGTTCCTCAGAACCAGCTTTTCTTTTACGCAGGAAGCCCCACCCTGGTCAGAGGGCACCTCCCAGTTCGGTTGGCACTGAACCGGCTGGCCATCCGGTCAGCGGACTTTTAGCCTCGCTCCCCTGAGCTGCCCAATCTCTTTTCCAGGGTGGCTGCAGGGGAAATTCTACATATCTGGCAGTCTGACTGGAGGTGGTCAAACCCCAGACAATAAACACATGTGGTGTGTGGGTCAGCCTTGGCAAAGACTTCCCACAGACATCACAGTGTTGAAACCCAGTGGGCCCGGTTTTTCTTTTGGGTTTCTCAGACATAATGCCAGCCTAACCAGAAAAACTTGCACTTTGAACGGCAGTGCCAGGCAAGACACCCTTATCGGTTCCTAACCGTGTCACGGGTATTGGAAAAAAACATAATAAAATCCGTTTTTTTTTAAAACCGATAAGAACCGGGAACCGCACTCTAAAATGATAAACTTTAAAGTTAATAAGTTTTAAACCTGGCTGATCGGTTCAAAACCGAACCGATAAACTTACAAGTTCCACACAGACAAACACTTTTAAAATTACTTACGATACCACAGACAGAGCTTGAACCAGACGGTTTTGAGGTTAAAATAAAACTATTCTCGGTTGAATCGGACCGAGAAAACACTGTTTAAACCGAGACATGAACCGAGCAGTAGGAGAAATCTCCGGAGCGACTGTTCACTGAGGCGGAGTAAAGAATCTGACAGTTCAGGTTTGAAATTACACAGACAGAGCTGCATCTTAGAGCTTGTGCTCAAAGTTCCATTTTGGAATGGAATTAACTATTTCACCTCCGGAGCAGTTCTAGTGGTGGGACAAACTGCTACTGTCATAATATAGCAAGACTTCATGTTGTTTGAATAACATTTTAAAACAAAAATCTATAGTAAGCCGGCCTGGTGGCGGCTGAGGTTGAGGGCTGGGCGCCACACCTCGCGCATGTGACCAGGTCGGGAACATACCCAGGTCATTGGGGGACGGCGCGAGAGGAGGATAGAACAACCCGATGGATGCTCTCCTCCTCGGGTGGGATACCAGGGTGTGCTTGGAGCGCCTGACGTCTTGAGAGGGTCGGTGAATGCACCGACTCCCGAAAGGACACGGCAGCTCTGTCTGTCGGAGCCAGGGAGGGGGGACGCCGTTAGGCGCTTGAGGAGCATGCATCCGCACACAGACTCTCTCTTGCCCGGCGCCTCAGAGGGGCGGGTTAAGCGGGAAACAAAGACAACTCGGAGGAAAAATGCCCTCAGTCGCCTAGATGAAGTTCTCCAGAGTCGCCTTACCACCTCCCGACCAGGGCAGACCTCAATGCAGCTGCTGCAGGGGAAGGGGGAAGGAGATCTCTTTCGCCTGCCCGGGGGTAATCTGGGCCATCAAGGTGCTCCCCAATGGCAGTGTGCCACTCTAGGGGCAGACCAAGCTGGTCGGCAGAGGTGGGGGGGCCGTCACTCCTTGTAGGACGGAAGGAGTGGTGATTGGAAGGGACATTAAGGAGTGGATAAAAAATAAGTAGAAAAAAAAATCTATAGTAAATAATGCAAAAAATAAAAATTACGTACCTACCGTAATTATGATCTTTCTTTGTATCTTCACCATTCATCACAGATGGGTACTGGCCGGAGATCAGGACCTCGTGGGAGCCTTTCATTTTTTTAAAAAGGACAGGCTGAGTCAACGCAGCATTGGCGCTGCCCTCGAGGCTGACGCATTATGTGGCGATCGAGGATTAGCCGTTAGGCTGCGTCCACTCCGCCTGCCTACCAGTTCTGAGTAGCTGGAGAGGTAAGAGGAAGGGATGAAGGGTGGAACAAGAGAGTCCAAGGGACAGAAAAAGGAAAAGAAAACTGAACTAAAAGGAGAAATAATGACTGAGAGGACAGCATAGAAGAAATAAGACTAAGGGGATTGGGTAGGGGCCTCAATCTCTGGAAACGGAAGAAGGGGGAAGGGGGGAGAGAAATTTAGGAGAGAGTGAGAGGTAACAAGGATCCAGGACCCTTGTCCGTCACCAGACTGTATAGGAACTGCAAGGAGTAGCAAAGCTCTCTTGCCAGAATTCAAGGCACAGAATGACTGGCAATACTCCAAAAGCAGAGTTGGCTATTCTAGTGAAGGACAGGGTACAGGGACTCAGTACTCTCTCTGAGAGGATATTTGGTGAAAAAAAGGGAACTTTTTTTTTTAAAGTTAGATGGATAACAGAAGGAGGGCAACCACCAGCTCTCACCCTGTAGGGGTGAAAATATGTAGCAGAGAAGGAGTACCACTCGAACTGTACCCTTAGGGAAGAAAACTACCCCGTGTGTCCCAACTTTACCCCGCTCAAGAGAGGGGTAGACACAGAGGGAGGAGGATCCAGAGACTGGAGCCCCAAGGGGGATGGCGGGAGGGATTGAGATTAATGGTGAAGATACACAGAAAGATCATAATTACGGAAGGTAAATAATTTTTATATCTTATCTGTGTCAATCTTCACCATTCATCTCAATAAGTAGTACCACACCCCAATGGGGGTTGATTCATTGCACCCTAAGGGACAGAGTCCTTAGCCTCAGTGGGTGACACACTAAGGGGGAACCTTCTGTGCCTGGAGAGGCCGAGTGGGGAGAGTGAGACGGGTCTCCCCGGAGGGGAAGGAAGGTGCTCCCAACAGACGTTGTCTCGCCCTACGGAAAAAGAGATAGGTTCTGGTGAGTGGAGCAAATCACCCCACGCCGGGCCAAGGGTGATTACCGGGAAAGGTGAAGCCATGACGATCTCCTGGTGCAGATCGCTGTCCCTACGACCCTGGTAGCTACCTCATTGGCGTCGTAAGATGCCCTTGCTTTGTGCCTTGCTAGCTCCAGGCCATGTGCAGAGAGTGCGATGGCTTGCCTGGTTTGCTCTGAGTCAGGAAAAGCAGCTAGGATCTGACCTAGCACTGACCACAAGAACCTGTTGTAGGCTGCATAGTGGGCCTGATGAGCTGAGATGGAGAGAAGCAACCGTGCCGAGTAGAAAGTCCTCCTCCAGAAGGCAAAATCCAAGGAGTCTTGATCTGGGGCCGGTCACGGTGGAGGAGGGGTCTGGCCAGGAGTGTCCAGGTGCATCAATCTGGATCATGGATGAGGCAGAGAGCCTGAGACCCTAGGAGCGCAATACTTCTGGCTGAGGTCCCATGGGGCAGGAAATTCGGAGAAGGGCCTCTGCCAGAAATGCATGGATGGCTCCAGAAAGGGAGCAGGCCAGGGGGGCACCACAAGGGTGGCCGCACCGAAATTGCCTAGAAAGGCATGCGCTGCATGATCTGGATTGCTCACGGACAGGGGAGAAAGGTGAAGGTCCTCCATCAACCTTACGAGGAAACGCTGATACTCGGGGAGATCAGCAGCAGGAGAGATGTGGACAGATGGTTCCTCTCCCCCAGAACAGGGGGATGAGGTCATCATGTGTTCCGAGAGTGGCTGCTCAGGGGGAGGTTGAAAAAACTGACTGTCCATGGCCCTAACGTAGGCAGGGAACCAAGCAGCCACCACTCTGAACTGCTCCCAAGTGAGAGGCCCGGTAGGACCAAGAATGCCTGGGAGCGCTGGAGAATGCGGCAGAGGGGTAGGGGCAGAGCCGAGAGAAGGAATCGGCTGACCTCTACCAGGGCTAGGGAGTGGACCATGGACACCCGAGGAGGGTGTCCCAGAAGACTCCGCAGCCAACAGCTGTACAACCACGTTGGTACTGCCTAGGCTGCACCCAGAAGAATCCCCCCAGTGAGGTGACCGGGGCTGTATAGGTCCAGAAGGATGGTCCCCAGCCTCCAAAGAATGGGTCCCCCTCACGGAACTGGAAGGGGAAGGGCGGATCCGCACTTCGGCTTCGTCCAGGGCCCGGGTGGACCCCAGAGAAAGGCCGATGTGCCGACCCCAAACCCCTCGACCCCTCACAGTCTGAGAGGGTCCTGGTCCTCCAGAGGGCCAGCCTAGGTAGCTGGCAGCTCTGGGTTGACCCCAAAGGGGAGACCCAGGGAGCAGCACCCTCCCCCCATAGACTTCCCGATGGGCCACAAAGTTGGGTAATCGAGACACACTACGGGAGGGGGTACCACCACCGAGGGGTCAAGGAACCCCCCCCAGGCCAGGTTGCATAGCTATGGTGGCATGCACCACAGCCTGCTGGTCAGTACCACTGACCCCGACCTCGGGAGGAACCCGACGCTCCTCAGAAGGGGGCTGACTGTGACTCGTAGTGGAGACCACCAGTTCGCTCTCCTCCGCAGGCAACCCCGAAGGGTGTGACTGTTCATCTGACTCTGAAGAGGTAGAGTCCGAGGCCCTAAGCCAAACGGTATGAGGATGAGGGAAGGTGACCTTTCCAAAGAGCCCAGAAGTCGCAGCAGTGGCCGAGGCGGCACCAGCCTCCACAGCCCTGCAGGCAGGGCTGGCAGAAGGCAGAAGGGCAGCTCGGACCAAAGGTCCAGAGCTAGGCCAGCCTGGGCGCCATCAAGTCCACCGCACCGGTACCAGGAACAGAGACGGCACCGATGGCAGCCCCAGCAACAGCCTCGGTACCAACGACACCGCCAGGCCCCTCGGTGCCGCGAGGCACCAAGGACCGGGTTGCTACCGATGGCTCCAAAGGCAGACCCAGTGCTGAAAACGGCACAGCCAGGCTCCCCAGTGCCGCGAGGGCACCGAGAGCAGCAGCAACACTGAAGGAGGCACCAACAGGCGGCTCCAAGGTCCAACGGCGCGTGCTCAACCTCGGCGCAGAGGACAGTGTTGAGGCGAGACATAAAGGTGACACGGATCCAAGGTCGCGACGCCACGAGCGGTGCTGACAGGGCCCAGGGCACCGAGAGACGAGTTGGCACCGACAGGGCCCATTGCACCACGAATGGTGCTGAAGGCCTCGACGGCACCGACTGACGGCGTCAAGGATGGCGCCGACCCAGGCCTTCCGGACCGCGGGAGCGACACTGGGGGATCCTTCACCCCCGAACGAGCAATTGCCATAGCGGCCCCTCCGCCAGCCCGCTCCTGGGAGAAAGCAGGACGGGCCTCCTGCACTGCGGGAGGAGCCTCGACCAAGGCTAGGCTACGGGAAGTCGATGCTCCCTTCTCCTCGGTCTGCATAGAACTGGGAGGGGACCCAGAGGAAAGGCCGAGAGAGCACGGCTTGACCCGACGAGTGCGAACCCTACCCCCGAAAGTCGGCGGAGCTCGCCCTACTTTAAACATGCGCTGTTCGAGGACGCGGTAGTCCATGGAGAAGCAGGTGTCGCACGAGTCCATGTCGTGAAGCAGGCCAAGACACGCGAGACACAGGTCATTCTGGTCGGTAACGGAGAAATTGCGGCCGCATGGGCACCGACGCATAGGGGGCCGCCCAGCCTTCGAAAATTTCTTGCCCTCCGACTGCGACATAACCTACGGGGAAAAAAACCCACCAAAATAGACTCAACGTCACTTAAACTTTAAAATAAATAGAAAGATCTTACTGGCGACGTCAAGTGGAGGCAGAACCCAGAACTAGCAGGATGACCAACGGACTATCGACGAACAACACGAAGTCAAAGGCCTAAAGTTTTGAAATCTCTTCAATGGCTTCTCTGAGGCATCCTCGATGGCGAGATGAAGAACTGGTATGCAGGTGGAGTCGCCAGGCCTAACGGCTAATCCTCGAGTGCCACGTAATGCATCGGCCTCGAGGCGGCGCCAATGCTGTGTCGACTCCATCTATCCTTTTTTAAAAAAAAAAAAAAAAAAGGCTCCCGCAGGGTCCTGATCTCCGGTCAGTACCCATCTGTGATAAATGGTGAAGATTGACACAGATAAGATCTATATTATTCAATTAATAAGAGTCTTTCTGAACATAAATGCAAACATGTTAACAGTGTTCTGAGCCTCCTAGGCAAAGATTTGATTAAGTGTTCCACATTTTGTTAATTTGTTCCACATTTTGAGAGGCAATGTTCCATATTTGGGGGACAAAGGTTGAGCGGTATGCTTAGAATCATCTTTCATCCTTTGTCCTTACTGCAGGTCATGCCTCTACAAACATGGGGAGATTTTCTAGTGGGCGGCTCCAATGTTGTGGCACCAGAATCACTGCCTTTCCTGGAGCTCTGTTCTCCCTAGGTAAGACTGCTGTCTCTGTCTCCCCTTCCTTTGCATAAAGAATTGTTACCTATCAACGGGGAATGTCTGGTTGTGTGGAGGTGACACCAATGCAGTTTCCCCCAGAGGGTTTAGGCAGTGTGAGTCAATACCCAACAATGTAGGAAGTAGCTCAGTGTGTGCACATGGATACTTTTAATTACCACTCTGTGGGACACTCTCCCCCTCCCCATGTCTGCTGTATTGAGTTCTAAAACTTAATATACAATGCAAGTTCCAGTTCTGACCAGACCTATGGGGCTTCAGGCTCAACACCCTTGTCACACAAGAGGTTTAGTCACAAGACTTTAACAAGCACTGTATCCTTGTCTGCCTTATCCAATCAGTGAGTTTCTTTGTACTGGGACAAAGAATCACTGCGGTCTCTTACTGCATGAGGTTCACAAGTGGGCAGCCAAATTCTTTGCACTACTAAAGGCAGTTCTTTTTAAATCTTGTCACATTTTTTACACACTTTTTCCAGTTATGATCCCTCCAAGTTTCAGGTTTGCTAGTGTTGCCAGTGCTGCAACCTTCTCAGAGTGGAAGGAAGAACTAGTTCACTCCATGACAACTTGCCCTACACTAATACCTCCTTCAGCTAATCCCTATATCAATTCTTCCTGGACAATTTGCCCCCCCCACGTAATTATTATAAAATTAACTCTAGGTGGGCATAGTTCACCACCAGATGAGAGGCGATGTGTTTAAGGGATGCAGAAGTGGAAGTTGTACTGCAATTGTTGTTGGACTACAGTACAATATGTAGTGGGAGCAAATTGTGCAGGAATGAATTGACGTGGTAGCCAACTGAAGCCAGAGCTAATAGTCTGGGGGGAAATGTTGCAGAGCAAAATGACCAGGATGAATTGACGTGTCCCCATAATTTCCCACCTTCCAACAATGATGCTAAATGCTCCAGCTTCTCACTCCTGGTCGCCAACTTTGTTTCCTAATACAGTCATATCAAGGCTGTATGAGTAACAGCATGGCACACTGTTGAAGGGGCAACTGAGATAGGCAACATTTAGACTGTGGCTAGCCCCCAAAATCATGGATTGAGGGTGAGGGGGCAATTATTATAGAAAGTTGTTTTGGGGCTTTAGTATTGGGATAACCACCAAAAGGTGACTGATTAAAAAAAAAGCCTGATTTATTTTACATACAAGTCTCTAGTAGCATAGAAGGGGGGGATAACTTTGGTTGAGGGGTCCAGGTTGACAAACCTGTATACCACAATAATGATTTCCTGATAGGCCCATAACTGTCCTGAACATTTGCACCAGAGTGGATCTATCCCAGGTATTCTGCAGTACCGCATGGCAGGTGCACAGTAACGCTAAAATGAATGTGGGTTATGAAGCACAAGGTATAACTGAGTAATCACCTAGGACATGCAGTCATTTATGACATTATTACACACCCTGGAGTGTGTTATTGCGCTTATAAAATGGTATTAAAAGTTAAGAAAAAGAAAGTATACTCTTAACCGTGATGTGGCAAGGCGAAATGAATTCATGATCATGTGACCAGCTTTGACCTATTAGATTGCTTGTATGAAACAAGCCATTTTATATTATATACCGCCAGATATCTGAACTCTCTGGGGGGAGTATGGACTCTGTGGTTAATTTTTTTTTTTTTTTTTTATTTAGCTTTTGTTGACCGGGTAAGTGCACTAGACAAATCCTGCCTATTTTCAGGCACGACCCGGGGGAGGGGGATACAGATGAATGCCAACTGACCTTGGACCAGATTAAGCTGTTGGTGGTATTTTTAGTGAATGAGGGAAATTTGGCCAGGACACCGGGGAAATTCCCCTACTCTTTTCGATAAGTGCCATGGGATCTTTAACATCCACCTGAACTACCACCAATCCAGGCAGATGGGACCTCGGTTTAACGTCTCATCCGAAAGACAGCACCTCAGAAATGCAGCACCCCTCTCATGCTGCATTACAGTGTCAGTACTGGGATATTATCCCAAGTGCCAGATGTGGGAACTGAACCCACAGCCCTCTGATCTCCCGGCCTCAGAGGCGAGTGTGCTACCTACTGAGCCACTGACACTGTGCTGAACTAGCCAAGCAACTCTACTGTTCATATATACAGTATATCTAAAGCTGTTTTTTCTCTGATGGTTATTTTAGGAATGGTCCTGATGTTGGCATACCAGGTGGTGGTTTGAAGTAGCCTGGAATACTATGGGGACAGTTGCAGCTCTCCCAACAAAGTTTTTCTTATCCAGGTCAGTGGAAACTCCAGTCCTCTTTATTGGGAACCCTTAAGTAACTCTGCTTATTTGATGCATTTCCTTTTCTTCTAGAAATGAGAACATCTCAACAGATATGCAAACATGTTAGACTGTAGTTTTGGTGGTGGAATTGTACTATAAATTCTGGTTCAACTGTTGCTCACCAAATGCAGGCCAAGCACATGTGATGTATCAACTAGAAAATAAATTACACTCTGCAGCTCCTCATTCCTGAAGGAGGACTCTTTTACAATCAGACTAACTAGTATAGATTACAGGGGAAGTAAACACTTCAGGGGTCACTCAAATTGTGAAATCACATGAAAAGATATGTCAAACAAGGTATCGAACCCCCTTGCAAGTATCAAGAGACCTGAGATATGAGTATCTAAATCACCTGCAAATCCAAACAAGACAGTAGTCATTTCAAGGAATCTTGAGACAGAAAGTGATGTCACATAGGGGGCAAGCTGTAATTAACAACACAGAGCTTGCCCTTCAATGACATCACTTTCTGTTTCAATGTTACATAAAATGGCTGCTGCTTTGTCTTGATTTACAGATTCTTTAGATATTCATATCCCAAGACTCCTGACACCTACAGGTAAGCCCACTACCTCACCTGAAAGATGTTTTGATGGGTTTTGAGTTTGAGTTCCCTGAAAAAACAAAATCCCATGCAACATTTACTTCCTCTTTAAGTTGGATCTTCTAATAAAGGAAGGGAAGGGATGAGGAAGACAAAATTACTCAATGTAGTAATGGATTTTTTTTTTAGAGTGTTTTTGTGAATCATACAAGCCCTCCATACCATTCCTTCTAGAGGGATTCCTCAGGTTAAGTCAGATCAAATGTTTTAAAAATGTTCTTGCTGGAATATTTTACAAGTTTAGACTTTGCAGATTTTACATTAGTCATATCGTGATTTGTTATGCCTGACTGCATTTCATGTCTTCATACATAGCATAGATTAAATGAATGGTCACTGCTCTCTTACGCTCTCCAGCTATAAATCTGCTGGTGAATGGTTGGGGGTGTAACCAAACTGCAGAGTTTTAACTTTAAATTATAAAGTTTGGAGTCTGGGGCAATATCTCACGGCTCAAATGAGGCAGTTTGTGTTACCCACAAAAGCCTCCTTTAGATGAAACATTATTACTATGAAGAGTCATTTTTATGGTTGCGTGCGAAGAGCCGTGCTGACGTATTGCTATAACATAGGAGGGGGATATGTGGGGTGGTACATCCTGCTCTGCATGGGGTCCTTACTTGGTGTTGGGGTGACTGAAATTTGTACGTACTGCCAGGTTGATTGGGTGTCATCATCATTTTGCACCACCCTGCAGACTCTGCAGAGGTGGGCAATCAACTCTGCCCTGCACATTTTGTGAAACACAGGATCCAGGCTGTCATGGCACTGAGCCTTCCCTACACTGAGGTTCCCCATGGCTATATGTACTCCATCCATGGCTTATGGGGCTGTTTAATGTCTACTTGGCCTCCTCCAAGAATTTTCATTTTCTGGTAACTGAGGGATATTTTCCTGATTGTATAAGACCCAATAGAAGACTTTGAATTGGTCTACAATTTTTCTACAGTCCATTACAAGGAAGTGGCTTCATTCCCTAGGTGGAGTCAGCACAACCCTGCTGGCTGTTTCTTTTCACAGCTGCCAAGCTAAGATTCACCGCACCCTGTTACCTGAATTGTAGAATCATTTACGGAAGTACCATAGTGTCCCTTCTATGTTAACATCAGGAAGCTTATTCAGGTAATTGATGCAGCCTTGCAGTGGTATACCCCCATGACAGTGACACCAACACAGTGACCTACATTACTATTGATGAAATCAACAGTTCTCTAACTCTTACTGTGTTGGTGCACCTGAGACAGGGGCACACTGTCTTCCGGTCCTGCACCCCCTACCCAAATCAACTCTGACTCAGAATTGATTATAATAAGTACAGTGGCCTGGGGGGGTGCAAATCTCCCCGATAGAAACACAGACGGAGAAATTCTGGATTTATGTCGACTACAACTTGTGGTCAACATAAATCCCATTGTTGTGATGCCAGTCGATGAAAATATTGTTGAACCGCATCGAGAGCCCTTTCAAAGCTTTTTACCTCATTTAATGTGATTTATGTTGTGCCTTAAGGTTAAAGAGCTGGTTTTCCAGGTGTAGATCCTTTTGCTGGTTGTTCTTGATGTTTGAGGCAAAATGTAGGGTGCATCCTATGGCCAACTGGAGGATCTGACCACAGATTTGATTACTAGGTCTAGAATCACAAGGACATGATCTGAGAGAGTCATGTTCTTAATCGTGCAGGAGTCCACAGCTGGGACCCAGGTAGCCAGCACCAGGATGTAGTCTAGGCATGAACAGCCTTGGTGTCATGCTGACCAGCATGTATATTCTTTGACCCTGGTCTGGCGGAAGCACCAGATTTAAACTAACCTTGTTTCCCATGCAAGGCACTTGACATTAACTTAACTTTGCAGTAACGCACAACCCATCCCTAATCTATCCAGGGCTGGGCGTTTAACTCCATTAAAGTCTCCCCCAACAGTAGTCTCCTGGAGGAGGAGCCATTGAGATAAGAGTGCCCTTTAAGAATGCAATGTTCTTATCTTGAATGGGAGCATATATGTTAAGGATGCATGGTGAGGTTCTGTACCTGCTCTCTGGATTTTGTTTAACTTCTGGAATTTCAGGACAGTTCTTGAGGATTAATATGGCCACTCCTCTACATCCTCTACAGAGGGGCTGTGTTGTGTGGGAGAAGTGGACCCCATCCACCCACACTCTCCTTACATACACATGCTCAATGTGATTAAGGTGGTTCTCCTGAAGGAATGTGACAATTGCTTTCTGCTGTTGCAACTCTTTCAATCTCCGGGCTCACTTGATGGGCATATTTATATCCCTTACATTGAGTGTTATTTTACGTCCCTCAGCTATAACCAGTTATGAGAGTTCAGGACCCATCAAACTGCGTGCAGTTCTGGAGACCCAATCTCCGAAAAGACACAGACAGGATGGAAGCTGTCAAGAGGAAGGCAACTAAAATGGTGCAGGGTCTGCACTGGAAGACATATGAAGAGAGACTTAAGGAGCTTAATATGTATAGCCTCGAGGAAAGGAGTGAGAGGTGGACATGATAGAAACTTTCAAGTACCTCAAGGAATCAACAAAGTCAAGAGGGTACCATCTTTCAAAAACAGGTGTGCAAGAACAAGGGGCACAATTTGAAGATTGAAGGAAGTACTCAGAGGTAATTTAAGGAAGTATTTTTCACAGAGAGGGTTGTGGATGTATGGAACGCCTTCCAGAGGAGGTTGTGGAGTCAAAAACAGTGGTGGAATTCAAGCATGCATGGGACAGTCATAAGGCAATTCTAGGGGGTGGGGGTAGGAAGAAGTAGGCTGCTGGTTAACTAGGATCTGCAGCTTATCCATCAGGTAGGGAAATGGGCAGACTGGGTGGGCCAAGCAGTCCTTATCTGCCATCAAATTCTATGTTCCTATGTTACCTCTACCTTGTACGTCCTGTCCCTTTGGAAAGCCACACTGAAAGATAGCAATATGGCTTGCACAGACCAAAACAAACCGCGGCTGGTGACACTACCCTGAGAGTGAGCAATTTCAAATGGCAGCAGTACTGCCTGGCCCTGGCTATAGATGTTGGATGAGGGAATCTTAATGCACCTATAGTGCATAATGTGCAGCCCTTCAGCAATAAACCTCCCAGCTGCTAGAAAAGTGAACACCTCTCTCCCATCTTCTGTGTTACACTGTTACAACAACCCCCCCGCCATGTTGTAGTGGGAGGAATGCCACTACTGGGATACATCACCTCAAAGTCTGGGCACTCTTCCCTTCAGCAGCCCCAGCCCTCACCAATGGCATCATGGGCTGGGGCAGCACAGCACTTGGACTCCTGGGTCCATTGTGACCAGTGGGTCATGTCCATGGTGTGCACAGTGGGTTACAGCAGGGTCCCAGTAGCCATAACCTGCTCCAGTACTCTGCACCCGTGTACAACACTAAACTTAGTGAATATGAGTGTAGTGCTGACATGTCTCACTCCCACCCCCAGCACATTGCAGTTCACATGGCCGGGGGATCAGGCACGTAGCTATTGTGCATCCCGTTGGTGAATGTCACATGGACACCACTCTGTGTTTATGTGGCCCGGTTTATGTGGCCATTGGCATCATGCATAGGTCCCAATAGTTGATGCTTCCATCCATGAACCACTGTTTTTTAAACCAGGAAGTAGGCACCAGTTTTTGTGTTTACTTGCACACATGTGCACAACTCATGCCAAAAAAGACATCTTGTGACAGTACCACATTTCAGAGTTGTATCAGTGTTGTGGCCAATGCAGCAGATGCTTTACAGGGCACATCCCTCAGCCACCAATCAAGGGAGAAGCTGCTGATGAAAGCAGCTTCCAAGAGAGCCAAGGAGTTGAAACCAATCTAACGCTGTAATCACGCACAGTTTAGTCACTGCAGAGGCATCTCCCCCCTTCCTCACAACCATGTCAGCTCCTGACACCCAGCACTCTGTCCCTGGTCCTCACTCCACCAACAACTGGTCTGTTCTGTGTGCCTTTTCTGGTGAAACAAGTAATGAGCTGTGTCTCCTGTCACATGCCACATACTCCAAGGAAAACCAACATCAGGGTGCCTAATCCCCATGTCAGCATGTTTTCCCTTCCTCACTCCATTAATGTGGCACGCTGGAAACCCACCCCAGTGTGCCAAAATGTTTCAGACAGTAGGATGCCCACTCCTGGTGTCAGATGTGCCCCCCCCCCCAGAAAATGGTAGTCACTGGGGCAGTCAGCGTTCGATTTTTCAAGTATTGAAGAGCAGCTGGGATGGCACATGGTCTCCAACCCTCCCAGAGGACACTCTGCTAAGTAACCTTAGATCAGCCCAGGCTGGTCCAATGATACTTAAAAATTTACACTCTGGAAGGGTTCTGAGAATCCCCAGTTAGTGGATTTGGCAGGACCCTTTCTTCTGTGACTGGACTGGTATCAAACTCCCTATCCAGAGTGCTTCTATTGTTTGGGTTAGGTACCTCCCTCCTCTTCTTTTAAATACTGAGCAGAAGTATTCAGTATCCCTGCTTTTTCACCATCACCCTCTGCTTATCCCACCCTTCCTTTTTTGGAACCTCACTATCCCTTCTTTGGTCTACTTTTGCTCCCTAATGTACCTATGGTTTTATGCCCCTTCTTAAATGAGTTGGCTATCTTTTCCTTGATTTGGGCCTTTGCTATTCTGGCTGCCTTCCCTGCTTTCTTCTGTTTTATCTTGTACAGTTCTATGTCCTGCTCCTTCTGTGTTTCCTCATGCAGTACTTCCTGAATGCTATATTTTCCTCCCTAACCTTCCCTGCCATATCTTTTGAGAACCATAGTGGTTTTTCCTTTGTTTAGTTTTGTTTATTTGCTTAACACAAAGGTTTGTTGGCTCTGTGATGGCAGTTCTGATTTTTCCCAATTGTGCTTCTACCTGTCCTTCATGCCTATTTGATAGTGCTTTTTTGAGGTACTCTCCCATTTTGCCAAATGCAGCTCTCCTAAAGTCCAATACCCTTGCTTTTGTATGGCTTGACTCTACAGCTGTGTTTATCGTGAATCACACTGTTTGGTGGTTGCTTATTCCCAGATGGCTATCCACTTCTAAATCTGAGATCCTCTCTCCATCCCTATTTGAGAGTACCAGGTCTAAGATTGCTTCCTCCACAGTGAGTTCCAGCACTAGCTGTCTGAGGCATACCCCCCTGTTGGGGCATCGAGAATGACCCTGCTCCTGGATGTGACTGCATCAGTGGTCCTCCAGTTAACCTCTGGCATATTCAGGTCCCCATGAATGATGATGCTACCCTTTTCTGCCATTCTAAGGATGCCTTCTATCATTTCCTTGTTCATTTCTCCCCTGAGACGGGGTCTGTATGCAACCCTGTGTGGATTGTAGTGCCATTTCCTGTCTCCCGGGTGACCCACAGCTCCCTCCTCCCTGTTTACCCATTAGTTTCATTGCTTTGATCTTACATCGAGGGCTAATCCTCCTTTTATTCTCCCTGTTTCTCCTGTAGATTGTCTACCCTGGTATGCTGACATCCCAGTCATAGTTCTTTCTGTATCAGTCATATATAAAAGTCCCACATTCCCTGAAATGGAAATGTTTCAGTATTTGGTGTGTTTCTTGTTCCCTGAACCCAAGTTTTTGTCCAATCCAGTATGCTTTGGACTCCCTTCTATCCCCTTCTAACTCTGACCTGAAATAAGGTACATCTCTCAGCTGTTTTTACTTTTAATGTCTGGAGGGCAAGACTGTGCAGTAACTGGAGGTGTCACATAGATTCCTATAAGGTATACATAACCACACTACTCACAGGTGAGGACATTCTGGTATGTTTCCAAAGTGTACTGTTTATTCCGACATATGAGGTTAATTCAGCAAAAAAAAAAGAAACGCCAAGGCTGAGAACACCATCCTGACATTTCATGTGTTGTTCACAAGCTTTATCAAGAGATCTTTTGATAAAGGGCCTTGTTAGTTGAGGGGTAGCCTTGATTCATTTGGAATGGGCATCTAAAATATAAAAAAACTAAGCTAAAAAAGGCCCCATTACTGTCTATGGAGCCTGCCCCTATGCTCTCCATATTCTTATATCACACAGTGTGCTATGAGGGAAGCGCTCAGCAAAAGGAATTGGAAGGGATTGGTGGCTTATCTCCAGGGAGTCAAAATACAGTCTCTTCCCTCCCTAAATGAAGTCAACTATGGATTCAAGTTTATCCCTCAGTCAAATTGGCGGCAGGTAGGGTTCCTTCACAGATTCTATGGGGTGAGTTGAAAAAAGAGCAGGAACAGTGTTCTTTAACTGAATCAAATTATAATAGTGACTATATAAAAGCTTCAGTTTTGCCACCTAGAATTAGCTTTGCTGTCCTCTAGTGTTCCCTAAAGTCTAAGATCTGTGTGCATTGCATGCTAGTTCATCTAATCACAAGAATGGTGATGTCAAACAACTGATTTTCAGAAAGAGCTGAGAATATGAAAAAAACATGAGGCAGCCACATTTAAAGGAGATCTTTAGTTATTTTTAATTAAAAAATGTATTAACCCAGATTCAGAATGGAGAAGAGTCCATTTTGTTGCACAGTTAAAATGAGTTATCCATAATGGAACAAATATGTAGAGATACAAAATGTATGCCATAACATGGACTGATAGCATTACTGCTGCACTGGTGGTCTGGCTATCACTTGGGATGCCGATGACCCGAGTTCAGGAGCAAACGCAGGGTCGCCAGAGAGCCAGCCAGGGGGAGAAGGCTCAGCATCATATAAACTGCTCACCATCTCTGGGGAGGGAGGGATCCAGAGCCCAACAATATACCAACCCCCTACCAATGGTTACGGATGGGTAATCATGGGACCAGCATGGTGGGTGGGATTGGTGAGGCGGCAAATGTCTGCAGGACAGACAAGAGAGTGCCCAACTGTGCACTGACGTCATTGCCCATCCAACTCCTCCAGGGGTCACCTTAAGCTAGAATATTCCTTGGCCAAGTGGAAGGATGTTGAGATCCCTGCCAGTGCCACCTCTGCTGTCAAATGAGCTATCGACTACTGGATTTGCATCTTTATCCTCTCCCTTTTTTTAGGCCAAGGGAGGCCTGTGGTGGAGGCAAGCCACCATCTCCTGGACCACCAGTGAGTTTGGGGGGTGGGGCAGCACCAGGGGGTGAACCTGAATGGGAACCAGTGGGGCAGATATGTGGTACATCACTAGGGGAACTGGGAAAAATAAGCAAAATAATACATGAATGGCAGCTTGAAGTGACTTGTCTGAGATTATACATTAAGGCAGTGGCAGGATTCAGACCCAAGATCTCCTGGTACACAGTTGTGTACAGTAGCATATATAGCACCATTTACATGGCTGTTACCTGAAATAAGTACTGTCATGCACTCTGGTGCGGCTGACATCTTCTGCAGGGATCGATTTGTGTTTAGAAGGGACCTCAGCACTGTTGCAAACAATGCTTGAGATGGGACGTAAGTGCAGAGGGGGAGGTCATCAGCTGGGTGATTCAGAGCAAGCAGTGCTGCCTTTTCACATGGTTGCTATCACTGCTTCCTCCAGAACAAATCTCTAGCTCTGCAGTGGCTCTGGGAGAGAAGCGAGGAAAAATTTATCATGATCAGGTACGCGTACACATTGCTGCATTTGCACCATAGCAACTGAGTGCTTGGGTAGTACAATTGTAATCATGTAAACAGGTTTTATATTATACTTTCTGAGACTTGGCATCTCAGTTGTGCTGTTTGTGAAAGATCAAGACTCATTTTAACAAAAATAAGGAATGAATCTGTTTTTGGCATTGCATGGGGTAGTATTGTTACTGCAACACTTCTCTTTTTGTTACTGATTTATTTATTACTTTTTTAAGGCTATTCAACATGAGAAGACATGGCAGATGTAGTACTCGCACCTTCAATTATTCTGGGCGATGCCTTCAACATCATGTGCTTCAGTGAGAGCTTCAGAAGCAATGCAAGGTGCCCTCCACTATGGCCTCAGTTCCAGATGAGCTGTTAGGAAGAGATTCCTACTGGGGTATGTATACATTTAGATTTAAAATCCATAACTGGAACTGTGTGGTAACTTACCTGGTGTAATTCTGAGACGGTCTGTTGTTGCTAAAAATCAGGTGTTAAATTAGGTAAGAACCTACAGGAAATGAAAATGACGTACCTACCGTAATTATGATCTTTCTGTGTATCTTCACCATTCATCATAGATGGGGTACTGGCCGGAGATCAGGACCCCGAAGGAGCCATTTTTATTTTTTTTAAAAAGGATAGGCAAAGCTGATGCAGCATCAGCTCTGCCCTCGAGGCCGACATACTACATGGCGCTCGAGGATTAGCCATTAGGCTGTGTCAACTCTGCCTGCCTACCAGTTCTGAGTCACCGGAGAGGTAAGAGGAAGGGATGTAGGCTGGGACAAGAGTCTCCAAGGGACAGAAAAAGGAAGAGAAAACTGAACTAAAAGGAGAAATAACGACTGAGAGGACAGCACAGAAGAAGTAAGACTAAGGGGACTGGGTAGGGGCCCCAATCTCTGGAAATGGAAGAAGGGAGGGAAGGGAGAAAATTTAGGAGAGAGAGTGAGAGGTAACAGGATCCAGGACCCTTGTCCGTCACCAGACTGTATAGGAACTGCAAGGAGTAGCAAAGCTCTCTTGCCAGAATTCAAGGCACAGAATAACTGGCAATACTCCTAAAGCAGAGTCGGCTATCCTGGAGAAGGACAGGTACAGTGACTCAGTACTCTCTCTAAAGGTATTTGTTGAAAAAAGGGAACTTTTTTTTGTTAGATGGATAACAGAAGGAGGGCAACCACCAGCCCCACCTGCACGGGGTGAAGATATGTAGTAGAAGGAGTGCCACTCGAACTGTACCCCTTAGAGAAGAAACCGCTCCCCCATGTGTCCCAACTTTATCCCGCTCAAGAGAGGGGTAGGCACAGAGGGAGGAGGATCCAGAGACTGGAGCCCCAAGAGGGATGGTGGGAGGGATTGTGATGAATGGTGAAGATACACAGAAAGATCATAATTACGGTAGGTACATAATTTTCATATCTTATCTGTGTCAGTCTTCACCATTCATCACAGATGGGTGAGGACCAAGCCCCTGAAAGGGTTTAATTATTAACTCAAGGGACAGAGTCCTTAGCCCCAGTGGGTGACACACTATGGGAACCTTCAAGGCCTGGAGAGGCCCGAGAGGGGAGAGCGAGACGGGGTCCCCTGAGGGGAAGGAAGATGCCCCGACAGACGCTGCCTCGCCCCCATGGGAAAAGAGATTGGTTCCCTGGTGAGCTGGAGCAACCACCCACGATGGCCAAGGGTGACAACCGGAAAGGCGGCCATGCCGATATCCTGGTGCAGATCGCTGTCCCTATGACCCTGGTAGTTACCACATTGGCATCGAAGATGCCCTTGCTGGTGCCTTGCTAGCTACAGACCACGTGCAGAGAGGCGATGGCTTGCCTGGGTTGCTCCGAGTCAGGCAAAGCAGCTAGGATCTGACCTAGCGCCGACCACAAGAACCTGTTGTAGGCTGCATAGTGGGCCTGATGAGCTGAGATGGAGAGAAGCAACCGTGCCGAGTAGAAAGTCCTCCTCCCCCAGAAGTCAAAATCCAAGGAGTCCTGATCTGGGGGCCAGTCACGGTGGATGGCGCAAAGCCAGTCAAGATTGTCCAGGTGCATCAATCCGGACTGTGGATGAGGCATGGAGCCTGGAGAAACCGGGGGAGCGCAATACCTCTGGCTGAGGTCCCTAGGGGAAGGAACTCCAGAGAAGGGCCTCTGCCAGAATCTCATGGACGCCTCCCGAAAGGGAGCAGGCCAGGGGGGCACCACAAGGGTGGCCGCACCAAAATCGCCTAGAAAGGTGTGCACCGCATGCTCTGGATTGCTCACGGACAGGGGAGAAAGGTGAAGGTCCTCCAACATCCTCACGAGGAAACACTGATACTCGGAGAGATCAGCGGCAGGAGAGATGTGGACAGATGGTTCCTCTCCCCCAGAAGAGGGAGATGAGGAGCTGGAGGTCACCATGTGTTCCGAGGGTGGCTGCTCGGGGGAGGTTGAAAAACCTGACTGTCCATGGCCCTAACGTGGGCAGGGAACTGAGAAGCCACTACTCTGAACTGCTCCCAGGTGAGAGGCCCAGTAGGACTAAGAATGCCTGGGAGCTTGGAGAATGCAGCAAAGAGGTAGGGGCAGAGCAGAGGGAAGAATCGCTGACCTCTGGCAGGGCTAGGAGGGACCATGGACACCTGAGCAGGGTGTCCAGAAGACTCAAGAGCTGACAGCTGTACAACCACTTGGTACTGCCTAAGCTGCGCCCAGAAGAACTCCTCCATGAGGTTACTGGGCTGTATATGTCCAGAAGGACGGTCCTCTGCCTCCAAAGAATGGGACCCCTCAAGGAACGGAGGGAAGGAGAAGTCTGCACAGCTTGGCCCAGGCCCGGCTGGGACCCCAGAGAAAGGCCGACGCTGACCCCACTCCCTCGACCCTCAGAGTCTGAGAGGGTCCTGGTCCTCGAGAGGGCCAGCCTAGGTAGCTGGCAGCTCTGGGTTGCCCCCAAAGGGGAGACCCAGGGAGCAGCACCCTCTCCCCGTACACTTCCCGATGGGCCTCAAGGATGGGCGATCAAGACACACTACGGGAGGGGGTACCACCACCGAGAACCCCCCCAGGCTAGGTTGCATGGCTATGGTGGCATGCACCATAGCCTGCTGGTCAGTACCACTGACCCCAACCTCGGGAGGAACCTGATGCTCCTCAGAAGGGGGCTGACTGCGACTCATTGTGGAGACCACCAGTTCGCCCTCCTCCACAGGCAACCCCGAAGGGTGTGACTGCTCGTCCAACTCCGAGCCAGACTCCGAAGAGGTAGAGTCCAAGGCCCTAAGCCAAACGGTAGAAGGACGAGGGAAGGCGACCCTTCCGAAGGGCCCAGAAGTTGCAGCAGTGGCTGAAGCAGCACCCATGCCCTCCACAGTCCCGCAGGTGGGGCCTGAAGAAAGCGGCAGGGCAGCTCGGACCAAAGGTCAAGAGCTAGGGCCAGCCGCGGTGCCGTCAAGTCCACCGGCACCGGGGGTGGTACCAGGAACAGAGACGGTGAAGACGGCAGCCCCAGCAACAGCCTCGGTACCGATGACACCACCAGGCCCCTCAGCGCTGTGAGCAGCACCGAAGACTGAAGCGGCGCCGACTGCTCCGAAGGCGAGCTTGCGCTGATGACACCGCTCGGCCCCCCGGCGCTGCGAGTGGCACTGAGGACTGAAGCGGCTCTGAAGGTGGACCCGGCACCAAAACGCACCGTCAGGTTCTCCGGTGCTGCGAGCGGCACCGAGAGCAGCAGCGTCGCTGAAGGCGGCACCGACAGATGACTTCGAAGGTCCCACGGCGCCATGCTCAACTTCAGCGCTGAAGACAGCACCGAGGCAAGACACAGCAAAGGTGACGCTGGATCCAGGGTTGCCATGCCACGAGCAGCACCGAGAGGGCCCACGGCATCGGCGAACGGCGCGATAGCCCGACGGCACCTAGGACGGTGCCGACCGCCTTCCGGACCAGAAGCAACACTGGGTAGCTCTTCACCCCAAAAGGGCCACTGCCATAGTAGCGCCTCCCGCCCCGCCTCCCGGACGGGCCTCCTGCACCACGGGAGAGCCTCGACCAAGGCTAGGCTACGGAAGTCGAGGCCCTTCCTCCTCGGGTCCGTAGAGAATCAGGAGGGACCTGGAGGAAAGGCTGAGAGAGCGTGGTTTGGTCCGGATGAGTGTGAACCCTACCCCCGAAAGTCAGCGGAGCTCACCCTACTTTAAATGCGCTCTGTTCGAGGACGCAGCAGTCCATGGAGAAGCAGGCATCGCACGAGTCCATGTCGTGAAGTGGGCCAAGACACGCAAGACACAGGTCATGCTGGTCAGTAGTGGAGAAACTGCGGCTGCACGGGCACAGACACATAGGGGGCCGCCCTGCCTTCGAAAATTTCTTGCCCTCTGACTGTGATATGACCTACGGGGGAAAAAAACCCACCAAAATAGACTCGACGTTGCTTAAACTTTAAAATAAAAGGAAAGATCTTACCCGACATCGAGTGGAGGCAGAACCCAGAACTAGCAGGATGACCAATGGACTATCGACGAACAACACGAAGTCGAAGGCCTAAAGTTTTGAAATCTCTTCAACGGCTTCCCACAAGGTGACCTCAATGGCGGGAGACGAAGAACTGGTAGGCAGGCGGAGTCGACGAGCTTAACGGCTAATCCTCGGTGCCACGTAATGCATTGGCCTCGAGGGCAGCGCCGGATGCTGCTTATCCTTTAAAAAAAAAGGTTCTACAGGGTCCTGATCTCCGGCCAGTACCCATTTGTGATGAATAGTGAAGACTGACACAGATAAGATCTATATTATTCAATTAACAAGAGTCTTTCTGAACATAAATGCAAACATGTTAACAGTGTTTTGAGCATCCTAGGCAAAGATTTGATTAAGTGTTCCACATTTTGTTAATTTGTTGCACATTTTGAGAGGCAATGTTCCATATTTGGGGACAAAAGGTTGAGAGGTATACTTAGAATCATCTTTCATCCTTTGTCCTTACTGCAGGTCATGCCTCTACAAACATGGGAGATTTTCTGGTGGGCGCGCCTCAGAGGCGGATTCAGAAGTCCTATAGATCGGAAGCTGAAGTCAGGTAAAAAATAAATAAATAATAGGCTATGGGTCTGGTGGGCAGCTTAGGTCCCCAGAAATTTTTAACATTTTGGTGCATTCTAGTGCATTTTGAGGGTACTTCTAATGCAATTTCTACTCATTTCCTCCCTCTCCATGCTTTGTTAATTGCATCCTAGCGCCATCCCCAGAGTCCCCATAGTTCACATGACAATATGTTGCCCAAAATACCCTTCCACCCCAAAAACACAAAATACCAAAAGACTGCAACTGGGCAGCAGCAGCACATCTGAAACACATAAAAATGAGAAAAGTCGAGAGAGATTTGGTGATAGACAAATTAATGACAATCCAAGTAAACAAGTTCACAAATGTCACTCACTCAAACACATTATAACATTATCATAAAGCCAACCCATCCCAGTTTGTCCTGCAGTACAGATTAACGTATCCCCCAACCTTATCTCAGCAAAAAATAAAAAAAAATACAACTACAGAAATATGGAAACAAAGTCATTTTGCTATCTAGTTTCTGAAAATATAATTTCAAGTCTGTTTGCTATTTTTGCAAAACATATTTTATTCTATAGAACAATTTATTCCAAAGAAAATACATTTTTAAATAAATAAAATATTTGTTATTGTTTTAAAATATCCTTTACTGGGATAACCCCATGGTATGAGACATCTCATTTTTATGTTTGCTTGCACACATGTGCAAGAAACATAGTGCCATCATCTGAGTTTTTCAGAGGTGTGTCAGCATCTTCCAATTCAGTCAGTGTGTTTGCAGGCATGGTCACAGTTCTCCAATCACTGCTGAAGCTGTCTATGACAGCAGTTGAAAATGCAGTGGCATACAGTTGAAAGAGGGAGCTACGTATCAGTGAGCAGCTCCTCCTCTCCCTCACACACACACACAGATATTCAAATTACGTACTTACTGTAATTATGATCTTTCTGTGTATTTTCACCATTCATCACAAATGGGGGTACTGGCTGGAGATCAGGACCCCGCGGGAGCCTTTTTTTTTTTTTTTTAAAAGGATAGGCGGAGCCGACGAGCATCGTGCCACCGAGGCCAACATACTACGTGGCGCCAAGGATTAGCCAGGTTAGGGCCAATCTCCCTGCCTACCAGTTCTGAGTCACCGAGAGATAAGAGGAAGGGATGGAGGGTGGACAAGAGAGTCCAAGGGACAGAAAAAGGAAGAGAAAACTGAACTAAAGGAGAAATAACGACTGAGAGGACAGCATAGAAGAAGTAAGACTATGGGATTGGGTAGGGGCCCCAATCTCTGGAAACAGAAGAAGGGAGGGAAGGGAGGAGAGAGAATTTAGGAGAGAGTGAGAGGTAACAAGGATCCAGGACCCTTGTCCGTCACCAGACTGTATAGGAACTGCAAAGAGTTAGCAAAGCTCTTTGCCAGAATTCAAGGAACAGAATAACTGGCAATACCCCAAAAGCAGAGTCGGCTATTCTGGAGAAGGACAGGGTACAGGGACCCAGCACTCTCTCTTCAAGGAAATATTTGGTGAAAAAAAGGGGAATTTTTTTTTTTTTAATAAGATGGATAACAGAAGGAGGGCAACTACCAGCTCCCACCCTGTAGGGGTGAAGATATGTAGAAGAGAAGGGGTGCCACTCGAACTATACCCCTTAGGGAAAAAACTGCCCCCCTCACGTGTGTCCCAACTAATCTCACTCAAGCAAGGGTGCCGGAAGACGGCAAAAGCTGAGGGGCTGAGAATGAGAGGAACTTTTCCTATACTGGTTTTACCATAAAGAAATAGAAAGTGGAAGGCTACTGCCCTTTCGCCCAGTGTTTCCAGCACCTATGCAGGAAGCAAGGAAGGCACAGAGGGGAGGAGGATTCCAGACTGAGCCCCAAGGGGGATGGTGGAGGATTGTAGATGAATGGTGAAGATACACAGAAAGATCATATTACGGTAAGCATGCACTTGAATATCTTATCTGTGCTGTCTTCACCATTCATCACAGATGGGTGAGTACTCAAGCCCCTCAAGGGGTTGATTAATTGCACCCTAAGGGACAGTGTCCCTTAGCCCTCGGTGGGTGACACACTAAGGGGAGGAACCTTCTGGGCCTGAAAAGGCCCAAGAGTGGGAATAGCGAGACGGGGTTCCCCCAGAGGGGGAAGGGATTTGCCCCGACAAGCATCGTCTCGCCCTACGGAAAAAAGATATAGGTTCCCTGGTGAGCGGAGCAAATCACCCTACACCGGGCCAAGGGTGACAACCGGGAGAGGCGAAGCCATGCCGATCTTCTGGTGCAGATCGCTGTCCCTACGACCCTGGTAGCTAACTCATTGGCGTCGTAAGATGCTCCTGCTTGCGCCCCTTGCTAGCTCCAGGCCACGTGCAGAGAGAGCAATGGCTTGCCTGGTTTGCTCGAGTCAGGCAGGAGCGCGGTTAGGAACTGACCTAGCGCTTGACCACAAGTACCTATATAGGCAGCGAGTGGGCCTGATGCGCAGAAATGGAGAAAAGCAGCGGCCGAGTAGAAAGTCCTCCTCCACCAGAAATCAAAATCCAAGGAGTCCTGATCTGGGGGCCGGTCATGGTGGAGGGTGCGAAGCCTGTCAGGAGTGTCCAGGTGTGTCAATCCAGACTGCGGATGAGGCAAGGAGCCCGGAGACTCCGGGGGAGCACAATACCTCTGGCAGAGGTCCCTAGGGGCAGGGACTCCAGAGAAGGGCCTCTGCCAGAAACGCATGGACGCCTCCCAAAAGGGAGCGGGCAAAGGCGGCACCACGAGAGTGGCTGACCCAAAATTGCCTAGAAAGGCGGGCGCCACATGCTCCAGGTTGCTAACAGAAGAGGGGAAAGGTGAAGGTCATCCATCATCCTCACAAGGATCAGCAGCAGGAGAGATGTGGACAGAAGGTTCCTCTCCCCCAGAAGAGGGGGATGAGGAGCTGGAGGCCACCATAGGTTCGGAGGATGGCTGCTCAGGGGGAGGTTGAAAAACCTGGCTGTCCAAGGCCCTAAGGTAGGCAGGGAATCAAGCAGCCACCGCTCTGAACTGTTCCCAGGTGAGAGGCCCGCTAGGACCAAGGATACCTGGGAACACAGGAGAAGGCGGCAGAGGGAAGTGGACAGAGCCGAGAGAAAAAGTTGACTGACCTCTGCCAGGGCTAAGGAGCGGACCATGGACTCCCACGGGAGGAGTCCTGGATGACTCCGCAGTCGACAGCTGCACAACCACTTCGGTACTGCCTAGACTGCGCCCAGAAAATCCGCCAAGGAGGCGACTGGGGCTGGTAAGGGTCCAGAAGGACGGTCCCCTGCCTCAAAAGAATGGGACCTCTCCAGGAACCCGAAGGGGAAGGGCAGAAATCCGCACTGCCCGGCTCCGTCCAGGGCCCAGGTGGTGCCCAGAGAAGGTCCGGTGCGCTGACTCACACTCCTCGCCCTTCAGAGTCCGAAAGGGTCCTAGCCTCAAGTGGCCAGCCTAGACAGCTCAGTACCCAGGGCTCTCCAAGTGGCAATCCCAGAAGGAGTACCCTCCTTCCTGTGGCCCTCTCGATAGGCCCCAAAGTTGGGCGACCAAGAGACATCACAGTAAGGGGTGCCACCACAGAGGGATCAAGGAACCCCCCAAGGCCAGGCTGCAAGTCGATGATGGCACGCACCACAGCCTGCTGGTCAATACCACTGACCCTAGCGGGAGCCCGACTCACCTCGGAGGGGGGCTGGCTGAGACCCGAAGAGGAAACCACCAGCTTGTCCTCCCTTGCAGACATCCCTGAAGGGTGTGACTGCCCATTTGACTCCAAGCTGGACTCCGACTCAAGAGGAAGAGTCCGAGGCCCTAAGCCAAATAGTAGGGGGTCGGGAAGGACACTTCCTCGGGGGGCCCAGAGCCAAAGTGATCCCCGCCTATCTCCACAAGCACCGCGAAGCGGTGCCAGCAGAAGGTGGCAGGGCAGCCTGGCCAGGGTTGCTGCAGCACCATCAGGTCCACCGATGCCAGGAAGGCACCTGGGACAGGGACGGCGCCAGCAGAAACCCAGCTACCGGAGCCGATGACGCCACTAGGCCGCCGTGAGCGGCACCGAGGACCAAGGTGGATCAACGACCTGAAGGACTTGGCTCCAACCACGGCATCTACATCGGTGCCGTGAGTGGACCGGAGTCCCAACGGCGTCACACACGGCGCCAACGGACGGATAACCGGGGTTCTACAGTGTTATGCGTTTTAACCTCGGCGCTGCCTCAGCGCCGCTGAGGTGAGATATAGCAAGGCGACGATGCCGGCGGTGGTTTCATGGCACCGCAAGCAGCGCTGGCACCGCGGACAGCGCCGACGGTCGGGTCGGCGCTGACGCCGACACTGGGGTGCGTCCTGGCGGCACCATGAACTGCACTGAAGGCCCCAACGGCATCCAAACCGGGAGGCATTGACCCGGCCCAGCGGACCACGGAGCGACACTAGGGAGCCACCCACTGAAGGGTGACTGCCGGATAGCGCCTCCCGCCCGCCTCCCGGGAAAGCGGGACGGGCCTCCTGCGCTGCGGAAGGAGCCCTCGCCACGCTAGGCTAGAAGAGGCAGAGGCTCCTCCTGCCCGTATAGAACCGGAGGGGACCTGGAGGAAAGGCCGAGAACGCGGCTTGGCCCGGTGGGCGCCTACCCCTCAAGGTCGGGTGGAATCACCCGATCTTGAACGCTGCTCTAAACCCCGCTGTTCATCGAGTAGCAGGCGCCGACAAATCCATGTCGGGTAACGGGCCAAGGCACGAAAGACACTGGTCATGTTGGTCGGTGACGGAGTACTTGCAGCCGCACTGGCACCGACGCATAGGGGGCCGCCCCGTCTTCTGGATTTCTTGCCCTCCGACCGCGACATGACCTACAGAGAAAAAAACACCAAAAACAGAGACTCAACGCCGCTTAAACAGTAAAATAAGGAAAGATCTTACCGGCTACGTCAAATGGAGGCAAACACAGAACTAGTAGACTGACGACTAGAGACGCAGGCTTCAAGGCCTAAAATTTCTGAAAAAACACGCTTCTTCAGGCTTCCCACAAGGCGACCTCGACGGCGGAGACGAAGAACTGGTAGGCAGGTGGAGTTGACCCAGCCTAACGGCTAATCCTCGAGTGCCACGTAGTATGTCGGCCTCGAGGGCGGTGCCGATGCTGCTTCGGCTCCGCCTATCCTTTTTTAAAAAAAAAAAAGGCTCCCGCGGGGTCCTGATCTCCGGCCAGTACCCCCATTTGTGATGAATGGTGAAGACTGACATAGATAAGATCAACTGTGTCTGTTGCCTGATAGGATGGTGTAGTCGTGTCTAGCTTAGAGAGACAAGCCACACATCATTACTTTAATAAACTGTTCCCTGCCAAAGCAGCACCACCAAAATGTGTGGGGTGCCTAACAGTCCTCACACATGCCAGTTCTCCAAAGCACACCTTCATGGACTTCATGGGTTCTACTCCTCCAGAAGAAAAATACCTCAGCATTTGATATGAAAACTCAGACTTCATTGTATGTGTAATTCCAAGCATTTTCTCTTACTAGACTCTGTCAATGTGAACTCCCTGCTGCTAAAACCTATGCAAATGAACTTAAGCGTACTGTACTACCTGCAGCTGAAGCAAAGAACTGCCAGAATGCACAAAGGAGAACATACTGCTATGCATTTCAGCAGCAGCCAGTGAGGAAGGTTTTCATGACTAAAGCACTTTAATGCGCTTTTTAGTGCAGTCATATACACACCCCTGTGTGGTAGTTCACTAAACTGCGCACTTAGTCTGGTAATGCAGCTTCAAAATATTTTTTTTTTCTCTGAATTGCAGTGAGCTGGCATTTAGATAGAATCACACAGCTCTTTCTCATATCAGATGCTCAATGAAGTCACATCACCTTGTGACCCTAAACATCTTAGGGTTGGACATGTGCCCTAACAAAATAGTGAAAAGTAGGCATAGAAAAAGAAAACACAAATTCAACCGTAGCTCACAATCAAATCCACCCTTTTCAACAGTGAATCTGAAGCCGCCTAACAGCCCACCCCTGGGTGCTCATGCACTCCCTGCACCCGCACAACATATGACCGACGGGGTGCTGTTGCATTTTATTTCATAATTTCCTGATCCCGTTACTGCCACCATACTGATACAGTAATACTTTTTATGGCTCGAAAACTGCTTGACATTAGCTGAATTATAAATGGCATCCCTGTTTGACGCTGTGGTGCGGAATATGGTGGTGCTCAAATTTTAAGCCAAGTATTACATGCAGATATGTTGTTACTGACTCATGTCACTTACCATTTTATACATCTATTGATTTTTCAATTCACTTTTGCTGACAAATGTTGATCGAGGGATTCTGGTGTCACAATTCAGTTCAGCGACGTGTAACATCTTAGTGCAGATGCTAAGTAACTGTTTTAAATGCTGAAAAGTTAACAGCGATGAAAGTGCATGAACTTCTTCTTCTGTGTCTGGAGCTATAGTGGTGTTATTGGCAAGTGCATGTCCCTTTGCTCCAGATCTATCAGTGAGATGTCTATTCTGTGCAATGGACAGTGGCTGAATGTTATCAGCTGACAGTATTCATTTCATTATCAAAAGATAAATATTCAGGGCTTTGCAAATGCAACTTTGCTGGTAGCACAGTTTCATGCCCCCAAGTGTTTCATCAGTTAGTGGTTATATTTTAACCGATGATCACAAAAAGTATGAAAAAGATTTGCTGCTGAGTAATGTAAATGCCAATCCACCTAAGCACCTCTAGGCTGCAAATGTAATTTGAACGTACAGGGATTCTGGACCGGTGTATCACTCCATGGCACAGCAACGGTTAATAAGTTTAAGCACATTCTCAGGACATTGTTTCACTTGCCCCCTCTCCCCACTATGATCCTGGTCACCTGAAATAAACCTGACATTTTAGTATCTGTTTTACATCTTGGCTCAGTTAGGCAATCAACGCTGTAAGAACATAAATGGACATACAAATTGGGACTATAAGAACATGCTGTGGGTGCTTGTGCCTTAGTCCAGCTGTGCAACATCAGCCTGAAGCTCAGGTAGGGCTTACTGTCTACTACATTGTTCACCCCCCATGTACCTGTACCATTTCACATCCTCCCTTGCCTTAGTCCAGCTGTGATACATCAGCCTGAAGCTCTGGTAGGGCTTACTGTCTACCACTTTGTTCACCCCCATGTATTGCTGTGCTACATCAGCCTGAAGCTCTGGTAGGGCTTACTGTCTACCACTTTGTTCACCCCATGTACCTGCACCATTTCACATCCTCCCTTGATCTACAGTGAGTGGATCCCTCATTCATATGTCACATATGCACGCACAAAAAAAAAAAGGTCTTCAAAAATTAAGATACATTTTATGTTTGTTATGTTTGCTTGCACGCATGTGCAAGAAACATAGTGCCATCATCCAAGATTTCGGAGGTGTGTCATCCGCTCTTCCAATTCAGTCACTGTGTTTGCAGGCGCGGCCCCTGTAAGCCAATGCATGATGGAGCTGTCTATGATAAGCTCCAAATGCAGTGGCATACAGTTCAAAGGGGAGCTATGCTTCAGTGAGGAGCGATAAGATATCACTTGCTCATGCACAGCTCCTCCCACACACTCATGCATGCGGCGCCTCCCCACCACGCACGCACGCACTGTATAGCCGACGGGGTGCCCAATCCCCGTCTGCTGTGCTGCACCCCACCCCCAAAGCCTTCCAAATTCCACGCTGGGTGCCCACCCCAGTGTGGCAACTCATGATATAGTCGGGGGTGCCCAATCCCCTGTCGGTTCCACTGTCCTCCCCCCCGAGTACTGGGTGCCATGCTGGGAGCCCACCCCAGCGTGGCAATCAATGCTTTGGGCGACGGGGGTGCCCAATCCCCCATCAGCTGCATGCCCCCCCCAACCGTCCTAGTGCCACACTGGTAGCCCACCCCAGCATGGCAAATGTCCCGCGACATCATTGGAAACAAAAAGAACACCTGTAAAGAAAAAACAGTCCCACATAGTCTCCCTGGTGCCCTCCTCAACCCGCTACCCACCCACTGCGCACCCTGCCTCCCCACACCCCCCCTCACCCCATCACCTCATACTTACCTCCGGACCTCGGCGCAACGATCTTCGGTGGACTGGGAACACGATTGCACTCTTCAAAGCTGACTGCAAACTAAGGATATGCCGGTAAGCTGTATAATGGGCTAGATAGGGGGTTTTAAACTTTGTTGCATATCTGAGGCATTTTTGGGAATTTTTGCAGCAAATTTTCAACATGGGGTTTTTGGGACCCCTTCTCATGAATGATGTCACTGTCATGGAGTTATTCAGGCCTGAAGGGTGATTTCACAGTCACCGCGCAAAAATACAGGTTACTCACCTGTAACAGGAGTTCTAGGAATGGTATATGTTGTTCATCCACACTGTCTGGCAGGTTCCTTGCCGCTTTAAATCTTGCCGGAAGGTCTTCAAGTTGGCTCCTCCCACCCACCCGGTGGTAAAACTCTGCTCCCCCATGACGCCAGATCTGGCCCGCTGGAAGCTCAGGGTTGTGCGTCGGGCCAGGAGGTCGTGGTGGAATGTGGATGAACAACATATACCATTCCTAGAACTCTTGTTACAGGTGAGTAACCTGTATTTTTAGGGACATGGATATGTTGTTCATCCACACTGTCTGGCAGACTGCAGCGTCCTCCGGAGGAGGGAGGCAAGGTGCACACCCCTTAATACTTACTTGGGAAATAAGGACTGGAGAACGAGGCCCCAAAACCAGCATCCCGGCGTGACTCAAGGGCGTATGTGGCAATGGGTAATAAAGGTGTGTGCTGACTTCCAGGTAGCAGCCCTGCAGATTTCCTGGATAGGGACGCCCTGGAAGCAGCCACCTGATGCAGCAGTATGGCGGGTAGAATGAGCTCTTATCCCTCTGGGAGGCTCCATGTCGCCAACTTATAGCAGAGATCTATGCAGGAGGTGACCCATCTGCTTATCGCCTGCTTGGCTGCAGGTCTGCCAGGTGCGGCTTCAGCGAGGTGACAAACAGCTGGCGAACCTCTCCCCGAATTTCAGCCGTGCGCTCCTTATAATAAGCAAGCGCCCTTCTAGGGTCCAAAGTATGGAGCCTATATTCAGCCTCCGAGGTGTGATTAGGGTAGAACACTGGAAGAGTCAACACCTGGTTAAGGTGAAACTCTGACACCACCTTTGGAAGGAATTTCGGGTTGGGGCGCAGGACAACCTTGTCCCTGTGGAAGACCAGGTAAGCAGACTCAATGCTAAGCACCTGGAGTTCTCCCATCCTTCTGGCTGACGTGATAGCCACCAAGAAGGTGGTCTTCCACGACAGGTGAGAGAGAGCACACCTGTGCATTGGTTCGAATGGCTTGCCCATGAGCTTTGCCAGTACCAGCAGCAATCCCACGGAGGTGGGGGTTCCGTGACTGGAGGGGAAATGTGATCAAGGCCTTGAAAAGTGCCCACCACCTTCCTCCTGCGCCACTGACTGCCCTCGCCCACGCCCGTAAGCAGAGATGGCTGCCAGGTGCACCTTTAGGGTCGCCGACCCAAGCCCTTGACTAGAAAGGGACCATAAATAGTCCAAAATGCTAGCCACAGAACAGGAGGAAGGGTCCAAGCCTCTGTTCTCGACACCAAATGGAAAAATCTCTTCCATTTGAAGGCACGAGATTTTCTGGTCGACTTCTTACGGACGCCCAACAACATTGAGGACCTCGTCGGAAAGACCCAAGGCCTGAACTCTAGCTACCAGGAACCAGGCCGGGGTCAGGTGCAGGGATTGAAGGTCCGGATGGAACACCTTCCCTGATTGACTGAGAGGAGGTCTGGGCGAGCTGGAAGCTGCCTTGGGAGCCTGGAGCTGAGGCTAAGGAGATCTGGTACCAGAACTGGCGGGCCAGTCTGGGGCTATCAGAAACACCTGCCTTTGTCCCTCCTTGCCTTGAGAAGCACCTTGTGAATCAAGGAAAATGGGGAAAGGCGTAAAGAGGCCCGGGGTCCAAAGCCTCGAGAAGGCATCCCCTGCAGCGATCCCTGCTGGGGGCGGGCATGAAACAGCTCAGCTCTGCTTCTCCTGAGGCAAACAGGTCCACCTGAGGCGTGCCCCAGTGGGAGAACAGATCTTGTACTACCTCCGTAGGGAGAGACCACTGTGAGATGCAGCCCCTATCCGCCCAGGGCATCGGCCAGGGTGTTGGAGGCCCACCACATGAATGGCTAGGAGATCCGCCTCCAGGCTGCGCACGAGTGACCAAATGCGGAGAGCTTCCTTGCATAGAAGCATGGAACGCATCCCGCCCTGGTGGTTCAGGTAGTACATGGTCGTGGTATTGTCCGTCTGGACTCGGACCACTTGACCCCGGAGAAATGGAGCAAAGGCGGTGAGAGCTAGGCGGACCGCTCGGAGCTCCAGCAGGTTGATGTGACATCGGGACTCCCGCGGGGACCAGAGGCCGTGCACTCGGTGTTCCCCCAGATGGGCACCCCAATCCATCAGAGAGGGGTCGGTTGATAGAGAGACCGTCGGCTCGCGGGGGACAAATGGGATGCCCTCCTGCAGATGGGATGGAACGGTCCACCACTGGAGAGTGTTCCACATCTCCTGGGTCACCATCACTAGCTGGTCCAAAGGATCGCAGCATTGTGACTACTGGCTGGCCAGTCCCCACTGAAGGGGGCGCATGTGCCAACGTGCCCAACGGACCATGCTGGTACAGGCCACCATGAGACCCAGGAGGTGCAGGAAGTCCCGGCAGGGTGCGATTGCCCAACCAGAAATGATTGTGCAAAGGAGGTAGAATCTCTGCCCTGTCCGCCAGGAGCTGTGCTCTGGCTCTGAGAGGTCGAGCTCTGCCCCGATGAACAGGGATCACCTGCTTGCCTCGAGTTCATTTGGCTTCTTGATGAGAAGGCCGACCTAGAGCAAACCTGGAGGGCCAGATCTCTGGACCGCCTCCACCTCCTGTCTGGAGGGCTGCTATCAGCCAGTCGCCCAGGTAAGGGTACACCCGACCCCTTGGCGCCGCAGGAATGCTGTCACCACTGCCATGCATTTGGTGAAGACCCTGGGAGATAGAGATAAGCCGAAGGGCATGGCTTGGAACTCGAAGAGGGATCCCTCCGCTCGAAAGCAGAGGAATCTCCGATGCGACGGATGGATAGGGACGTGAAAGAACGCGTCTTGAAGGTCCAGAGAGCAGAACCACACGCTGTGTTCCAGAGATGGTATTATCTGAGCCAGAGTGACCATTCTGAAGGTTCAAGACCTTAGGAACTTGTTCAGGCCATGTAGGTCGAGAATGGGGCGCCAGCCCCCCGTCCGTTTCGGGACCAGGAAACACCTGGACACGAACAGCAGATCTGAGGGGGGGTTCTCTACCTTCCTTATCACCTCCTTCTGGAGGAGGAGAGCGATGTCGGCTCGATGAGCCGCCAGTGAGGCTGGGGACCCTGAAGCCCCCCCGAGGGGCAACGGCTCTGAAGGGCGGGGCCTGCTCGAACTCTAGAGGCAGGCCTTTTCCCACCACCTCCAGAACCCACCTGTCCATGGTAAAGGCAGACCAGGCGGAAAGAAGTGGCGGAGCTGTCTCTCATGGGGAACCGGGTAAGGTGACGGGATGGGCGACACCCCTCAGCCCGTCACTGAGCAGGCTTGGAGGAGGGGCCGGCCGAGGGACCTCCTGGGCCTTTTCCTCCCTGCTTCCTGTTGGAGGAAGCCGACGGCTTGGATTTGGGGTACCAAGGCCGAGCCTGCTGGCCCTGACGTTGCTGGGCCGGGTGCGCCGCGGGTGCAGAAGGATGAAATGGCTTAGGCTGAGGCTTGTGGCCTTTGTCCTTCTGTGTGGAAGAGACTGAGTCCAAGGTAGCATTGGACTTCTCGATCCTCTGCAGGTGTCCTTCCACCCCAGGGCCGAAGAGGTCAGTCCCCAAAAAGGGAACATCCGCCAACTTGTGCTGGGTATCCGAGGTAAAGGTGGATATCCTCAGCCAAGCCCGCCGACGCATGGCCACTGCGGTCGCCACCGACCTGGCACATGAATCCCCGTGTCAGAGCAGTCGTGTTGCTGCTTGCCACTGCCCTCAGCCCTTGGTCCCGCACCTGCCTGACCGTAGTCTGCAGGTCCGCTGGAAGATGGGGAACAACCTCATCCAGGGAGCCCAACAGGGCATGAGAAAATGTAGCCATGAGGACGGCCGAACTGGCCTGACGAAGGCAGAGGGAGGACGCAGCATAGACTTTTCGCCCAGCATAATCCAATTTCTTGGATTCCTTGTCGGGAGGTTTGTCCACATCCCTGGCGTTCCCGGCATGCCGGAAAACGCTATCGGTAACCAGCCCCTCCGCAGAGGGGTGTTCCGAAAAATCGGACAGGGAACCGATAGGGACCGCATACTTCCTAGCCATTCTGGCTGAAGGTGCAGGGCAGGAAGCAGGATGCTGCCAGAGTTCCAAGGCCGGACCAACAATGGCTTCGGCCACCGGAAAGGCCTCCATAGGAGAATCCCCTCGGTCCAGAATCTCCATGAGGGGATATCTGGCCCATTTAGAAATGGGTTCAAGCTTCATCCCGGTGGACTCCAAGATGAGCCGAAGTAATCCTAGAAAGGACGAAGGGCTATCGTCCACTGACTGTCCTCCTGAGGACTCCAAGTCCATGCGCTTGGAGAAAAGGGAGGAGTCATCTTCGGATGCGGAAGAGTCCTTGAAGAGCTGCCTTGAGCCTGAGCCACCCTCCACCTGCCGAGGTTTATCGGGAGTGAGAGTGACCGACAGCCTATGGGGCAAACCCAAAGCCGACCGAGAGTTTTTGGTTGGAGCCCCAACTAACGGCTGCAGAGGCGGAGTTCCACCAGAATCGTGGGGCACTGGAATAGGTCGAACAACCGCCTGGGAACAGGCTCCTCGACTATGGTGAGAGGTTGTTTCGCCATCCGTGACAAGCCACTTAATGGCCGTGAAGACAACTGGGTCGGCATATTCTCGGCCAAAAGGAACTGTTGCCACTTGAGTTCCTCGTCATCTGGATGCAGCTTACTGCAAGCCTCCCCGTCCGAGGAGGAAGAGGAAGAAGCGGCGCGACTTCACCGTGTGCCGAGATCGAGACCGCCTATGACGCGGATCGGCTGGACCGCCGAAGAAGTCCGAGATCGAGCATCTCGCTCAGGCCGAGGTCGGTGCGGTGGGGTGTCGAGAATCGCACTCTTCGCTCGAAGATTTCACCGACGGCTCCGGAACCGTAGGCACAGTTGAGCCGACGGGATCCTCAACTCCCACCGGGGAACCGAGAGGGATTATCAGCTTTCCAGCCGACAACCCGTCTAACGGGTCGAGAAAAATCTCGACCGCGTCGTCGGGTGTCTCAGTCAACTGGCCTGACGGGGACACCATGAAGCCAGTGGCCGAAGCTGAGGGGTCGACCGAAGTCGACTGTCGACCAGGGAAGGGGGATCTTTCCCGCTCCCAAGAGCGTCGACGGTGAGACTTACTTTTGCTCTTTTTCCTAGTTGAGGGCTCCTGGACTGATTGAGCAGAACCTGTTCCGGAAGAGCGCCCATCTAGGAAGAGGACTCAAGTTTCAAGCAGCTTGATAAGAGCTACTCCAGAAGAGTACAGGAAGAAAACTGAGCCTCGAAGGCAGTTTATAAGAAAATACAGAGGGACTCAATCGGACTTGCTATGTCAAGGCAGATGAGACTTGAAGCTGACAAGGCTAGCCAGCAGCTGTAAGGGCTTTTCTTGCAGTAATGCCTGCCAGGGATCTCTAGCAAAGGTGTCAATGCAGAGCATGGCCACCAGGCTGAGAGCAACATGACCTGAGAAGGCAAGGGATTGCACTATAGAGCAGTCCGAAAGAGTTCCCTCAGAATTAAGGAAAATTTTGTAACTGCACTGCTCCTCTTCACCTTGAGAAAAAGAAAGAGGGGTTCCAGGGTTTAGTAATTGATTAGCAGTTGTTTCTTGAGACTATACTAACTGCACAGACAGTATTACACAGAGTCCCTAGAAGTGCCTCGCCTGTCAACACGGCGGTGCAAGAGTCATGCATCTCCCTCACGACCTAGCACTTCTACAAGCAAATGTCAATGAATCTTAGAGTAAAGTAATCCCTGGGATCCATTCAATAAGAATGGGAAAAACAGAAAATGTGTTTATTTTTTGGCATAAAGGCCAAGGAGTGAGAGGAACGAGACGGGAGGGGGAGATGCCACAAAAGGAGGCCACTGAGGGGAAGGTGGGTGGGTATCAGTAATGAATGGTGAAGATACAAGAGAAGATCAAGAATTACGGTAGGTACATAATTTTCATATCTTCCCTTGTCAATCTTCACCATTCATTACTGATTGGGTGAGTACCAAGCCCCCTTTCCCCTTAGAAGGGGGAAAGGGTAGAACCCTGAGGGAACAAGACCCCCACCCTCCTGTTGGTGAGAAACAGAAGGGGAAGACCCTGGCTAGTACAGAGAAAAGCCTATGTGGGAGAAGAGCTAGGAGGTGCCTTCCGAGGATGTGGAGACGGAGGAAGTCCCTGCAAAAGTCTCCTAGCTCTGGAGGAAAAGAGACGGGTTCCCCAGAAAGCGGAGCGCATCACCCTACGCCGGGCCAGGGGTGACAACCTTGATAGACGAAGCCATGCCGTCCGCCTAATGCAGATCGCTGTCCCCGCAAGCCTGGAAGACACCTCATTGGCATCGTAAGATGCCCTTGCTTGGTGTCTTGCCAGCTCCAGGCCTATAGCAGAGAGGGCAACAGTTTGTCTGGTTTGCTCCGTATCAGGCATTGATGCTAGGAGCTGAGAGAGCATCGACCACAGATGCCGATTATAGGCAGCGTGGTGAGCCTGATGAGATGCAATACAAGCCACCGCACGAGAAGAAGAGAACACTCTTTGCCCCCACCAGTTGAACTGTAGAGAATCCGGATCTGGTGGGCGGTCATGCGCCAGGCAGCGGCGCCCGGAAGGAGTCTCTAGGTACACCAAGCCTGAGGACGGTTGGGAAGCTGCACTCCAGGATTCCGAGGGGCACAATACCTATGATGGCAGTCTGCCGGGCTGAGAAAGGGCAGCTGGCGCACTGCCAGAACGGATAGACGCCCTGGAAGGGGATAGGCCAGGAAGGTACCACCAGTGCTGGGCACTGAATTTCCAAGGAATTCACGCTGCCTCCCATTCAGTATTGTCTCTCCTCACATAAGAGATCTGAAGGTCCCTCACCATCCTCGAAGGAATCGCTGATATTCAGTGAAATCAACGCCGGAAGAAAGGTGAGCAGGTTCCTCTCCTCAGAGGAGGGAGACGAGGATGATGGAGCCGAATGCCCAGAGGATTCCCTGCAGTGGGGAGAGTCGAAGACCCACTCATGCATACATCTAACGATGAGGGGAAGGCCGCAGAAACCCTGAAATGCTCCCAGGATAATGGACCCGAGGACCAACATGGCCCGGAAGTGGGGGGGGTTGAGGCAGAGATATAGGAGAAGGGCACCTACGAAGAGGCAAATGACCTCTGCCAGGACTCTGAAATCCGGGGAACGGAGCCCGAGCTGGCGGGATCCTGGACAGCAAACCAGGCCGCAAGATGGAACCCTGAGGAAGCGATGCCTGGAAGAGCCCAGGGGGAGAACCTCCGCTGTGACGAACCCGGGACTGCATGGTTCCGGAAGGGCAGTCCACAGCAACGCCACCGGAGGGCACCCTAGAGCCCAGGAGGGAAGGGCAGGGTTCAGTGCTACGGCTCCTAGCCACCCCACCAGAGGTGGCCGACAGAGACCGGGGCCACGTCCCCCTGCCCCTCAACCCCTTGGACTCCGAGAGAGCCCTCCTCCTCAACCACAGCGTTCCCGCACCCCCAGAAGGAGCAACAGCACCCGGAAGAGCTGCTGTCACCAGTCCCCCGGGAGGGGGAGCCTCTTCCTAAGTCCCCACCACATCACCCCTCTGGGACTCAGGGCCACCCCTAGTCAGAGAGCCCTCAGGGGAGGATGGGAGGGGGGACAGTAGGAGGGGCCCACTGCACTGCCTGGCACTCCGTGCCACCGGAGACCCCGACTCCGAGGAGTGAGGGTACCAGGATGGGTCCACATCCGAGTCATCGGCATCCGAAGAAGACAAGACCAGCAGGACCTCGATACTGACAACTCCGGGGTCCCTGGGCAACGGCACTGCGAACGGGCGCGTGCCAGTGGCAGCTGGACGACGCCCGCACACCCGCGCAGCCAGACCCGCCCTACCTCTGCTGCGCACCAGCGGGCCCACAGGCGCCGCCCCGGTGTTGGAACCCGACCCGCGCCGCATTAGAAGAAACTGGGCCCATGGCACCGCCGAACGGCGCAGGGGCCAGAGCGGCGCCGCCTATGGTGCCGCTCGATCACCGGCGCCAAACGGCGCCTGAAGGCAGCGCCGAGGGTCCACCGTGTCCGGCCCAGAAATCATGGGACTCGACACTGGGAGCCTGCACCGAGGAGGTGACTGCCGAGGCGGTGTCACCGGCTGCCCCGGAGGACCACGACGCTCTCGACACTCGCGAAAGAAGCTTCCTCTTCGCAAGAGGAGGAAGCTCCTCCTCCGCTGGACCGTGATAGGCCCAGGAGGGGACCCGGGAAGGGGCCTAGAGACCTTACCTGGGAATCCCTAGAGCGATGCCGTCTCCCGAAAGTAGGCGGGGCCTTGCCGAGCTTGAACACGCGGACTTCGAGGACATGACGGTCCATGGAGGAAACAAGCGTCACACGCTTCCATGTCATGGTTGGGTCCCAGGCAACGGAGACATACATCATGCCGGTCCGAGACGGAAAAATGCCGGCCACAGGAGCACCGACGCATAGGGGTGTGGCCTGCCTTCGAATAACGCTTTGCTCCAGAACCGGACATAATGCGAAATAATTAAGTGAAAAACAGTAGGAAAAACACTGACGCCAGAGAAAACAATAAAAGAACGGTCTTACCGAGTATGACGCCGAGTGCAGACTGAGACTACAACGAGGAATCAAGAAAGTTTTATGGAACTACGCTTAGTTCGCCAACCGCAAGGCAGGTGCAGCCTCAACGCGGGAGAAACAGAACTGAGATGGAGGAGGAGTCCGTGGCTACTAACGGCTGCCCCTCACGATGACGCAAATGCGTCCACCCTCGAGGGCGGCGCTGCTAGAGCCAACCTAAAAAAAAAAAGCTTCTATGGCGGGTGCACGCCTCCGGCTTACACCCAAGCAGTAATGAATGGTGAAGATTGACAAGGGAAGACTGACTGTTTTACGAGCGTGCGTTGCACAGTTCCTATGCATGCTCATAAGTTTGCAAATTTAATATTTTCACTCCAGATTTTCAACATTGCCATTTTATTACACTTCCTGATGAACAGTACAACTGCCATTTTTCATGTGCCACCCATAATCTGTTTTCGCACATGTAGCGCACAGTGGTGCTGTTAGTGTGTGAAAGCAATGTTTGGGACAGATTAAGACAAGCATTTGTCAATGACGAATGTTGCTTGCTTCTATGTGCTGTTTAGGTATTTGGAAGTCATTGAGTGCAAATACTGAAAATTGGTAACCTCACGAGCGCGGGAGGAACTGCGAACGCACGCCATGAAACCAGTCGTTAGAAAATTTTCATGAAATGTTCAACATAGCATTTTAAGACCTCTGGTCATGAACAGTGTCAGTGTGAGTTTGTTAATGTGTCCCATACATAGAGTTTGCACACTCGACTGACGCCATTGTGCTAACTTGGGCGGAAACACGCTTTGGGCAGGATGTGAAAATGACAGCTGTACTGCTCATAAGGAGGTGTGGTAAAATGACAATGTTGAAAATCTGGAGTGAAATATTGAAAATTCTCAAACCTCACGAGTGTGGTGGAACTGCGCAACGACACACCGTAGAAACAGTCATTTTAGGAATTCTTTCACCAAATTTTCAACATTGCCATTTTAAGATCTCTGCTCATGAACAGTGACATTGTGATTTTCTTAATGTGTCCCATACACTGAGTTCGCACACCAACTGTGCCATTGTGCGCTACATGGGCGGAAACATGTTTTGAGCAGGATGTGAAAAATGACAGCTGTACTGCTCATGAGGAGGTGTGATAAAAAATGGCAATGTTGAAAATCTGGAGTGAAAATATTAAAAATTTGTGAACTTACGAGCCTGCGTAGGAACTGCGCAACGCACGCTCATAAAACAGTCATTTTTAGGAATTTTTTCACCAAATTTTCAACATAGCTATTTTAAGACCTCTGCTCATGAACAGTGTCACTGTGATTTTCTTAATTTGTCCCGTACATTGATTTCGCACACCGACTGTGCCATTCTGTGCTACAAGGGCGAAACACATTTTGGGTGAGATGTGAAAAATGACAGCTGTACTGCTCATAAGAAGGTGTGGTAAAATGGCAATGTTGAAAATCTGGAGTGAAAATATTGAAATTTCGCGAACTTACAAGCCTGCATAGGAACTGCCAACGACGCCAGAAAACAGTCATTTTTGGATTTTTGGACCAAATTTTCAACATGGGGTTTTAGATCTCTTCCTCATGAATGGTGTCACTGTCATGGCGGTATTCAGGCCCAAAGGGTGATTTCACAGTCACTGCGCAGTCAATGCGCAAAATCAACCTTTGAGCCTGAATAACGCCATGACAGTGACATCATTCATGAGAAGGGGTCCTAAAATTCCCATGTTGAAAATTTGGTGCAAAAATTCCCAAAAATGCCTGAGATATGCAATAAAGTTGAACCCCTCCTATGTAGCCCATTATACAACTTACCAGCATTTCCTCAGTTCGCGGTCAGCTTTGAAGAATGCAGATGTGTTCCCGGTCCACCGAAGATCGTCGCGCCGGAGTCCAGAGGTAAGTATGGGGTGAGGGGGTATGGGAGGCTGGTGCGCAGTGGGTGGGTGCGGGTTGTGGGAGGGGGTCGGGAGATGCGCCATGGGACCGTTTTTACAGGTTTAAAAAAGACTACGAGGGACCGAGGGACGCTTGCCATGCTGGGGTGGGCTCCCAGCGTGGCACCAGCTATGGGGAGACGACAGCAGCTTAGCTGGCGGGGTTGGGCACCTGTCAGCTACACAAGACGGTGGGGCTCGCTGCGCCTGCTGCGTGGGGGAACTCACGCTTATCAGTGCTCACTGAAGCGTAGCCCCTCAACTGGAGGCGTTACTGCATTTTGGAGCATGTCATAGACAGCTCCAAAATGCATTGGCTTACAGGGGCTGCGCCTGCCAGCTCACTGCCTGAATTGAAGGAGGAGGTGACACACCTCCGAAATCTCCGATGATGGCACTATGTTTCTTGCACATGCCTGCAAGCAACATAAAAATCACAGTTACACTGTTCATGAGCAGAGGTCTTAAAATGGCAATGTTGAGAATTTGGTGACAAAAGTCCATAAAATGACTGTGTTACGAGTGAGCACTGCACAGTTTCCACGCACCATCGTAAGTTCATGCCTTTGTAATATTTTACGTCCAGATTTTCACCAGTGGCATTTTTCCACACTGCCTTATTTACAATACAGCTGTCATTTTTCACAACATGGCCGAATTGTGTTTTCATACTTTCAGCTCAGAGACGTGTGGTCGCTGTGGGAAATCATTGTTCAGGACAGATGAAGAAAATCACAGTGACACTGTTCATGATCGGAGGCACCAAAATGCCTGAGTTGACAATCTGCTGTAAAAAAATCCCCAACCTAATTATATCACAAGTGTGCGATACACAGTTTCTATGTACATTCATGACTTCACCATTTTTATGTTGCTTGCACGCATGTGCAAGAAACATAGTGCCATCATCGGAGAGTTCGGAGCTGTGTCACCTCCTCCACCAATTCAGTCAGTGAGCTGGCAGGTGCGGCCCCTGTAAGCCAATGCATTTTGGAGCTGTCTATGACACGCTCCAAAATGCAGTGGCATACAGTTGAAAGGGGGAGCTACGCTTCAATGAGCACTGATAAGAAGCGCAGCTCACCCCCCACATGCAGGCGTGCGCGCCCCCGCACGTCCTGTGTAGCTGACGGGGTGCCCAATCCCTGCCGGCTGAGCTGCGTTGTCCCCCCGTAGTTGGTGCCACGCTAGGAGCCTACCCCAGCGTCAAGTAATCAGTCCTTTGTCCGATGGGGGTGCCCAGTCCCCTGTCAGCTGAATGGCCCCCCCATCCTTGTGCCACACTGGGAGTCCACCCCAGCATGGCAAATGGTCCCACGATATCTTTTTTTAAACCTGTAAAACAAAAACAGTCCCGCGATGCATCCCCCGACCCCCCTCCCACAACCCGCACCCACCCACTGCGCACCCAGCCACCCCACACCCCCATACCCCATACTTACCTCCAGACTCCAGCACGATGATATTTGGTCGACCAGGAACATGTCTGCACTTCAAAGCCAACCGCGAGCTGCGGAAATGCCGTAAGCTGTATAATGGGCTAGATAGGTGGGTTCAACTTTATTACATATCGTCAGTTGTTTTAATTCAACATGGAGTTTTAGGATTCCTTCTCACGAATGATGTCACCTCATATTCTGGTCTAAAGGGTGATTTCGTGCAGTGACTGCGAAATCACCCTTCGGGCCTGAATACCACCATGACAGTGGCATCATTCATGAGAAGGGGTCCCAAAAACCCCATGTTGAAAATTTGGTCCAAAAATTCCAAAAAATGACTGTTTTACGAGTGTGCGTTGCTCAGTTCCTACGCAGGCTTGTAAGTTTGCGAAATTTCGATATTTTCACTCCAGGTTTTCAACATTGCCATTTTACCACACCTTCTTATGAGTAGTACAGCTGTCATTTTTCACATCTCACCCAAAATGTGTTTCCGCCCTTGTAGCGCAGAAGAAAAAATTACTCACCTTAGTAATGTTGTTTCTTCTAATGGAGTCTTGCTATATTATGACATATGCAGTTTGTCCCACCATTAGAACTGCTCCGGAGGTGAAAGAGTTAACTCCATTCTAAGAATGGTGGAACTTAGAACTCGAGCTCTATTAGAGAAGCTCTGTCTTGGTTATTTCAAACTCAAACTGTCAGATCTTTACGAGCAAAAACTCACTAAGGTCTGTGTGGAAGCTGTAACTTACACTAGCCAACTGGCTACCTAAATATTAACACCCAATGCTGGTCCCAACACAAAGACTCAAGTCAAGGGACCAAAAGTAATAGTATAATATAATAATATGAGAAGTAATATAAGATAAAATAAAAACACCACACCCCAAAACCCCAAGAAGGGGTGGAAAATATATAATGGGCATAACTAGTGCCCACACTAGGCTGCCCACCCCATACCCAAGTAGAAGTTCTGAGAGGGGCAGGCTGGGGAGGTCATAATATAGCAAGACTCCATTAGAAGAAACAACATTACTAAGGTGAGTAATTTTTCTTCAAACTACATGAAGTCTTGCTATATTATGACATATGCAGACTACACAGCAGTACCTCCATGGAGGAGGGTCAGAACCTACTTAGGGAATAGGGTCTGAAGCACAGCTGTGCCAAACCGAGCATCTCTCCTGGCCTGGACATCCAGGGAGTAATGCTTGGTGAAAGTGTGTACCGTTTTCCAGGTAGCTGCTTGACATATTTCTAAAATAGGGATGTCTCTAGCAGCAGCTATAGATGCCGCTGTACCTCTGGTAGAGTGAGCCCTCAGGCCTGAAGGGGGAACCTTCCCCAGTTTTTGATAACAAAATTGGATACAAGAGACAATCCACCTGGCAACTGATCTCTTAGTGGCAGGTCTCCCTTTCCCGACCTCACCATAAGTGAGAAAAAGTTAGAGGGATTCGAACCTGTGACCCTTGGTACATTCTATATAGTAACTTAGGGCCCTCTTAACATCTAAACTGAGCAATCTCCTCTCGCCAGAGGAGAAGTGATCAGTGAAAAACACTGGAAGGGAAATAGATTGATTAAGATGGAAATCTGAAACCACCTTAGGAAAAACTTCCTGTTAGTCCAGAGGACTACCTTATCCTTGTGGAAAGGAATAAAGTCAGTTTCTACTGACAAGGCTTGTAACTCACTTATGCGCCTGGCAGAAGTGATAGCCACTAGGAAAACAGTTTTCCAAGTTAAGTACTTAAGCTCTGCAGAAGACAGAGGTTCAAAAGGGGGTTGCATTAACTGAGCAATGCAAACATAAAGATCCCAGGCAGGGGCCGGATCCCTAAAAGGTGGATTAGTATGAAATAATCCTTTAAAAAACTTGGAAAATACAGGGTAAGCGGAAAGAGAGAAGGGCTTTCCTGCTGAAACAAAAACAGAGACAGCTGCCAAATGTACTTTCAGGGTAGCTGGTCTCAGGCCCAAAGAATTAAGATGGACCATACAGTCCACAACAATGGGCAAATCAGCAGATTCCAGGGAAATATGTTTCCCAGAACACCAGATGTAAAAACTTTTCCACTTAGAATTAAAAGTAGCTCTAGTGGAAGGCTTCCTAGAAGCCTTTAGGATTTCAAGAACACCTTGAGAAAGGTGTAGGTCAGCAAATTCTAGCTCCTCAAGAGCCAGGCCTTCAGGTTGAGGGCGGATACCAAACTCTCCCCTGGGCACAGGTTAACAGGTTGTGATTCCTGGGGAGACACAGGGGAAGATGAACTGCTAGGGACAGAAGGAGTGGGTACCAGGGCTGCCTGGCTCCAATCTGGGGCAATCAGAATCACCCTGCAAGGCTGGGATCTGATTTTGACTAGCACCTTGAATAGGAGAGGGAAGGGGGAAGGAAAACCTCCCTTCCCAATCTAGGAAGAAAAGGCATCCAGGGGACTAAGCCCAACACGGGGGGCCTGCAACAGAACAGTGGAAGTTGGTAATTGTCTGGGACTGCAAAAAGATCTATCTGAAGGGTGCCCCATCTGGCAAAAAACTATCCCCAGTATTTGAGGATCCAGAGACCATTAATGATGGCCCTGGGAAATCCTGCTGAGAGCATCTGCCAGGACATTGTCCTTTCCTGGAAGGTGAACTGCTATGCGGGAAGTGTTCAGGGAATAGGCCAGAGACCACAACTTCATTGCCTCGGTGCACAAGGCCGAAGACCGAGTGCCCCCTTGCTTGTTGATGTACCACATTATTGTGGTGTTGTCTCTCCTGACCTGTACCACTTTGTTCTGAATTGTCACAGAAAACACTTGAAGTGCTGGAAATACAGCTCCGAGCTCCAGCAAATTGATGTGGAGCAGAGATTCCTGAGGGGACCACACTCCCTGAGTGGAGAGGTCGCCCATGTGGCCTCCCCACCCCAGGAGGGATGCATCTGTAGTGAGGGTCAAGGAGTGAGACAGAGGAATGAAAGGGACCCCCAGCCTTAAATTGCGCTGATCCTGCCACCACTGGAGGGCCTGGATCAGGGTTCAATCCACTGGGACCAACTTGGAAAGGGGGTTTCTTCTCTGAGACCAAAAGGCTCTCAAGTGAAACTGAATGTCCCTCATCTGAAATATTGCTCCCTGCACTACAGCTGTGGGCGCAACCATGTGACCCAGGAGCTGCAAGAAGTATCTTGCTGGTTAAGAGAGACCTGCAGAGTGAAGGAGGAGGCCAGAGCCACCAGGTTCCTTACCCTCTCTAAGGGTAGGAAGGCTCTGGCCTGCTTTGTGTCCAATTCTGCACCTATGAAGGTGAGCACCTGACAGGTTCCAGAACTGACTTTGGAAGATTGAGCAATTAGCGAAGAGAGGTGAGCAGCTGCTGGGTAACTTGCAGGTGAGATCTGACCTGCTCTGGGGACTGGCCTACAATGAGCCAGCCATCCAGGTAGGGAAAGACAGCAATGCTTCTTCTAAAGAGAAATCTGCTGCCACACATTTTGTGAATACCCTTGGGGCAGAGGTGAGGCCGAAGGGCATTGCTCTGAACTGGTAGTGACCTGAGGGCAGTTCGAATCTGAGGTACTTTCGGTGGGAGCTTCTAATTAGGACGTGAAAAATAGGTATCCTAGAGGTCCAGGGAGGCTAGCCAGTCCCCTGGCCTTAGAGAGGGTAAAATCATTGCCAGAGTTACCATTTTGAACTTTGGTTTCAAAAGGTGCTTGTTCAGATATCTCAGGTCTAAAATGGGCTGCCATTCTCCTGTCTTTTTTTGGGGTAAGGAAATATCTGGAGTACAGACCCTTGCCCTGATGAAGGGGAGAAACCCTTTCTACAGCTCTGAGAGCCAGGAGGGATGAGACTTCTGTTTCTAAAGAAAAGGTCTTTAAAGGGCTTGCAGGTGGGAAAGATCTGATTCTCATCTTTGGATATTTTTTGAAGCTGAGAACCAGACCCTGACTTACTACTTCCAGGACCCACTTGTCTGAAGTTAGAGACTCCCAGTTCTGAACGCAGTAAGCCAACCTGCCCCCTACAGGTAAAGGAGAATTGGCCTTGGGCACCCCAACAGGGTGCCTGTTTGGCAAGTGCTTTAGGCTGAGGGGTGGGAGCAGGCCTGCTCACACCCCGTCTGCCTCTCTCTCTGAAGAACCCCCTCTGAACATAAGCAGAGGAGACCTGGGTTTGGTAAAAAAGGCCTGTGAAAAGGCCTACCCCTACCCCTGGGGGTCTGCCTCTGAGGAATGGCTTGCCGCTCCTTGGCCTGAGCACTCTTATAGGTAGTCCTATATTCATCCATTTAATTCATATAATTCTCTGTCTGCTCCCCAAAGAAAAAATTACTCACCTTAGTAATTGTTTTTTTTCTAATGGAGTTTTGCTATATTATGACTTATTGCAGTTAGCCACAGCACTTGAACTGCCCCGGAGAGGAAAGAGTTAACTCCATAATGAATGGAGTTCTCAGCGCGAGCGCTTTACTGAAAGCTCTGTCTGACTAATTTCAAACTGAAACTGTCAGATCTTTACGGAGCCAACACTCACTAAAAGTCTGTGTGGAAAGTACCTCACACTAGCCAAATGGCTACCTACTAGTAACAACAACTACATAACAACAACAACAACTAATATCACCCCTGACAAGCACTACTAGACCCCTCCCCAAAGACTCAAGTCCAGGAGGGGGCCAACACACAAACCAATAACAGTAGTACCTAATTTCCCCAATCCTAAAAGAAAAGAGGGGGAAAAAAACACCTATAATGGCATGACACAGTGCTTGCACTAATTTGCCCACACCCTACCCAAGTAGAAGTTCTGAGAGGGGCAGGTTTGGGGTGGTCATAATATAGCAAGACTCCATTAGAAGAAAAACAATTACTAAGGTGAGTAATTTTTTCTTCAAACAACATGAAGTCTTGCTATATTATGACTTATTGCAGATTACACAGCAGTACCTCCATGGAGGAGGGCCAGAACCTACTTAGGGAATAGGCTCTGAAGCACGGCTGTGCCAAACTGAGCATCTCTCCTGGCCTGGATATCCAGGGAGTAATGCTTGGTGAAAGTGTGAACTGTTTTCCAGGTTGCAGCTTGACAGATTTCCAAAATAGGAATATCTCTAGCAGCCGCTAGAGATGCAGCTGTACCCCTGATAGAATGGGCCCTCAATCCTGAGGGAGGTTCTCTACCCAGTTTTTGGTAGCAAAATTGGATACAAGAGACAATCCACCTGGCAATTGTCCTCTTAGTGGCAGGTTTTCCTTTGCCGACCTCACCATAGGTGAGAAAGAGTTGGTGGGATTCGAACCTGTGACCCTTGGTGCGTTCCAGATAATAACTCATTGCCCTCTTAACATCCAAACTGTACAATCTCCTTTCACCAGAGGAAGAGTGCTCAGTGAAAAATACTGGAAGGGAGATGGATTGGTTAAGATGGAAATCCGAAACCACTTTAGGTAAAACTTTCTGTTAGTCCTGAGGACTACCTTATCCCTGTGAAAAGAAATAAAATCATTTTCTACTGAAAGGCTTGTAACTCACTTATGCATCTAGCAGAGTGATGGCCACTAAAATACAGTTTTCCAAGTTAAGAACTTAAGGTCTGCGAAGACAGGGGTTCAAAGGGGCTATTAACTGAGCAATGCAACATTAAGGTCCCAGGCAGGGGCTGGGTCCCGAAAAGGAGGGTTAGTATGAAGTAACTCTAAAAAACTTGGAAACACAGGTGAGAAGAAAGGGAGGAAGGCTTCCTGCTGAGATAAAAGCAGAGACAGCTGCCAAGTGGACTTTAAGGTAGCTGGCCTGAGGCCCAAAGAATTAAGATGGACCATGTAGTCCAGCAAAGTGGGCAAATCAGCAGATTCTGGGACAATATGCTTATCAGAACACCAGATGGAAAACCTTTTCCACTTGGAATTATAAGTGGCTCTAGTGGAAGGCTTCCTAGAGGCCTTTAAAATATCAAGGACACCTTGAGAAAGGTGTAAATCAGCAAATTCTAACTCTTCAAGAGCCAGGCCTTGAGGTTGAGGGATTTGAGGTTCGGATACCATACTCTCCCCTGGGCACAGGTCAGCAGATTGTGAATCCTGGGAAGGCACAGGGGAAGGTGGACTGTCAGTGATAGCAGGAGTGGGTACCAAGGTTGCCTGGCCCAGTCTGGTGCAATCAGAATCACTTTGCAAGGTTGGGATCTGATTTTTACTAACACCTTGAAAAGAAGAGGGAAGGCATACAGGAACTTCCCTTCCCAATCCAAAAGAAGGGCATCCAGGGGGACTGAGCCCATCACTGGGGGCCTGCAGCAGAACACTGGAAGTTGGTGGTTGTCTGGGGCTGCAAAAAGATCAATCTGAGGGGTGCCCCATCTGGCAAAGACTGTTCTCAGCACTCGGGGATTCAGGAACCATTCGTGATGGCCCTGAGAAATCCTGCTGAGAGCATCCGCTAGGACATTGTCCTTCCCTGGCAGATGAACTGCTATTAGAGAAGTGTTCAGGGAGTAGGCCAGAGATCACAACTTCATTGCCTCGGTGCACAGGGCCGCGTACCGAGAGTGCCCCTTGCTTGTTGATGTACCACATTGTTGTGGCATTGTCTGTTCTGACCTGGACTACTTTGTTCTGGACAGATGCAGAAAAAGCTTGAAGAGCTAAAAGGACAGCTCTGAGTTCCAGCAAGTTGATGTGGAGCAGAGATTCCTGAGGGGACCACACTCCCTGTGTGGAGAGGTCGCCCAAGTGTGCTCCCCACCCCAGGAGGGAGGCATCCGTAGTGAGGGTGAGGGAGTGGGAAATAGGAATGAAGGGACCCCTGTCTTAAATTGTTCTGATCCTGCCACCACTGAAGAGCTAGGATCAGAGTTCGGGTCACAGGAACCAGTTTGGCAAGGGTCCCTCCTTGGGACCAACAGGCCCTCAAATGAAACTGAATGTCTCTCATCTGGAATCTTGCTCCCTGCACTACAGCTGTGGAGGCAGCCATGTGCCCTAGAAGCTGCAAAAGTGTCTTGCTGGTCGAGAGACCTGCAGGGTGAAAGAGGAGGCCAGGTCAATCAACTTCTACCCTTTCCAAGGGAGGAAGGCCCTGGCCAGCTTTGTGTTCAATTCGCACCTATGAAAGTAAATACCTTGAACTTGTTCTAGAACTGACTTGGTAGGTTTAGCAGGAATCCCAGGGAGGTGAGAAGCTGCATGACTTGCAAGTGGGATTTCACCTGTTCTGGAGACTGCCCAGCAATGAGCCAGTCATCCAGGTAGAGAAAACAGCAACCCCTTGCCTTCTTAAATGAGCCACTGCCACGGCGAGACATTTTGTGAATACCCTTGGAGCAGAGGTAAGACCAAGGCATTGCCCTGAACTGGTAGTGGCCTGAGGGCAGTCTGAACCTGAGGTACTTTCGGTGAGAAGGCCTGATTAAGACATGAAAATAAGCATCTTTGAGGTCCAGGAGGCTAGCCAGTCCCTGGCCTCAGTGAGGGCAAATCATTGCCAAAGTTAACGTTTTGAACTTTGGTCTCAAAAGGTGTTTGTTCAAATATCTTAAGTCTAGGATGGGCCGTTATTCTGTCTTTTTGGTGTAAGGAAGAAAAATTACTCACCTTAGTAATTGCTTTCTTCTCATGAGTCTTGCTATATTATAACATTAGCAGTCAGCCACTGCAGCTGAACTGCCCGGAGAGGAAGGAGTTAACTCAGAGGATCTGGAGTTCTACAGCGCGAAGGCGCTGTGCCCAAAGCTCTATCTGGCAGTTTCAAATGAAACTGTCAGATCTTTACGAAGCTAACATCAAAGAACAGAAAGTCTGTGTGGAAAAAACTACACTAGCCCATGGCTATCTACTAGTAGTAGTAACAACAATATAACCAACAAAGAAACACCCAGAACCATAATAACAAAAATTGATGGTATTATGGTTCGTTTTACCACCCTTGACAAGCACATTATGAACCCCCCCTTCCCCCCAAGACTCAAGTCCAGGAAGGAGGCAATATAAATAACCTAAATGAAAGCAACCAGATCCCTAACCCAAAGGAAAGAGGGTAAAGGATAACTACAATGGCATGACACAAGTGCTTGCACTAATTCGCCACCCCTACCCAAGTAGAGGTTCTGAGAGGGGCAGGAGGGAGGTGGTATATAATAGCAAGACTCCATGAGAAGAAAAGCAATTACTAAGGTGAGTAATTTTTCTTCAAACACCATGAAGTCTTGCTATATTATAACATTAGCAGATTACACAGCAGTACTTCCATGGAGGAGGGTCAGAACCTACTTAGAAATAGGCTCTGAAGCACAGCTGTGCCAAACCGAGCATCTCTCCTGGACTGGACATCCAGGGAATAATGCTTGGTAAAGGTGTGAACTGTCTTCCAGGTAGCAGCTTGACAAATCTCCAGAATGGAATGTCCCTAGCAGCCGCTAGAGACGAGCTGTACCCCTGGTGGAGTGGGCCCTCAATCCTGAGGGGGTACTCTACCTAGTTTCTGATAACAGAATTGGATACAAGAAACAATCCACCTTGCAATTGTTCTCTTAGTGGCAGGTTTTCCTTTGCCAACCCCGCCATAGGTAAGAAACAGTTGAGGATTCAACCTATGACCTCTGGTGCGCCTAAATAGTAGCTTAAGGCTCTTTTGACATCCAAGCTGTGCAGTCTCCTCTCACCTGAGGAAGAATGCTCAGTGAAAAATACTGGGAGAGAGATAGATTGATTCAGGTGGAAATCAGAAACCACCTTAGGCAAAACTTTCTATTAGTCCTAAGGACTACTCTTATCTCTGTGGAAAGAGATAAAATTCTTCCACTGACAGGGCCTGTAACTCACTTATGCGTCTGGCAGAGGTGATAGCTACTAGGAAAACGGTTTTCCAAGTTAAATACTTGAGCTCTGCTGAAGACAGAGGCTCAAAGGGGGGTTGCATTAACTGAGCAATGCAAATATTCAGGTCCCAGGCGGGAGCTGGTTCCCGAAAAGGAGGGTTAGTATGAAGTAACCCTTTAAAAAACTTGGAGAACACAGGGTGAGAAGAAAGGGAGGCAGGCTTCCCTGCTGACACAAAAGCAGAGACAGCTGCCAGATGAACCTTCAGGGTAGCTGGTCTAAGGCCTAGGGAATTCAGATGGACCAAATATTCCAGAAGAATGGGAAGATCAGCAGATTCTGGGATAATCTGCCTCTCAGAGCACCAGATGGAAAACCTCTTCCACTTAGAATTATAAGTGGCCCTAGTGGAAGGCTTCCTAGAAGCCTTTAAAATATCCATGACACCTTGAGAAGGTGTAAGTCAGCAATTCTAGCTCCTCAAGAGCCAAGCCTTGGTGGAGGGTTTGAGTCCGGATACCACACTCTCCCTGTGACAGGCCAGTAGTCGTGGACTCTGGGTAGGCTCAGGGCAGGGTGGACTGCCAAGGACAGAAGCAGAGGGTACCAGGGCTGTCTGGCCCAATCTGGGGCAATCAGAATCACTCTGCAAGGTTGAGATCTGATTTTACTAGTACCCCTGAAAAGAAGAGGAAAGGGAGGAAAGGCATACAGGAACTTCCCTTTCCAGTCCAACAGAAAGGCGTCCAGAGGGACTGAGCCCAGTACTGGAGGCCTGCAACAGAAAAGAGGAAGTTGATGGTTGTCTGGGGCTGCGAAAGATCTATCTGAGGAGTGCCCCATCTGGCAAAAACGGACCCCAGCACTTGTGGATTCAGAGCCCATTCGTGATGGCCCTGAGAAATTCTGCTGAGGCGTCCGCTGAGACATTGTCCTTCCTGGAGGTGAACCGCTATCAGGGAGGTGTTCAGGGAGTAGGCCAGAGACCACAACTTCATTGCTTGATGCACAAGGCTGAAGACCGAGTGCCCCTTGCTTGTTGATGTACCACATTGTGGTGGTATTGTCTGTCCTGACTTGAACCACTTTGTTCTGGACAGAATCTGAAAACACTGAAGAGCTAAAAAGACAGCTCTGAGTTCCAACAGATTGATGTGGAGCAGAGATTCCTGAGGAGACCACACCCCTGGGTGGCAAGATCGCCTAGGTGAGCCCCCACCTAACAGGGAGGCATCCGTGGTGAGGGTGGAGGAGTGAGAATGGGAATGAAGGAACCCCTGTCTTAAATTGCTCTGGACCTGCCACCAGTGGAGGCTAGGATCAGAGTTTGAGTAACTGGAACCAACTTGGTAAGGGGTCCTTCCTTTGAGACCAATAGGCCCTCAAATGGAACTGAATGTCCCTCATCTGGAATCTTGCTCCCTGCACGACAGCTGTGGAAGCAGCCATGTGCCCAAGGAGCTGCAGAAAATGCCTTGCTGGTCGAGAGACCAGAGGGTAAAGGAGGACAGGCGATGAGTCTGTCCACCCTTTCCGAGGGAAGAAAAGCCCTGGCTAACCTTGTGTTCAATTCTGCGCCTATGAAAGTTAGGACCTGAACGGTTCCAGAACTGACTTTGGTAAGTTTAGCAGGAATCCCAGGGAAGTGAGAAGCTGCTGGGTGACTTGCAAATGGTTTCACCTGACCTGGAGACTGACCGCAATGAGCCAGTCGTCCAGGTAGGGAAACACAGCAACCCTTGCCTTCTTAAGTGAGCCACTACTACAGCGAGACATTTTGTGAATACCCTTGGCAGAGGTCAGGCTGAAGGGCATTGCCCTGAACTGGTAGTGGCCTGAGGGCAGTTCAACCTGGAGGTACTTTCGTGAGAAGGCCTGATTCAGAACATGAAAATAGGCATCCTTGAGGTCCAGGGAAGCTAGCCAGTCCCTGGCCTTAGGGAAGAGCAATATCATTGCCAGAGTCAACATTTTGAACTTTGGTTTCAAAAGATGCTTGTTCAGGTACCTTAAATCTAGAATGGGCCTCCATTCTCCTGTCTTTTGGGGTAAGAAAGTATCTTGAATAAAGCCCTTGCCCTGATGGCAAGGAGGAACCCTTTCCACTGCTTTGCAGTCCAGAAGAGAAGAAACCTCTGCTTCCAAAGCAAGGGCTTCTGAAGGATTTGCAGGTGGAAAATGTCTGACTCTCATCTTTTGGAAAGTGTTTGAAGCTGAGAACCAGACCCTGGCCTATTACCTCCAGAACCCATCTGTCCGTAGAGTTAGGGACAGCCAGTTCCGGCTGAAATAGGCCAACCTGCCCCCACTGGTACAGGAGAATCGGCCCTGGGCACCCCATCAGGGTGCCTGCTTAGCAGCAGCTTAGGCTGAGGGAGGGGGACTGTCTGCTTGTGCCTCGCTCACCCTGCCTCTGAAGAAACCCCTCTGCGAGACAGCAGAGGAGGCTTGAAATTGGTAAAAGGCCTGGAAAAGGCCTGCCCCACCTCTGGGAGCATGCCTTTGTGGCATGGCATGCTTCTCCTTAGCCTGGGCACTTTTGTAGATAGTTCTGTATTCATCCATCTTTTTCATATAGTTTTCTGTTTGCTCCCCAAACAGAGAATTTCCCACTACAGGAAAATCCATAGCCTTTGACTGGGTATTTTGGGACAGATTAGTGCATCTGAGCCACGCCAACCTACGGAAAGCTACAGAAGTGGCCATGACCCTAGAGGAAACATCATTAACATCAACAGCAGTATGAAATTGAACTTTAGAGGCTTCAATGCCATCAGCAGCCACCTGTTCCAACTCACTAGCCAGCTGGCCATGGGCCTGCTTGGCTAACTGCAATACTGTGTCCCACCTAGATTTCTGATATCTAGCCACATAAGCCATATAATTTGCCTGCCTGAGTCCCAAAGAAGCTGCCATATACTGTTTCTTAGCCATGGCATCAATCTTCCTGGAATCTTATCAGGAGGATGTGAGGCCAGAGGAATATTAGCCTTGTCACAGGCTGCAGCTTGTACCACACCTACATGACTACACTGTTCAGTAAGGAAGTCTGTATCCGAGCCTGACAAAGTATACCTTCTGTCCATTTTTTTATCTACAGGAGGGACAGAATGAGGATTTTAAAATCTTTGTTGTTTGCTTCTAAATGACTTATGCAAAGGAATAGACAACCTCCTAGACTCTGGAATATCCATCATTTCCACATAATCAGGCTCCTCTTGCTCATCCACAGCCTCCTCTAAAGGAAGCTGGAGGTTTCTCAACCTTTTGTAAAAATAAAGAAAGAAGGGACTCAGACAGAATAGGGGAGATTCTAAAGGTCTGTCTGGAGAAATGCCCCAGTTCAATGGGCACGTCCCAGACCCTCCCAGCCACACATATATTGATCAAATTCCTCCTCCCCTCCTGTGGTTCATAAAAATCCTCAACTTCAAAATCCTGAACCACTGGGACTGAACGAACCAACCTTTTACTAATTGTTGGTGGTTCTACAGATCCCTGAGACAGTGACTGGACAATCTGAATGGCTTTAGCTATCTCTGCAGCAGTTGGAGACACAATTCTGGACTCCAAACCTCCTGATTTCTTTGTCTTTTACTTGGGACTGGTTCCTCTGAACCAGTCTTCCTTTGCCAGGAAGTCTCGCCCTGGTCAGAGGGCACTCTCTCTGGTCCAGTGGGTACTGAACCGGGCTGGCCATCCGGGTCACCGGACTTTTTGGCCTCTCGTTCCCTGAGCCGGCCCAATCTCTTCTCCAGGGTGGCTGCAGGGAAATTTTTACACACCTGGCAGTCTGACAGGAGGTGGTCAGCCCCCAGACAATAAACACAAGTGGTGTGTGGGTCAGCCTTGGCAAAGGCGCCCCACAGACATCACAGTGTTGAAACCCAGTGGGCCGGTTTTTCTTTTCGTTTCTCAGACATAATGCCAGCCTAACCAAAAACTTGCCCTTTGATGGCAGTGCCAGGCAAGACACCCTTATCGGTTCCTAACCATGTCACGGGTATTTGAAAACGTAGTAATTTACGGTTTTTAGAACCGATAAGAACCGGGAACCGCACTCTAAAACCCACAGTACAGTTTTAAAAGGCAGAAAAAACCAAGCGATCGGTTCAAAACCGAACCGATAATTAATTTTCCACACAGACTTGAATTTTTGTACTTACGGTTACCAGATAGAGCTTTAGAACCGAAATGCGGTAAAAATAATGACTTTTGCCGGTTCAAATGAACCGAAAACTACTCTCTTGAACCGAGAATGAACCGAGCTGAAGGAGCTGATCTCCGGAGCGACTGTTCAGTGAAGCGGAGTAAAGAATCTGACAGTTTCATTTGAAACTGCCAGATAGACTTTGGGCACACAGCCCTGCGCTGTAGAACTCAGATCCTCTGGAGTTAACTCCTTCCTCTCCGGGCAGTTCAGCTGCAGTGGCTGACTGCTAATGTTATAATATAGCAAGACTTCATGGTGTTTGAAGTATCTGGAGTACAGACCCTTGCCCTGGTGAAAGGAGGAACCCTTTCCACTGCTTTGCACTTTAACAGGCAGAGACCTCTGCTTCAGGGCAAGGGCCTCTAGGGGGCTTGCAGGTGGAAAGTGTCTGGCCTCATCTTTGGAAAATGTTTGAAGCTGAGAACCAGACCCTGGCTTACCACTTCCAGAACCCATTTGTCCGAGGTTATGGACACCCAGTTCTGACTGAAGTAAGCCAACCTGCCCCTACTGGTACAGGAGAATCGGCTCTGGGCACCCGTCAGGTGCCTGCTAGGCAGATGCCTCAGGCTGAGGGTGGGGACTGGCTTGCCTGCGCCTGTCTGCCTCTGCCTCTGAAAAACCCTCTGAGCAGTACAGAGGAAGCTTGGGATTGATAGAAAGGTCTGTGGAAAGGCCTGCCCCTACCTCTGGGCGTGTGCCTCTGTGGAGTGGCATGCCGCTCCTTGGCCTGGGCACTTTTGTAGGTAGTTCTGTATTCATCCATCTTTTTCATATAGTTCTCTGTCTGCTCCCCAAACAGAGAATTTCCTACCACAGGAAAATCCATAGCTTTTGACTGAGTGTCCTGTGACAGATTAGTGCACCTGAGCCATGCCAACCTACGGAAAGCTACAGAAGTGGCCATGACCTAGAGGAAACATCATTAACATCAACAGCAGCATGAAATTGAACTTTAGAGGCTTCAATGCCATCAGCAGCCACCTGTTCCATTCACTAGCCAGCTGGCCATGGGCCTGCTTGGCTAACTGCATAACTGTATCCCATCTAGATTTCTGATATCTAGCTACATAAGCCATATAATTTGCCTGCCTGAGTCCCAAAGAGGCTGCCATATACTGCTTTTTGCCATGGCATCAATCTTCCTAGAATCTTTATCAGGAGGATGTGAAGCCAGGGAATGTTGCTTGTCACAGGCTGCAGCCTGTACCACTCCTACATGACTACACTGCTCAGAAAGGAAGTCTGTATCAGGGCCTGATAAAGCATACCTCCTGTCCATATTTTTATCGACAGGAGGCACAGAATTTGGATTTTTTAAAATTTTCATTGTTTGCTTCCTAAAAGACTTATGCAAAGGAATAGACAATCTCCTAGACTCTGGAATATCCATCATCTCAACATAATCAGGCTCTTCTTGCTCATCCACAGCCTCTTCTAAGGGAAGCTGGAGGGTTTCAGCAACTTTTTTAAAAATAAAATGAGATGGGACTCAGACAGCATAGGGGAGATTCTAATGGTCTGTCTGGAGAGATGTCCGGTTCAATGGGCACATCCAGACCCTCCAGCCACATACATACTGCTCATAATCCTCCTCCCTCCTGTGGTTCATAAAATTCTTCAACATCATACTCCTGAACCACTGGGACCAGACGAACCAACCTTTTACCAGCTAGTGGTGGTTCGGACGGTCCCTGAGACAATACTGGACAATTTGTATGGCTTTTGCTATCTCTGCAGCAGTTGAGAGAAATTTTGTACTCAGACCTGCTGATTTTTTAGACTTTTTTACTGGGGCTGGTTCCTCAGAACCAGCTTTTCTTTTGGCCGAGGAAGTCTCGCCCTGGTCAGAGGGCACTCCCTCTGGTCCAGTGGGCACTGGACCGGGCTGGCCATCCAGGTCAGCGGACTTTTTGGCCTCTCGTTCCCTGAGCCTGCCCAATCTTTTTTCCAGGGTGGCTGCAGGAAAATTCTTGCAAATCTGGCAGTCTGACTGGAGGTGGTCAAACCCCAGACAATAAACACATGTGGTGTGTGGGTCAGCCTTGGCAAAGGCTTCCCCACAAACATCACAGTGTTGAAACCCAGTGGGCCCAGTTTTTCTTTTGGGTTTCTCAGACATAATGCCAGCCTAACCAAAACTTGCCCTTTTAATGGCAGTGCCAGGCAAGACACCCTTATCGCTTCCTAACCGTGTCACGGGTATTTGAAAAAAACAAATTAAAAAGTTTGGTTTTTTTAGAACCGATAAGAACCGGGAACCGCACTCTAAATGTCCATACAATACTTTAAAACGTCTTTTTAAACAAACCGATCGGTTCAAAACCGAACCGATAAATATATTTTCCACACAGACTAAAAGACCTGTACTTACGGTTTACCAGATAGAGCTTTGAACCGAAATGCGGTAAAATAAACACTTTTCCCGGTTTATTTAAACCGAGAATTACTTGTTTTAACTGAGAAATGAACCGAGCTGAAGAAGAGATCTCCGGAGCGACTGTTCAGTGAGGCGGAGTAAAGAATCTAACAGTTTCAGTTTGAAACTAGCCAGATAGAGCTTTCAGTAAAGCGCGCGCACTGAGAACTCCATTCATTATGGAGTTAACTCTTTCCTCTCCGGGGCAGTTCAAGTGCTGTGGCTAACTGCAATAAGTCATAATATAGCAAGACTTCATGTTGTTTGAACAGAGAATTCCCTACCACAGGAAAATCCATAGCCTTAGTCTGGGTATCCTGTGACAATCTAGTACACCTGAGCCAGGCCAACATGCGAAAAGCTACAGATGTAGCCATGACTCTAGAGGATACAGCATTAAAATCCACAGCAGCATTGGATGCCTCAATGCCATCAGCAGCCACCTGCTCCAGCTCATTAGCAAGCTGGCCAGAGGCCTGTTTGTCCAAAGCCATGACAGTGTCCCATCTAGATTTTTGAAACCTTGCTACATAAGCCATGTAATTTGCTTGCCTGAGTCCCAAGGGCGCTGCCATGTATTTATTTATTTTTTTTTCATGGCATCACTCTTCCTGGAAACCTTGTCAGGAGGATGTGAAGCCAGGGAATATTAGCTTTATCACAGACTGCAGCCTGAACCACACCAACATGACTGCAATGCTGTGAAAGGAATTCTGTATCAGGACCTGACAGAGTGTACCTCCTGTCCATCTTTTTGTCCACAGGAGGCACAGAATTAGGAGCTATTAAAATTTTTATTGTTCGTTTCTAAATGAATTATGCAAGGGAATAGACAATCTCCTAGACTCTGGAAAATCCATCCTTTCTACAAAATCAGGTTCCTCTTGCTCATCCACAGCTTCCTCCAATGGGAGCTGGAGGGATTCAGCAACCTTTTTATAAAACAGAAAATGAAAAGGGGACTCAGAAAGCATAGGGGGAGATTCTAAGGATCTGTCTGGGGAGATGTCCGGTCTAACGGGCACATCCAGACTCTCAAAGTCACATTCACACTGTTCATAATCCTCCTCCCCCTCTTCTGGTTCATAAAAATCTCCAATATCATATTCTTGAACCAGTGGAACCGGCCGAACCAACCTTTTACCAGACAGTGGCGGTTCGGACGGAACCGGAGAAAGTGACTGTACAATTTGTATAGCTTTTGCCATTTCTGCAGCAGTTGGGGAAGGAATTTTGGACTCCCTACCTGCTGATTTTTTTATTATCTTTAGCTGGAACTGGCTCCTCAGATCCAGCTTTACGTTTGGCCGAGGAAGTCTCGCCCTGGTGAGAGGGCACTCCCTCAGGTTCGGTTGGCACCGAACCGGGCTGGCCATCCGGGTCAGCGGACTTTTTGGCCTCTCGTTCCCTGAGCCTGCCCACTCTCTTATCCAGGGTGGCTGCAGGGAAATTTTTACAAATCTGGCAGTCTGAATAGAGGTGGTCAACCCCAGACAATAAACACATGTAGTGTGTGGGTCAGCCTTGACAAAGGTTTCCCCACAGACACTACAGTGTTGAAACCCAGTGGGCCTGGTTTTTTCTTTTGGGTTTCTCAGACATGATGCCAGCCTAACCAAGAAACTTGCCCTTTTAACGGCAGTGCCAGGCAAGACACCCTTATCGGTTCCCAACCAAAACTGCTTTTTTGGAACTGATAAGAACCTGGAACCGCACTCTAAAAGCTTTAAAATGCTTACTCTTTAAAGTTTTAACCAACCTGATCGGTTCGAACCGAATTGATAAACATTTACAAGTTCCACACAGAAATAAAACCTGTCTATTATTTACAATACCACAGACAGAGCTTGAACTGATCGGTTTGCGGTTAAAATAATAATACTCGCGGTTGAATTTAACTGAAAAAATACTGTTTAAACCGTGAAATTAACCGAGCAGTAGGAGAAATCTCCGGAGCGACTGTTCAGTGAGGCGGAGTAAAGAATCTGACAGTTTTAGTTTGAAATAACCAAGACAGAACTTCTCTAATAGAGCTCGAGTTCTAAGTTCCATTCTTAGAATGGAGTTAACTCTTTCACCTCCGGAGCAGTTCTAATGGTGGGACAAACTGCATATGTCATAATATAGCAAGACTTCATGTTGTTTGAATGGTGCAGTCGGTGTGCGAAATCAATGTACTGGACAAATTAAGAAAATCACAGTGACACTGTTCATGAGCAGAGGTCTTAAAATGGCTATGTTGAAAATTTGGTGAAATAATTCCTAAAATTACTGTTTTCTGACGTGCATTGCGCGAGTTCCTCAGAGCTCGTAGAGTTCACAAATTTTCAATATTTTCACTCCAGATTTTCAAAATTGCCATTTTACCACACCTCCTTATGAGCAGTACAGCTGTCATTTTTCACATCCTGTCCAAAACGTGTTTCCACCCATGTAGCGCACAATGGCGCAGTCGGTGTGCAAACTCAATGTATGGGATACATTAACAAAATCACACTGACACTGTTCATGACCAGAGGTCTTAAAATGGCTATGTTGAACAATTCGTGAAAAATTTTCTAACAATGACTGTTTTACGAGCGTGCATTGCGCAGTTCCTACGTACGCTCGTAAGTTCGCAAATTTTAAATATTTGCACTCCAGTGACTTCCAAATACCTAAACAGCACATAGAAGCAAGCAACATTCGGCATTGACAAATGCTTGTTATGATAGGCCAAAGAAGTCAGTAAGCAGACAGAAATAGTTTTTAAACAAATATCAAAATGCATTTTTTTTTTATTAGCAACAGCATTTGCTTTGGTACATCACAACTTACCCCCCCCCCCATTCAACACACAGAACTACATAAACTAAATATTTGATTCTATCACTTTTTTCCGGTTTTGTAATTGCCTGTGCCAATGAGGCAAAACAAGGTCTTATGACTTCTGTTGGCAACTTTATTTCACAATTCGGATTTACAACCTTTGAGTCAAAAGGCCCTTTTACACACACACTTCTATGCCGAAACAAGCGTTACCTGTGTAGCGCCAATACAGCATGTTCCGCTCCACGTTCTGATTACACGATTTCTATTTTTCATCACAAAGCACCCTGCCATCTGTACTGGTGCAGTATTCCTTTTTAGAGCTAGAGTTGTTTGCTCCAGAATGGGCGCATTACACTGCGCACTGCAATGGCACATTTGGGACAAACCACCTACACCATGGAGTTCGTTTCAGGCGACCGTTCATTTTTACAATGGAACTAATAGCGTTTACACAGCACTGGATGGAACAGTAAGGTCCTTCCATAACGCTTATTCCGTTGCAAGACTGCCACTGTAAAAGCGCCTAAAGACTCATTTACAAAGGCACCTCGTCACAGGGAGGGTAGACAACAATTGGTGGTGGAGTACAACAATGGAGAACATTACAGGTGAGATATAGTAAAAGAACACACAAAGCAATTTCAGTAATACAAAGGTGTACAAAGGCTTCAATTACTTACAATTAGTCTAGTATATAAATAATAAGGTACCGCTAGGGGTTCTAAGGAGCATTACCTGGGGGTAAGGGGTGGTTGCTGGGGGAGAAGGCAATCCGGAAGGACATTTTCTGTTTATTGAGCCAGGCGGAGCTCTAGACATGAGCCAGTCAGGGGCATTTTGCTCTCCAATATGCAGAAACTTCTGCACATTCCATAATATACAGCAGAATACCTTCAAAGTCCCTATGTCTGTTAATTTCCTTGTGTGCGCATTCACACTTTACAACCATGACTGAAAAGACAACACAGATTAGACACATAGTACGTGCTGACGTTTTTACCTCAGTTCAAAGGTCTCATGTACCAGTTTCTGCCTCTCCTGGTTCATGCTGTCACTGAGACCAGACTTACCCCAGCATTAGTTTGGTGCTATTCCTAGCATAGTACAAGAGGGCACTACTCTCCAACTCCTCCTACAAATCCACACCAAAATCAAATTGCCATATAGGACAAAACTAGCAGTGACCTTAAACAATTTAAATGTCATGAATTTAAGCTCCTCATACTAGAAATTAATAACACTAGTACTGTACTACATTTATTACACACCCAGTTTGATGGAACACTAATGTCCTGTGCAGTCCCAGCAGCTAGCCCCCCAACTAGTTTAACCGGCATCTTTTAATTAGTGCCACTGACTGCACTGAATTATTTGACTTCACTATTGGAAATGAATCGGACTGAGCCTGGAGCAAGAACTTAAGTAAGTACGGTACTAGTACCATATTCATTCTTCAGGACAGGGACATCATCACTGGACACTCACACCTCCGATACTCTGATTTGTAAACAAGTTAAACAACTTAACTTTTCTGGAGTGTGAGAGAAACAGAATAGAGAAGGATTATCATGGGACACCAGTAAAGGTTGCCACGTGCCACCGCTCAAGTTTTTACCTGGTGATCAGATTTTCAGGGTCCCTAACAGAAATCCAGTTTTGCTCTGTGCTGGTCAGGTTTTAAACCGTTTTGAGCGCTTCATTTGAAACATATTTTGCCATATCATTCATTGTTTCACCTACATGTCCAGGGTTACAAACAAGTTCTCTTGTCAATATAGCCCTTTGTTTGTGAAAGCAGTCAATCTGAGAGGTGCAAAGTATGAGTAACACCATTAGCACTTCCTTAACTTAATCTTTTTCACTGCAGCAAAGCTGCCCCCACCTTTGGAACAGTAACAGAGGCAGTTGTCTTCCACTTTCATTTGTTGGTAAACATTTTCATCTCTAACAACATGTAGGCATTTTTAAATGTTTTAATTTTTTTTCCTCAAGAAAAAAGCATGTGCCCCCAAGGTACAGGGGCACAGTTTGCACCTAGCCAAGGCCAGCTCTGCAGGAGGACAGATGAGACCTGTGTGGCACAGGCAGCTTTCATGGAGGCATTAGTGCATACTGATAAAGAATACAGCACAGTGTGTTACTAAAAGAGGAGCTCCATGATGGGGGACCTATAGCACCCTTAGCCCCCCCTCTAAATCTGCCTATGGCTCCAATGTTGTGGCACCAGAATCACTGCCTTTCCCAGAGCTCTGTTCTCTCTAGGCAAGACTGTTGTCTCTGTCTCCCCTCCCTTTGCATAAAGAATTGTCTATCAGCGGGATTGTCTGGTTGTGTGGGGTGACACCAATGCAGTTTCCCCAGAGGGTTTAGGCAGTGTGAGTCAATACCCAACAATGTAGGAAGTAGCTCAGTGTGTGCACATGGGTACCTTTATTACCACTCTGTAGGGACACTCTCCCTCCCCATGTCTGCTGTATTGAGTTCTGAAACTTACTATACAATGCAAGTTCCAGTTCTGACCAGACCTGTGGGGCTTCAGGCTCAACACCCTTATCACACAAGAGGTTTAGTCACAAGGCTTTAACAAGCACTGTAGCCTTGTCTGCCTTATCTAATCAGTGAGTTTCTTTGTACTGGGACAAAGAATCACTGCGGTCTCTTACTGCATGGGGTTCACAAGTGGGCAGCCCAGTTCTTTGCACTACTAAGGGCAGTTCTTTTTAAATCTTGTCACATTTTCACACACTTTTTCCAGTTATGATCCCGACAAGTTTCCGATTTGCCAGTGTTGCCAGTGCTGCAACCTTTTCAGAGTGGAAGGAAGAACTAGTTCACTCCATGACAACTTGCCCTACACTAATACCTCCTTCAACTAATCCCCATATCAATTCTTCCTAGACAATTTTCCCCCCTCACGTAATTATTATAAAATTACCTCTAGGTGGGCATAGTTCAACCACCAGATGAGGGTGATGTGTTTAAGGGATGCAGAAGTGGAAGTCGTACTGCAATTGTTGTTGGACTACAGTACAATATGTAGTGGGAGCAAATTGTGCAGGAATGAATTGGCGTGGGAGCCAACTGAAGCCAGAGCTAATAGTCTGGGGGGAAATGTTGCAGAGCAAAATGACCAGGATGAATTGACGTGTCCCCATAATTTCCCACCTTCCAACAATGATGCTAAATGCTCCAGCTTCTCACTCCTGGTCGCCAACTTTGTTTCCTAATACAATCATATCAAGGCTGTATGAGTAACAGCATGGCACACTGTTGAAGGGCAACTGAGATAGGCACATTAAGACTGTAGCTAGCCCCAAAATCATGGACTGAGGTGAGGGGGCAATTATTATAGAAAGTTGTTTGGGGCTTTTGATTGGGATAACCACCAAAGGTGACCGATTAAAAAAAAGCCTGATTTATTTTACATATAAGTCTCTAGCAGCATAGAAGGGGTGATAACTTTGGTTGAGGGGTCAGGTTGACAAACCTGTATACCACAGAAAAATTACTCACCTTAGTAATTACTTTTTCTTCTCATGGAGTCTTGCTATTATGACGACTATGCAGTCAGCCACTGCAGCTGAACTGCCCGGAGAGGAAAGAGTTAACTCCAGAGGTCTGGAGTTCCACAGCGAGGCGCTATACAAAGTTCTATCTGGCCAGTTTCAAATGAAACTGTCAGATCTTCTGAAAGCTAACACTGAGCAACAAGTCTGTGTGGAAGCTCTACACTAGCCAAGTGGCTACCTACTAGTAGGAATAACAACAATATAAACAACAATATAAACAGCAATAATAATAATAACAATGAATAATAGTATTATTAGTTTCTCCTAACAAGCACTATTAGACCCCCTTCCCCAAGACTCAAGTCCAGGAAGGGGCCAACATATTACTTAAAACAGAAATACCTAATTCCTAACCCTAAATAAAGGGGTGAAGGGAAGAACTAAAATGGCATGACACAGTGCTTGCACTAATTTGCCACCTACCCAAGTAGAAGTTCTGAGAGGGCAGGAGGAGGTGGTCATATATAGTAAGACTCCATGAGAAGAAAAGCAATTACTAAGGTGAGTAATTTTTTCTTCAAACACCATGAAGTCTTGCTATATTATGACTATATCAGATTACACAGCAGTACCTCCATGGAGGAGGGTCAGAACCTACTTAGGAAATAGGCTCTGAAGCACAGCTGTGCCAAAACGAGCATCTCTCCTGGACTGAATATCCAGGGAATAATGCTTGGTAAAAGTGTGAACTGTTTTCCAAGTAGCAGCTTGACAGATTTCCAGAATGGGAATATCTCTAGCAGCCGCTAGAGATGCAGCTGTACCCCTGGTGGAGTGAGCCCTCAGTCCTGAGGGGGGTTCTCTACCTAGTTTTTGATAACAAAATTGGATACAAGAGACAATCCACCTTGCAATTGTCCTCTTAGTGGCAGGTTTCCCTTTGCCAACCTTGCCATAGGTAAGAAAGAGTTGGAGGGATTCGAATCTGTGACCCTTGGTGTGTTCCAAATAGTAGCTTAAGGCTCTTTTGACGTCCAAGCTGTACAGACTCCCTCACCTGAGGAAGAATGCTCAGTGAAAAATATGGAAGAGAGATGGATTGGTTCAGGTGGAAATCTGAAACCACTTTAGGCAAAAACTTTCTGTTAGTCCTGAGGACTACCTTATCTCTGTGGAAAGAGATAAAATCTTCTCCCACTGACAGGGCCTGTAGTTCACTTATGCATCTGGCAGAAGTGATAGCCACTAGGAAAACAGTTTTCAAGTCAGAAACTTGAGCTCTGCTGAGGACAGAGGCTCAAGGGGTTGCATTAACTGAGCAATGCAAACATTCAGGTCCCAAGCGGGAGCTGGTTCTCAAAGGAGGGTTGGTGTGAGTAACCCTTTAAAAACTTGGAAAGCACAGGGTGAGAAGAAAAGGAAGCAGGCTTCCGTGCTGACAGAAAAGCAGAGACAGCTGCCAGATGAACCTTTAGGTAGCTGGCCTAAGGCCTAAGGAATTTAAATGGACCAAATAGTCCAGTAAAATGGGCAGATCAGCAGATTCTGGGATAATCTGCTTCTCAGAGCACCAGATGGAAAACCTTTTCCACTTAGAATTGTAAGTGGCCCTAGTGGAAGGCTTCCTTGAAGCCTTTAAAATATCAAAACACCTTGAGAAAGGTGTAAGTCAGCATTCTAACTCCTCAAGAGCCATGCCTTGAGATGGAGGATTGAGATCAGGATACCACACTCTCCCTGTGCACAGGCCAGTAAGTCGTGGACTCTGGGCAAGCTCAGGGCAGGGTGGACTGTCAAGGACAGAAGCAGTGGGTACCAGGGCTGTCTGGCCCAATCTGGAGCAATCAGAATCACCTTGAAGGGCTGAGATCTGATTTTTACTAGTACCCTGAAAAGAAGGGGAAAGGGGGGAAAGGCATACAGGAACTTCCCTTTCCAATCCAACTGAAAGGCGTCCAGGGGGACTGATCCCAGCACTGGAGGCCTGCAACAAAACAGAGGAAGTTGGTGGTTGTCTGGGGCTGCGAAAAGATCTATCTGAGGGGTGCCCCATCTGGCAAAGACTGACCCCAGCACCTGAGGATTCAGAGCCCATTTGTGATGGCCCTGAGAAATCCTGCTGAGGGCATCCGCCAGGACATTGTCCTTCCCTGGAAGGTGAACTGCTATCAGGGAGGTGTTCAGGGAGTAAGCCAGAGACCACAACTTCATTGCTTCGGTGCACAAGGCTGATGACCGAGTGCCCCCTTGCTTGTTGATGTACCACATTGTTGTGGTGTTGTCTGTCCTGACTTGAACTACATTGTTCTGGACAGAAGCTGAAAATGCCTGAAGAGCTAAAAGGACAGCTCTGAGTTCCAAAAGACTGATGTGGAGCAAAGATTCCTGGGGAGACCACACTCCCTGAGTGGATAGGTCGCCTAAGTGAGCTCCCACCTAACAGGAAGCATCCATGGTGAGGCGAAGGAGGGAAGCAAGGAATGAAAGGAACCCCTTGTTTTAGATTGCTTTGATCCTGCCACCAGTGTAAGGCCAGGATCAGGGTTTAGACACTGGAACCAATTTGGAAAGGGGTCCCTCCTTGAGACCAATAGGCCCTCAAATGGAACTGAATGGCCCTCATCTGGAATCTTGCTCCTTGCAATACAGCTGTGGAAGCAGCCATGTGCCCCTAGGGTTGCAGAAAATGCCTTGCTGGTCGAGAGACCCGTGGGTAAAGGAGGATGCCAGGGCAATGAGTCTGTCTACCCTTTCCGAGGGAGAAATGCCCTGGCTAACTTTGTGTTCAATTCTGCACCTATGAAAGTTAGTACCTGAACTGGTTCGAGAACTGACTTTGGTAATTCAGCAGGAATCCCAGGAAGTGAGAAGCTGCTGGGTGACTTGCAAGTGGGATTTTACCTGATCTGGGGACTGACCCACTATGAGCCAGTCATCCAGGTAGGGAAACACAGCAATCCCTTGCCTTCTTAAATGAGCCACTACCACAGCTAGACATTTCGTGAATACCCTTGGCGCAGAGGTAAGGCCGAAGGGCATTGCCCTGAACTGGTATTGGCCTGAGGTTAGTTCGAACCTGAGGTACTTTCGGTGAGAAGGCCTGATCAGAACATGAAAATAGGCATCCTTGAGGTCCAGGGAAGCTAACCAGTCCCCTGGCCTCAGGGAGGGCAAAATCATTGTCAGAGTTAACATTTTGAACTTTGGTTTCAAAGATGCTTGTTCAGGTACCTTAAATCTAAAATGGGCAGCATTATCCTGTCTTTTGGGGTAAGAAAGTATCTTGAGTACAGCCCTTGCCCTGATGGCAGGAGGAACCCTTTCTACTGCTTTGCAGTCCAAAGAGAAGAAACCTCTTCTTCCAAAGCAAGGGCTTCTGAAGGATTTGCAGGTGGAAATGTCTGGCTCTCATCTTGAAACTGTTTGAAGCTGAGAACCAGACCCTGGCCTATTACCTCCAGAACCCACCTGTCCGAAGTTAGGGACACCCAGTTCTGGCTGAAATAAACCAACCTGCCTCCCACTGGTACAGGAGAACGGCCCTGGGCACCCCATCAGGGTGCCTGCTTGGCAGTAGCCTTAGGCTGAGGGAGGGGGACTGCTTACTTGTGCCCCTGCTACCTCTGCCTCTAAAGAAACCCTCTGTGCAAATGCAGAGGAGGCCTGAATTGGTAAAAGGCCTGTGGAAAGGCCTGCCCTACCTCTGGGAGCGTGCCTCTGTGGAGTGGCATGCCTCTCCTTAGCCTGGGCACTTTTGTAGGTAGTTCTGTATTCATCCATCTTTTCATAGTTTTCTGTTTGTTCCCCAAACAGAGAATTACCCACAACAGGAAAATCCATAGCCTTTGACTGAGTATCTTGGGACAGATTAGTGCATCTGAGCCATGCCAACCTACGGAAAGCTACAGAAGTGGCCATGACCCTAGAGGAAACATCATTAACATCAACAGCAGTATGAAATTGAACTTCAGAGGCTTCAATGCCATCAGCAGCCACCTGTTCCAACTCACTAGCCAGCTGGCCATGGGCCTGCTTGGCTAACTGCATCTGTGTCCCACCTAGATTTCTGATATCTCAGCCACATAAGCCATATAATTTTCCTGCCTGAGTCCCAAAGAAGCTGCCATATACTGTTTTTTGCCATGGCATCAATCTTCCTGGAATCCTTATCAGGAGGATGTGAGGCCAGAGGAATATTAGCCTTGTCACAGGCTGCAGCTTGTACCACACCTACATGACTACACTGCTCAGTGAGGAAGTCTGTATCAGAGCCTGACAAGGTATATCTTCTGTCCATTTTTATCTACAGGAGGGACAGAATGAGGATTTTTAAAATCTTTGTTGTTTGCTTCCTAAATGACTTATGCAAAGGAATAGACAACCTCCTAGACTCTGTATATCCATCATTTCTACATAATCAGGCTCCTCTTGCTCATCCACAGCTTCCTCTAAAGGAAGCTGGAGGGTTTCTGCAACCTTTTATAAAACATAAAATGAGAAGGGACTCAGACAGAATAGGAGGAGATTCTAAAGGTCTGTCTGGAGAAATGTCCGGTTCAATGGGCACGTCCAGACCCTCCCAGCCACACATGTAATGATCAAATCTGTTCTCTCTCCTGTGGTTCATAAAATTCCTCAACATCATACTCCTGAACCACTGGCACTGAAAGAACCAACCTTTTACCAACTGTAGGTGGTTCGGCAGGACCCTGAGACAGTGACTGGACAATCTGTATGGCTTTAGCTATTTCTGCAGCAGTTGGAGAGACAATTTTGGACTCCAAACCTACTGATTTCTTTGTCTTTTTCACTGAGACTGGTTCCCCTGAACCAGCCTTCCTTTTGCCCCAGGAAGTCTTGCCCTGGTCAGAGGCACTCCTCTGGTCCAGTGGGTACTGGACCGGGCTGGCCATCCGGTCAGCAGACTTCTTGGCCTCTCTTCCTGAGCCGGCCCAATCTCTTTTCCAGGGTGGCTGCAGGGAAATTTTTACACACCTGGCAGTCTGACAGGAGGTGGTCAGCCCCCAGACAATAAACACAAGTGGTGTGTGGGTCAGCCTTGGCAAAGGCTTCCCCACAGACATCACAGTGTTGAAACCCAGTGGGCCCGGTTTTTCTTTTGGGTTTCTCAGACATAATGCCAGCCTAACCAAAAACTTGCCTTTTTGATGGCAGTGCCAGGCAAGACACCCTTATCGGTTCCTAACCGTGTCACGGGTATTTGAAAAAACCTATTTTAAAAGCAAGGTTTTTTTAGAACCGATAAGAACCGGAACCGCACTCTAAAAGCCCAACCACACTTTAAACGTTAAATTAAGCAAACCGATCGGTTCAAAACCGAACCGATAATTGAATTTCCACACAGACTTTAAATTTTCTACTTACGGTTTACCAGATAGAGCTTTTAACGAAATGCGGTAAAATAAATACTTTTGCGGTTCAAATGAACCGAAAATATCTGAACCGAGAAATGAACCGATGTGAAGGAGCTGAGTCTCGAGCGACTGTTCAGTGAAGCGGAGTAAAGAATCTGACAGTTTCATTTGAAACTGGCCAGATAGAGCTTTGGTATAGCGCCCTCGCGCTGTGGAACTCCAGACTCTCTGGAGCTAACTCTTTCCTCTCCGGGGCAGTTCAGCTGCAGTGGCTGACTGCATATAGTCATAATATAGCAAGACTTCATGGTGTTTGAATAATGATTTCCTGATAGACCCATAAATGTCCTGAACATTTGTACGAGAGTGGATCTATCCCAGGTACTTCTGCAGTACCGTATGGCAGCATGCACAGTAACACTAAAATGAATGTGGGTTATGAGGCACAAGGTATAACTGAGTAATCACCTAGGCTATGCAGTCATTTATGACATTATCACACACCCTGGAGTGTGTTACTGCACTTATAAAATGGTATTAAATGTTAAGAAAAAATAAAGTATACTCTTAACCGTGATGTGGCAAGGTGAAATGAATTCATGATCATGTGACCAGTTTTGACCTATTAGATTGCTTGTATGAAACAAGCCATTTTATACTGTATACCACCAGATATCTGAACTCTCTGGGGGGAGTATGGACACTGTGGTTAATGAACTATCCAAGCAACTCTACTGTTCATATTCACAGTATATCTAAAGCTGTCTTTTCGCTGATGGTTTTTTTCAGGAATGGTCCTGATGTTGGCATACTAGGTGGTGGTTTGAAGTAGTTTGGAATACTATGGGGACAGTTGCAGCTCTCCCAACAAAATTTTTCTTATCCAGGTCAGTGGAAACTCCAGTCCTCTTTATTGGGAACTCTAAGTAACTCTGCTCATTTGATGCATTTCCTTTTCTTGTAGAAATGAGAACATCTCAACAGATATGCAAACACATTAGACTGTATTTTGGTGGTGGAGTTATACTATAAATTCTGGTTCAATTGTTGCTCACCAAATGCAGGCCAAACACATTAGTTAGTTAGTTAGTTAAAACCTTTATTTTTAAACAGGAATTCAGATGGAAAATTCACATCATTAGGACAAAGTCCTATTTTCAAGATGGTCCTGTATAATTACATGATTCATGAATTATAACAATACATACACAATATACATAAACCAATCATTCAAAATATAAAATGCAAAACACCTAAACAATCATCTATAACAATCACAATGTACTTTTAGTTCAGACATCAGACTTCTTAAAATACCTTCAAATCATTAATCTGACTACAATATACAGGTTTCAAAACCCCCATAAATGATTAACAATAACCGAAAATCTAAGAGTACTATATCTGTTTATGGACCTTGGAAGAACATAACCCTTAAATTTATGTCTCAAATTATATACACATTTTCTTGGTTCTAATTTATCATAAAGGCTTTCAGGCTGTTGGAATTTTATTACCTTAAAATTTGTATACAACAAACACATGTGATGTATCAACTAGAAAATAAATTCCACTCTGCAGCTCCTCATTCCTGAAGGTGGACTCTCCTACAATCAGACTAACTAGTATAGATTACAGGGGAAGTAAACACTTCAGGGGTCACTCAAATTGTGAAATCACATGAAAAGATATGTCAAACAAGGTATCAAGCCCCCTTGCAGGTATCAAGAGACCTGAGATATGAGTATCTAAATCACCTGCAAATCCAAACAAGACAGCAGTCATTTCAAGGAATCTTGAGACAGAAAGTGATGTCACATAGGGGGCAAGCTGTAATTAACAAACATACAGCTTGCCCTTCAATGACATCACTTTCTGTTTCAAGGTTACATAAAATGGCTGCTGCTTTGTCTTGATTTACAGATTATTTAGATATTCATATCCCAAGACTCCTGACACCTACAGGTAAGCCTACTACCTCATCTGAAAGATGTTTTGATGGGTTTTGAGTTTGAGTTCCTGAAAACAAAATCCATGCAACATTTACTTCCTTAAGTTGGATCTTCTAATAAAGGAAGGGAAGGGACGAGGAAGACAAAATTACTCAATGTAGTAATGGATGTTTTTTAGAGGGTGTTTTTGTGAATCATAAAAGCCTCCCTCACTTTCCTTCTAGAGGATTCCTCAGGTTAAATCAGATCAAATGTTTTAAAAATGTTCTTGCTGGAATATTTTACAAGTTTAGACTTTGCAGATTTTACAGTAGTCATATCGTGATTTGTTATGCCTGATTGCATTTCATGTCTTCTACATAGCATAGATTAACTGAATGGTCACTGCTCTCTTATGCTGTCCAGCTATAAATCTGCTGGTGAAAGGTTGGGGGTGTAACCACACTGCAGAGTTTTAGCTTTAAATTATAAAGTTTGGAGTCCGGGCAAACCTCAGGGCTCAAATGAGGCAGTTTGTATTATTCACAAAAGCCTCCTTTAGATGAAACATTATTACTATGGAGAGTCATTTTTATGGTTGCGTGCAAAGAGCCGTGTTGACGTATAGCTATAACATAGGAGGGGAAAATGTCGGGGGTGGTACTTCCTGCTCTGCATGGGGTCTTTACTTGGTGTTGGGGGGACTGAAATTTGTACGTACTGCCAGGTTGATTGGGTGTCATCATCATTTTGCACCACCCTGCAGACTCTGCAGAGGTGGGCAATCAACCCCACCCTGCACATTAAGTGAAACACAGGATCCAGGCTGTCATGGCACTGAGCCTTCCCTACACTGAGGTTCCCCATGGCTATATGTACTCCATCCATGGCCTATGGGGCTGTTTAGTGTCTACTTGGCCTCCTCCGAGAATTGTCATTTTCTGGGAACTGAAGGATATTTTCCTGATTGTACAAGACTCTATAGAAGACACTGAATTGTTCCACAATTTTTCCACAGTCCATTACAAGGAAGTGGCTTCATTCACTGGGTGGAGTCAGCACAACCCTGCTGGCTGTTTCTTTTCACAGCTGCCAAGCTAAGATTCACCGCACTCTGTTACCTGGATTGTAGAATCATTTACAGAAGTACCGCAGTGTCCCTTCTGTGTTAACATCAGGAAGCTTATTCAGGTAATTGATGCAGCCTTGCAGTGGTATACCCCATGACAGTGACACCAACACAGCGACCTACATTGCTATTGATGAAATCAACAGTTCTCTGACTGTTACAGTGTTGGTGCACCTGAGACAGGGGCACACTGTCTTCGGTCCTGCACCCCCTCCCCAAATCAACTCTGACTCGGAATTGATTATAATAAGTACAGTGGCCTGGGGGGGCCAAATCTCCCCAATAGAAAGACAGACTTGGAGACGTTCTGGATTTATGTCGACTACAACTTGTGGTCGACATAAATCCCATTGTTGTGATGCCGGTCGATGAAAATATTGTTGAACCGGCATCGTAGAGTCCTTTCCAGAAGCTTTTTTACCTCATTTAGTGTGATTTTATGTTGTGCCTTAAGGTTAAAGAGCTGGTTTTCCAGGTGTAGACCCTTTTGCTGGTTGTTCTTGATGTTTGAGGCAAAATGTAGGGTGCACCCTATGGTCAACTGGAGGATCTGACCACAGATTTGATTACTAGGTCTAGAATCACAAGGACATGATCTGAGAGAGTCATGTTCTTAATCGTGCAGGAGTCCACTGCTGGGACCCAGGTAGCCAGCACCAGGATGTAGTCTAGGCATGAACAGCCTCGGTGTCATGCTGACCAGCATGTATATTCTTTGACCCTGGTCTGGCGGAAGCACCAGATTTAAACTAACCTTGTTTCCCATGCAAGGCACTTGACATTAACTTAACTTTGCAGTAACGCACAACCCATCCCTAATCTATCCAGGACTGGGCGTTTAACTCCATTAAAGTCTCCCCCAACAGTAGTCTCCTGGAGGAGGAGCCATTGAGATGAGAGTGCCTTTAAGAATGCAATGTTCTTCTCTTGAATGGGGGCATATATGTTAAGGATGCATGGTGAGGTTCTGTACCTGCTCTCTGGATTTTGTTTAACTTCTGGAATTTCAGGACAGTTCTTGAGGATTAATATGGCCACTCCTCTACAGAGGGGCTGTGTTGTGTGGGAGAAGTGGACCCCATCCACCCACACTCTCCTTACATACTCATGCACATTGCGGTTAAGGTAGTTCTCCTGAAGGAATGCCACAATTGGTTTCTGCTGTTGCAACTCATTCAATCTCCTGGCTCACTTGATGGGCATATTTATATCCTTACATTAAGTGTTATTATACGTCCCTCAGCTATACCCAGTTATGAGAGTCCAGGACCCATCAACTACCTCTGTACAGACAGCTAGTGAGACCAATCTGGAGTACTGCGTGCAGTTTTGAAGACCCAATCTCCGCAAAGACATAGACAGGATGGAAGCTGTCCAGAGGAGGGCACTAAATGGTGCAGGGTCTGCACCGGAAGACATATGAAGAGAGACTTAAGGAGCTTAATATGTATAGCCTCGAGGAAAGGAGGGAGAGGGAGGACATGATCGAAACTTTCAAGTACCACAATGGAATCAACAAAGTCCAAGAGGGTAGCATCTTTCAAAAAAAGAGGTGTGCAAGAAGAAAAAATTACTCACCTTAGTAATGTTGTTTCTTCTAATGGAGTCTTGCTCTATTATGACAGTAGCAGTTTGTCCCACCGCTAGAACTGCTCCGGAGGTGAAATAGTTAATTCCATTCCAAAATGGAACTTTGAGCATGAGCTCTAAGAAGCAGCTCTGCCTGTGTAATTTCAAACCTGAACTGTCAGATCTTTACGAGCAAAACTCACTAAGGTCTGTGTGGAAGCTGTAACCTACACTAGCCAAATGGCTACCTAAATATTAACAACTATTGCTGGTCCCAACACTCAAGAGTCAAGTCAGACCAGAACTACTAATACAATTTTAACAACATGAGAATAAAACAACAGGATAATAAAACACAAACCCCCAAACCCCCAAAGGGAAGAAACATTAAAAGGGCATAAAATAGTGCCCACATTAAGTTGCCCGCACCCCACCCAAGTAGAGGTTCTGAGAGGGGCAGAACATGAAGTCTTGCTATATTATGACAGTAGCAGACTACACAGCAGTACCTCCATGGAGGAGGGGCAGAACCTACTTAGGGAATAGGCTCTGAAGAACAGCTGTGCCAAACCGAGCATCTCTCCTGGCCTGGACATCCAGGGAGTAATGCTTGGCGAAAGTCTGTACCGTTTTCCAAGTAGCAGCCTGGCATATCTCTAATAAAGGGATGTCTCTGGCAGCAGCTAGAGACGCGGCTGTACCCCTAGTAGAATGAGCCCTCAAGCCAGAGGGGGGATCTCTGCCCATTTTCTGATAACAAAATTGGAAACAAAGGACAATCCACCTGGCAATTGATCTCTTAGTGGCAGGTTTGCCTTTCCCAACTTCACCATAGGTGAGGAAAAGTTGGAGGGATTCGAACCTCTGACCTTTGGTACGCTCTATATAGTAACTAAGAGCCCTCTTAACATCCAGGCTGTGCAATCTCCTCTCACCAGAAGAGGAGTGATCAGTGAAAAATACTGGAAGGGAGATAGATTGGTTAAGATGGAAATCTGAAACCACCTTAGGTAAAAATTTCCTATTAGTCCTAAGGACTACCTTATCCCTGTGGAAAGAAATAAAGTCAGTTTCTACTGACAAGGCTTGCAACTCATCTTATGCGTCTAGCAGAAGTGATAGCCACCAGAAAAACAGTTTTCCAAGTTAGATACTTAAGCTCTGCAGAAAAAAGAGGTTCAAAAGGGGGTTGCATTAACTGGGCAATGCACACATTAAGGTCCCAGGCAGGGGCCAGTTCCCGAAAGGGTGGATTAGTATGGAGTAATCCCTTAAAAAACTTGGAAAACACAGGGTGAGTGGAAAGAGGGGATGACTTTCCTACTGAAACAAAAGCAGAGACAGCTGCCAAATGAACTCTCAGGGTAGCTGGTCTGAGGCCCAAGGAATTAAGATGGACCATGTAATCTAATACAATGGGCAAATCAGCAGATTCTGGGGAAATATTTTTCCCAGCACACCAAATGGAAAACCTTTTCCATTTAGAACTATAAGTAGCCCTAGTGGAAGGCTTCCTGGAAGCCTTTAGGATTTCAAGAACACCCTGAGAGAGGTGTAAATCAGCAAACTCTAACTCCTCAAGAGCCAGGCCTTGAGGTTGAGGGATTTGAGGTCCGGATACCAAACTCTTCCCTGGGCACAAGTTAATAGATTGTGATTCCAGAGGAGACAAAGGGAAGATGGGTTGTCAGTGACAGAAGGAGTGGGTACCAGGACTGCCTGGCCCATCTGGGCAATCAAAATCACCTTGCAAGGCTGAGATCTGATTTTGACTAATACTTTGAATAGGAGAGGGAAGGGGAAGCATAAAGAAACTTCCTTCCCAATCCAGAAGAAGCATGCCCAGGGACTGCGCCCAACACTGGAGGCCTGAAACAGAACAGAGGAAGTTGGTGATTGTCTGGGCTGCAAAAGATCTATCTGAGGAGTGCCCATCAGGCAAAAGACTATCCCTAGTACTTGAGGATCCAGGGACCATTTGTGATGGCCCTGGGAAATCCTGCTGAGGGCATCCGCTAGGACATTGTCCTTCCCTGGAAGGTGAACTGCTATGAGGGAAGTGTTCAGGTAATAGGCCAGAGACCACAACTTCATTGCCTTGGTGCACACAGCCGAAGACCGAGTGCCCCCCTGTTTGTTGATGTACCACATTGTTGTGGTGTTGTCTGCTCTGACTTGTACCACCTTGTTGTGGACAGATGCAGAAAACGCTTGAAGAGCTAAAAAGACAGCTCTGAGTTCCAGCAAATTGATGTGGAGCAGAGATTCCTGGGGGGACCACACTCCCTGAGTGGAGAGGTCACCCATGTGGGCTCCCCAACCCAGAAGGGAAGCATCTGTAGTAAGAGTCAAATTGTGAGCAGGGGGAATGAAGGGGACCCCCAATCTTAAATTGCTCTGATCCTGCCACCACTGGAGGGCCTGGATCAAGGTTCGAGTCACTGGGACCAACTTGGAAAGGGGGTCTCTTCTCTGAGACCAATAGGTTCTCAAGTGAAACTGAATGTCTCTCATCTGAAATCTTGCCCCCTGAACAACAGCTGTGGATGCAGCCATGTGCCCCAGGAGCTGCAGAAAGTGTCTTGCTGGTCGAGAGACCTGCAGAGTGAAGGAGGAGGCCAGAGCCACTAAATTCCTTACCCTTTCTAAGGGAAGAAAAGCTCTGGCTAGCTTTGTGTCCAATTCTGCCCCTATAAAAGTGAGTACCTGGACTGGTTCCAGAAATGACTTTGGTAGATTTAGCAGAAAGCCCAGGGAGGTGAGAAGCTGCCGGGTGACTTGCAGCTGAGATTTTACCTGTTCTGGGGACTGGTCTACAATGAGCCAATCGTCTAGATAGGGAAAAACAGCAATCCTTTGCCTCCTTAAGTGAGCCACTGCTACTGCCAGATACTTTGTGAATACCCTTGGGGCAGAGGTAAGGCCGAAGGGCATTGCTTTGAACTGGTAATGACCTGAGGGTAGTTCAAATCTGAGGTACTTTCGATGGGAGCTTCTGATTAGGACGTGAAAATAGGCATCCTAGAGGTCCAGGGAAGCTAACCAGTCAGTTGGCCTTAGGGAGGGTAAAATCATTGCCAGAGTTACCATTTTGAACTTTGGTTACAAAAGATGCTTGTTCAGGTACCTGAGGTCTAATATGGGCCGCCATTCTCCTGTCTTTTTTGGGGTAAGCAAGTATTTGGAATACAGACCCCTGCCCTGGTGCAGGGGAGGAACCCTTTCTATAGCTCTGACAGCCAACAGGGTTGAGACCTCTGCTTCTAGAGCAAGGGTCTCTGAAGAACTTGCATATAGAAAACCTGGTTCTCATCTTGGGAAACTTTTTGAAGCTGAGAACTCAGACCCTGGCTTACTACTTCCAGAACCCACTTGTCTGAGGTTAAAGATGCCCAGTTCTGACTGAAGTAAGCCAACCTGCCCCCTACTGGTAAAGGAGAATCGGCCCTGGGCACCCCATCAGGGTGCCTGCTTAGCAGGTGCTTTAGGCTGAGGGGTGGGAGCAGCCCTGCCCACCCCCTGTCTGCCTCTGAAGAAGCCCCTCTGAGCATAAGCAGAGGAGGCCTGAGTCTGATAAAAAGGCCTGTGAAAAGGCCTACCCCTACCCCTGGGGGTATGCCTCTGGGGAGTGGCTTGCCGCTCCTTAGCTTGGGCACTTTTGTAAGTAGTCCTATATTCATCCATCTTTTTCATGTAATTCTCTGTCTGCTCCCCAAACAGAGAATTTCCCACCACAGGAAAATCCATAGCCTTAGTCTGGGTATCCTGTGACAGGCTAGTACACCTGAGCCAGGCCAACCTACGAAAAGCTACAGATGTGGCCATGACCCTAGAGGAAACATCATTAACATCCACAGCAGCATGAAACTGCACCTTAGAAGCCTCAATGCCATCAGCAGCCACCTGTTCTAGTTCGGCTAGCCAGCTGGCCTATGGGCTCGCTTATTAATTCCATAACAGTATCCCATCTAGATTTCTGATACCTAGATACATAAGCCATATAATTTGCTTGCCTGAGTCCCAAGGAGGCTGCCATATACTGTTTTTTCACCATGGCATCAATCTTCCTGGAATCCTTGTCAGGAGGATGTGAAGCCAGGGGAAAATTAGCTTTATCACAGGCTGCTGCGTGAACTACCCCAACATGACTGCATTACTGAGAAAGGAATTCTGTATCAGGACCTGACAATGTGTACCTTCTGTCCATCTTTTTATCTACAGGAGGCACAGAATTAGGAGTTTTTAAAATTTTTATTGTTTGCTTCCTAAAAGACTTATGCAAAGGAATAGACAATCTCCTAGACTCTGGAATATCCATCATTTCTACAAAATCAAGCTCCTCTTGCTCATCCACAGCTTCTTCCAAGGGAAGCTGGAGGGTTTCAGCAACTTTTGTAAAACATAAAATGAGATGGGGACTCAGATAGCATAGGGGAGATTCTAAAGGTCTGTCTGGGAAATGTCCAGTTCAATGGGCACACCCAGACCTTCCCAGCCACATTCATATTGTTCATAATCATCCTCCTCCTCTGGTTCATAAACTCCCTCAACATCATATTCCTGAACCACTGGAACTGGACAAACCGACCTTTGCCAGGACAGTGGCGTTCGGACAGAACCTGAGACAGTGACTGGACAATTTGGATGGCTTTTGCTATCTCTGCAGCAGTTGGAGAAGGGTTTTGGACTCCAAACCTGCTGACTTTCTTGTTTTCTTCACTGGAAGTGGTTCCTCAGAACCAGCTTTTCTTTTGCCCCAGGAAGTCTCGCCCTGAGTCGAGGGCAGCTCCTTCCAGTTCGGTTGGCATCAACCAGGTTGGCCATCCGGGTCAGTGGACTTTAGCCCCTCGCTCCTGAGCCTGCCCAATCTCTTTCCCAGGGTGGCTGAAGGAAATTCTTACATATCTGGCAGTCTGACTGGAGGTGGTCAAACCCCAGAAATAAACACATGTGGTGTGTGGGTCAGCCTTCCAAAGACTTCCCACAGACATCACAGTGTTGAAACCCAGTGGGCCCAGTTTTCTTTGGGTTTCTCAGACATAATGCCAGCCTAACAGAAAAACTTGCCCTTTGAAAGTAATTGCAGGCAAGACACACCTTATCGGTTCCTAACCGTGTCACGGTATTGGAAAAACGTAATAAAAATCACTTTTTTTAGAACCGATAAGAACCAGGAACCACACTCTAAAATGATAAACTTTAAAGTTAATAAGTTTTAAACCCAGCTGATCAGTTCAAAACCGAACGGATAAACTTACAAGTTCCACAGAGACAAACACTTTTAAAATTACTTACGATACACAGACAGAGCCTGAACCGGACGGTTTTGCGGTTAAAATAAAACTATTCTCGGTTGAATCGGACCGAGAAAACACTGTTTAAACTGAGAAATGAACCGAGCAGTAGGAGAAATCTCCGGAGCGACTGTTCACTGAGGCGGAGTAAAGAATCTGAAAGTTCAGGTTTGAAATTACACAGACAGAGCTGCTTCTTAGAGCTCGTGCTCAGAGTTCCATTTTGGAATGGAATTAACTATTTCACCTCTGGAGCAGTTCTAGTGGTGGGACAAACTGCTACTGTCATAATATAGCAAGACTTCATGTTGTTGGAACAAGGGGCACAATTTGAAGATAGAAGGGAAGGCTCAGAAGTAATTTAAGAAGTATTTTTCACGAGAGGGTTGTGTATGTATGGAACTAACTTCCAGAGGAGGTTGTGGAGTCAAAAACAGTGGTGGAATTCAAGCATGCATGGGACAGTCATAAGGCAATTCTGGGGGGGGGGTAGGAAGAAGTAGGCTGCTGGTTAACTAGGATCTGCAGCTTATCCATCAGGTAGGGAAATGGGCAGACTGGGTGGGCCAAGCAGTCCTTATCTGCTGACAAATTCTATGTTTCTATGTTACCTCTACCTTGTATGTCCTGTCCCTTTGGAAAGCCACACTGAAAGACAGCAACATGGCTTGCACAGACCAAAACAAACCGCAGCTGGTGACACTACCCTGAGAGTGAGCAATTTCAAATGGCAGCAGTACTGCCTGGCCCTGGCTATAGATGTTGGATGAGGGAACGGATGAGCGCAGCTAAGTGCTATTTTAATGCACCTATAGTGCATAATGAGCAGCCCTCCAGCACTAAACCTCCCAGCTGCTAGAAAAGTGAACACCTCTCTCCCATCTTCTGTGTTACACAGTTACAACAACCCCCCCCACCATGTTGTAGTGGGAGGAATGCCACTACTGGGATACATCACCTCAAAGTCTGGGCACTCTTCCCTTCAGCAGCCCCAGCCCTCACCAATGGCATCATGGGCTGGGGCAGCACAGCACTTGGACTCCTGGGTCCATTGTGACCAGCGGGTCATGTCCATGGTGTGCACAGTGGGTTACAACAGGGTCTCAGTAGCCGTAACTGCTCAGTACTCTGCACCTCGTGTGTACAACACTAAACACCTTAGTGAAAATCGTAGTGCTGACATGCTCCACTCCCACCCCCAGCACATTGCAGTTCACATGGCCAGGGGATCAGGCACGTAGCTATTGCGCATCCGTCTGGTGAATGTCACATGGACCCTGCTCTGTGTTTATGTGGCACGGTTTATGAGGCCATTGGCATCATGCATAGGTCCCAATAGTTGTTGCTCCCATCCATGAACCTCTTTTTTTAAACCAGGAAGTAGGCACCAGTTTTTGTGGTTACTTGCACACATGCGCACAGCTCATGCAAAAAAAAAAATCATGTGACAGTACCACATTTCAGATGTGTATCAGTGTTGTGGCCAATGCAGCAGATGCTTTACAGGCACATCCCTCAGCCACCAATCAAGGGAGCAGCTGTCGATGAAAGCAGCTTCAAAGAGAGTCAAGGAGTTGAAACCAATCTACTGCTGTAATCAAGCACAGTTTAGTCACTGCAGAGGCACCCCCCCCTCCCTCACAACCATGTCAGCTCCTGACACCCAGCACTCTGTCCCTGGTCCTCACTCCACCAACAACTTGTCTGTTCTGTGTGCTTTCCTGGTGAAACAAGTAATGAGCTGTGTCTCCTGTCACCTGCCACATACTCCAAGGAAAACTGACATCAGGGTGCCTAATCCCCATGTCAGCATGTATTCCCCCCTCACTCCATTAATGTGGCACACCAGAAACCCAACCCAGTGTGCCAAAATGTTTCAGACAGTAGGATGCCCACTCCTGGTGTCTGATGCGCACTCCCCCCAGAAAATGGTAGTCACTGGGGCAGTCAGCGTCTGATTTTTTCCAAGTATTGAAGTGCAGCTGGGAAGGCACATGGTCTCCAACCCTCCCAGAGGAGACACTTCTAAGTAACCTTAGATCAGCCCAGGCTGGTCCAATGACACTTAAAAATGTACCCTCTGGGAGGGTTCCGAGAATCCCCAGTTAAGGGATTTGGCAGGACCCTTTCTTCTGTGACTGGACTGGTATCAAACTCCCTATCCAGAGGGCTTATATTGTTTGGGGTTAGGTACCTCACCACCTCTTCTTTTTAAATACTGAGCAGAAGTATTCAGTATCCCTGCTTTTTCACCATCACCCTCTGCTTACCCCATCCTTCCTTGGTCTACTTTTGCTCCCTAATGTACCTATGGTTTTATGCCCCTTCTTAAATGAGTTGACTATCTTTTCCTTGATTTGGGCCTTTACTATTCTGGCTGCCTTCCCTGCTTCCTTCTGCTTTATCTAGTACAGTTCTATGTCCTGCTCCTTCTGTGTTTCTTCCTGCAGTACTTCCTGAATGCTATCTTTTCCTCCCTAACCTTCCTGCCACATCTTCTGAGAACCATAGTGTTTTTTCCTTTGTTTAGTTTTGCTTATTTGCTTAACACAAATGTTTTTTGGCTCTGTGATGGCAGTTCTGATTTTTCCCAATTGTTCTTCTACCTGTCCTTCATGCCTATTTGATAGTGCTTTTCTGAGATACTCTCCCATTTTGCCAAATTCAGCTCTCCTAAAGTCCAATACCCTTGCTTTTGTATGGCTTGACTCTACAGCTGTGTTTATTGTGAATCACACTGTTTGGTGGTTGCTTATTCCCAGATGGCTATCCACTTCAAAATCTGAGATCCTCTCTCCATCCCTATTTGAGAGCACCAGGTCTAAGACTATTTCCTCCAGAGTGAGTTCCAGCACTGGCTGTCTGAGGCATACCCCCCTGTTGGGGCATCGAGAATGACCCTGCTCCTGGATGTGACTGCATCAGTGGTCCTCCAGTTAACCTCTGGCATATTCAGGTCCCCATGAATGATTGCTACCCTTTTCTGCCACTTTTAGGATGCCTTCTATCATTTCCTTGTCCGTTTCCTCCCCTGAGACGGGGGTCTGTGTGCAGCCCCTGTGTGGATTGTAGTGCCATTTCCTGCCTCCTGGGTGACCCACAGTGACTCCGCTCCTCCCTGTTTACCCATTAGTTTCATTGCTTTGATCTTACTTAGAGGGCTAATCCTCCTTTATTTTTCCCTGTTTCTCCTGTAGATTGCCTACCCTGGTATGCTGACATCCCAGTCATAGTTCTTTCTGTATCAGTCACATATAAAAGTCCCACATTCCCTGAAATGGAAATGTTTCAGTAATTGGTGTGTTTCTTGTTCCCTGAACCCACGTTTCTGTCCAATCCAGTATGCTTTGGACTCCCTTCTATCCCTTTCTAACTCTGACCTGAAATAAGGTACATCTCTCAGCTATTTTTACTTTTAATGTCTGGAGGGCAACACTGTGCAGTAATTGGAGGTGTCACATAGATTCCTATAAGGTATACATAACCACACTACTCACAGGTGAGGACACTCTGGTATGTTTCGAAGTGTACTGTTTATTCCGACATATAAGTTAATTCAGCAAAAAAAGAGGAACATCAAGGCTGAGAACACCATCACGACAATGTCATGTGTTGTCCACAAACTTTATCAAGAGATCTTTTGATAAAGGGCCTTGTTAGTTGAGGGGTAGCCTTGATTCATTTGGAATGGGCATCTAAAATATAAAAAACTAAGCTAAAAAAGGCCCCACTACTGTCTATGGAGCCTGTCCCTATGCTCTCCATATTCTTACATCACACAGTGTGCTACGAGGGAAGCACTCAGCAAAAGGAATTGGAAGGGATTGGTGGCTTATCTCCAGGGAGTCAAAATACAGTCCCTTCCCTCCCCTAAATGAAGTCAACTATAGATTCAAGTTTATCCCTCAGTCAAATTGGTGGCAGGTAGGGTTCCTTCACAGATTCTATGGGGTGAGTTGAAAAAGAGCAGGAACAGTGTTCTTTAATTGAATCAAATTATAATAGTGACTATATAAAAGCTTCAGTTTTGCCACCTAGAATTAGCTTTGCTGTCCTCTAGTGTTCCCTAAAGTCTAGGATCTGTGTGCATTGCATGCTAGATCATCTGATCACAAGAATGGGGATGTCAAATAATTGATTTTCAGAAAGAGCTGAGAATATGAAAAAAACATGAGGCAGACACATTTAAAGGAGATCTTTAGTTATTTTTAATTTAAAAAAAATGTATTAACCCAGATTCAGAATGGAGGAGGAGTCCATTTTGTTGCAGAGTTAAAATGAGTTATCCATAATGAAACAAATATGTAGAGATACAAAATGTATGCCATAACATGGACTGATAGCCAGACCACCAGTGCAGCAGTAATGTTACCACTTGGGATGCCGATGACCAGGGTTCGGGAGCAAACGCAGGGTCGCCAGAGAGCCAGCCAGGGGGAGAAGCCTCAGCATCATATAAACTGCTCACCATCTCTGGAGAGGGAGGGGATCCAGAGCCCAACAATATACCAACCCCCTACCAATGCTTACGGATGGGTAATCATGGGACCAGCATGGTGGGTGTGATTGGTGAGGCGGCAAATGTCTGCATGTCAGACAAGAGAGTGCCCAACTGTGCACTGACGTCACTGCCCATCCAACTCTTCCAGGGGTCATCTTAAGCTAGAATATTCCTTGGCTAGGTGGAAGGATGTCGAGATCCTGCCAGTGCCACCTCTGCTGTCAAATGAGCTATCGACTACTGGATTTGCATCTTTGTCCTCTCCCTTTTTAGGCCAAGGGAGGCCTGTGGTGGAGGCAAGCCACCATCTCCTGGACCGCCAGTGAGTTTGGGGGGTGGGGCAGCACCAGGGGGTGAACCTGAATGGGAACCAGTGGGGCAGATATGTGGTACATCACTAGGGGAACTGGGAAGTATAAGCAAAAAAATACATGAATGGCAGCTTGAAGTGCCTTACATAGATACATAGACAGTGTCGGCAGATAATGGCCTATGGCCCACCCAGTCTGCCCATTTAAGTTTGTAAGTTCAGTTTATGTTTTCCAGGAAGTCTGTTGCCCCTTACCCCTGACCTCCAGAATTCCTTTATGTCTATCCCATGCATTCTTAAATCCGTGATTGTTTCAGCCCCACCACTTCCTCTGGCAGGGTGTTCCACTTGTCCACCACCTGTTCTGTGAAGAAATTCTTCCTCACGCTTCCTCTGAATCGCCCCTCCTCCAACTTCATCCCATGCCCTCTAGTCCTGGAACATCTTTTTGCTTAAAAATAGTGCATTCTTGCACCCTATTCCTCCTGTAAGATACTTGTATGTATCTATCATATCCCCTCTCCCTCCTCTCCTCCAGGGAGTACATGTTCAGTGCCTTCAATCGGTCCTCATAGGACTTGTGATGCAATCCTGCACCATCTTTGTTGCCCTCCTCTGAACCTTCTCTACCTTGTCTATGTCCTTATGTAGGTAAGGTCTCCAGAACTGCACAGTGTACTCCAGGTGCGGCCTCACTAGTGTCTTGTATAGTGGAATTATGACCTCCCTTTTCCTGCTGGTGATGCCCCTGCCTATGCATCCCAGCATCCTATTTGCTTTACCTGCTGCCTTGTCACACTGTTTCCCTGCCTTGAGGTCATTTGAGATGATAACTCCAAGATCCTTTCCTGCTTGGTGCATGCTATATCCTCACCCCCAACTGATATATTGTGCCAGGTTTTTGTGCCCTATATGTATTATCTTACACTTCCTTGCATTGAATTTCAACTGCCAAACCCCTGACCATTCTTCAAGTTTCTGCAGGTCCCTTCTCATTCTGTCTACACCCTCTGGTGTGTCTACTCTGTTACCAGAGCTTTTGTCATCAGCGAACAGTGAAATTCTGCCTTCTAGGTCCTCATAATGTCACTGATGAAGATATTGAATAGTACCGGTCCCAGCACTGACCCCTGTGGTACCCACTGGTCACTCTTCCCTCTGTGGAGTGACAGACATTTACCACCACCCTCTGTGTCCTGCTGCCCAGCCAGTTACCTACCCACCGCACTACTGTACTGCCCACACCTATATTCCCCAGTTTGTGCAATTTGCCTTGTTTGAGATTATACATTAAGGCAGTGGCAGGATTCAGACCCAAGATCTCCTGGTACACAGTTGTGTGCAGTAGCATATATAGCACCATTTACATGGCTGTTACCTGAAATAAGTACTGTCGTGCACTCTGGTGTGGCTGACATCTTCTGCAGGGATCAATCTGTGTTTAGAAGGGACCTCAGCACTGTTGCAAACAATGCTTGAGAGGAGACATAAGTGCAGAGGGGAGGTCATCAGCTGGGTGATTCAGAGCAAGCAGTGCTGCCTTTTCACATGGTTGCTATCACTGCTTCCTCCAGAACAAATCCCTAGCTCTGCAGTGGCTCTGGGAGAGGAGTGAGGAGAAATTTATCATGATCAGGTACGCGTACACATGGCTGCATTTGCACCATAGCAACCGAGTGATTGGGTAGTACAACTGCAATCATGTAAACAGGTTTTATATTATATTTTCTGAGACTTGGCATCTCAATTGTGCTGTTTGTGAAAGATCAAGACTCATTTTAACAAAAATAAGGAATGAATCTGTTTTGGCATTGCACGGGTTAGTATTGTTACTGCAACACTTCTCTTTTTGTTACTGATTTATTTATGACTTTTTTAAGGCTATTCAACATGAGAAGACATGGCAGATGTAGTACTCGCACCTCCAATTATTCTGGTGTGATGCTTTCAACATCATGTGCTTCAGTGAGGAGCTTGAGAAGCAATACAAGGGTGCCCTCCACTATGGCCTCAGTTCCAGATGAGTGGTTAGAAAGAGATTGCTACTGGGGTACGTATAGATTTAGATTTAAAAATCCATTACTGGAACTGTGTGGTAACTTACTGGTGTAATTCTGAGATGGTCTGTTGTTGCTAAAAAACAGGTGTTAAATTAGGTAAGAACCTAAAGGAAATAAAAATGACGTACCTACCGTAATTATGATCTTTCTGTGTATCTTCACCATTCATCACAGATGGGGTACTGGCCGGAGATCAGGACCCTGAGGGAGCCCGTTTTTTTTTTTTTTAAAAGGATAGGCAGAGTCGACGCAGCATCGGCACCGCCCTTGAGGCCGACGTACTACGTGGCGCTCGAGGATTAGCCGTTAGGCTGTGTCGACTCCGCCTGCCTACCAGTTCTGAGTCACCGGAGAGGTAAGAGGAAGGGATGGAGGGTGGGACAAGAAAGTCCAAGGGCCAGAAAAAGGAAGAGAAAACTGAACTAAAAGGAGAAATAACGACTAAGAGGACAGCATAGAAGAAGTAAGACTAAGGGATTGGGTAGGGCCCCAATCTCTGGAAACGGAAGAAGGGGGGGAGAGAAAATTTAGGAGAGAGAGAGTGAGAGGTAACAAGGATCCAGGACCCTTTTCACCACCAGACTGTATAGGAACTGCAAGGAGTAGCAAAGCTCTCTTGCCAGAATTCAAGGCACAGAATAACTGGCAATACTCCGAAAGCAGAGTAGGCTATTCTGGAGAAGGACAGGGTACAGTGACTCAGTACTCTCTCTGTGAAGATATTTGGTGAAAAAAAGGGGAACTTTTTATTTTTTTAAAGTTAGATGGATAACAGAAGGAGGACAACCACCAGCTCCCACCCAGTAGGGGTGAAGATATGTAGTAGAGAAGGAGTGCCACTCGAACTGTACCCCTTATGGAAGAAACTGTCCCCCTGTGTGTCCCAACTTTATCCCGCTCAAGAGAGGGGTAGGCACAGAGGGAGGAGGAGGAGGATCCAGAGACTGAAGCCCCAAGGGAGATGGCGGGAGGGATTGTGATGAATGGTGAAGATACACAGAAAGATCATAATTACGGTAGGTACGTAATTTTCATATCTTATCTGTGTCAGTCTTCACCATTCATCACAGATGGGCTAGTACCAAGCCCCCCGAAGGGGGCTGATTCATTGCACCCTAAGGGACAGAGTCCCTTAGCCCTCAGTGGGTGACACACTAAGGGGGGGAACCTTCTGGGCCTGGAGAAGCCCGAGAGTGGGGAGAGCGAGATGGGGTCTCCCTGGAGGGGGAAGGAAGTTGCCCCAACAGACGTGGTCTCGCCCTATGGGAAAAGAGATAGGTTCCCTGGTGAGCGGAGCAAATCACCCTACGCTTGGCAGAAGACACCAGGAGAAAGGACTGCTGTGTGACTGAACTTCTCTGCTGGGACTAAAGTAGAAGAACTTTTGTATTTGGACCTTTAATTTGGGGTAAAAAAACTAACATACAAAACCCAAAAAAAAGTGTGTGTTTGGGTTAAATGAACTGAATGGGTAACTGAAAAGTCATCTAGGTGTAAATCTCAGGTGACTGAAAGGATTTAACTGTTGTGAGGTTTAAATTACTTGTAGAAAGATCTGGTAAGTAGGGGAAGTGGCTTAGCTAGAAGGAAGCTACATTTAAAGACCGCCTAGAAAGATTCTGCTAATAGCTTGGCAGAAGACACCAGGAGAAAGGACTCGTTGATGACTGAAACTTCTCTGCTGGCCTATATTGCCCTCCTTCCTCCACCCCCACCCAAAGCTAGTTCTATTTTATAGGCACAGGATTTGACTGACAACAGGAACTTCCTGTTTAGGGGCAGGAAGTAAGTGATCACAGAACCACCAAGGACCCACCATCCTAGAAGGGCAGTGTAGCTCTCTGGCCCCTCTAGCTGCTGGAGGTCTGCCTCTGAACAAGTAAGTGGTCTACTGAGAATATAGGATATTCTTGTCTCAGAACAGGACAATCAGGAGCTTAAAGGGCACAACAGGCAGATAGTAAGGAGAGAGAGAAAAAAGAGGAAGAGTAAGGATTGAAACAGTTAAGGGGCCAGAAATAAGACATGAATGGAGGGTGCAGTGCAGTGGCTGTGGAGCAGCAGTCTTCGGGAGATGTTCTGAGGATGCGGTGTTGTCCCATCTGCAGGCACCTCTCTGGGCTGAGGGAGGAGGTTGCTCATCTCCAGGCTGAGTTGGCCAGGATTTGTGAGACCTCCTCTTCCATCCAGGGACCACCGTTGCCTCAGAGGTTGCCAAGAAAGAGGAGTGGTTGGACCACAGTGGGCTCAGGGAGGGTGAGGGTGGTGGAACAGAGGCACATCCCTCCAGCTGTACCTCTCCACAATTCCTATGCCATTCCAGCAAAGTGTGGTTCCTCTATGGAGGCACCTACAGTGGAGACCAAGGAGGATGCTGGGAACCTCCACAAAGGAGACCCTCAGGAGGGTGGCAGGGGACCCTGCAGGGGAAGGAAACAACTCCTGGTGGGGGACTCCATTGTTAGGAAGGTAGAACTGGGCAAGGAAGGGGAGAGAGAGGTAAGGTGCCTGCCTGGCGCCATGGCTTGGAGGGACAGGGAGCGAATCCTCAGGATTGCCTGAGCAGCTGCAGGGAGGAGCTGGATGTCATTGTCCACTTAAGGACAAATGACCTGGCTAAGAAAGGGATTAGAGAAGTGCAGAAAGATTTTGTGGAATTGGGGAGGGGCCTTAGTCAAGTAGCATGCACGGAAACCTTCTCGGAGGTGCTACCCATCTACGGCATAGGAGAGGCTAGGGTGTTCAGTACCATGGGATTCAATCAGTGGTTGAAAAACTGGTGTGGAGCTCAGGGATTTGGCTTCATTGGGGACTGGGGGTCCACCTGGAGTGATGCAAGCCTATACTGGCATGATGGGCTGCATCTGTCCGGGAGGGGAACCAGGATCCTAGGTGATAGGTTTAAATGCTTCTTTGGCAAGCATTTAAACTAGCCAAGGAGGAAGACACTGGAAAGGAGCAGGAAAATCCTAGGCCCCCCAAACAATCATGGTAGTAAGTGTGGCAAACACCAACATGGAGGTGTCGACAGGGAGAAGGGCAGGGGTAAATGGAGAAAGTGACAAGGCAAGAGGACAGGGGATGGGGCAAAATGGGGTAAGGCCATCCAGGAAATGGAGGTAATGAGTACCAATGCCCGTAGTCTGGGCAACAAGCTCCCTGAGTTGGTGGCCTTAATGGAAGAGGGATGCCTGGATATCGGAAGAGTCACAGAAACATGGTACACAGAGAACCATGACTGGATGTTAACATACCAGAGTACATAACCTACAGGAGAGACAGGCAGGGGAGAAGAGGGGAGGAGTAGCTTCTATGTAAGGAAGGATAAAAGCAACTGAACAAAAGAGTAAACAGGGAGGAGAGGAGGCACTGTGGGTCACCTTGGAGACTGGAAAGGGCACTACACCTGCACAGGGTTGTGTACAGACCTCATGTCAGGGGGAAGGAATGGACAAGGATATGTGATAGAAGGCATTCTTAGAATGGCAGAGAAAGGGAGATACTGTTGATGGGAGACCTGAATATGCCAGATGTTAACTGGAGCACATCTGCTGCAGCCACATCCAAGAACAGGGCATTTTGACGCCTACAGGTGGCAGGCATTAGACAGCTGCTCTGGAACCCACTGTGAGGGAGCAATCTTAGACCTCAGACTCCTCAAACAGGGGCAGTGAGAGGATCTCAGATCTAGAAGTGGGTTGCCATCTGGGGACAAGTGACCATCAAACAGTGTGGTTCACGTTAAACTCAGCTTCAGAGTGAAGCCATACAAAAGTGAGCGTATTGGACTTAGGAGGGCTGACTTGGCAAGATGGGAGAGTGCCTCAGAAAGCACAAGCAAACAGGCTAGAAGGAGGTGTGGAGTAACAATGGGGAATTATCAAAACTTCCATCACATAGGCAATGCTTTGTGTAAAGCAAATAAACAAATCAAATGAAAGAAAAAGCCACTATGGTTCTCAAGAGAAGTGGCTGTAAAAGACAGGAAGAAAAAAAAAGCATTCCAGAAGTATAAGGAAACACAGAAGGAGCAGGACAGAGAGCTGTACCAGTTAAGGCAGAAAGAAGCAGGGAGGAAAGTCAGAATAGCAAAGGCCCAAACTGAGGAAAAGATAGCCAACTCAGTTAAGAAGGGGGATAAAACCTTTTATAGGTACATCAGCGAGCGTAGAAAGACAAAGGGAGGGATAGTGAGGCTAAATAGAATGAACGGAGGGTGGGCAGAGGGGGACAGTGAAAAGCAGGAATACTGAACGAATATTTCTGCTCAGTATTCACAAAAGAGGAGGGGAAGTGCCTAATCCAATTAACAGAAGCACTTTGATAGGGGGATCGATCCCAGTCCTTTCACAGAAAAAGGGTCTGCAAGAACTCCTAAAACTGAAGGTGTGGACAAAGCAATGGGTCCTCATGGAATTCACCCAGAATTTAAAAGAATTATGGAATGAACTAGTGAAACCACTGGCTACTCTTTAATAAATCAAGGGAGGATGGTGGTGGTACCCGAGACTGGAGGAAGGATGTGATTCCTTCACAAAAGTGGGACCAAGACAGAGGCAGAAAACTACAGACCTGTCAGTCTGACCTCTGTGGTAGGGAAAGTGATGGAGTCACTTCGAAGGAAAGAATAGTTGAGTACCTAGAGGTCAGTGGAGCAAGGATCCAAGGCGGCATGGGTTCACAGTGGGAAGGTCATGTCAGACGCAATCTACAGATTTCTTTGACTGCATGACCAAAGTAGTAGACCAGGAGGGCTGTGACATGGCCTATCTAGACTTTAGCAAGGCATTTGGCACAGTCCCACACAAAAGATTATTAGTCAAATTAACCAGCCTGGGAGTGGGTCCCAGGGTGGTAGCCTGGGCAAAACACTGGCTGGACAACAGGACAGAAGGTAATTGTAAATGGAGTCTACTTTGAAGAAAGGGCGGTTACTTAGTTGGGTACCACAGGGTTCAGCATTGGGTCCAGTCCTTTTATTGTCTTCATCAGTGGCATTGCAGAGGACTCGAAGAAAAATTACTCACCTTAGTAATGTTGTTTTCTAATGGTCTTTGCTATATTATGACAATTGCAGTTTGTCCCACCATTGAACTGCCCGAGGTGAAATAGTTAACTCCATTCCATGAATGGAACTTGAGCACGAGCTCTAAATAGAAGCTCTGTCTGTGGAGATTCAAACCTGAACTGTCAGATCTTTACGAGCAAAAACTCACTAAGGTCCTGTGTGAAGCTGTAACTCATACTCAGCCAACTGGCTACCCAAATAATAACACCCATTGCTGGTCCCACCCAACACTCAAGTCAGGACTTAGAATTACTAATACAATTTTACCAAATGAGAATAAAACAAGAGGTTAATAAACACACACCCCAAACCCCAAAAGGGGTGAAATGCTTAAAAAGGGCATAAAAATAGTGCCTACACTCAGGGTTGCCCACACCTTACCCAAGTAGAGGTTCTGAGAGGGCAGGTTGGGGAGGTCATACATATAGAAGACTCTATTGGAAAAACAACATTACTAAGGTGAGTAATTTTTCTTCAAACAACATGAAGTCTTGTTATATTATGACAATTGCAGACTACACAGCACCTTAATGAGAGGCAGAACCCACTTAGGGAATATGGTCTGAAGAACAGCTGTGCCAAACCGAGCATCTCACCTAGCCTGGACATCCAGGGAGTAATGCTTGCAAGTGTGTACTGCTTTCCAAGTAGCATCTGGCATATCTCCAATATAGGGATGTCTCTGTAGCAGCTAGACGCGCTATACCTCTGGTAGAATGAGCCTTCAAGCCAGAGGGGATTGCTGCTCAGTTTCTGATAACAAAATTGGATACAAGAGACAATCCACCTGGCAATTGGTCTCTTAGTGGCAGGTTTCCTTTCCCAACCTCACCAAAAGTGAGGAAAAGTTGGAGGGATTCGAACCTGTGACCCTTGGTACGTTCTATATAGTAACTAAGAGCCCTCTTAACATCCAGGCTGTGCAATCTCCTATCACCAGAAGAGGAGTGTTCCGAGAAAAATACTGGAAGGGAGATAGATTGGTTAAGATGGAAATCTGAAACCACCTTAGGCAAAAGCTTCCTGTTAGTCCTGAGGACTACCTTATCCCTGTGGAAAGAAATAAAAGTCAGTTTCACTGACAAGGTTTTGCAACTCACCTATGCTGCCTAGCAGAAGTGATAGCCACATAGGAAAACAGTTTTCCAAGTTAGATACTTCAGCTTTGCAGAAAAATAGAAGTTCAAAAGGGGGTTGTATTAACTGGGCAATGCAAACATTAAGGTCCTAGGTAGGAAGATGTGGATTAGTATGGAGTAATCCCTTAAAAACTTGGAAACACTGGGGTGAGCGAAGAGGGATGACTTTCCTGCTTGGAGACAAAGCAGAAACAGCTGCCAAATTAACCTCAGGATAGCTGGTCTGAGGCCCAAGGAATTAAGACGACCATGTAATCTAACACAATGGGCAAATCAGCAGATTCTGGGAAATATGCTTCAGCACACCAAAATGGAAACCTTCCATTTAGAATTATAAGTAGCTCTAGTGGAAGGCTTCCTAAAAGCCTTTCGATTTTCAAGAACACCTTGAGTGAGGTGAAAGTCAGCAAACTCTAACCCTCAAAAGCCAGGTCCTGAGGTTGAGGGATTTGAGGTCTCGGATACCAAACTCTCCCCTGGGCACAGGGTAATAGGTTGATTCTGGGGTGGAAAGGGAAGATGGACTGTCAGAGACAGAAGGAGTGAGTACCAGGGCTGCCTGGCCCAATCCGGGCAATCAGAATCACCTGCAAGGCTTGAGATCTGATCTGACTAGCACTTTGAATAGGAGAGGGAGGGGGAAAGTATAAAGAAACTCTCTTCCCAATCCAGGAGAAGGGGCGCCCAGGGGACTGAACTCAACTACTGGAGGCCTGCAACAGAACAGTGGAAGTTGGTGATTGTCTGGGGCTGCAAAAAGATCTATATCTGAGGGTGCCCATCTGGCAAAGGCTATCCCTAATATCTTGAGGATCCAGGGACCATCTCGTGATGGCCCTGGAAATCTTGCTGAGAGCATCTGTTAGACATTGTCCCTTCTCCTGGAAGGTGAACTGCTGTGAGGAAGTGTTCAGAATAGGCCAGAGACTACAACTTCATTGCCTTGGTGCACACAATGTCAAGACCGAGTGACCCCTGTTTGTTGATGCACCACATTGTTGTAGTGTGCTGTTCGTTCTGACTTGTACCACTTGTTCTGGAATAGATGCAGAAACACTTGAAGAGCTAAAAGACAGCTCTGAGCTCCAGCAAACTGATGTGGAGCAGAGATTCCTGGGGGACCACACTCCCTGAGTGGAGAGGTCTCCATGTGGGCTCCCACCCCAGGAGGGAGGCATCTGTGGGAGAGTCAAAGTGCAGCAGGGGAATGAAGGGACCCCAATCTAAATTGCTCTGATCCTGCTACCACTGGAGGGCCTGGATCAAGGTCGAGTCACTGGGACCAACTTGAAAGGGGGTCTCTTCTGAGACCAATAGGCTCTCAAGTGAAACTGAATGTCTCTCATCTGAAATCCTGCTCCTGCACAACAGCTGTGGATGCAGCCATGTGCCCCAGGAGCTGCAAAGAGTGTCTTGCTGGTTGAGAGACCTGCAGAGTGAAGGAGGAGGCAGAGCCACCAAGTTCTCTCCTTTCTAAGGGAAGAACAGCTCTGGCCAGGTTTGTTCAATTCTGCACCTGTAAGGTGAGTACCTGGACTGGTTCCAGAACCGACTTTGGTAGATTTAGCAGTAAGCCCAGGGGAGGTGAGAGAAGCTGCTGGGTGACTTGCAGGTGAGATTCTTTTACCTTGTTCTGGGGACTGGCCTACAATGAGCCAATCATCTAGATAGGGAGAAACAGCAATCCTTTGCCTCCTTAAGTGAGCCACTGCTACAGCCAGATATTTTGTGAATACCTTTGGGGCAGAGGTCAGGCCAAAGGGAATTGCTCTGAACTGGTAATGATTAGGACGTGAAAATAGGCATCCTTGAGGTCCAGGGAAACTAACCAATCCCCTGGCCTTAGAGAGGGTAAAATCATTGCCAGAGTTACCACTTTGAACTTTGGTTTCAAAAGATGCTTGTTCAGATATCTGAGGTCTAAGGGGTCCGCCATTCTCCTGTCTTTTTTTTGGGTAAGGGTATCTGATACAGACCCTGCCCTGGTGCAGGGGAGGAACCATTTCTGCTCTGAGGCCAACAGGTTGGAGACCTCTGCTTCTAGAGCAAGGTCTCTGAAGAACTAGAGTAGAAAAACCTGGTTCTCATCCTGGGGAACTTTTTGAAGCTGAGACTCAGACCCTGGCTTACTACTTCCAGAACCCACTTGTCTGAGGTTAAAGACGCCTAGTTCTGACTGGGTAAGCCAATCTGCCTCTACTGGTAAAGGAGATCACCCTGGGCACCCCATCAGGGTGCCTGCTAGCAGGTGCTTTAGGCTGACGGGGTGGGAGCAGGCCTGCCCACACCCTGCCTGCCTCTGAAGAACCCCTTCTGAGCATAAGCAGAGGAGGCCTGAGTCTGGCAAAAGGCCTGTGAAAAGCCTTCCCCTCACCCCTGGGGGTGTGGCCTCTGGGGTGGCGGCTTGCTCTCCTCAGCTTGCACTTTTGTAAGTGGTCCTATATTCATCCATCTTTATATAATTCTCTGTCTGCTCCCCCAACAGAGAATTTCCACCACAGGAAAAACCATAGCCATAGTCTGGGTATCCTGTGACAGGCTAGTGTACCTGGAGCCAGGCCAACCTACGCAAAGCACAGATGTGGCCATGACTCTAGAGGAAACATCATTAACATCCACAGCAGCATGAAACTGCACCTAGAGTCTCAATGCCATCGGCCGACCTGTTCCAGTTCACAGCCAGCTGGCTATGGGCTTGTTTGGCTGACCTACAACGGTATCCCATCTATTTCTGATACCTTTGCTGCATAAGCCATATAATTGCTTGGTTTGAGTCCCAAGGAGGCTGCCATGTACTGTTTTTTTCGCTATGGCATCAATCTTCCTGGAATCTTTGTCAGGAGGATGTGAAGCCAAGGGAACATTAGCTTTATCACAGACCACACCAACATGACTGCAATGCTGTGAAAGGAATTCTGTATCAGGACCTGACAGAGTGTACCTCCTGTCATCTTTTTGTCTACAGGAAGCACAGAATTAGGAGCTTTTTTTTTTAATTTTTATTGTTTGTTTCCTAAATGAATTATGCAAGGGAATAGACAATCTCCTTAGACTCTGAATATCCATCCTTTTCTACAAAATCAGGTTCCTCTTGGTTCATCCACAGCTTCCTCCCATGGGAGCTGGAGAGATTCAGCAACCTTTATAAAACAAGAAAAAAAGAGAGAGGGACTCAGAAAGCATGGGGGAGATTGTAAGGGTGTCATCTGGGAGAATGTCCGCTCAATGGGCACACTAGACTCTCTCAGTCACAGTCACACTGATCAGCATCATGCCCCATGCTCTTGGTTCATAAAATCTCCAATATCATATTCCTGAACCGGTGGAACCGGGTCGAACCAACCTTTACCAGACAGTGGCTGTTCAGACGGAATCGGAGAAAGTGACTGTACAATTTGTATAGCTTTTGCTAGTTCTGCAGCAGTTGGAGAAGAATTTTGGACCCATATCTGATTTTCTTCTCTTTTTTAGTTTACTTTTGTTTGAGAAGTCTCGCCCTAGTCAGAGGGCACTCCTCCTGACCAGGGCAGACTTTGGCCTCTCGTTCTCTGAGCCTGCCTCTCTTTCTCCAGGGTGGCTGCAGGAAATTTTACAAATCTGGCAGTCTGAATAGAGGTGGTCCTTCCAGACAATAAACACATGTAGTGTGTGGGTCAGCTTTGACAAAGGTTTCCCCATGACACTACAGTGTTGGAAGCCATGGGCCTGTTTTTCTTTGGGTTTCTCAGACATGATGCCAGCCTAACCAAGAAACTTGCCCTTTTTAACGGCAGTGCCAGAGCGAAGACACTTATCGGTTCCTAACCGTGTCACGGGTCATGGGAAAACAGTAATGGAACCTGTTTTTTTAGAACTATAAGAACTGGAACTGCACTCTAAAAAGCTTTAAATGTTACGTCTTTGATTTTAACCATCTGATTGATTCCGAACCAAACGGTAAACATTTGCAAGTTCCATACAGAATAAACCTGTCTATTACTTACAATACTCGATACAGAGCTTGAACTGACTGGTTTTATGTTAAAATAATTATACTCAGGTTTAATTTAACCGAGAAAATACTGTTTAAACCGAGAAATGAACAAAGCTAGGTAAAATCTCGGAGCGACTGTTCAGTGAGTATGAGTAAAGAATCTGACAGTTCAGGTTTGAATCTCCACAGACAGAGTTTATTTTAGAGCTCATGTTCAAAGTTCCATTCATGGAATGGAGTTAACTATTTCACCTCCGAGCAGTTCTAATGGTGGGACAAACTGCAATTGTCATAATATAGCAAGAGTTCATGTTGTCTGAAGGAAAAGTATGCCTTTTTGCAGATGACACAAAGATCTGCAATAGAGTTGATACACAAGGAGGCGTGGAAAGGATATAAAGGACTTGGCAAGGTTGGAGGAATGGTCGGGCTGGGGATGGCAGCTAGGATTCAATGCAAAAAGTGAATATAATGCACCTGGGAAACAAGAACCCAGGGAAGAATACACAAAGGGTGGGAGGTAGTAACAACAACAAAACAGGAAAGGGACCTGGGGGTAATCATATCAGATGACCTTAAGGTTAGCATATGATGAGAAGGCAGTAGGAAGGGCCGGGGTATACTGGGATGTATGGAAAGGCATCAGCAGAAAACAGGAAGTTATCACTCTGTACAGACAGTTGGTGAGACCCCATCTGAATACTGTGTCCAGTTCTGGAGACCCCATCTCTGCAAGGACATAGACAGGATAGAGGCAGTCCAGAGGAGGGCAACTAAAATGGTGCAGGGTCTGCAAGAAGCCGTATGGGTTGAGACTAAAGGAGCTTAATATGTATACCCTTGGGGAAGGAAGGAGAGGGGGACATGATGGAAACTTTCAAGTACCTCAAGGGAATCCAACAAAGTCAAGAGGGTAGCATCTTCAGAAAAAGAGACTACAAGAACAAGGGACACAGTTAAGATAGAAGGAGGTGGTTCAGGGCAATGTGAGGAAGTATTATTTCACAGAGGGTAGTGGATGCATGGAACAGCCTTCCTGAGGAAGTTGTGTCTAAAACTGTGGGAGAATTCAAAAATACATGGGGCAGACATAAGGCAATTCTTGTGGGGGTAGGAAGATATAGGCTGTTGGTTAACTAGGATCTAGTGGCCTATTCTGTGTAGGAAATGGCAGACTAGATGGGCCTAGCGGTCTTATTCGCCATCAAGTCTATGTTTCTATATTACACCAGGCCAAGGTGGCAGCTTGGAAAAAGTAAACCATGCCGATCTCCTGGTGCAGATGGCTGTCCCTACGACCCTAGTAGCTCATCACTGGCATCAAGATGCCCTTTTGCTTGGTGCCTCGGCTAGCTCCAGGCCACGTACAGACAGTGCGACAGCCTGCCAGGCTTGCTGCTTAGTCAGGCAAAGCAGCTAGGATCTGACCCAGCGCCTGACCACAAGAACCTGTTGTAGGCGTTTAGTGGGCATGATGAGCTGAGATGGAGAGAAGCAACCGTGCCGAGTAGAAAGTCCTCTTCCCCCAGAAGTCAAAATCCAAGGAGTCTTGATCTGGGGGCCAGTCACGGTGGATGGCATGAAGCCCGTCAGGAGTGTCCAGGTGCATCAATCTGGACTGCGGATGAGGCATGGAGCCTGGAGACCGCGGGGGAGCACAATACCTCTTGCTGAGGTCCCTAGGGGCAGGAACTCCGGAGAAGGACCTCTGCCAGAAACGCATGGACGCCTCCCGAAAGGGAGTAGGCCAGGGGGGCACCACAAGGGTGGCTGCACCGAAATCGCCTAGAAAGGCATGCGCCGCATGCTCTGGATTGCTCACAGACAGGGGAGAAAGGTGAAGGTCCTCCAACGTTCTCACGAGGAAACGCTGATACTTGGAGAGATCAGCGGCAGGAGAGATGTGGACAGATGGTTCCTCTCCCCCAGAAGAGGGGGATGAGGAGCTGGAGGTCACCATGTTGTCCGAGGGTGGCTGCTCGGGGCGAGGTTGAAGAACCTGACTGTCCATGGCCCTAACATAGGCAGGAACCGCGAAGACACCGCTCTGAACTGCTCCAAAGTGAGAGGCCCGGTAGGACCAAGAATGCCTGAGAGCGCTGGAGAATGCGGCAGAGGGGTAGGGGCAGAGCCGATGGAAGGAATCGGCTGACCTCTGCCAGGGCTAGGGGAGGACCATGGACACCTGAGGAGAGGGTGTCCTGAAGACTCGGCAGCAAACATCAGTACAACTGTTTCTGAGTACTGCCTAGGCTGCGCCCAGAAGAATCCCAGTGAGGCGACTGGGGCCATATAGGTCCAGAAGGACGGTCCCCACCTCCAAAGAATGGGACCCCCTCAAGGAACCAGAAGGGGAAGAGGGAAGTCTGCACTTTGGCTTCTGTCCAGGGCTTGGGTGGACCCCCCAGAGAAAGCTCGACATGCTGACCCCACACCCTCAGAGTCCGGAGAGGGTCCTGTCCCCTAGAAGGCCAGCTCTAGGTAGCTGGCAGCTCTGGGGTTGCCCTCAAGGGAGACCCAGGAGCAGCACCTTCCCCCCCATAGACTTCCCAATGGGCCCCAAAGTTGGGCGATCGAGACACACTACAGGAGGGGGTACCACCACCGAGGGTCAAGAAACCCCCCAGGCCAGGTTGCATGGCTATGGTGGCACGCACCATAGCCTGCTGGTCAGTACCACTGACCCTGACCTCGGGAGGAACCCGATGCTCCTCAGAAGGGGGCTGGCTGCGACTCGTCGAGGAGACCACTGGTTCACCCTCCTCCGCAGGCAACCCTGAAGGGTGTGACTGCTCGTCCGACTCCGAGGTGGTAGAGTCAGAGGCCCTAAGCAAAACTGTGGAGGATGAGGAATGCGACCTTTCCAAAGGGCCCAGAAGGCAGCAGTGGCCGGTGGTGACACCTGTTCCTCCACAGCCTCGCAGGCGGGCTGGCAGAAGGCGGTGGGCAGCTCGGACCAAAGGTCCAGAGCTAGGGCCAGCCGTGGCACCATCAGTCCCACCAGCACCGGGGCAGTATCATGGAACAGGGACGGTGCCGACAGCAGCCCCAGCAACAGCCTTGGCGCCCCGACACTGCCAGGCCCCTCGGCCACGAGCGGGCACTGAGGACTGAAGCGGTGCTGACGGGTCCCGGCGACCTGGCTCTGAAAATGGCACCGCCAGGCTCCCGGGCAGCAAGGGCACCGAGAGCAGCAGCGGAGACCCAAGGCGCACCCAGACGCACTCGAAGGTCCCATGGTGCCGCGGGATCAACCCCAGCGCCAAGGCAAGATATAGTGAAAGGCACCGGTAGGGTCGTGAAGAGCTGCCGAAAGCAAGTCGACAGGCCCATGGCAATTACGAACAGTGCCGGTGACCTCGATGGCACCGACCGAGGGCGCCGAGGATGGCGCCAACCCGGCCTTCCGGACAGTGGGAGCGACACCGGTGGAACCTTCACCCCGAAGGGGCGACATGCAGTGGCGCCTCCCGCCCGCCTCCCGGAGGTGGAAGCGGGAGGGCCTCCTGCACTGCGGGAGGAGCTGAGACCAAGGCTAGGGCTACGAAGTTGACGCCCTCCTCGGGTCCAGAGCAGAACCGGAAGGGACCCGGAGGAAAGGCCGAGAGACCCGCTTGGCCCGGCGAGCGAACCCAACCCCGAAAGTCAGCGGCGCCGCACGAACGTGTACAAGGCTGTTCGAGGAGGACATGGTGGTACATGGAGAAGCAGGCAATGCACGAGTCCATGCCGCGAAGCGGCCAAGACACGCGAGACACCGGTCATACTGGTCGGTAACGGAGAACTTGCAGCAGCACTGGCACCAACGGGGCAGAAGGGGGCCGCCCGCCTTGAAAACTTTCTTGCCTCCAACCGCTGATGACCAACGGGGGAAACACCAAATAGACTCTAAGGTCGCTTAAACTTAAAATAAATGGAAAGATCTTACCACGACGCCGAGTGGAGGCAGAACCCAGAACTAGCAGGATGACCCGACGGTCTATCGACGAACAACACAAAGTCAAAAGGCCTAAAGTTTTGAAATCCTTCAATGGTTTCCCATGAGCCGCCCTCGACGGGCGGAGATGAAGAACCGGTAGGCAGGCGGATTTGACGCAGCCTAACGGCTAATCCTCGGCGCCACGTAATGCGTTGGCCTCGGGAGGGCGCCTACTGCATGGTCGATTGTTCTATCCTTTTTTTTAAAAAAAAAGGCTCCTGCAGGGTCCTGATCTCCAGCCAGTACCCATATGTGATGAATGGTGGAGATTGACACAGATAAGATCTATATTATTTAATTAATAACAGTCTTTCTGAACATAAATGCAAACATGTCAACAGTGTTCTGAGCCTCCTAGGCAAAGATTTGATTAAGTGTTCTATTTTGTTAATTTGATTCACATTTTGAGAGGCAGTGTTCCATATTTGGGGACAAAAGGTTGAGAGTTATGCTTGAGAATCATCTTTCATCCTTGTCCTTACTGCAGGACATGCCTCTACAAACATGGGGAGATTTTCTGGTGGGCGGCTCCAACGTTGTGGCACCAGAATCACTGCCTTCTCCAGAGCTCTGTTCTCTAGGTAAGACTGTTGTCTCTGTCTCCTCCCTTTGCATAAAGAATTGTTACCTATCAACAGGGATTGTCTGGTTGTGACACCAATGCAGTTTCCCAGGGGTTTAGGCAGTTTGAGTCAATCCAACAATGTAGGAAGTAGCTCAGTATGTGCACATGGGTGCCTTTTTATTACCACTCTGTGGGACACTCCCTCCCCATGTCTGTTATATCGAGTTCTGAAACTTACTATACCAATGCAAGTTCCAGTTCTGACCAGACCTGTGGGACTTCAGGCTCAACACCCTTGTCACATCAGAGGATTAGTCACAAGGCTTTAACTTTAGCCTTGACTGCCTTATCCAATCAGTGAGTTTCCTTGTACTGAGACAGAGAATCACTGCGGTCTCTTACTGCATGGGGTTCACAAGGGCAGCCCAGATCTTTGCACTACTAAGGGCAGTTCTTTTTAAATCTTATCACATTTTACACCCTTTTTCCAGTTATGATCCCTCCAAGTTTCGTTTACCAGTGCTGCAACCTTCTCAGAATGGAAGGAAGACTAGTTCACTCCATGACAACTTGCCCTACACTAATACCTCCTTCAACTAATCCCCATATCAATTCTTCCTGGACAATTTGCACCCCCCACGTAATTATTATAAAATTAACTCTAGGTGGGCATAGTTCACCCACCAGATGAGGGCGATGTGTTTAAGGGATGCAGAAGTGGAGTTGTACTGCAATTGTTGTTGGACTACAGTACAATATGTAGTGGGAGCAAATTGTGCAGGAATGAAATGATGTGGGGCCAATTGAAGCCAGAGCTAATAGCCTGGGGGAATTGTTGCAGAGCAAAATGACCAGGATGAATTGACGTGTCCCCATAATTTCCCACCTTCCAACAATGATGCTAAATGCTCCACCTTCTCACTCCTGGTCTACCTTGTTTCCTAATACAGTCATATCAAGGCTGTATGGAGTAACAGCATGGCACACTGTTGAAGGGCAACTGAGATAAGCAACACTTAGACTATGGCTAGCCCTCAAAATCATGGATTGAGGGTGAGGGGCAATTATTATAGAAAGTTGTTTGGGACTTTAGTATTGGGATAACCACCAAAAAGGTGACTGATTTAAAAAAAGCCTGATTTATTTTACATACAAGTCTCTAGTAGCATAGAAGGGGAATAACTTTTGGTTGGGGTCCAGGTTGACAAACTTGTATACCACAAAATGATTTCTATAGACCCATAACTGTCCTGAACATTTGTACCAGAGTGATCTATCCCAGGTACTTCTGCAGTACCGCAGGCAGGTGCACAGTAATTAAAACGAATGTGGGTTATGAGGCACAAGCCACAAGGTATAACAGAGTAATCACCTAGGACATGCAGTCATTTATGATATTATCACACACCTGGAGTGTGTTATTGCACTTAAAATGGTATTAAAAGTTAAGAAAAAAGTATACTCTTAACCGTGATGTGGCAAGGCGAAATGAATTCATGATCATGTGACCAGTTTTGACCTATTAGATTGCTTGTATGAAACAAGCCATTTTATACTGTATACCGCCAGATATCTGAACTATCTGGGGGGAGTATGGACACTGTGGTTAATGAACTATCCAAGCAACTCTACTGTTCATATATACAGTATATCTAAAGCTGTCTTTTCTCTGATGGTTTTTTCAGGAATGGTCCTGATGTTGGCATACCAGGTGGTGGTTTGAAGTAGTTTGGAATACTATGGGGACAGTTGCAGCTCTCCCAACAAAGTTTATCTTATCCAGGTCAGTGGAAACTCCAGTCCTCTTTATTGGAACTCTAGTAACTCTGCTCATTTGATGCATTTTCTTCTAGAAATGAGAACATCTCAACAGATGTGCAAACATGTTAACTGTATTTTGGTGGTGGAGTTTGTACTATAAATTCTGGTTTAATTGTTGCTCACCAAATGCAGGCCAAACACATGTGATGTATCAACTAGAAAATAAATTACACTCTGCAGCTCCTCATTCCTGAAGGAGGACTCTTTTACAATCAGACTAACTAGTATAGATTACAGGAGGTAATACATTGGGGTCACTCAAATTGGAAATCACATGAAAAGATATGTCAAACAAGGTATCGAGTCTCTTGCATGTATCAAGAGACCTGAGATAGTACTTAAATCACCTGCAAATCCAAACAAGACAGCAGTCATTTCAAGGAATCTTGAAACAGAAAATGATGTCACATAGGGGCAAGCTGTAATTAACAACATCTAGCTTGCCTTCAATGACGTCACTTTCTGTTTCAAGGTTAATAAATGGCTGCTACTTTGTCTTGATTTACAGATTAATTAGATATTCATATCCCAAGACTCCTTGACACCTACAGGTAAGCTACTACCTCATCCGAAGATGTTTTATGGGTTTTGCGCTTTGAGTTCCCTGAAAAACAAAACCATGCAACATTTGTTCCCTTTAAGTTGGATCTTCTAATAAAGGAAGGAAGGGACGAGGAAGACAAAATTACTCAATGTAGTAATGGATGGTTTTTAGAGGGTGTTTTTGTGAATCATATAAGCCCTCCCTACCATTCCTTCTAGAGGGATTCCTCAGGTTAAGTCAGATCAAATGTTTTAGAAATGTTCTTGCTGGAATATTTTACAAGTTTAGACTTTGCAGATTTTACGGTAGTCATATCGTGATTTGTTATGCCTGATCGCATTTCATGTCTTCATACATAGCATAGATTAACTGAATGGTCACTGCTCTCTTATGCCCTACAGCTATAAATCTGCCGGTGACTTTAAATTATAAAGTTTGGAGTCTGGGGCAATACCTCAGGGCTCAAATGAGGCAGTCTGTATTACTCATAAAAGCCTCCTTTAGATGAAACATTATTACTAGGAAGAGTCATTTTTTATTTTTATGGTTGCGTGCGAAGAGCCGTGCTGACGTATTGCTATAACATAGGAGGGGGATATGTGGGGGGTGGTACATCCTGCTCTGCATGGGGTCCTTACTTGGTGTTGGGGTGACTGATATGTGTACGTAGTGCCAGGTTGATTGGGTGTCATCATCATTTTGCACCACTCTGCAGAGGTGGGCAAACAACTCCGCCCTGCACATTTTGTGAAGCACAGGATCCAGGCTGTCATGGCACTGAGCCTTCCCTACACTGAGGTTCCCCATGGCTATATGTACTCCAACCATGGCTTAGGAGGCTGTTTAGTGTCTACTTGGCCTCCTCCGAGAACTGTCATTTTCTGGGAACTGAAGGATATTTTCCTGATTGTACAAGACCCTATAGAAGACTTTGAATTGGTTCACAATTTTTCTACAGTCCATTACAAGGAAGTGGCTTATTCCTGGGTGGAGTCAGCACAACCTCGTTGCCTGTTCTTTTCACAGCTGCCAAGCTAAGATTCACCGCACTCTGTTACCTGAATTGTAGAATCATTACAGAAGTACCGTAGTGTCCCTCTTTGTTAACTTCAGGAAGCTTATTCAGGTAATTGATGCAGCCTTGCAGTAAATCATAATGACAGTGACACCAACACAGCGACCTACATTGCTAGTTGATGAAATCAACAGTTCTCTGACTGTTACTGTGTTGGTGCACCTGAGACAGGGGCACACTGTCTTCTGGTCCAGCACTTCTCCTCAAATCAACTCTGACTCCAGAATTGATTATAATAAGTACAGTGGCCTGGGGGCAAATTCCTGATAGAAAGACAGGCTTGGAGACGTTTCTGGATTTATGTCGACTACAACTTGTGGTCGACATAAATCTTCATTGTTGTGATGCCGGGTCGATGAAATATTGTTGAACCGGCATCAGCGGCTTTCCAGAAGCTTTTTACCTCACTTAGTGTGATTTTATGTTGTGTCTTAAGGTTAAAGAGCTGGTTTTCCAGGTGTAGATCCTTTTGCTGGTTGTTCTTGATGTTTGAGGCAAAATGTAGGGTGCACCCTATGGCCAACTGGAGGATCTGACCACAGATTTGATTACTAGGTCTGGAATCACAAGGACATGATCTGAGAGAGTCATGTTCTTAATAGCGCAGGAGCCCACAGCTGGGACCCAGGTAGCCAGCACCAGGATGTAGTCTAGGCATGAACAGCCTTGATGTCATGCTGACCAGCATGTATATTCTTTGACCCTGGACTGACAAAAGCACCAGATTTACACTAACCTTGTTTCCCATGCAAGGCATTTGACATTAACTTAACTTTGCAGGAAGGCACTACCCATCCCTAATCTATCCGGGGCTGGGCGTTTAACTCCATTAAAGTTTCCCCAACAGTAGTCTCCTGGAGGAGGAGCCATTGAGATGAGAGTGCCCTTTAAGAATGCAATGTTCTTCTCTTGAATTGGGGCATATATGTTAAGGATGCATGGTGAGGTTCTGTAGTCTTCCTGGATTTTGTTTAACTTCTGGAATTTCAGGACAGTTCTGAGGATTAATATGGCCACTTCTCTACAGGAGGGGCTGTGTGTGGGAGAAGTGGACCCCATCCACCCACACACTCCTACATACACATGCTCATTGGGGTTAAGGTGGTTCTCTGAAGGACTGCCACAATTGCTTTCTGCTGTTGCAGCTTTTCAATCTCCTGGCTCACTTGATGGGCATATTTATGTCCTACATTGAGTGTTATTATACGTCCTCAGCTATGCCCAGTTATGAGAGTCCAGGACCCATCAATTACCTCTATACAGACAGCTAGTGGAGACCCCATCTGGAGTACTGCGTGTGCTTTTCAAGACCCAATCTCACGTAAAGACATAGACACAATGGAAGCTGTCCAGAGGAGGGTAACTAAAATGGTGCAGGGTCTGCACTGGAAAGACATATGAAGAGACTTAAGGAGCTTAATATGTATAGCCCAAGGAAAGGAGGAGAGGAGGACATGATTGAAACTTTCAAGTACTTGAGGGAAGAACAAAGTCCAAGAGGGTAGCATCTTCAAAAAGAGGTGTGTCAAGAACAAGGGGCACAATTTTAAGATAGAAGGGACGGTTCAGAGGTAATTTAAGGAAGTATTTTTTACAGAGAGGGTTGTGGATGTATGTAACTTCCAGTGGAGGTTGTGGAGTCAAAACAAGTAGTGGAATTCAAGCATGCATGGGACAGTCATAAGGCAATTCTGGGGGTAGGAAGAAGTAGGCTGCTGGTTAACTAGGATCTGCAGCTTATCCATCAGGTAGGGAAATGGGTAGACTGGGTGGGCAAGCTGTCTTTTTATCTGCCATCAAATTCTATGTTTCTATGTTACTCTACCTTGTATGTCCTGTCCCTTTGAAAGCACACTGAAAGATAGCAACATGGCTTGCACAGACCAAAACAAACCGCAGCTGGTGACACAACCCTGAGAGTGAGCAATTTCAAATGGCAGTATTGTCTGACCCGGCTATAGATGTTGGATGAGGGAATGGATGAGCTAGCTGTGTTATCTTAATGCACCTATAGTGCATATGAGCAGCCCTCCAGCACTAAACCTCCTAGCTGCTTGAAAAGTGAACAACCTCTCCCATCTTTCTGTGTTACACTGTTACAACAACCCCACTGCCGTGTTGTAGTGGAGGAATGCCACTACCGGATACATCACCTCAAAGTCTGATGCTCTTCCTCTTCAGCAGCCCCAGCCCTCACCAATGGCATCATTGGCTGGGGCAGCACAGCACTTGGACTCCTGGGTCCATTGTGACCAGTGGTCATGTCCATGGTGTGCACATTGGGATAGCAGGGTCCCAGTAGCCGTAACCTGCTCAGTACTTCACCGTGTGTAAAACACTAAAACGCCTTAGTGACATATCCAGTAGTGCTGACATGCTCCACCACTCATATCCCCAGCACATTGTTGCTTCATGGCCGGGGATCAGGCGCCGTAGCTGTTGTGCATCCCGTTGGTGAATGTCACATGGACACCACTTGTGTTTATGTGGCCGTTTTAGTGCCATTGGCATCATGCATAGGTCCCACAGTTGTTGCTTCCATCCATGAACCACTGTTTTTAAACCAAGTAAGGCACCAGTTTTTGTTTACTTGCACATTTGTGCACAGTTCATTCAAAAAAAAAATCTTGTGACAGTACCACATTTCAGGGTGGTGTGTTGGTGTTGTGGCCAACGCAGTGATGCTTTACAGGGCACATCCCTCAGCCACCAATCAAGGGAGAAGCAGTCTGTGAAAGCAGCTTCAAAGAGAGCCAAGGAGTTGAATCCAGTCTACGGCTGCAATCAAGCACAGTTTAGTCACTGCAGAGGCACCTCCCCTCCTCACAACCTTGTCTGCTCCTGACACCCAGCACTCTGTCCCTGGTCCTCACTCCACCAACAACTTGTCTGTTCTTGTGCCTTCTGGTGAAATGGGTATGAATGAGTTGTGTCACCTGCCACATACTTGCTGGAAATCACATCCTGTGGTGCCTAATCCCCATGTCAGCATGTATTCCCTCACTCCATTAATGGCACACTGGAAACCCACCCAGTGTGACAAAATGTTTCAGACAGTAGGATGCCCACCCTGGTGTGTGATGCACTTCCAGAAAATGGTAGTCACTGGGGCAGTCGGGTTTGATTTTTTCAAGTACTGAAGAGTAGCTGGGATGGTGCATGGTCTCCAACCCTCCCAGAGGACACTCTTCTAAGTAACCTTAGATCAGCCCAGGTTGTCCAATGACACTTAAAATGTACCTCTGGGAGGGTTCCGAGAATCCACAGTTAGGGATTGGCAGGACCTTCTGTGACTGACTGTTATCGTCTCTATCCAGAGGCTTCTATTGTTTGGGTTAGGTACCTCCCTCCTCTTTTTTTAAATACTGAGCAGAAGTATTGAGGCCTCTTTTTTACCATCACCTCTGCTTACCCTATCCTTCTTGCAGCCTCTACTATCTCTTGGTCTGCTTTGCTCCATATGTACCTATGGTTTATGCCCTTCTAAATAAGTTGGCTATCTTTTCCTTGATTTGGGCCTTGCTATCTCTGCCTCCTTGCTCCTTCTGCTTATCTTGTACAGTTCTGTGTCCTGCTCTTCTGTGTTTCCTCCTCAGTACTTCCTGATGCTATCTTTTCCCAACTTCCCTGCAAATCTTTTGAGAACCATAGGTATTTTTCTATGTTTAGTTTTGTATTTGCTTAACACAAAGGTTTGTTGGCTCTTTGACGGAAGTTCGATTTTCCAATTGTCTTTACCTGTCCTTCTTGCCTATTTAAAAGTGCTTTTCTGGGGTACTCTATTTTGCCAAATTCAGCTCTCCTCAGTCCAATACCCTGTTTTTGTGGTTGCTCTCGGCTGTGATTATCGTGAATCACACTGTTTGGTGGTTGCTTATTCCAAATGGCTATCCGCTAAATCTGAGATCCCTCTCCATCCCTATTTGAGATTACCAGGTTGGGACTGCTTCCTCAGTGAGTTCCAGCACTAGCTGTCTGAGGCACTTCTGATGGGGCATCGAGAATGACCCTGCTCTGGATGTGACTGCATCAATGGTCTCCAGTTAACGTCTGGTAATTCAGGTTTATGAATGATAGCACCCTTTCGCCATTCTAAGGATGCCTTCATCATTACTTGTCCATTCTGAGATGGGGGTCTGTATGCAACCCGTGTGATTGTTGCCATTTAGTCTCCTGGGTGACCCACAGGACTCCGCCCTCCTGTTTACCATTAGTTTTAGTGCTTTGATCTTACAGGGCTAATCCTCCTTATTCTCCTGTTTCCTGTGGGTGTTATCCTGGTATGCTGACATCCCAGTTATAGTTCTTCTGTATCAGTCATATATAAAAGTCCTGTTACCTGAAATGGAAATGTTTCAGTATTTGGGTGTTTCTTGTTCCTGAACCCAGTTTCTGTCCAATCAGTGTTTTGGACCCTTCAGCCTTCTAACCTGACCTGAATAAGGTACACCTCAGCTATTTTGCTTTTAATGTCTGGAGGAAGACTTTGATAACTGGGTGTCATTAGATTCCTATAGGTATACATAACCACACTCTCTGAAGTGAGACACCTGGTATGTTTCAAAGTGTGCTGTTTATTTGACGATGAGGTTAATTCAGCAAAAAGAGGAACATCAAGGCTGAGAACACCATCACAACATGTCATGTGTTGTCCACAAGCTTTATCAAGAGACCTTTTCATAAAGGGGCCTTGTTGAGGGTGTTGGCTTCATCGGTTTGAATGGGCATCTAAAATATAAAAAAAACTAAGTTAAAAAAGGCTCCAGTACTGTCTATGGAGCCTGCCCCTATGCTCTCCATATTCTTACATCACACAATGTGCTATGAGGGAAGCGCTCAGCAAAAGGAACTGGAAGGGATTGGTGGCTTATTTCCAGGGAGTTGAAATACAGTCCCTTCCCTCCCTAAATGAAATCAACTATAGATTCAAGTTTATCCCTCAGTCAAATTGGGGGCAGGTAGGGTTCCTTCACAGATTCTATGGGGTGAGCTGAAAAGAGTTAGTGAACAGTGTTCTTTAACTGAATCAAATTATAATAGTGACTATATAAAAGCTTCAGTTTGCCACCTAGAATTAGCTTTGCTGTCTCTAGTGTTCCTTAAAGTTCAGGGATATGTGTGCATTGCATGCTAGTTCATCTGATCTCAAGAATGGGGATGTCAAATAATTGATTTTCAGAAAGAGCTGAGAATATGAAAACATAGAGGCAGACACATTTAAAGGAGATCTTTAGTTATTTTTAATTTAAAAAATGTATTAACTTAGATTCAGAATGGAGGAGGAGTCCATTTTGTTGCAGAGTTAAACATGAGTTATCCATAATGAAACAAATATGTGGAGATACAAAATGGTGCTATAACATGGACTGATGGCCAGATCACCAGTGCAGCAGTAATGCTACCACTTGGGATGTCGATGACCTGAGTTCGGGAGCAAACGTGGGGTCGCCAGAGGTCCAGCCAGGGGAGAAGCCTCAGCATCATATAAACTGCTCACCATCTCTGGAGAGGGAGGGATCCAGAGCTCAATATACCAACCCCTACCAATGCTTAGGATGGTAATCATGGACCAGCATGGTGGTGGGATTGGTGAGGTGGCAATGTCTGCATGTCAGACAAGAGAGTGCCTAACCGTGCACCTGACATCACTGCCCATCCACTCTCCAGGGGTCACCTTAAGCTAGAATATTCCTTGGCCAAGTGGAAGGATGTCGAGATCCTGCCAGTGCACCTCTGCTGTCAAATGAGCTATCGAGACTACTGGATTTGCATCTTTGTCCTCCTCCCTTAGGCTAAGGGGCCTGTGGTGGAGGCGTTTCACCAATCTTCCTGGCCGCCAGTGAGTTTGGGGTGGGTAGCACCAGGGGTGAACCTGAATGGGAACCAGTGGGCAGATATGTGGTACATCACTTGGGGAACTGAATATAAGCAAAAATAATACGAGAATGGCAGCTTGAGTGCCTTGTTTGAGATTATACATTAATGGTGGCAGGATTCAGACCCCAAGATCTCCTGGTACACAGTTGTGTGCAGTAGCATATATAGCACCATTTACATGGCAGTTCCTGAAATAAGTACTGTTGTGCACTCTGGTGTGGCTGACAGCTTCTGCAGGGATCGATCTGTGTTTAGAAGGGACCTCAGCACTGTTGCAAACAATGCTGGAGGGACATGAGTCGCAGAGGGGAGGTCGTCAGTGTGTGCTTCAGAGCAAACAGTGCTGCCTTTTCACATGGTTGCTATCACTGCTTCCTCCAGAACAAATCCTTTAGCTCTGCAGTGGCTCTGGGAAGGAGCGAGGAGAAATTTATCGATCAGATCGTGCTGTTGACATGGCTGCATTTGCACCATAGCAACGAGTGCTTGGGTAGTACAACTGCAACATGTAAACAGGTTTTATATTATATTTTATGAGACTTGGTATCTCAGTTGTGCTGTTTTTTAGAAAGATCAAGACTCATTTTAACAAAAATAAGGAATGAATCTGTTTTTGGCATTGCACAGGTGAGTACTGTTACTGCAACACTTCTCTTTTGTTACTGATTTATTTTATGACGTTTTTAAGGCTATTCAACATGAGAAGACATTGCGGCGGATGTAGCACTGCATCTCAATTATTCTGGTGCGATCTTTTTCAACATCATGCTTCAGTGAGGGGCTTGAGGCCTTAATGAGGTGCCTCACTATGGCCCCAGTTCCAGATGAGTGGTTAGGAAAGAGATTCCTACTGGGCATGCGTATACATTTAGATTTAAAATCCATTATTGAACTGTGTGGTAACTTACTGGTGTAATTCTGAGATGGTCTGTTGTTGCTAAAAACAGGTGTTAAATTAGGTAAGAACCTATGGGAAATGAAAATTATGTACCCTACTGTAATTCATGATCTTTCTTTGTATCTTCACCATTCATCACAGATGGGAGGTACTGGCTGGAGATCAGGACCCCAAGGAGCCTTTTTTTTTTTTTTAAAGATACAGGCGGAGTCGACGCAGCATCGCGCCCGCCCCTTGAGGCCGACGTACTCAAGTGGTGCTCGAGGATTGCCGTTAGGCTGTGTCAACTCCACCTGCCTACCAGTTCTGGGTCACCGGAGTAAGAAGGAGGGATGGAGGGTGGACAAGAAAGTCCAGGGAGGAGGAAGGGAAGAGAAAACTGAACTAAAGGAGAAGTACCGATCTGGGAGAGGACAGCATAGAAGAAGTAAGACTAAACGGTTTGGTAGGGCCAATCTCTGGAAACAGAAGGGGGGAGAAATCTAGAGAGAGAGAGTGAGAGGTAACAAGGATCCAGGACGCTTGGACCGTCACTCAGACTGTATAGGAACTACAAGCGAGTAGCAAGCTCTCTGCTAGAATTCAAGGCTTAGAATAACTGGCATACTCCAAAAGCAGAGTCGGCTATTCTGGAGAGGACAGGGTACAGAGTGACTCAGTACTCTCACTGTAAAGATATTTGTGAAAATGGAACTTTCCTTTTTAAAGTTAGATGGATAACAGAAGGAGGGCAACCACCAGCTCCCACCCAGTAGGGGTGAAGATATGTAGTAGAGAAGCAGTGCCACTCAAACTGTACCCCTTAGGGAACAAACTGCCCCCCCTGTGTGTCCCAACTTTATCCTGCTCAAGAGAGGGATAGGCACAGAGGGAGGAGGATCCAGAGACTGAAGCCCCAAGGGAGATGGCGGAAGGGATTGTGATGAATGGTGAAGATACACAGAAAGATCATAATTTCAGTAGGTACCTAATTTTCATATCTTGTCTGTGTCAATCTTCACCATTCATCACAAATGGGTAAGTACCAAGCCCCCCGAAGGGGGGTGATTCATTGCACCCTAAGGGACAGAGTCCCTTAGCCCTCAGTGGATGACACACTAAGTGGGGGAACCTTCTGGGCCTGGAGAGGCCCGAGAGTGGGGAGAGCGAGACGGGCCCTGGAGTGGGGGAAGGTTGCCCGACAGATGTCGTCTCGCCCTACGGGAAAAGAGATAGGTTCGCTGGTGAGCGGAGCAAATCACCCTATGCTGGGCCAAAGGTGACAACCGGGAAAGGCGAAGCCATGCCGATCTCCTGGTGTAGATCGCTGTCCCTACGACCCAGGTAGCTACCTCACTGGTGTCATAAAATGCCCTTGCTTGGTGCCTTGCTAGCTCCAGGCCACGTGCAGAGAGTGCGATGGCTTGCCTGGTTTGCTCTGAGTCAGGCAAAGCAGCTAGGATCTGAACCTTAGCGCTGACCACACAAGAACCTGTTGTAGGCTGCATAGTGGGCTTGATGAAAAATTACTCACCTTAGTAATTTTGTTTCTTCTAATGGAGTCTTGCTATATTATAGACATTAGGCAGTTTGATCCAGCTTTCAGAACTGCCCGGAGTGAAATGGTTAAAACCATTCCAAAATAGAATTTTGGCATGAGAGCAGCTCTATCTGTGTCATTTCAAACTTGAACTGTTAGATCTTACGAGCCAAACTCACTAAGGTCTGTGTGGAAGCTGTAACACTACCAGCCAAATGGCTACCTAAATAATAACAACCATTGATGGTCCCAACACCCAAGACTCAAGTCAGGGGACCAGAAGAATTAATTACTCACCTTAGTAATTGTTTTTCCTCTAATGGAGTCTTGCTATATTATGACATCATGCAGTTAGCCGCAGCACTTGAACTGCCCCGGAGAGGAAAGAGTTAACTCCATAATGAATGGAGTTCTCAGCGCGAGCGCTTTACTGAAAGTCTATCTGGCTAGTTTCAAACCAAAACTGTCAGATCTTTACGGAGCCAACACTCTACTAAAAGTCTGTGGAAAGCACCTCACACTGAGCTAAATGGCTACCTAATAGTAACAACAACTACAACAACAATAACCAATATCACCCCTGACAAGACTACTAGACCTCCCTCAAAGACTCAAGTCCGGTGAGTAACCAATACACAAACCAACAACATATAGTACCCTAATTTCCCAATCCTAAAAAGAAAAAGGGGAAAACACTTATAATGGCATGACACAGTGTTTATACTAATTTGCCCACACCTTACACAAGTAGAAGTTCTGAGAGGTGCAGGTTGGTGGTTATAATATAGCATGATTTATTAGAAGAAAAACAATTACTAAGGTGAGTAATTTTTTTCTTCAAACAACATGAAGTCTTGCTATATTATGACATCATGCAGATTACACAGCAGTACCTCCATGGAGGAGGGCCAGAACCTACTTAGGGAATAGGCTCTGAAGCACGGCTGTGCCAAACCGAGCATCCCTCCAGGCCTGGATATCCAGGGAGTAATGCTTGGTGAAAGTGTGAACTGTTTTCCAGGTTGCAGCTTGACAGATTTCCAAAATAGGAATATCTCTAGCAGCCGCTAGAGATGCAGCTGTACCTCTGGTAGAATGGGCCCTCAATCCTGAGGGGGGTTCTCTACCCAGTTTTTGGTAGCAAAATTGGATACAAGAGACAATCCACCCGTAATTGTCCTCTTAGTGGTAGGTTTTCTCTTGCCGACCTCACCATAGGTGAGAAAGAGTTGGTGGATTCGACCTGTGACCCTTGGTGCGTTCCAGATAATAACTCAATGCCCTCTTAATATCCAAACTGTGCAATCTCCTTTCACGAGAGGAAGAATGCTCAGTGAAAAAATACTGGAAGGAGATGGATTGCTAAGATGGAAACTCAAACCACTTTAGGTAAAACTTTCTGTTAGTCCTGAGGACTACCTTATCCCTGTGAAAAGAAATAAAATCATTTTCTACTGAAAGGGCTTGTAACTCACTTTTCGCGCCTAGCAGAAGTGATAGGCCACTAAAATACAGTTTTCCAAGTTAAGAACTTAAGGTCTGGTCAAGACAGGGGTTCAGAAGGGTGCATTAACTAGAGCAATGCTAACATTAAGGTCCCAGGCAGGGCTGGGTCCCGAAAAGGAGGGTTAGTAATGAAGTAACCCCTTTAAAAACTTGGAAAACACAGGGTGAGAAGAAAGGGAGGAAGGCTTTCCTGCTGAGATAAAAGCAGAGACAGCTGCCAAGTGAACTCTATGTAGCTGGCCTGAGGCCTAAAGAATTAAGATGGACCATGTAGTCCAGCAAATGGGCAAATCAGCAGATTCTGGGACAATATGCTTCCCAGAACACCAGATGGAAACCTTTCCCACTTGGAATTAGTAAGTAGCTCTAGTGGAAGGCTTCCTAGAGGCCTATAATATCAAGGACACCTTGAGAAAGGGTGTAAATCAGCAATTCTAACCCTCAAGAGCCAGGCCTTGGAGGTTGAGGGATTTGAGGTTCGATACTATACTCTCCTGGGCACAGGTCACAGGTTGATGAATCCTGGAAGGCACAGGAAGGTGGACTGTCAGTGATAGCAGGAGTAGGTACCAGGTTGCTTGGCCCAGTCTGGTGCAATCAGAATCACTTTGCAAGGTTGGGATCTGATTTTACTAACACCTTTGAAAAGAGGAGGGAAGAGGGGGAAAGCATACAGGAACTTCCCTTCCCAATCCAAAAGAAGGGCATCCAGGGGGACTGAGCCCATCACTGGGGACCTGCAACAGAACAGTGGAAGTTGGTGGTTGTCTGGGGCTACAAAAAGATCTATCTGAGGGTTGCCCCATCTGGCAAAAACTGTCCTCAGCACTCGGGGATTCAGGGACCATTCGTGATGGCCCTGAGAAATCCTGCTGAGGGCATCCGCTAGGACATTGTCTTTCTCTGGCACAGATGAACTGCTATTAGAGAAGTGTTCAGGGAGTAAGCCAGAGACCACAACTTCATTGCCTCGTGTACAGGGCCGACGACCGGTGTGCCTTGGTTGTTGATGTACCACATTGTTGTGTATTGTCTGTTCTGACCTGACTATTTTGTTCTGGACAGATGCAGAAAAACTCTGAAGAGCTAAAAGTACAGCCTGAGTTCCATCAGTTGATGTGGGAGCAGAGATTCCTGAGGGGACTACACTCCCTGTGTGGAGAGGTCGCCATGTGCTCCCACCCCAGGAGAGAGGCATCCGTAGTGAGGGTGAGGGAGTGGGAATAAGAATGAAGGGACCCCTGTCTTAAATTGCCTGATCCTGCCACCACTGAAGAGCTAGGATCAGAGTTCGTCACAGGAACCAGTTTGGCAAGGGGTCCTCCTTTGGGACCAATAGGCCCTCAAATGAAACTTGACTGTCTCCTCATCTGGAATCTTGCTCCTGCACTACAGCTGTGGAGGCAGCCAGTGTGCCCTAGAAGCTGCAAAAAGTGTCTTGCTGGTCGAGAGGCCTGCAGGGTGGAAGAGAAGGCCAGGCGATCAACTTCTACCCTTTCCAAGGGAGGAAGGCCCTGGCCAGCTTTGTGTTCAATTCGCACCTATGAAAGTAAGTACCTGAACTGGTTCTAGAACTGACTTTGGTAGGTTTAGTAGGAATCCAGGGAGGTGAGAAGCTGCTGGGTGACTTGCAAGTGGATTTCACCTGTTCTGGAGACTGCCCAACAATGAGCCAGTCGTCCAGGTAGGGAAAAATAGCAACCCCTTGCCTCTTAAATGAGCCACTGCCACGGCTAGACATTTTGTGAATACCTCCTTGGAGCAGAGGTAAGACCTAAGGGCATTGCCCTGAACTGGTAGTGGCCTGAGGGCGTTCGAACCTGAGGTACTTTCGTGAGAAGGCCTGATTAAGACATGAAAATAAGCATCCTTGAGGTCCAGGAGGCTAGCCAGTCCCCTGGCCTCAGTGAGGGCAAAATCATTCCAAGTTAACATTTTGAACTTTGGTTTCAAAAGGTGTTTGTTCAAATATCTTAAGTCTAGGATGGCCATTTCTCCTGTCTTTTTGGTGTAAGGAAGTATCTGGAGTACAGACCCTCGCTCTGTTGAAAAGGAGGAACCCTTTCATTGCTTTGCAATTTAACAGGGCAGAGACCTCTGCTTCAGAGCAAGGGCCTCTAGGGGCTTGAAGTGGAAAGTGTCTGGCCCTCATCTTTGGAAATGTTTGAAGTGTGAGAATTAGACCCTGGCTTACCACTTCCAGAACCCATTTGTCCGAGGTTATGGACATCCAGTTCTGACTGAGTAAGCCAATCTGCCCCTACTGGTACAGGAGATCAGCCCTGGGCACCCCATCAGGGTGCTCTGGCTTGGCAGATGCCTTAGGCTGAGGGGTGAGGGACGGCTGCCTGCCTCCTGCCTGCCTCTGCCTCTGAAAAACCTCTGAGCATAAGCAGAGGAAGCTTGGGGATTTGATAGGCCTGTGGAAAGGCCTGCCCTACCTCTGCTGCAGGTGCCTCTGTGGAGTGGCACGCCTCCCTGGGCTGGAGCACTTTGTAGTGTAGTTCTGTATTCATCCATCTTTTTCATATAGTTCTCTGTCTGCTCCCCAAACAGAGAATTTCCTACCACAGGAAAATCCATAGCTTTTGGACTGAGTGTCCCGTGACAGATTAGTGCACCTGAGCCATGCCACATCCTACGGAAAGCTACAGAAGTGGCCATATGACCCTAGAGGAAACATCATTAATATCAACAGCAGCATGAAATTGAACTTTAGAGGCTTCAATGCCATCAGCAGCCACCTGTTCCATTCTACTAGCCAGCTGGCCATGGGCCTGCTTGGCTAACTGCATAACTGTATCCCATCTAGATTTCTGATATCTCAGCTACATAAGCCATATAATTTGCCTGCCTGAGTCCCAAAGAGGCTGCCATATACTGCTTTTTTGCTATGGCATCAATCTTCTCAGAATCTTTATCAGGAGGATGTAAGCCAGGGAATGTTAGCCTTGTCAAAAGCTGCAGCCTGTACCACCCTACATGACTACACTGCTCAGAAAGGAAGTCTGTATCAGGCTCGATAGCATACCTCCTGTCCATATTTTTATCGACAGGAGGCACAGAATTTGGATTTTTTTAAATTTTCATTGTTTGCTTCCTAAATGACTTATGCAAAGGAATAGACAACTCTAGACTCTGAATATCCATCATCTCAACATAACTCAGGCTCCTCTTGCTCATCCACAGCCCTTCTAAGGGAAGCTGGAGGGTTTCAGCAACTTTTTATAAAAATAAAATGAGATGGGGACTCAGACAGCATAGGGGAGATTCTAATGGTCTGTCTGAGAGATGTCCAGTTCAATGTCACATCCAGACCTCCCAGCCACAAACATACTGCTCATAATCCTCCTCCCCTCCTGTGGTTCGTCAAATTCTTCAACATCATACTTGAACCACTGGAACCGGACGAACCAACCTTTTACCAGCTGGTGGTGGTTCGATGGTCCCGATGACATGTGACTGGACAAGTTGTATGGCTTTGTTATCTCTGCAGCAGTTGGAGAGGCAATTTGTACCCAGACCTGCTGATTTTTTAGACTTTTTACTGGGGCTGGTTCTCAGAACCAGCTTTTCTTTTGCCAGAGGAAGTCTCAGCCCTGGTCAGAGGGACTCCTCTGGTCCAGTGGGCACTGGACCGGGCTGGCCATCCGGGTCAGTGGACTTTTGGCCTCTGCCCCTGAGCCTGCCCAATCTTTTTCCAGGGTGCTGCAGGAAAATTCTTGCAAATCTGGCAGTCTGACTGGAGGGTCAAACCTCAGACAATAAACATATAGAGGTGGGTCAGCCTTGGCAAAGGTTTCCCCACAAGCATCACAGTGTTGAAACCCAGGGCCCGGTTTTCTTTGGGTTTCTCAGACATATGCTGAGCCTAACCAAAACTTGCCCTTTAATGGCAGTGCGAGCAAAACACCTTCTTATCGCTCCTAACCGTGTCTTGGGTATTTGAAAAACAAATTAAAAAGTTCATTTTTTAGAACCGATAAGAACTGGGAACTGCACTTCTAAATGTCCATACAATGCTTTAAAATATTTTTAAAATGAAACCGATCGGTTCAAAACCGAACTGATAATTATATTTTCCCACACAGACTAAAAGACCTGTACTACGTTTGCACCAGATAGAGCTTTGAACCGAAATGCGGTAAAATAAACACTTTTCCCAGTTTATTTAAACCGAGAATTACTGCTTTAACCGAGAAATGAACCGAGCTGAAGGAGAGATCTCGAGCGACTGTTCAGTGAGTCGGAGAAAGAATCTGACAGTTTCAGTTTGAAACTAGCCAGATAGAGTTAGCAAAGCTCAGCGCTGAGAACCCATTCATTATGGAGTTAACTTCTTTCTCTCCGCAGTTCAAGTGCTGTGGCTAACTGCATGATGTCATAATATAGCAAGACTTCATGTTGTTTGAAATACTAACACCATTCTAATAATATGAAAATGGAACATAAGTATAATAAAACACACACGCGCATACACATACACTCCTAAGTCCCAAAGGGGACAAAATGCTAACAGGACATAAGTAGTGCTCACACTAAGTTGCCGCACCTCACCAAGTAGAGGTTCTGAGAGGGCAGGTTGGAGGAGGTTAATATGTGAGGACTCATTAGAAGAAACAACATTACTAAGGTGAGTAATTTTTTCTTCAAACAACATGAAGTCTTGCTATTATAACATTAGCAGAATACTCAGCAGTACCTCCATGGAGGAGGGCAGAATCCCATTTGGGAATAGGCTCTGAAGAACAGTTGTACAAACCGAAAGCATCTCCTAGCCTGGACATCCAGGAGTAATGTTTAAGCGAAAGTCTGTACCGTTTTCAAGTAGCAGCCTGGCATATCTCTAATAAAGGGATGTCTCTGGCAGCAGCTGAGAGGCTGCTGTACTCTAGTAGAATGAGCCCTCAATCCAGAGGGGGGGATCTCTGCCCATTTTCTGATAACAAAATTGGATACAAGGGACAATCCACCTGGCAATTGATCTCTTAGTGGCAGGTTTGCCTTTTCCCAACACTCATAGGTAAGGAAAAGTTGGAGGATTCCGAACTGTGACCTTTGGTGCCTCTCATATAATATCTAAGAGCTCTCTTAACATCCATGGCTGCAACCTCCTCTCACCAGAAGAGGAGTGATCAGTGAAAATACTGAAGGAGAGATTGATTAAGATGGAAATCTGAAACCACCTAGCAAACTTCCTATTAGTCCTAAGGACTACCTTATCCCTGTGGAAAGAAATAAAGTCAGTCTCCACTGACAAGGCTTGCAATTCACTTATGCTGCTGAAGTGATAGCCACTAGAAAACAGTTTTCCAAGTTAGGTACTCTAAGCCTCTGCAGAAGACAGAGGTTCAAAAGGGGTTGCATTAACTGGGCAATGCAAACATTAAGGTCCCAAGCAGGGGCCGGTTCCCGAAAGGGAGGATTAGTATGGAGTAATCCCTTAAAAAACTTGGAAAACACAGGATGAGAGGAAAGAGGGGATGACTTTCCTGCTGACACAAAAGCAGATACAGCTGCCAAATGAACTCTCAGGGTAGCTGTTCTGAGACCCAAGGAATTAAGATGTACCATGTAATCTAACAAAAGAAAAAATTACTCACCGTAGTAATTGCTTTTCTTCTCATGGAGTCTTGCTATATAACAATAGCAGTCAGCCACTGCAGCTGAACTGCCCCAGAGAGGAAGGAGTTAACTCCAGAGGATCTGGAGTTCTACAGCGTGTGAGCTGTGTTAAAGTTTTATCTGCCAGTTTCAAATGAAACTGTCAGATCTTTACAAGCTAACACTACAACAAGTCTGTGTGGAAAGCTTTCTACACTAGCCAAATGGCTACCTACTAGTAGTAATAACAATATAAACAATAATAGAAACACCAATAACTATAATAAAATGAATAATGGTATTATTATTATTAGTTTTCCCCTTGACAAGCACTATTAGGACCTCCTTCCCCCAAAGACTCAAGTCCAGGAAGGGCCAATATATTACCTAAACGAACAACCTAGTTTCCCTAACCCTAAAAAGAAAGAGGGCGGAAAAACTACAATGGCATGACACAGTGCTTGCACTAATTTGCCATTTCACCAAGTAGAAGTTCTGAGGGGCAGGAGGGGTGAGTTATAATATAACTAAGATTCCATGAGAAGAAAAGCAAATTACTAAGGGTAGAGTAATTTTTCTTCAAACACCATGAAGTCTTACATATTATAAATAACAGATTACACAGCAGTACCTCCATGGAGGATGGTCAGGACCTCTTTAGGAAATAGGCTCTGAAGCACAGCTGTGGCTCAAACTGAAGCATCTCTCCTGGACTGGACATCCAGGAATAATGCTTGGTAAGAGTGAACTGTCTTCCAGGTAGCAGCTTGACAAATTTCCAGAATGGGAATGTCTCTAGTAGCCGCTAGACACGCAGCTGTACCCCAGGAGTGGGCCTCAGTCCTGAGGGGGTTCTCACCTAGTTTTTGGTATACAAATTGGATACAAGAGACAATCCACCTTGCAATTGTCCTCTTAGTGGCAGGTTTCCCCTGCCAACCTCGGCTATAAGTAAGGAAGAGTTGAGGATTCAACCTGTGACCCTTGGTGCATTCCAAATAGTAGCTTAAGGCTCTTTTGACGCTCCAAGCTGTGAAGCTTCCTCTCACCTGGAGGAAGAATGCTCAGTGAAAAATACTGGGAGAGAGATGGATTGTTCAGGTGGAAATCTGAAACCACCTTAGGCAAAAATTTCTATTAGTCCTGAGGACTACCTTATGTCTGTGAAAGAAATAAAATCTTTTTCCACTGACAGGGCCTGTAATTCACTTATCGTCTGGCAAGAAGTGATAGCCACTAGGAAAACAGTTTTCTGTTAGATACTTGAGCTCTGCTGGAGGACAGAGGCTCAAAGGAGGTTGCATTAACTGAGCAATGCAAATATCTAGGTCCCAGGCAGGAGCTGGTCTCTAAAAAGGGGTTAGTATGAAGTAACCTTTAAAAACTTGGAAAACACAGGGTGAGAAGAAAGGAGGCAGGCTTCCTGCTGACACAAAAGCAGAGACAGCTGCCAGATGAACTTTCAAGGTAGCTGGCCTATGGCCTAGGGAATTTAAATGGACCAAATAGTCCAATAAAATGGGAAGATCAGCGGATTCTGAATAATCTGCCTCTCAGAGCACCAGATGGAAAACCTTTCCACTTAGAATTGTAAGTGGCTCTAGTGGAAGGCTTCCTGAAGCCTTTAAAATATCCAGGACACCTTGAGAAAGGTGTAAATCAGCAATTCTAACTCCTCAAGAGCCAGGCCTTGAGATGGAGGGATTTGAGGTCCGGATACACACTCTCCCTGTGCACAGGCCAGCAAGTCGTGGACTCTGGGCAGGCTCTAGGGCAGGGTGGACTGTCAGGACAGAAGCAGAGGGTACCAGGGCTGTCTGGCCCAATCTGGAGCAATCAGAATCACTTTGCAGGGTTGAGATCTGATTTTCACTAGTACCCTGAAAAGAATAGGAAAGGGGAACGGCATACAGGAACTTCCTTTCCAGTCCAACAGAAAGGCGTCCAGGGGACTGAGCCCAGCACTGGAGGCCTGCAACATAAAATAGAGGAAGTTGGTGGTTGTCTTGGGCTGAAAGATCTATCTGAGGGTGCCCCATCTGGCAAAGACAGACCCCAGCACCTGTGGATTCAGAGCCCATCTCGTGATGGCCCTGAGAAATTCTGCTGAGGGCATCCGCCAGGACATTGTCCTTCCCTGGGTGGTGAACTGCTATCAGGAGGTGTTCAGGAGTAGGCCAGAGACCACAACTTCATTGCTTCGGTGCACAAGGCTGATGACCGAAAGTGCCCCTTGCTTGTTGATGTACCACATTGTAGTGGTGTTGTCTGTCCTGACTTGAACCACTTTGTTCTGGACAGAAACTGAAAATACCTGAAGAGCTAAAAGACAGCTCTGAGTTCCAAAAGATTGATGTGAGCAGAGATTCTGAGGAGACCACACCCTGAGTGGACAGGTCGCCATGAGCTCCCCCCCCAACAGGGAGGCATCCGTGGTGAGGGTGAGGGAGGAAATGGGAATGAAGGAACCCTTGTTTTAGATTGCTTCGGTCCTGCCACCAGTGGAGGGCCAGGATCAGAGTTTGAGTCACTGGGACCAATTTGGAAAGGGGTCCTTCCTTGAGACCAATAGGCCCTGAAATGGAACTGAATGTCCCTCATCTGGAATCTTGCCCTGCACTACAGCTGTGGAAGCAGCCATTGCCCCAGGAATTGCAGAAATGCCTTGCTGGTCGAGAGACCTGCAGGCTAAAGGAGGATGCCAGGCAATGAGTCTGTCTACCCTTTCCAAGGGAAGAAATGCCCTGGCTAACTTTGTGTTCAATTCTGCACCTATGAAAGTTAGGACTGAACTGGTTCCAGAACTGACTTTGTAAATTAGCAGGAATCCTAGGAAGTGAGAAGCTGCTGGGTGACTTGCAGTGGGATTTCACCTGATCTGAGACTGACCCACAATGAGCCAGTCGTTCAGGTAGGGAAACACAGCAACCCCTGCCTTCTTAAGTGAGCCACTACCACAGCTAGACATTTTGTGAATACCCTTGGCGCAGAGGTAAGGCCGAAAGGCATTGCCCTGAACTGGTAGTGGCCTGAGGGCAGTTCAACCTGAGGTACTTTTGTGAGAAGGCCTGATCAGAACATGAAAATAGGCATCCTTGAGGTCCAGGGAAGCTAGCCAGTCCTGGCTCTTAGAGAAGGCAATATCATTGCTAGAGTCAACATTTTGAACTTTGGTTTCAAAAGATGCTTGTTCAGGTACTTTAAATCTAGAATGGGCCGCCATTCTCCTGTCTTTTGGGGTAAGAAAGTATCTTGAATATAGCCCTGCCCTGATTGCAAGGAGGGACCTTTCCACTGCTTTGCAGTCCAGAAGAGAAGAAACCTCTGCTTCCAAAGCAAGGGCTCTGAAGGATTTGTAGGAAATGTCTGGCTCTCATCTTTGGAAACTGTTTGAAGTTGAGAATAGACCCTGGCTTATTACCTCCAGAACCCATCTGTCCGAAGTTGGCGACAGCCAGTTCTGGCTGAATAAGCCAACCTGCCCCCCACTGGTACAGGAGAATCAGCCTGGGCACCCCATCAGGTGCCTGCTTGGCAGCAGCCTTAGGCTGAGGGAGGGGATGGCTTACTTGTGCCTCGCTCTACCCTGCCTCTGAAGAAACCCCTCTGCAAAAGCAGAGGAGGCCTGAAATTGGTAAAAGGCCTGTGGAAAGGCCTGCCCTTACCTCTGGGAGCGTGCCTTTGTGGAGTGGCATGCCCTCCTTGGCCTGGCACTTTGTAGGTAGTTCTATATTCATCCATCTTTTCATATAGTTTTCTGTTTGTTCCCAAACAGAGATTTCCCACTACAGGAAAATCCATAGCCTTTGACTGAGTATCCTGGGACAGATTAGCATCTGAGCCATGCCAACCTCACGGAAAGCTACAGAAGTGGCCATGACCCTAGAGGAGACATCATTAACATCAACAGCAGTATGAAATTGAACTTTAGAGGCTTCAATGCCATCAGCAGCCACCTGTTCCAACTCACTAGCCAGCTGGCAATGGGCCTGCTTGGCTAACTGCAATATTGTGTCCCATCTAGATTTCTGATATCTAGCTACATAAGCCATATAATTTGCCTGCCTGAGTCCCAAAGAAGCTGCCATATACTGTTTTTTCACCATGGCATCAATCTTCCTGGAACCTTCACTGGTGGTGATGAGGCCAGGGGAATATTAGCCTTGTCACAGGCTGCAGCTTGTACCACACCTACATGACTACACTGTTCAGTGAGGAAGTCTGTATCAGAGCCTGACAAAGTATACTCTTCTGTCCATTTTTTTATCTACAGGAGTGACAGAATGAGGATTTTTAAAATCTTTGTTGTTTGCTTCCTAAATGACTTATGCAAAGGAATAGACAACCTCCTAGACTCTGGTATATCCATCATTTCTACATAATCAGGCTCCTCTTGTTTCATCCACAGCCTCTAAAGGAAGCTGGAGGGTTCTGCAACCTTTTGTAAAACATAAAATGAGAAGGGACTCAGACAGAATAGGAGGAGATTCTAAAGGTCTGTCTGGAGAAATGTCCGGTTCAATGGGCACATCCAGACCCTCCCAGCCACACATATATTGATCAAATTTCCTCCTCCTGTGGTTCATAAAATTCTCAACATCATACTCCTGAACCACTGGAACTGAACGAACCAACCTTTACCAACTGTTGGTGGTCTGACAGGTCCCTGAGACAGTGACTGGACAATCTGAATGGCTTTAGCTATCTCTGCAGCAGTTGGAGAGACAATTTTGGACTCCAAACCTACTGATTTTGTCTTTTTAACTGGGACTGGTCTATCTGAACCAGCCTTTCTTTGCCCGAGGAAGTCTCGCCTGGTCAGAGGGCACTCTCTGGTCCAGTGGGTGCTGGACCGGCTGGCCATCTGGGTCAGCGGACTTTTGGTTCCTCGCTCCTGAGCCGCCCAATCTCTTTCCAGGGTGGCTGCAGGAAATTTTACACACCTGGCAGTCTGACAGGAGGTGGTCAGCCTCAGACAATAGACAGTGGTGTGTGGGTCAGCCTGGCAAAGGCTTCCCACAGACATCACAGTGTTGAAACCCAATGGGCCCGGTTTTTTTTGGGTTTCTCAGACATAATGCCAGCCTATCCAAAACTTGCCCTTTTGATAGCAGTGCTAGGCAAGACACCCTTATCTTGTTCCTAACCGTGTTTCACGGGTATTTGAAAAAACCTATTTAAAAACCAGGTTTTTTTAGAACCGATAAGAACCGGGAACCGCACTCTAAAAGCCCAACCAAACACTTCAAAACGTTAAAATCAGCAAACCGATCGGTTCAAAACCGAACCGATAATTGAATTTCCACACAGACTTTAAATTTGTACTTACGGTTTACCAGATAGAGCTTTTAACCGAAATGCGGTAAAATAAATACTTTTTGCCGGTTCAAATGAACCGAAAAATACTCGCTTGAACCGAGAATGAACCGAGCTGAAGGAGCTGATCTCCGGAGCGACTGTTCAGTGGAGCAGAGTAAAGAATCTGACAGTTTCATTTGAAACTGGCCAGATAGAGCTTTGGCACAGCGCCCTTGTGCTGTAGAACTCCAGATCCTCTGGAGTTAACTCCTTCCTCTCCGGGGCAGTTCAGCTGCAGTGGCTGACTGCTATTGTTATAATATAGCAAGACTTCATGGTGTTTGAATGGGCAATTCAGCAGATTCTGGGGAAATATTTTCCTAGCACACCAAATGGAAAACCTTTTCCATTTAGAACTATAAGTAGCTCCTAGTGGAAGGCTTTGTAGCCTTTAGGATCCCAAGAACACCCTGAGAGAGGTGTAAATCATGCAACTCTAACCTCAAGAGCCAGGCCTTGAGGTTGAGGGATTTGAGGGCCGGATACCAAACCCTTCCCTGGCACAAGTCACAGATTGTGATTCCTGGGGAGGCACAGGGAAGATGGACTGTCAGAGACAGATGGAGTGGGTACCAGGGCTGCCTGGCCCAATCCGGGGCAATCAGAATCACCCTGCAAGGCTGAGATCTGATTTTGACTAGTACTTTGAATAGGAGAGGAAAGGGGGGGAAAGCATAGAGGAACGTCCCCTCCCAATCCAGAAGAAGGGCATCCAGGCAAACTGAGCCCAGCACTGGAGGTCTGCAACAGAACAAAGGAAGTTTGTGATTGTCTGGGGCTGCAAAAAGATCTATCTGAGGGATGCCCCACCTGAAAAAACTATCCCCAGCACTTGAGGATCCAGGGACCATTCATGATGGCCCTGGGAAATCCTGCTGAGGGCATCCGCTAGGACATTGTCCTTCCCTGGAAGATGAACTATGAGGAAGTGTTCAGGAATAGGCCAGAAACCACAACTTCACTCTCGGTGCACATGGCTGAAGACCGAGTGCCCTTGCTTGTTGGATGTACCACATTGTTGTGGTGTTGTCTGTTCTGACTTGTATCACCTTGTCGCCGACAGATGCAGAAAAGCTTGAAGAGCTAAAAGACAGCTCTGAGTTCCAGCAAATTGATGTGGAGCAGAAATTCCTGGGGACCAAACTCGAGGGGGAAAGGTCGCCCATGTGGGCTCCCCAACCCAGAAGGGAAGCATCTGTAGTGAGAGTCAAGTCGTGAGAAAGGGAAATGAAGGGGACCCCCACTCTTAAATTGCTCTGATCCTGCCACCACTGGAGAGCCTGGATCAAGGTTCGAGTCACTGGGACCAACTTGGAAAGGGGGTCTCTTCTCTAAGACCAAAAGGTTCTCAAGTGAAACTGAATGTCTCTCATCTGAAATCTGGCTCCCTGCACAACAGCTGTGGATGCAGCCATGTGCTCCAGGAGATACAGAAGTGGCTTGCTGGTAGAGAGACCTGCAGAGTGAAGGAAGAGGCCAGAGCCACTAAATTCCTTACCCTTTCTGGGGGAAGAAAGGCTCTGGCTAGCTTTGTGTCCAATTCTGCCCCTATAAAGGTGAGTACCTGGACTGGTTCCAGAACCGACTTTGGTAGGTTTAGCAGAAAATCCAGAGAGGTGAGAAGCTGCTGGGTGACCTGCAGGTGAGATTTTACCTATTCTGGGGACTGGCCTACAATGAGCCAGTCGTCTAGATAGGGAAAAACAGCAATCCTCTGCCTCCTTAAGTGGGCCACTGCCACTGCTAGACACTTTGTGAATACCCTTGGAGCAGAGGTAAGGCCGAAGGGCATTGCTCTGAACAGGTAATGACCTGAGGGCAGTTCGAATCTGAGGTACTTTCGATGGGATCTTCTGATTAGGACATGGAAATAGGCATCCTTGAGGTCCAGGGAGGCTAGCCAGTCCCCTGGCCTTAGGGAAGGTAAAATCATTGCCAGAGTAACCATTTTGAACTTTGGTTTCAAAAGATGCTTGTTCAGATATCTGAGATCTAAAATGGGCCGCCATTCTCCTGTCTTTTTTTGGGGTAAGGAAGTATCTGGAATACAGACCCCTGCCCTGATGCAGGGAGGAACCCTCTCACTGCTCTGAGAGCTAACAGGATGAGACCTCTGTTTCCAGAGCGAGGGTCTCTGAAGCACTTGCAGGTAGAAAAGTCTGCTTCTCAACTTGGGAAACTTTTGAAGCTGAGAACCAGACCCTGGCTTACTACTTCCAGAACCCACTTGTCTGAGGTTAAAGAAGTCCACTTCCTGACTGAAGTAATCCAGCCTGCCCCCACTGGTACAGGAGATGGCCCTGGGCACCCCATCAGGGTGCCTGTTTCTGCAGGAGTTTTAGGCTGGGGGGTGGAGCAGGTCTGCCCACCCCTTGTCTGCCCCTGCCTCTGAAGAAGCCCCTCTGAGCATAGGCAGAGGAGGCCTGAGTCTGGTAGAAAGGCCTGTGAAAAGGCCTACCCTACCCCTGGGGCATGCCTTGAGGAGTGGCTTGCCGCCCTTAGCTTGGGCACCTTGTAAGTAGTCCCATATTCATCCATCTTTCATGTAATTCTCTGTCTGCTCTCCAAACAGAGAATTTCCCACCACAGGAAAATCCATAGCCTTAGTCTGGGTATCCTGTGACAAACTAGTACACCTGAGCCAGGCCAACCTACTGAAAAGCTACAGATGTGGCCATGACCCTAGAGGAAACATCATTAACATCCACAGCAGCATGAAATTGAACCTTAGAGGCTTCAATGCCATCAGCAGCCGCCTGTTCTAGTTCACTAGCCAGCTGGCCATGGGTCTGTTCTCGGCTAATTGCATAACAGTATCCCATCTAGATTTCTGATACCTAGCTACATAAGCCATATAATTTGCTTGCCTGAGTCCCAGAGAGGCTGCCATATACTGTTTTTTGCCATGGCATCAATCTTCCTGGAATCCTTGTCAGGAGGATGTAGCCAAGGGAATATTAGTTTATCACAGGCAGCAGCCTGAACTACCCCAACATGACTGCATTGTTGAGAAAGGAATTCTGTATCAGGGCTCGACAATGTATACCTTCTGTCCATCTTTTTATCTACAGGAGGCACAGAATTGGGAGCTTTTAAAATTTTAATTGCTTGTTTCCTAAAAGACTTATGTAAAGGAATAGACAATCTCCTAGACTCTGGAATATCCATCATTTCTACAAAATCAGGCTCCTCTTGCTCATCCACAGCCTCTTCTAAAGGAAGCTGGAGGTTTCAGCAACTTTTTATAAAACATAAATGAGATGGAGTCTCAGACAGCATAGGGGAGATTCTAAAGGTCTGTCTGGGGAGATGTCCGTTCAATGGGCACACCCAGACCTTCCAGCCACATTCATACTGTTCATAATCCTCCTCCCTCTCTGGTTCATAAAATTCCTCAATATCATAATCTTGAACCACTGGGACCGGACGAACTGACCTTTACCAGATAGTGGTGGTTTGGACGGACCCTGAGACAGTGACTGGACAATTTGTATGGCTTTGTTACCTCTGCAGCAGTTGGAGAAGGAATTTTGGACTCAAGACCTGCTGATTTTCTTGTTTTCTTTACTGGAATTGGTTCCTCAGAACCAGCTTTTCTTTGCCCGAGGAAGTCTGGCCCTGGTCAGAGGGCACTCTCTGGTTCGGTTGGCACCGAACCGGCTGGCCATCCGGGTCAGCTGACTTTTTGGCCTCTCGTTCCCTGAGCCTGCCCAATCTTTTTTCCAGGGTGGCTGCAGGGAAATTCTACATACCTGGCAGTCTGACTGAGGTGGTCAAACCCCAGACAATAAACACGTGGTGTGGGTCAGCCTTGGCAAAGACTTCCTCACAGACATCACAGTGTTGAAACCCAGTGGGCCCGGTTTTTCTTTTGGGTTTCTCAGACATAATGCCAGCCTAACCAAAAACTTGCCCTTTTAACGGCAGTGCCAGGCAAGACACCCTTATCTGTTCCTAACCGTGTCACGGGTATTGGAAAAAAACGTAATAAATCTGTTTTTTTAAGAACCGATAAGAACCGGGAACCGCACTCTAAAATAGTAATTTTTAGTTTTAAACCCACTGATCGGTTCAAAACCGATCCAATAACTTACAAGTTCCACACAGACAAAACCTTCATTTACTTACGGTTACCACAGATAGAGCTTGAACCGAACGGTTTTGAGGTTAAAATACGACTATTCTCAGTTAAATCCAACCGAGAAAACACTCTTTAAACTGAGAAATGAACCGAGCAGGAGAAATCTCCGGAGCGACTGTTCACTGAGGCGGAGTAAAGAATCTGACAGTTCAAGTTTGAAATGACACAGATAGAGCTGCTCGTGCAAAATTCTATTTTGGAATGGTTTTAACCATTTCACTCGGGCAGTTCTAGAGCTGGATCAAACTGCTAATGTCTATAATATACAAGACTTCATGTTGTTTGAAGAGCTGAGATGGAGAGAAGCAACCGTGCCGAGTAGAAAGTCCTCCTCCCCCAGAAGTCAAAATCCAAGGAGTCTTGATCTGGGAGCCGGTCATGGTGGATGGCGCGAAGCCCGTCAGGAGTGTCCAGGTGCGTCAATCCGGACTGCGGATGAGGCATGGAGCCTGGAGACTCCGGGGGAGCGCAATACCTCTGGCTGAGGTCCCTAGAGGCAGGTACTCCGGAGAAGGACCTCTGCCAGAAATGCATGGACGCCTCCTGAAAGGGAGCAGGCCAGGGGGGCACCACAAGGATGACCGCACTACAAATCGCCTAGAAAGGCATGTGCCGCATGCTCTGGATTGCTCACGGACAGGGCAGAAAGGTGAAGATCCTCCAACATCCTCATAGTAAATGCTGATACTGGAGAGATCAGCGGCAGGAGAGATGTGGACAGATGGTCCTTCCCCAGAAGAGGGGATGAGAAGCTGGAGGTCACCATGTGTTCAGAGGGTGGCTACTTGGGGAGGTTGAAAATCCTGACTGTCCATGGCCCTAACGTAGGCAGGGAACCGAGAAGCCACCGCTCTGAACTACTCCCAGATGAGAGGCCCGTAGGACCAAGAATGCCTGGGAGCACTGGAGAATGCGGCAGAGGTGGGGCAGAGCCGAGGAAGGAATCGGCTGACCTCTGCCAGGGCTAGGAGAGACCATGGACACCCGAGGAGGGTGTCCCAGAAGACTCGCAGCTGACAGCTGTACAACCATGTTGGTACTGCCTAGGCTGTACCCAGAAGAATCCCCAGTGAGGCAACTTGGGCCGTATAGGTCCAGAAGGACGGTCCCCTGCCTCCAAAGAATGGGACCCACTTAAGAAACTGGAAGGGGAAGGGCGGAAGTCCGCACTTCGGCTTTGTCCAGGGCCCGGGTGGACCCCAGAGAAACCCCGACATGCCGACTCCACACCCCCGACCCCTCAGAGTCCGAGAGGGTCCTGATCCCCGAGAAGGCCAGCCTAGGTAGCTGGCAGCTCTGGGTTGCCCCCGAAGGGGAGACCCAGGGAGCAGCACCCTCCCCCCCGTAGACTTCCCAATGGGCCCCAAAGTTGGGCGATCGAGACACACTACGGGAGGGGGTACCACCACCGAGGGGTCAAGGAACCCCCCCAGGCCAGGTTGCATGGCTACGGCGGCATGCACCATAGCCAGCTGTTCAGTACCACTGACCGCGACCTCGGGAGGAACCCGATGCTCCTCAAGGGGGCTGACTGCGACTCGCCGTGGAGACCACCGGTTCACCCTGCTCCGCAGGCAACCCTGAAGGGTGTGACTGCTCGTCAGACTCCGAGCCAGACTCCGAAGAGGTAGAGTCTGAGGCCCTAAGCCAAATGGTAGGAGGATGAGGAAAGGCAACCTTCTGAAGGGCCCAGAGTTGCAGCAGTGGCCGAGGTGGCACCCATGCCCTACACAGCTCGCAGGCGGGGTTGGCAGAAGGCAGCAGGGCAGCTCGGACTAAAGGTACAGAGCTAGGGCCAGCTGCAGCGCCATAAAGTCCACCGGCATCAGAGGCGGTATCAGGAAGAGAGACGGCACCGACAGCAGCCCCAGCAACAGCCTCGGCGCCGCGAGCGGCAACGAGAACTGAAGCAGCACCGACAGCTCCGATGGCAGACCTGGTGCCAAAAACGGCACCACCAGGCTCCCCGCGCAGCGAGTGGCACCGAGAGCAGCAGCGGCGCCAAAGGCGGCACCAGACGACTCCGAAGGTCCAATGCTGCTGTGCACAACCTCGGCGCTGAGGCAAGACGTAGCGAAAGGTGACGCCGGATCCAGGGTCGTGACACCGTGAGCGGGGCCAACAGGGCCCAAGGCACCGCGAACAGCGCCGAAGGCCTCGACGGCACTGACAGAGGGCGTCGAGGATGGCGCCGACCCGGGCCTTCCGGACCACGGGAGCGACACCGGTGGAGCCTTCACCCCCGAAGGGGCGATTGCCATAGCAGCACCTCCCGCCCACTCCCGGGAGTAAGCGGGACGGGCCTCCTCCACCGCGGGAGGAGCCTCAACCAAGGCTAGGCTACGAGAAGTCGAGGCTCCCTCCTCGGTCCGTATAGAACCAGGAGGGGAGCTGGAGAAAAGGCCGAGAGAGCGCGTCTTGGCCCGATGAGTGCGAACCCTACCCCCGAAAGTCAGCGGCGCTCGCCCTACTTTAAATGCACGCTGTTCGACGACGCGGCGGTCCATGGAGAAGCAGGCGCCACACGGGTCCATGTCATGAAGCAGGCCAAGACACGAGATACCGGTCATGCTGGTCGAAATGGAGAACTTGCGGCCGCACTGGCACTGAGGCATAGGAGCTGCCCCACCTTCTCGGTACTCTGCCTCCGACCACGACATGACCTACGGGGAAAACCCACAAAAATAGACTTGACGTCACTTAAACTTTAAAATAAATGGAAAGATCTTACCGGCGACGGCGAGTGGAGGCAGAACCCAGAACTGGCAGGATGACCGACGGACTATCGACGAACAACACGAAGTCAAAGGCCTAAAGTTTTGAAATCTCTTCAATGGCTTCCCACGAAGTGACCTCGATGGCGGGAGATGAAGAACTGGTAGGCAGGCGGGCTCGACACAGCCTAATGGCTAATCCTCGAGCGCCACGTAATGCGTCGGCCTCGAAGGTGGCGCTGATGCTGCGTCGACTCCCTATCCTTTTTTAAAAAAAGGCTCCTGCAGGATCCTGATCTCCAGCCAGTACCCATATGTGATGAATGGTGAAGATTGACACAGATAAGATCTATATTATTTAATTAATAACAATCTTTCTGAACATAAATGCAAACATGTCAACAGTGTTCTGAGCCTCCTAGGCAAAGATTTGATTAAGTGTTCCACATTTTGTTAATTTGTTCCACATTTTGAGAGGCAATGTTCCATATTTGGGGGACAAAAGGTTGAGAGTTATGCTTAGAATCATCTTTCATCCTTTGTCCTTACTGCAGGTCATGCCTCTACAAACATGGGGAGATTTTCTGGTGGGCGGCTCCAATGTTGTGGCACCAGAATCACTGCCTTTTCCAGAGCTCTGTTCTCTCTAGGTAAGACTTTTGTCTCTGTCTCCCCTCCCTTTGCATAAAGAATTGTTACCTATCAACGGGGATTGTCTGGTTGTGTGGGGGTGACACCAATGCAGTTTCCCCCAGAGGGTTTAGGCAGTGTGAGTCAATACCCAACAATGTAGGAAGTAGCTGAGTGTGTGCACATGGATACCTTTTATTACCACTCTGGGGGACACACTCCCCTCCTCTTGTCTGCTATATTGAGTTCTGAAACTTACTATACAATGCAAGTTCCAGTTCTGACCAGACCTGTGGGACTTCAGGCTCAACACCCTTGTCACACCAGAGGATTAGTCACAAGGCTTTAACAAGCATTGTAGCCTTGACTGCCTTATCCAATCAGTGAGTTTCTTTGTACTGGGACAAAGCATCACGCGGTTTCTTACTGCATGGGGTGTTCGGTGCCAATCAACCAGAGGAGTGCCCCAGGCGAGACTTCTCGGTAAAGAAAAGCTGGTTCTGGGAACTGCCCAGTGAAAAATCCAAAGTCAGCAGTCTGGAGTCCAAAATTTCTTCTCCAATCAAGCGTAGAGATGGCAAAAGCCATACAAATTGTCGAGTCATTGTTAGGCCCGTCCGAACCACCACTATCTGGCAAAAGGTTGATCGGTCCTGTGTTCAGAGTATGTGTTGAGGAATTTTATGAACCACAGAGTGGGGAGAGGATTATGACCAGTCGTATGGCTGGGAGGTCGATGTGCCCATTGAACCGACATCTCTCCAGATTGACCTTAGAATTTACCCCTATGCTGTCTGAGTCCCCATCTCATTTCATGTTTTATAAGAAAGTTGTTGAAACCTCCCTTCCTTTTAGAAGAGGCTGGATGAGCAAGAGAGCCTGATTGTTGAAATGATGGATATACCAGAGTCTAGAGATGTCTTTGCCATGTCATTTGTAGCAAACACAAAATCTGAAAACTTAATTCTGTGCCTCCTGTCGATAAAAGATGGAGGGAGGTATACTTGTCAGGTCCTGATACAGACTCCTTTCTCAGCAGTGTAGCTGTAGAGTAGTGCAGGTTGCAGCTCAGACAGCATACCTCTGGCCACATCCTCCTGACAAGGACCCAGGAAGATTGATGCCATGGCAAAAAGCAGTATATGGCAGCCCTCTGGACCTGGTAGTATATTATATGTTTATGTCTAGATATCAGAACCTGATGGGATAGTTATAGTTAGCCAAGGCCCATGGTCAGCTGGTTAGTGAATTAGAACAGGTGGTTGCTGATGCAGCTGAAGCTCTAAAGTTCAGTTTGCTGCTGTGGATGTTAATGATGTTTCCTCTAGGCTGCTACTCTGTAGCTTTTCAGAGTTGGCATGGTTCAGGTGTATAGTTCACAGGACACCCAAGGTTATGGATTTTCCAGGTAATTTCTGTTTGGGAGCAGACAGAGAACTATATGAAAGATGGATGAATACAGAATCACAAAAGTGTCAGTCATGGAGCGGCAAGCCACTCCCCAGAGGCACACACCAGAGGTAGGTAGGCCTTTCCACAGGCCTTTTGAAACCAGGCCTCCTGCTTATGCTCAGGGGTTTTCAGAGGCAGAGCAGACGGGTGGGTAAGCCTGTCCCCACCCCTCAGCTCTAAAGTACAAACAGGCACCGATAGTGCCCAGGTCAATTCTACTGTACCAGTAGGGGGCAGTTGCTACTTCAGTCAGAACTGGGTGCCTCAACTCAGACAAATGGGTTTGGAAGTAGTAACAGGGCCTGTTCTCAGTTTCCGTACCCCAAAGATGAGAGCCAGAATTCTTCCACCTGCAAGCCTCTAGAGACCCTTACTCTGAAGTGAGGTCTCGCCTGTTAACTCAGATAGTAGAAAGGGTTCTCCTTTACCAGGGCAAAGGTTTGTACCTAGATACTCCTTACGCCAAAAAAGACAGAGAATGGCAGTCTATCTAGATCTAAGATATTTAACAAACACCTTGAAACCAAAGTTCAAAATGCTAACTCTGGTAATGATTTTCTCTCCTGGGCCAGGGACTGGTTAGCTTCCTGGACCAAGGACACTTTTTTTTCTGTCCATCGGGAGTTCTCACCAAAGTACCTCAGGGAACTGCCCTCAGGTCACTACCAGTTCGGCAATGCCTTCGGCCTACCTCTGCCCCAAGTTATTTCATAAAATGTCTGGCCGCAGTGCCACTTATGAGGCAGGATTGCTTTCTTTACCTGGATGACTGGCTCATTGTAGGACAGTTCCCAGAACAGGTAAATAACACTCTGCAAGTCACCCAGCAGCTTCTCACCTCCTTGGGCTTCCTGCCAACCCACTGTAAAGCTGCCTGGAACCAGTTCAGGTACTCACTTCATATTGCAGACTTGGATTATTGTAAGCTGGCCTTCCTTCCTGGAAAGGGTAGAAATTGATTGCCCTGGCCTTCTCACCCTGCAGGTCTCTGGACCAGCAAGACACTTTGCCCTGGGCACATGGTCCTCCACAGCCGTGGTAAGGAGCAAGATTCCAAATGAGGGATATTCAGTTTCACTTGAGAACCTGGTCTGTGCTGAGGATCCTCAAATTGATCTAGGATTTGAACCCTGATCCAGCCTCCAGTGCAGGATCAGAGCAATTTAAGACTGGGGGTCCCTCATTCTCTTTCTCACCCCCCTCACCCTCACTCTATGGATGCCTCCTCCTGGGGTGGAGTACACTTGGGTGACCTCTCCACCCAGGGAGTGTGGTCCCAAGACCTCTCTCCACATCAACTGCTGGAACTCGAGCTGTCTTTTTAGTTTTTCGTTTTTTCTGCACTGTCCAGAACAAAGTGGTCCAGGTCAGAACAGACAATACCACAACAATGTGGTACATCAACAGGTGGGCACTTTCGCTCGGCCTTGTGCACTGAGGCAATGAAGTTGTGGTCTCTGGCCACTCCTGAACACTTCTCTTGTAGCAGTTCACCTTCCAGGGAAAGACAATGTCTAAGCGGATGCCCTCAGCAGGATTTCTCAGGGCCACCACGAATGGTCCTGAATCCTTAAGTGCTGGGGACAGTTTTTGCCAGATGGGGCACCCTCAGATAGATCTTTCGCAGCCCCAGACAACCACCAACTTCCACTGTTCTGTTGCAGGCCCCAGTGGTGGGCTCAGTCCCCTGGGCACTTCTTTTAGTTGGGAAGGGAAGTTTCTTTTATGCTTCCCCCTTCCTCTCCTATTCAGATGTGTTAGTAAAATCAGATCCCAGCCTTGCCGAGTGATTCTGATTGCACCAGATTGGGCCAGGCAACCTGGTACCCACTCCTTCTATCACTGGCAGTCCACCTTCCCTGTATCTTCCCAGGATTCACAACCTGCTGACCTGTGCCCAGGGAGAGTCTGGTATCCTAACCCTCAAATCCTCAACCTCAAGGCCTGGCCTTGAGGAGTTAGAATTTGTTGATTTGCACCTTCTCAAGGTGTCCTTGACATCCTAAAGGCTTCTAGGAAGCCTCCACCAGAGCCACTTATTTCCAAGTGGAAAAGGTTTTCCATTTGGTGTTCTAGGGCTTATATTTCCAGAATCTGCTGATTTGCTCATTTGTTGGACTACATGGTCACAACAATTCTCTGGGCCTCAGGCCAGCTACCTTAAGTTCATTTGGCAGCTGTCTCTGTTTTATTTCAGCAGGAAAGCCTTCCTCCCTTTCGCTCACCCTGTATTTTCCAAGTTTTTAAGGGTTACTCCCTGCCAATCACCCTTCGTGATTGAGCCCGGCCTGGGACCTCAATGTTTGCATTACTGCTCAGTTAATGCAACCCCCTTGAACCCTGTCTTCTGTGCAGAGCTTAAGTTTAACTTGAAAACTGTATTCCTAGTGGCCATCACTTCTGCTAGATGGCTAAGTGAGAGTTACAAGCCCTTTCAGTAGAAATTGATTTTATTTCTTTTCACAGGGACAAGGTAGTCCTCAGTGACTAACAGGAGTTTTACCTAAAGTGATTTCTCGGATTTCCATCTTAACCAATCCATCTCCCTTCCAGTATTTTTCACTGAACATTTCTTCCTCTGGTGAGAGGAGATTGCACAGTTTGGATTTTAAGAGGGCATTGAGTTACTATTTGGAACGTACCAAAGGTCACAGGTTCGAATCCCATCAATTTTTTCTCACCTATGGTGAGGTTGGCAAAGGGAAACCTGCCACTAAGAGGACAATTGCCTGGTGGATTGTCTCTTGTATCCAATTTTGTTACCAGAAGCTGGGTAGAGATCCCCACTCTGGATTGATGGCCCATTCTACCAGAGGTACAGCTGCGTCTCTAGCGGCTGCTAGAGACATTCCTATTTTGGAAATCTGTCAAGCTGCAACCTGGAAAACGGAACACACCTTCACATTAAGCATTACCCCTGTATATCCAGGGCAGGAGAGATGCTTCGCTTGCTGCCAGCTGTGCTTCAGATCCTATTCCCTATGTAGGTTCTGTCCCTCCTCCATGGAGGTACTGCTGTGTAGTCTGCTAATGTCATAATATAGCAAGACTTCATGTTGTTTGAAGAAAAATTACTCACCTAGTAATGTTGTTTCTTCTAATGAGTCTTGTTATATTCTAAACCACCAACCTGCCTCTCAGAGCTTCTACTTGGGTAGGGGTGTGGCAACGTACAGGCACTGTTTGTACCCTAAGTGGTTGTTTCTTCCCTTTTGGGGTTTTGGGGAGTGCTGTTACTATTGTTAAGTGGTATTTTGTCTGGCCCCTGACTTGAGTCTTTGGGGGGTCAGCAGTTGTTATTGTCATTGTTACTATTGTTTGTTGTTATTAGAGTGGCCAGTAAGGCTATTGTAGTTACAGTTTCCACACAGACCCTTAGTGAGTTTTTGCTCCGTAAAGATCTGACAGTTTCTGTTTGAAACTGCCCAGATAGAGCTTTGAAAGCAGAGCTCGCGCTCAGAACTCCATCCTGCATGGAGTTAACTCTTTCATCTCCGGGGCAGTTCTAGAGGAGGACCTAACTGCTAATGTCATAATATAGCAAGACTCCATTAGAAGAAACAACATTACTAAGGTGAGTAATTTTTTCTTATCTGCTGTCAAATTCTATGTTTCTATGTTGGGAGAGTGTGAAGGGGAGGGAGGGAGCTGGAGGGTTGTAAAAGATGGCAGGTGAGGGTCCAGGGTAAGTAAAACAGGAGGACTAGTCTGATAGTCTAGTGTAACCCCCCCATCCCCGATCGGAATATAAATTGAACTGTATCCTGTATCTCTGGTAGTCTAGTGTAACCCCAGTCATGTCCCTAATTGTAATATAAATATAACTATACCTCATATCCCTGGTAATCTAGTGTAACTCCCTTCCCCTCCCATCCCCAAACCTGATCTTATTATTAAACCGCACATTCCAGTATCCATTGTGGTCCAGTGACCCCTCCCCCCGCTCACTGAGGAAGCCACATCTCATCACCCCGCTCCCCCAAAGAAAGATAGGTAGATAGATAGACAGATAGATAGAAAGCAATGTTTATTTTTCGACAGGAGTTGATCATTAGGACTGTTATGCCCTATTGACTAGATTGTCCTGTATAGATTATGGTTACAAGGCACAAGATTTAGTCATAGTTTCACAAATAATAACACAACATAACTCAATCACAATATGTAACACAAAAACAAACAAGGGCACATACAATAACCAATATAAACAAACATAAGAGTCTCAATTCAGTTTCCTTAAGACCCTAGGCACTGGCAATTTAATTTCCACATTAATGACTATCCTCTTCTAAACTGCCTCAGGCTACTTGCGTTCCTAACATCCAGATTCAATTTGTTTCAAATCTTTGGCAGATAGTAACTCTTTTAAATCTGACTGTATCGATTTTTCACTAGTGGTAACTTCAAACCTCTGTTTTGTATTACCCTCAGTGAGTATTTATTCATTGGTTTGGGTGTACATGTCACAGCATTACTATTTCGGTGTGCCATGTAGGCACTCTGCCCCAAACTTTTCTTTCTCTGTGTCTCTAATGTGTCCCAATCTAAAATTTGTAACATAGTGCAATGATGAGTATTTTTATGACACTGTAGAACATACCTAGCTATTTTTTAATATGCTTTGTTTATACATTACAAGGATGACTTATTTGCATATTGATAGAATATACTCCCATATTCCAATATAGTCATCAAGAGTTGCATCACTACTCTATTTCTATCTTCTTTTGCCAAAAAGGATGTCTTCCTTCTGATGACCCCCAATCTAATGTTCACTTCTTTCACTGTACTATCTATACATTTACCAATTGCTAAACTACAATCCAGATGTACCCACAGATATTTATATTCTGACACTACCTGCAAACTTGTTCCATCTAATGTAGTTATATTTATCTGTTGACTTGGTACTTTAGCAACATTTCTTGTTTGAAATATCATAACTTGTTTTTTTTTTTTCTTACTTAGAATCATTTTGGAGGTAGAGAGCCAATGTTGCAAAGATTCAAAGTCAAACTGCAGCTTATGCTGCAATTCTGAAATGGTATTTGCTCTAGCTATCACGGCCACATCATTGGCATGTAATAAGATTTGTGATTTGACTATAACTTGTGGTATTGGGTTCACCTAAATTAGGAACATAAGGGGGACCAGGATAGAACCCTGGGGAACACCCCTATATGTCCCTTTTTTCTTGGATAGATATTTCCCCACACTAACCTGCTGGGTTCATTCCATGAGATGTGATAGTAACCACGTTTTTACTGATTATGACATTCCCACCAAAGTAAGCCTCACCATCGGGACACTTAAACCACTAGATCAAAGGCTTTTGGAGAGATTGAAGAAATGGCAGTTCCCATGCACTCTCCTGTTCTAGACTATTGGAGACTGTTTCAAGGAAGTCCGTGACAGCAGAGTCTGTTGACCTCCCAACCCTAAAAGCCAGCCTGCCTATCAGTTATTAAGCCATACTTCTCCAAAATCCCGACTCTGGTTTGAAACCCAAACCCAGCAGGCCAGTTGAGTGAGCAGAGCGGATTGGGCAGCACATCCCCTCCACACACCCCCATGGCTGCCTGCTGACTAAGCTGTCAGTGAATGACAACTTACCGTATGCATAGAATGCCCATTGGTAGACACTGTTGATCAGTAGGCTTGAAGTGTGTAAGCTTTCATTCACTGGCAGCTCACTTGGCGGGCAGCTGTGGTGGTGTGTGGAGGGATGTGAAGGCGGTCAAGAAATGGGACAAGACCTTTTTAAAGTATATAGGTGAGTGGAGGAAAACAGAGAAGGGGATACCCAGGCTGAAAAACTGGGAAGGGGCGAGTGGTGGGGGACCAGGAGAAGCAGAACTGAATAGCTATTTCTGCTCAGCATTCATGATAGAAGAAGAATGGAAGGGGTAACTAGGACAGCAGAGGTTATGGGAGATGGGGTGGACATGAGACCCTTTCAGGTAGAGGAGATCCTGAGAGAACTTAAGGACTTGAAGGTTGACAAAGCCATGGGGTTGGATGGCATTTCATCCAAAAGCACAGAGGGATGTACTGGCAGCCCCCTTAACCACTCTTTCAACAATTCCTCAACATCAAGGGCGGTGCTACTGATTGGAAATACGGATCGCTGTTACCCTTCATGGGGGTAGTGGAGGAAGAGGTGAGCTCATGGAAAAACTGCTCAAGAACAGGATGATCAGCTACCGGAGGCTAACCGCCTACTAGACCCAAGGCAAACAAGGGTTCATTGAGTGTGGGTCCTGATAAGCTGAACTTGATAGAGTTCTTTGACTGGGTCACCAAGGTGGTGGATGTGGGGGGGTCAGTGGACGTAATTTGAGAAAGACATTTGACTTGGCGCTGCACAGGAGGCTATTGCATAAAATGGGCTGCCTGGGACTGGGGGAGGTGGTAATAAGGTGGGTGCAGAACTGGTTGAAGGGCAGAACACAGAGGGTATTGGTCAGTGGGATACCTTTGGGGAGACCGTGGTCATCAGTGGGGTTCCCCAAGGTTCGGTGTTAGGACTGCTACTGTTTAAGGTATTTCTAGGAGACATAGCAGAGGGTCTGGAAGGGATGGTGAGTCTATTTGCAGATGATGCAAAGGTCTGCAATAGAGTGGACATGCAGGAGGGGGTTGAAATAATTTGCAGAGATCTGAGGACATTAGAGGAGTGGTCCAGAGTGTGGCAGCTGATGGTCAATATAGTAAAGTATAGGATCGTGCACTTAGGCAGACAAAATGGGAAAGCAGAGTACTGGATGGGGTAGGTCCCTGGAGATAACAGAAGAAGAAGAAAGGGACCTTGGCATCATCATTTTGCAGGGCCTGAAGATGGCAAAGCAGTGTGGAAGAGCCAGCAGGATGTTGGGTTGCATAGGAAGGGGGGTCACCAGCAAGAGGAGAAAGGTCATAATTTCCATGTACACCCAGTTGGACAGTCCACACATGGAGTATGGGGTCCAGTTTTGGAGGTCATACCACAAGAAGGACATGGAGAGGGTGGAGTGAGTTCAGAGGAGGGTGACGAAAATGGTAAAGGGGCTCGCCCACTTACCATACAAAGGGACACTGAAGGACTTAGACATGTACTCACTGCAATAGAGAAGGGAGAGGGGTGACATGATCGAGACATTCGAATACTTGAAAGGTACAAATAAAGTGCCAGTGGGGAGCCTTTTCCAATTGAAGGAGCAGCCTAGGATGAGGGGACATGAATATCATATTCAGGGGAAAATTTAGAGGTGACATTAGGAAGCACTTCTTCAGTGAGAGGGTGGTGAACAAGTGGGATGTGCTGCCAAGGGAAGTGGTTGGGGAGAGGATTGTGGGAGGATTGAAGAGTGCATGGGATAAAGACAGGATTGTTGGCACTGGTGCGGGCGGGGAGAGGGAGACTACAGGAAGGGCCTAGTGGATATCTAGGCAAATTGGGTCGATTAGGTGGGCCTGGTAATCCTTTTCTACTGTCACATTCTTATTTTCCCATGCACTTATTTTAAATAAAATCCTTCTTTGGGTGGTTTTAGGTGCCACTGTCTCTGCTCCACTCTTGGGAACTGAGACACAAGATGCGGGCTTTTTATGCTGTAAGGAAAAAAAGTAGTTTTTTTTTTTTCCTTCTTTGACAGAACTCTCTGCTTTTCTTTTCCTTGGCACATCTGTACAGGGAAAGGGACACTGTGTTTTAAATTTGTTTATTTAGTTTACTATTGCTCTTAGGCACCACTATTCTACACTGGGTTCCTTTAATTTTTTGACATCTGGTCGTGAACTGATATCAGGTTACTTACTCAGTTACATCAACTCCTGTTAAATATAGTTTTCATTACAATGTCCTTAATCTCCGTGTCACCTAACAACACAGAAAAGAGTTCATCTCATGTCAGTACTCCAAGACCCTCTAAGGACTCCTCTGAAAATCAGAAATGATACCCAGAACAGGTCCCTGTATCAGTCCTTGCAAAAAAGAAACAATTAAAACATGTCACTGCACCTCCTGCTGAAAAGCAAAAGGGGACGCCAGTGGATGAGGTTAAAGTGCCCTCACAAGAGGATATGGCTTGGCCTTTACAAGTTTTTCAGGCTTTTCAAGCCATGGGAGCCATGATGGGCTTACAGGTTCCTCCTCTGCCCCCACCAGGGGCCCTAGGTAGCAACTTATATAATGAGGAATATGAGGACAAAGGGGAAACCAAACAATGAGACAGTTTCCTTAGTCAGGATTTCAGATCCCATCCACAGGAGCAGGAAGATTATTCTTCACACTATGCCTTTGTGAGACAGATGGTATGCTTCTATATACTCTGGTTCTTCCCTCACAAGAGATAGGTGAGGAAGAGGAATCATAGAAACATAGAATTTGACAGCAGATAAGGACCGCCTGGCCCACCTAGTCTGCCCATTTCCCTACCTAGGATAAGCTGCACATCTTACATAACCAACAGCCTACTTCCTCCTATCCCCCCCCCCCCACTATGACTGCCTTAGGTCTGTCCCATGCATTCTTGAATTTCCCCACTGTTCCTGACTCACGACCTCTCAGGAGGCTGTTCCATGCATCCACAACCCTCTCCATGAAAAACTACTTCCTCACATTACCTCTTAAGCCATCCACCCTCTATCTTTAAATTGTGCCCCCTTGTTCTTGCACATCTCTTTTTCTGAAAGATGCTACCTTTTTTGGACTTTGTTGATTCCCTTGAGTTACTTGAAAGTTTCTGTCATGGCCCCCATCTCCCTTCTTTCCTCAAGGGTATACATATTAAGCTCCTTTAGTCTCTCTTCATATGTCTTCTGGTGCACACCCTGAACCATTTTGGTTGCCTCCTCTGAACAGCCTCCACACTGTCTTTTCGGAGATGGGGTCTTCAGAACTGCACGCAGTACTCCAGATGGGGTCTCACCAAATGTCTGTACAGAGAGATGATAACTTCCTATCTTCTACTGTTGTTGCCTCTCCCTATGTATCCCAGTATCCCCCCAGCCTTCCTTACTGCCTTCTCACACACATTGCTTGCCCACCTTTTGGTCTTCTGATAAAATTACTCCCAGGTCCCTTTCCATTTTTATTGTTGTCAATATCTCACCCCCCATTGTGTACTCTATTCCTGGGTTTTTGTTTCCCAGGTGCATTACCTTGCCCTTCTTTGCATTGAATCTAAACTGCCATACATTTGACCATTCCTCCAACCTTGTCAAGTCTCTTCGTCGCTTCCACTCCATCTGTGTATCAACCATGTTGCAGATCTTGTAGTCGTCTGCAAAGAGACATACTTTTTCCTCTCAGTTCCTCTGCAGTACCACTTATAAAGACATTAAAAATGACCGGTCCCAGTACTGAACCCTGCAGTACCCTGCTAGTAACTCTCCTTTCTTCACTGTGGACTCCATTTACTACTACCCTTTTCGCCCTGTTGCCCAGACAATTTTTTATCCAGGCTACCACCTTGGGACCCACTCCAAGGCTGGCTAGCTTGTTTATTAATCTTTTGTGTGGGACTGTATCAAATGCCTTGCTAAAATCAAGGTAGACCATGTCCATAGCCCCTCCCTGGTCTACTACTTTGGTCACCCAGCCAAGAAATCTATTAGCTTCATCTGACATGACCTTCCCTGTGATCCATGTGCCCTGGGTCCTGTGCCCACTGACCTCTAGGTACTCAACAATTCCTTCCTTCTGACCCATACTTCCCTACCACTGAGGTCAAACTAACTGGTCTGTAGTTTCCTACCTCTGCCCTGCTCTCACTTTTGTGAAGAGGGAATCACATCCGTCCTCCTCCAGTCCTCAGGTACCACCACATCCTCCCATGATTTGTTAAAGAGAGTAGTCAGTGGTGTCACTAGTTCTGTCCTTAATTTTTAGAATTCTTGGGTGAACTCCATCAGGCCCCATTGCCTTGTCCACCTTCACTTTACTAGTTCTTTCAGAACCTTTTCTTCTGTAAATGGACTGGTATTGGACCTCCCAGAGTGTTTCTCTTGTTTGGTTTAGGTCTTTCCCTCCTCTTCCTTTCTGAATGCTGGGCAGAATTAAGCAATAATACCCAACAGGGGTGTGTGGCGTGCTGGGATAACATCACGCCTCAGGTGGTTGGGCATAAGGCCGCAGGCCGAGTGCATCCAACAACTGAGGCATGACGTTATCCCAAACAACACACATCCTTGAGAGTATTATTGCTACTATAAAATGTCTCGATGTCATATATAAAATAAAAAAAATTATTTTAAAGAATGTTTTTTAGTATGGAAAAATATTCTTGTTTCTTTAGAGGAGATGCAAAACAATAGGTCATCTAGCTCATCTGCAGGCTCACAGTGAGACTGAGACTGAGACTAGACCCATGATGTTGTGCTGGGATAACATCACGGGTCCAGCCCAAGACTGACCAATCAGAGACCATCAAATTTTCTTGCTATTATATAATTAAGCAGTAATGCATGACAGGGTGTGGTATATCATGGGATATCGTCATGCCTCAGGTTGTTGGGCACAAAGCTGCAGGCTGAGTGCGTCCAGCGACCCAAGAAGTGACGATATCCCATGATAATACCACACCCTGAAGTGCATTACTGCTGTTATGAATGGGCTCAAGAGTTTAATCAGTAAAATAAATAAATAATTCAAATCCTTTTGAAAGGCATTTTTTGTGGTGTTAGAGGAGTACATTTTAATAAAAAAGTTCCTGGAGGACTCTGGACAGCAGGGCTGTTATAAGTATAGTCTGTCTAGTTGCTGCTCTGTGTCTCTGTACTACGCCAGGAAATTAACTGTGTTGTTGTGCTTGAGTTGTCCGGCTGCCACGTGAAGATGTGTGCAAGTTTTAATTTTAAGTTCTTTTGCTACTGTGAAAAGGATTAAGAACGATGTGAAAGGGAACAATGGCGGTTTTCTGGTAAGTCACCCTGAGTGGTTACTAAAAGTTGAAGCCAGACAGAAAAAGACACTTGTAGTGTGGTCAGTTTGTGAGTTAATTTGTTCATTTTAAAAGAGTCGTTTGAGCCGCGCCCTGACTCGTACCTTCCCTCCCGATATAAAAAGTTGCAGAGTTTTCCTTATTGTGGCCCTTCAACAGCACTTTCATTGTTGTACTGTTCACTGTTAGTGCTTTGCTGTTATTTTTTAACAGCTACTTGCAGGTTTCCTTCGCTTTGTGCCACGGGTCCTGGGCAGCGTTAGGGTTGAAAGATTTTGTTGCCAGCATGGAGGCTGGTAGCAGGAGGTTTTCTGAAGCTGTCATGATGTAACCCAATATCAGCATGGCTTCAAAAACCTCTCGGCCAATCAGCTTGCCATATTTACAACCCCAGTTCATAATATTCATTTAGTATCCCTGCTTTTTAACTGTCACCCTCTGCCCGCATTCCCTCCCCTTTATTAAGCTTTAGTATCCCTACTTTGGTCTTTCTTTGCTCCATAATGTACCTGTAAAAGATCTTATCCCCCTTCTTAACAGAGTTGGCTATCCTTTCCTCAGTTTGGGCCTTTGCTATTCTGACTGCCTTCCTTGCCTCTTTCTGCTTTAACTGATAAAGTTCTGTGTCCTGCTCCTTCTGAGCTTCCTTATATTTCCTGAATGCTATCCTTTTCCCCTTAACCTTCCCTGCCATCTCTTTTGAGAAACATAGCGTTTTTTCCTTCATTGTGTTTTGTTGATTTGCTTCACACAAAGGCTTGTTGCCTCTGTGATGGCTGTTTTGATTACTCTCCTTTGTTCCTCCACCTTTTACTTTCCTGTTTGCTAGTGCTTTTCTGAGGCACTCTACTATTTTCCCAGAGTCAGCCTTCCTAAAGTCCAGTACTCTTGCTTTTGTATGGCTTGACTACATGGCTGTGTTTATCGTGAACCACACGGTTTTGTGGTCGTTTGTTCCCAGATGGCTACTCACTTCTAAATCTGAGATTCTTTCTCCATCCCAATTTGAGAGTACCAGATCTAAGATTGCTCCCTCCCAAGCGGGTTCCAATAGTAGCTGTCTGAGTCATGCCCCTTGTAGGGCATCAAGAATGACCCTGTTCTTGGATGTACCTGCAGCAAAGGTGCTCCAGTTAATATCTGGCATATTCTGGTCACCCATCAACAATATCTCCCCTTTTTCTGCCATTCTAAGGATGCCTTATATTATTTCCTTGCCCATTCCTTCCCCCTGAGATGGGGGTCTGTATACAACCCCCATGCGGATTGTGGTGCCATTTTCTGTCCCAAGGGTGACCCAGAGTGCCTCATCTGCTCCCTGTTTACTCTTTAGTTCTGTTACTTTGATCCCTTCCCTTACATAGAAAGCTACTCTTCCTCCTCTTTTCCTCTTTTAGCCTCCCTGTCCCTCCTGTAGATTGTGTATCCTGGTATGTTGACATCCCTGTCATGGTTCTGTGTGTACAACATACCTCTCAACTGTCCCGGATTTTGCGGGAAATCCTGATTTTCAGCCGTTTTTCCCGCCGTCCCAATCCAGCTAGCCATTTGCACGATTTCCTAGCCAGTGAGCCCTGCTCTCCGAATGCCATGCGGTCTTCTCTCCACACCATCATCGCCACACTGTCTGTCCCCATCCAAAACCCACACGGCACGTCCCCATGTTGCAGTTGCACACAGTGGCGTAACTGGCGTTTCTGTGTGCCCGTTGGACCAATGGGTGATTCAATAGCTGTCCATTGTCTTTTAGCATCCCCACTCTATTAGGCGACTGGACCTGTTTTTGTGTCCCCATCAGGTCCAATGTATAGCATAAAATAGATCTCCAGCACACTGGAATCACTGGACACAGCCGAAGATAGTTCCAGTAGCCGGTGAAGAATTAGCCCCTTGTCTAGCTACTCGCGAGTCGAGTCGGGAACCTGCCTGCTGCAGCTTGGAGACTTGGATGGACTGGGGAGAGTCGAAGTCATTCAGACTAGGAGGAGGAGAAGCGGCATGCAATGCTAAAAGCCGCCCATTGTTTGAATTATCGCCGCTGTGCCTGTGCCCTCAGCCCAGCAGACCTTTTTGCACCACTCTGCCTGCCTGCCCATTAGCTGCTGCCTGCTGCTACAGATGTGTAAATCATTTATTTCCAATAAAGAATGAAACAGCAGACAGTTCCGCAGCTGGCATATCAAGCCGAGAGCGTGCAGACCCAGCGACCCAGTGCCACTGTCACCAACATAGAGGTTGCCACCACACCAGTGCTTTATCGTTTATGAGTGTTGAATATCAGGTATGTAAAATTAAACATGCCAGGAACTGTGGAGAATATGTTTTGTTAATTAACAACTTGTTTATTCTACATGTTTGGTGAACCAAATTGGGGGTGTCATGGGTAAGTGGTAGGATTTATAAAGTGGCATCAATTTCTAGTTTCTTAAAAGTGAACAAGACTGTTCTCAAACTTCCCATGTTGGGATGCTGCTAACCTGTTACAGGAGGCTTCAAGGCTTGTAAGGTAGCAGTGAGTGACTGTCATGTCCAACTAAGTAACCCTACCAATAGTTGGTGCTTGTGGTGTTTCTTTCTTTTTGGGGTGTGGGATAAGGGGGTAGTGGGTACTACAACTGGCAGACTTTGACATGTGTTTTGAACTTTGAAGTAAAGGCTTATTTTGTTTTTACTTTACTGCATGGGTGAGAGCTGTGTTGAAAAAAGTCTTTCATGAGTTGCATTGACAGTGTCTGTCTGTCAGAGTCAGACTGTCAATAATATATCAGTCACTGTTTAATAAAGTTTTAAAAGTAAACCTATCATGCTATTCTTAATGTAGTATTTAATAACTTTTAATTTCACGCATTTGAAAGATGTGAACGCTGCGATGCAGCACTTTATGCGGCGCGAAAAATGGTGTCCCTGAATTTGAGCATTTGTCCCTGATTTTAAAGGGTAGTGTCCCTGATTTGCACCCTTGGAGGTTGAGAGGTATGGTGTACAATGTTTCTGTGACAACCACAATATCCGGGCATCCCTCTTCCATCAAGGCCACTAGTTCAGAGAGCTTGTTACACAGACTATGGGCATTGGTATTCATCTTCCTCCAATTTTTGATGGCCTTACCCTTTTCTACCCCCACCGTCCTTACTGCCTTTGCCTTTTTTTGTATTTGCATCTGTCCTGCTCCCTAATGACTCCTCTACCTTGGTGCTTACCTCACTAATTACCGTGTTTTGTGGGGGGAGGCTGGGATTTCCTTACCCATTTTCAGTGCCTCCCCCTTGGCTAGTTTAAATGTTTGCCAGTGAAGCATTTAAACCTATCACCTAGGATCCTTGATCACCCCTTGGACAGATGCAGACCATCATGCCATTATAGGCCTGTATCCCTCCAGTGGCTCCCCAGTCCCTAATAAAGCCAAAACCCCAAGCTTCACACTGGTTTTTCAACCACTAATTGAATTCCATGGTGAGGAGTACCCCAGCATCACCCTTGCCATAGACAGGCCGCACCTCTGAGAAGGTTGCTGTATGTGCTACTTGTCTGATGCTCCTCCCCAACTCTACAAACTCCTCTTGCACTGCTCTGATCCCATTCCTAGCCAGGTCATTTGTCCTTAGGTGGACAGTGACATCCAGCTCTCTCCCTTGTGCAGCTGCTCCCACAATCCTGATGATTTGCTTCCTGTCCTTCCAAGCTGTGGCACCAGGCAAGCTCTTTACCTCTTCCTCCCCACTTCTACCCCCTAATGATTGAATCCCCCACCAGAAGTTGTTTCCTTCCCCTGTGGGGTCCTGTGCCACCCTCCTGTGGGTCTCCTTTGTGGAGGTTCCCAGCATCCTCCTTGGTCTCCAGTGCAGGTGCCTCCATAGAGGAACCACAATCCACCAGAGCAGTGTATGTATTGTGAAGAGGTACAGCTGGAGGAATGCAGCTCTGTTCCACCACCCTCTCACTCCCTGAGCCCACCTTGGTCCAGCCACTCCTCTTTCTTGGCAACCTCTGAGGTAGCGGCAGTGGCCCTGTTGGTTCCTGGGTGGGAGAGGAGGTTCCACAAATCCTAGCCAAGTCAGCCTGGAGATGAGCAATCTTCTCCCTCAGATCAGAAAGGTGCCCACAAATAGTGCAGCATCACAGCCTCCAGAATGTCTCCTGGAACAGTGCTGCCCCACAGCCATTGCACTACGCCACTCCCATCATGTCTTATTTTGTGTCCTCTCTCCTCTTTCTCTGTATGCTTACTCTCTTCTTTACTTACAACTCTCACCCTTCCTGTTCTGGGACAGAAACATTCTGTATTCTTCAGTAGCCTCCTTCTTCCTTGCTCAGGGTGAGACCACCAGCAGTTTGGGGGGAACAAGAGCTACTTTTTCCTTTAGGGTTGACAAAACTAATGTTTTTCTATGATCCTTCCCTTCCTACTGCCAAATAAGACATTCCTGTTCTCAGTCAAATCCAGTGGCTATAAAAGTAGAACTGGCTTAGGATGGGAGGGGGAGAGGTGGGATGGAGGGCAATTAGTAAGGAAAAAAGGTAGCTTTTTTAGTTAGCTGCTTTCTGCTCTACAAGCAAGATTTCTGTCTTCCAAAAGCTATCAACAGGAAGTTGTAATTGGAGTCACCTGCTTTTACACTGCCTAAGCCACACTCCCAATTAATCTCTCTCTCTCCCCACTACTGATTTAGCAAAATAAGCTGATACAGTATCCTTCCCAACACAGAAACACACACACTGACTTTCTTTCTTTTCTTTTTTTAACCCTTCTAATAACATATCTGTTTGCTTAATCTCAACAGGCAGTGACTCCTGCTGAGATAGAAGTGTTAAATTAGGAGGTTTATCATTTGGATATGATGGGGGTAAACTTCACAAAATGTTGACAAAGACCATTTAGTTGAAACTTTAGAGGTGACTGTAGCTGTGGTTCCTCCAGGCATAGGTCTTTTGGCCATTGATGCACTATTGTGGTAATCAATAAATGAACTCAACTTTGGTTGAAAAAAATGTTATTTGTAGCTTCAGTTTCTTGGTGTGGGGCTGGGTGTGCTGTGACTTTTTTCTCACTGTTATTGGGTATTGTCATTGAGTACCCTTGGTCTCTGTGTGGCTCTTTTTACTTTCAGTACACTCTTACACTCTTAGATTATCCTCTGCACATGACCTTACTGCTCCATGCCCATGCCCTATGACTGCTCTCATTCAGAGGTTATTTCAGGAGCAGAGGAAGAAGAAGAGCATCACAAAGGGCTGATCCGGCTTTATCCTCTAGGGCTCAGCCCAAACAGAATCCTTGATGTGTGTGTCCAGGTCACCAATCCATTGCCAACAGGAGGAACCCTGGATCCTTTTTTTCAGGAGTGGAAGAACATCAACACAAACATGTGGCCATGGCCCGGGTCCTGGAAGTAGTGGGACAAGGCTTCACTCTGCAGTTCAAAATGTTTCTGAAATTGCCATGCACAGACATTTCTATCCTCCTACTCCAGCAGAAAATATTCTGCAAGAACTGAAGGTCAAGAAACTCCTACAAGCAAATGCAGCAGAAAACGTGCCCCTATCCCAGTGGGGAAGGGGTCTTTATTCAAGGTACTTCATAACACAAAGGAAAAATGGGTAGTGGTGATCCATTCTGAACATCAAATTTTTGAACAAGCTTCTTACAAAATACAAATTCAAGATGGTCACCCTGTACACAGTTCTGATTGCCCTTCAACAGGGAGACTGGTTGGCATCTCTGGACCTGAAGGATGCATGATCTTACTTCGAGATACAGCTCTTGCAGCAGGTTACACCATTAGGACTGAAGCCGCCAGGCACCAGGACCCCACAGAAATTTTCTAGCTAGCTATCTTCAGCGGGGACCGCCCCCGACGTCAGTCCCACCTCCGGACGTCAGGCATGGTACATAAGGGGCGGTCCTGCCAGAACTCTGCTCTTCTCCAACACAAACCAGATAGCCTCAACCCTTCGGTCACTGTCTAGTGCGCCGACGCTGTGGTTTCGAACTTCCCTCAGAAATTGAGAATTTTCAAAAATGATCTTCGCCTGATGTCCCTCTCCGACTCCGGACATACATCCAAATGCGCATGTGGGAAACAGATCCCCTTCAAGGACCCACATTCTGCGTGCGTTCGATGCCTGGGCCCAGACCGACATCCAGGCCTGCTCCTGTGCCAAGGGTTCAACAGCCGCATCCAGAATCCGCTGACAGAAGGCCTCAAGCGTTCCTTTTGGAAGAAAAACTGCGGCCATGTCTTGGGAAGGGAATCTTCCACAAACATGCGGAGAAAGGAGAGAAAGGATCTTCCCAGGTCGCCGGCTCGGGCCTCCGAGTCCCGCAGCTCTGGTTCAAGATCAGACCGGTCCCCGTCCAGGGCTTCTTCCCTTCCCCCGGCTGCGGTTCCAGTATCCAAGATGTCTCAGGCTCCCACCGCCAGGCCATCATCTTCCTCCACCCTGAAGGCCGTGGCGAAGTCCGGGTAACGCCACCACCATCGTCATAAGTCGGGCTCCCGCTCCTCGGCCCCCGACGCCTGGTCCTCCTCGTGCCCCCCGGAAGACTCTTGAACTTACGCCCTTGAAGAGACCGGTGCACCTGACATCAGCTAGACCACCGTCAGCCGTTCGTCATCGTTCCTCGGAGCCGTCGTTGGCCTCGTCTTCACATCGGACGTCGGTGGGGGGCCCGACGTCCGCCTTGCCTGAGAGGAGGGCTCCTGTGCCTCTGACCGCCGTCGGGCAGGAGTCCCTCACGGAGGAGGAATTGACACAGCCTGAGGACCAGACGGGCGATCCCAGCCTCGCGCAGTCTACCAGGGTCTTCTCGCCACCGCTTGAGGCCCCTGCGTGAGCCGTCCGCAGACCCGACGTCCGGCCCTCGACGTCGGAGCCATCATCGGGACTGTCGCTTTCAGAGGTGAAGGACCTCTTTACATACTGGTGGGACACCATTAGGAAGGACGTGGCACCCGCAGTCCTTCCTCCTCCTCCTCCTCCTCCCCCTACTCCAATTGCAGCCCCGGCTCCACCTTCACCTGTGAGGTCGGTCACCCGTTCCATCCCTAGGGAGCCTGAATCTCCTCCCAGGGCTCAACATTCTAAGAGGAGACCTCCATCGAGATCTTCTTCTTCTGGATCACCCAGCCCCAAGAGATCCAGAAGAGCCGCCGTCGCCGTCGACGGAGGACACGGATCAGTTTATTCCACTTCGAGATCCCGTGCTCCAGTCTCAGTTCCTTCACGGACCCGATTGAGACTCACGGTCTCCTCTGGATGACCCCTCATTCATGTATATCTTCGACATATCCAGGAGAACATGGGGTGGGATGCTGAGGAGTTGGACCCCGAGAGGTTACGCCTGGCCAAATATCTTCGGCAGAAGGACCCCAAGCCTGTGGTGGTGCCACCCTTGGTGGACACCTTTGTGAACGTCACCAAGGCTGCCTGCAAGCGTCCACACTTGTTACCGGCAGTGCGGAAGAAAGCTGACCGTCTGTACAGGGCTCCTAGGGAGGACCAGTACCTGATGCAACAACCTCTGGCCGATTCTCTGGTCATAACAGCCTCACATGACCGGTCTCAAAGGCCGCAGCATCTGAGCACCCTGCCACCGGACCCAGAGTCCAAGCAGTTGGATTCCTTGGGTAGGCGCACGTACGTGTCCGCTACTTGTGCCATTAGGTCCCTGAATTATCTTACCCACATGGTGCAGTTTCAGAATGCCCTGTGGGAGCAGGGTCTAGAGGTGGCTGAAAAGCTGCCTGATGGTGAGCAAAAGGAGGAGATGCTCCAGCTTCTCCGCACGGGTTCAGGCTGGGGACCCGAGTTCTTAGGGCAGATGGCGCACTCTGCGGACTCCTCGGCCAGAGCGGCAGCTTCAGGCGTTTGCCTCCGGAGGCACTCATGGCTCCGTGTCTCCGGCTTCACCCTGGATGTCCAGAAAAATATTATGGATGCCCCCTTTGAGGGAGAAGTTTTGTTTGGTAACCCATCCGAAAGGATTATTACCAAGCTCCAAGAGGCCGGAAAGGCGGTTAGGTCAGTCCAGGCAATGTACCGACCGAGGCTTGGTTCCTTTCGCAGGCACCAAGGCCGATTCCATGGGCGGACTCAGAGGCAGCAACCCCGTTCCGCCACACATCAGAGGGACTCTGGTTTCCGAAGAACCCAGGGAAAACAGCCCACCAGCAAGGGTCAGCGCTTCATTCAAGGCTTCCCAGCCAGCGGGCCCTTCCGCCCCGCCACAGCATGATCCTTTCGGCCCGCCCCTCAGGATCAGCGAGGATGTTATGGTGGGTCGCATTGCGAACTTCCTGTCAGGATGGCAGGCGATTACCACCGACAGGTGGGTGCTTCAGTTGGTCAGCATCGGCCACTTTGGGGATTATGAAACAGCCACCTCGAGGCCTCCTCTGCTCTCCGGTATTCGGGTCAGCAGGCGCCATAATTTGGCGAAGTGGCGCTCCTAAGCAAGGGGGCGATACAGCATGTTCCGGGAAACCAGAGAGGACTAGGGTACTATTCTCACTTCTTCCCGGTTCCCAAGAAAACAAGGGACCTCCGTCCTATTCTGGACCTGAGCGACCTCAACTTATCAGTCGCTTACAAAAGATTCCGCATGGTGACCCTTCCGGGTCTCATTCCCATGCTAAAACAAGGTGCCTATTTAGCATTCTTAGACTTCAGGATGTATCTGCACATCTCCCCATAGCTCGAGCGCATCAGAGGTTCCTGCCTTCAGTTCTTGAAAGCCACCACTTTCAGTTCCGGGCTCTCCCTTTCGGACTGTCTTCTGCTCCAAGGGTCTTTACCAAGTGCATGGCAGTCATGGCAGCTGCTCTGAGGAGAAAGGGCCACTATGTGTTCCCGTACCTCGATGATTGGCTTCTCATGGCCGTCTCCAGCGAGGCGCTTCTGCAGGTGATCCAGGACACTCAGGATCTGTTCGGATCGCTAGGAATTCTCATAAACCAGGAGAAGTCTGTCTTGGTACCATTGCAAAACCTGCAATTTATAGGAGCAGTACTGGACACGGTCCAGGGAAGGGCTTTCCTTCCAGCCGACAGGGCGGAACGCATCAGGTCTCTTATAGGGGACCTATCAATGAACCAGACTGCTCCGGCCAGATCGGTCCTTCGTCTGTTCGGACACATGGCTGCAGCCATTCCTACGGTCCCTCTCGCGCGACTCCACATGCGAATAACGCAGTGGATGCTCAAGGCGCAGTGGGACCAGAGGCAAGACCATTTGCAGCATCCAGTCAGGATCACGAGAAGTGTGATTCGGGATTGGCAATGGTGGTTAGCCCCCGGGTCGCTCTCCAAGGGCGTCCGGTTTGCAGTGCCATCCCCAGAGATAACCCTCACCACGGACGCTTCAGGTCTCGGGTGGGGAGCACACCTGGATGGGATGAAGTCTCAGGGTGTATGGAGTCCGCTGGAGACTCATCTCCACATCAATGTCCTAGAGATGAGAGCGGTCCTCTATGCACTCCAGGCTTTCCAGTCCTTGATTCCGCCGTGCACTATCCTGCTTCAGGCAGGCCGGACAGGCGGTGATGTATTACCTCAACAAACAAGGAGGCGCTCACTCTTACCCCCTTTGCAGGGAAGCCATGAGAGTGTGGGATTGGGTAATCGGACACGGCGCAAGCTTGATCGCTGTACACGTCCCCGGTGTGGACAACACGATCGCAGATGGCCTGAGTCGCTCCCAGGTCAGAGTCCACGAGTGGGAACTTCTTCAGGAGGTGGCAGAGGATCTGTTCCTTCGATGGGGTACTCCAGAGCTGGATTTGTTCGCGTCCCCATCCAATGCAAAACTGCCCAATTTTTGCTCGCTAGATCCAGGGCCTGGTGTTTTCTGGCGAGACGCGTTGTCCTTCTCCTGGGTGAACAGATTCCTTTACGCCTTCCCTCCATTCCCGTTGATCCAGAGAGTTCTTCTCAAACTGCGCAAGGAGCATGTACGAATGATTCTGGTGGCTCCGTTTTGGCCCAGACAGATATGGTTCCCATTGCTGGCTCAGCTATCTCGAGAACCACTGCTCCCATTGCCACTCAGCTCCCACCCTCTGTCTCAGGAGAAAGGTTCATTGCTGCATCCGGATCTCCGTTCTTTGAACCTGCATGCATGGCTCCTAGAGACATAGCCATTTTCCAACACGGGGTCTCGCAAGAGGTTGCCAAGGTTCTCTCTGCAGCCAGAAAGCCGGCAACGCATACTACATACGCCATGAAGTGGCGTCGTTTTTGTTTATGGTCAAGGGTTCGTGATTTTTCCCCTTTAGGTTGTCCCGTGGGGGTAGTCTTGGACTACCTCCTTTCCCTATTCCATTCGGGGCTGGCCTACTCCTCTATTAAGGTGCACCTGTGCGCTATTTCGGCCTACCACCTGCCGGTGGGGCAACACACTACTGCTCAGCTTGACACTTCTCGGGAGTTTCTGAGAGGGGTGTTACACCTTAGGCCTCCTATCAAGGACCCGGTTCCTCCATGGGATCTCCTTTTTGTCCTGGAACAGCTCACGCTTCCTCCCTTTGAGCCAGCCGCAGATTGCGAGCTACGTTTTCTGTCGTGGAAAACATTGTTTTTAGTTGCTGTTACTTCAGCCAGAAGGATTTCTGAGCTTCATGCTCTCATGTGTAAAAAGCCTTATTTGGTTTTTCACCGGGACAGAGTATCTCTGAGGACGAACCCGAAGTTTCTGCCTAAGGTGGTTTCGACACTCACTTTAAATCAAGACATCGACCTTCCGGTCTACTTCCAGAGTTATTCAAATAGAGGGGAGGCTTTGCTCCACACTCTGGATGTTCACCGCAGTCTGAGGTATTACCTCAACAGAACTAAGTCCTTTCGGGCTTCTGACCAGCTCTTTGTCTCATTTGCGCAGAGAATGAGAGGCCGGCCGGTATCTAAGCAATCTTTGTCCCGCTGGCTTGTGCAGTGTATTTTACACTGTTATCAGTCTAAGCAAAGGCCCCTCCCGGGTTCCATCCGGGGTCATTCTACCAGGGGTGTGGCCACTTCCTTTGCAGCACTCAAAAATGTCCCAATCTCTTCCATTTTCGCTGCAGCTACTTGGAGCTCTGTGCATACCTTTATCAGGCATTACAGTCTGGACATAGTCTCTAGGCGAAGGGTTGGTTTTGGCCTAGCGGTGTTGCAAGGCCTCCTGTCCTGAGTCAGGATTTGGTTGGGTTTTTTTCTCTGCTTCCTCCTCCCGGAGTTTTTGGGCAAGCGTTATTGCTTGGGAATCAGTCCTAATGGTGTAACCTGCTGCAAGAGCTATATCTTGAAGTAAGATAGTACAGTTACGTAAGAACTTACCATAACAGTAGATCTTCGAGAACAGCTCTTGCAGCAGGTACCTTCCCGCCCACCATATCCCCCTTGGAAGAGACATGGCTCGTTTAAAAAAAAAAAAAAAAAGAATGAAGAAGTCCAGTGCAGGGATTTATTTGGGGAATGAGTGAAGTTATATTGATCCAGTCGGGAATTTGTTCCCTTATTGCCTTCTGACGGCGGATCCTCGGTCTCCTCTTTTGATGTCATCATGCGGCCGGAAGTCTCCGGCGGGAGAACTGGGGATTCTGGCGGGACCGCCCCCTAATGTACCACGCCTGACGTCGGAGGCGGGACCGATGTCTGGGGCGGTCCCCGCTGAAGATAGCTAGCTAGAAAATTTCCGTGGGGTCCTGGCGCCTGGCGGCTTCAGTCCTAATGGTGTAACCTGCTGCAAGAGCTGTTCTCGAAGATCTACTGTTACGGTGAGTTCTTACGTAACTGTACTTTCTCACATCCCAGACAGGCCCAGTCACAGAAAATAGCTGTGTTTCAGGCTTCCCTCAGGTCATTACAACTTCAAAACCCTTTCCTTCAGCCTATCATCTGCTCCTAGAGAGTTCCCAAAGTGATTGGCTATCCTAGCAGTGCATCTCAGGAGAAAAGGGGTGATGGTTTTTCCTTACCTAGACTGATTGATTGTCGGAAAGTCACACCAGCAGGTCAGAGATTCACCCCTCCTGACTCTGAACACTAAAGGGATTGGGAATGATTTCTCATAAATGTGCAAACATCTCAGACAGTAGGACTAATGCAAATACTGGACTTCATAGGAGCAGAACTGGTAACTAAAAACCTTGAGCAAGGCACTTAACTTCTCTGTGCTCCCAGGTGGCACCTGTAAACAAGCTTTCAGCTTAGTATGTTACTCCTGGTAAAATAACTGAAAAAAATGCCTAGGGACATTAAAAAGAACAACTAGGTGCTTTAAACTCTGACAGGAAAAAGACAGCTGAGCAGCTAATCCTGCCTATTATAAAATGTGGTGAATTCATTTACAGGTCATCAAATAAATTATTGCTCAATAAACTTGATAAAATTCAGTACAGAGGAGCCAGGCATGTCCTTGATTATGATTTTAGAACTCATCACTGTTTGCTTCTGACTAGACTTGATTTGATGCCTCTAGAGAGAGAGATACATAAGAGGTTGGTTAATATTTATACATAAATATAAGATTATTCATACCGATCACAATATTTCAAAGATTTTCTTTTCTGACACCTTAAATACAAAGAAATTTCTGCCCAGGTCTGCTCATCAAAACAAAATTCAACAGGATACGTGTATTAACAGATTCGGGGATCATACGTTGAGAACCTTGACAGCTCTACATTGGAATGTACTGCCTCCACTTACAGGTGTTGAAACAGTATACAGCACTTTTATTGGGATGTTAAAGGGTCACTGTACTCATACTTGGTGTGTGAGATAACATTCACTTCCCTATGTCCTCCCTCCTCAGTGTTTATAATGTATTTATTGATTTTGTGTTTGTACTGTTTCTACTTTTTTATCTGCTAAATGTGTGTAACCTTAGATAATTACAGGACTGTCTCGTGAACTGGACTGATAAAGTCCAAAGGGTATGTTTCTGTATCAAAATAACATTTTACCATATCACTGTACCAACTGGATGCCTACAGTGTAAAGCCTTTTTACCCCAAGGAAAGGATGAGAAACCTTGTAGAGTTGGCAACTTCCTTTGCCATAGATCATCCCAGACTGGCAAGACACTTCCTTTAGCTGCTGTGCCATATGGCCTCCACCATGGCAGTGGTTCCAGGAGCAAGATTTCAGATAAGGTACATTCAGTTCCACCTGCAAGCCCACTGATCCTAAAAGCATTGGCCCCCCCCCTCCAAGCTGGTGCCAGTCACAAAGATCCTGTTACAAGCCTTGGAATAATGGAAAGATGAGGACAACCTCAGAGAAGATATACCTCTTCAGGCACAGGCTCCTACAGTTGTCCTGACAACTGATGCTTCCATGTTGGGCTAGGGGACCCACCTGAAAGACCTCATGGTAAATGGGGCATGGTCTCCATGGGACCTCTGGAAGTGTATAAACCTATTAGAGCTCAGAACAGTGTTTCTAGCTTTTCAGACATTTACGCCACAAGGGTCAATCTGTCCAGGTTAGGATAGACAACACTGCCACCATATATTACATCAGCAAACAAGGAGGCACAAGGTCCTCAAAGCTGTGCACATAAGCTATTAAATTCTGGAGTTTGGCCTACTCACTGGATGAGCAGCTCCTTAGCAGGATCAGCCAGGCCCATCATGGAGGGTCTCTGAACAAACAGGTGCTGTCCACAATCTTCAGGAGATGGGATGCACCACACATACCTCTGTTAGCATCCAAAGACCATTTTCAGCTCCCTCTCTACTGTTGTAGACCACTGGCCATGGACACATTTCTCATGGGGGTCTCTGAATCTAGATTGGATAGGGAAGTTTCTGTACACCTTCCTCCATTCCCTCTGTTGTTCTGAATTCTTCTGAATTAGTGGAGTCAACTGGCAGCCATGATTCTGATTGTCCCAGATTGGGTCAAGCACCCTTGGTATTCCCATCTAATAGCCCTGGCTGTCATGCATCCGATCCGTCTTCCACTGGGACACAACTTGCTGACAATGTCCCATGGCAGAATAACATTTCCAAACCTCAGGTCTTTGCATCTCAAAGCCTGGTCCCTGAGGAGCTAGAATATATGCATTCCCATTTCTCAGACCAAGTTCTTCAGGTCCTAAGTGTCCAGAAAACCTGCCACTAGAAAAACATATGAATCCAAGTAGAAAAGGTTTTCCCTGTGGCGTGCTCCTAAGCCTCTCAATCCCCTCCAGGCTGATCTTCCCACACTCTTGGATTACCTCCTGCACTTGCAAATCTTAGGCCTCTGGCCAGCTACTATAAGTGTTCATCTGGTAGCTATTTTTGCTTATACAGTACATCAGCCGGTGAGCAAAGAACAGTGGCCTCTCATCCCATTTTCATGCAGTTTTTAAGTGTCTCTTGCACCTGCTTTTCCCTGTTAGGGAACCTGTCCCTTTCTGGGATCTAAATATTTGTGTAGCCAAGTTCATGGAATTCCCTTTTGAGCCAATGGCCACTGCAGATTTGAAGTATGTCATGTGGATGATAGTCTTCCTGGTAGCCATCACTTTAGCTAAAAGGCTGTATGAGATGCAAGCCCTCTGCACTGACCCAAACTACATTGTCTTCCACAGGGATAAGGTAGTCCTTAGGACTAACAGAAAATTTCTTTTCAGAGTGGTGTCTGAGTTCCATCTGAACCAGTCCATCACCCGTCCAGTGTTCTTTACAGAGAAGTCCAGTATTGGCGAGCAGAGGCTATTCAGCCTGGATGTCAAGAGGTCTTGGAGACCATAAGTCTTCTCATACTCAGTTCTCGCATATGGTGAAGTGGGATAGAGCAGCCCAGTCTCAGAGGACTGTTGCTCACTGAATTGTTGCATGCATTCAGTTCTGTTACTCTAAAGTTGGCCAGCAGCCACCTCAGGGTCTAAGGGCTCACTCTACTCGTGATAGTCCTGCTTTGGTGGCAGTACTTAGGGATGTTCCCTTACTGAAAATCTGCAAAGCAGCTACAAAGAAAACAGTCCATACCTCTACAAAGCATTATTTTCTGAATATACAGGCCAGAAGGGATGTCAGGTTTGACACTGCTATTCTGAAGAACCTTTTCCCAAAATAAGTTCTGTTTCCAGCCTCCCAATGTACTGATTCATAGATGAGGAATTTTTCTGATGAAAAGTCCGTATCTCGCACCGTTTCCGCGATACGGGCCCTGAAAGGCGCGGCAAATGATGTAATGTTATCATATGGGAAAAAACAGAAGTTCGGAGTGCCATAACTTTGCCTCCCTGTAATATTTTTTTACCAATCCACTGAAAGACACATCTGTGGGATGTTGGCTGTCTTCCCTGTAAATTTCAGCCCCAAAGACCAAACTGTTATTTTGCAGCAGGGCGCCAAACGATTGCTGCAATGCGTCATATGCCGTAATGTTATCCCATGGGAAAAAGCATCAACTTTGGAGCATCGTAACTTTGCCACTGTGTAATATTTTTTCAATGAAAGACTGAAAGGCACATCTGTGGGATGTTGGCTGCGCTCCCTCCAAATTTTAGCCCAAAACTCCAAACCGTTCTTTTGCAGCGGAGTGCCAAACAATTGCTGTAATTTTCCCACAGCCTAGAAAAGTACTGTCGCAATTTGCGACAACTTTTGCAGATTCATTGACAGTGTCGCAAGTGTGTATGTACTTTAAAGTACTTTCAGAAATGTGAAAAACATATTTCTGGGGTGTTTCTCCCAAAATAAAGACATGGCAAGCATTCTCAGAGTCCAGTTAGGTGAATACAAAAAGTCGGTTGCTAGAGGTCCCAAATTTAAATGCCAAGCATTTTTTGATCACTAACTGAAAACAAAATGGTGGATTTGAAAGGAGTTATTTGTAAAATCATTGCATGACACTGTCAAACTTTTTGTTAACTTCTCCCATTGACTTATAATGGGAACTTGTTTTTTGAATATCTTTTGAACCGTTTAATATTTTTTCATGACATCATCGAAAGGCACATCTGGGACCCTAGCTGCACATTCCCTGAATATTTTGGACTGGTCACACAAACTGTGCGACGTGTAGGTGCAACCATAGAATTCCAAAAAAAGTATAATCGCACGTGCAGATCATGCTTAATAACTCCGCAGCCATATATCTGACCAGTATGAAACTTGGCAGATCCCAAGGTGTATGGTTCTTGATCAAGTATTCCAAATTTCAGGCAAATCTGTCAAACAGTTGCAAAGTTATTAAGGTGCAACATTTTGGGTTTTACATGCAAATGGCTCCTCAACCCTAACTATGGGAGCACTACAGTTCTACCATAATATATATATATATATAGATATATATATAGATAGATTATAGTGGCACGGTAGTGCTACTATAGTTAGGGTTGAAGAACCATTTACATGTTAAACCCAAACATTTGCACCTTAATAACTTTGCAACCATTTGACGGATTTGCCAGAAATTTGGAATACACGATCAAGACCCATACACCTTGAGATCTGCCAAGTTTCATACCAGTTGCATATACAGCTGCGGAGTTATTAAGCGTGATCTGCATGCACGTTTATGCTTTTCTGGAATTTTACTGTCGTGTGTACAGGTCGCACAGTTTGTGCGACCGGTCTGGAATCTTCAGGGAACGTGCATCTCCGATGTGCCTTTAGAAGATTTCATGAAAAAATATTAAACAGTTCAAAAGTTATTCAAAAAACAAGTTCCCATTGTAAGTCAATGGGAAAAGTTAAGAAAAAGTTTGACAGTGTGGCAAATGCAGTTTTTACTTTCGCAAATGGCCCTTTTACTGTTGCAAATCTGCCATTTTGTTTTCAGTTTGTGATCAGAAAAATGCTTGGCATCTATAATTGGGACCCTCTAGCAACCTAATTCATTTTGTTTTCACCTAGTCAGACTCTGAGGATGCTTGCCATGTCTTTATTTTGGGGTCTGACTTGTACCGCTGTGACAATAACTCACTTTAACGGTACTACCCATTCATTAGTTCTCTCTTTACTGATCTATGCGTAGGTCCACACTTGCTTACTCAATCATTGCTCCTTACATACACAAGCCATTGCTCCATGACTAATGTCACTCCCCTCAGCTTCAGCCTCTGGGATTCTGCTGCACTCAACTCTATATCAACCTTTCAGGGTCTCAACACTCAATGCTCATTTCGATCTTAGCATGCCATGCTCATACACCTCTCAGCTTTCCAGCCTAATCAATTTCTCAATTCACCTTCCTGCTGCCAATCTACCTAGTTTTCAATCATGACGCTATTACATAGCTCATTCCACTATGCACCATCAGCTGCCTCAGACCCTTCCCATATGAATCTGGTTATTCCTATTGTATAGCTAGATCTCTTGCTTAGCAGAGTTGTTACTTATTTACTTCGTCCCTTCAACTTCTGCCTGGGATGCCTGCTGCTCCAGGCTACCCTCCGTGGTGGTGCCTTAGTCATCTAGCCTACGTGGGATCTAGCTTGACTCACACCTCCTTTGCCTGGCCTACATGGAGTTGGCTGTATTCGCTGGCTATGCGAGAGCTTAGCCTGGTATCGCTTCACTGCTCTTTGCTATCCATGAAGATGTACATCAGTCAGCCTTCAAGGAGCTCCTTGCTCTCCTGTGAACGTACCTCTGGATTAGGCGCGACTTTAGAATTCCAGAAAAAGCGTAAAAGCGTGCACAGATCATGCTTAATATCTCTGCAACTGTATATCTGACTGGTACAAAACTTGGTAGACTCCAAGGCCTATTGTTCTTGATTATGTATTCCAAATTTCAGGGAAATCTGTGAAACAGTTGCAAAGTTATTAAGGTGCAAAGTTTTGGGGTTTAACATAGAAATGGCTCCTCAGCCCTAACTATGGTAGCACTACCGTGCTACCATAATATATATATATATATATATATATATATATTATATATATATTCTGTATATATTATTTATATGCAGCCAGTCATCTGGAGGACAGGGGAGCCCAACTAACCCCCACTGGACCAGCCAGCACCCTTGACAGACTTGACCTGATGGATTTAGACTTGGATTTGCCCAGCCATTTGCCCCTGCAGTCCCTGCTCCAGTGCACATTCTAATGTACTATCAGCCAAGTCCAAAGTGTACCCTCCCAGAGCTACCCCCTCTCCAGTTCCAGAGTGTGCCCTCAAAGCCCCAGTTTGTTTGCCTCCTCTTTGTTATAGTGATCATCATGCAACCACCAACTCATCCATCGGCCCATGCATATTCTACGGGAGGGCAGGAGGCCTGTGCTGTGATTCCACCTCATGTACAGGCAGGAAGAAGCTGACCGCCTCCTATCAGGACCTTAAATAGACCCCTTTTGTCCCACTCACCCTGTGGTTATTCCTAGCCCACCTGTGGGTTGGGTCAACAGGCCATTGGCTCGACCTTCCTTGGGCACTCTGCCTCAGAAGGTTGGGCTCAGGGACTGGTCATGGCCACTGGGCAAACACCCTCCCAGAGATGGATGAGAGGGGCAATATCTAGCATACGGGTACAAAGATAAGAGAAGCAAAAGGGGGAACTAAAATGTCCCTATTTATGGCCATGACATAAAAGGGGTTAAGCAAAACAAAACACAAGAGGAAAATTATAAACACCCTTTTAAGGTAAGGGTACAAAGTCCAGTAAATGTACTGACTGAAGGATTGTGATTTTTGGGAGTGGTGCAGTGCAGTGGTCGTGGATGACATTTTTCAGAAAGACCTTCTAGAGACTGAGGTGCTGCCCCATCTGCATGCACCTCTTTGTGCAAAGAGGAGATTGTTGGACTCTTGGCTGAGTTTGCTAGGATTTGAGTGAACTTTCCCTTACCAAGGGACCACCAATCATGCCACCATTGCCACAGAAGATGCCTAGGAAACATAAAACATAGACTTTAACAGCAGATTAGGACCACTTAGCGCCTCTAGTCTGCCCATTTCCCTACCTACTGGATAAGCAGCAGATCCTAGTTAACCAACAGTCTATTTCTTCCTACCCTCCCACAAGAATTTCCTTACGTCTGTCCCATGCATTCTTGAATTCCTCCATTGTTTTTGACCCCACAACCTCCTCAGCAAGGCCATCCCATGTGTCCACCACCCTGTCTGTGAAAAAATACTTCTACATATTGCCCCTGAGCTGTCCCCCCTCTATCTTCAGATTATGTCCCCTTGTTCTTGCACATCTCTATTTCTGAAAGATGCTACTCTTTTGGACTTTGTCGATTCCCTTGAGGTACTTAAATGTTTCTATCATGCCCCCCTTCTCCTTTCCTCAAGAGTTTACATATTAAACTCCTCTAGTCTCTCTCCATACGGCTTCTGTTGCAGACCCTGTACCATTTTAGTTGCCCTCCCCTGGACTACCTCCAACCTGTCCATGTCCTTGCAGAGATGGGGCCTCCAGAACTGCACACAGTACTCCAGATGTGGTCTCACCAACTGTCTGTACAGAGGGATAACAACTTTCCATTTTCTACTAGTGATGCCTCTCCCTGTACACCTCAGTATCCCCCCAGCCATCCCTACTGCCTTCTCACATTGCTTGCTAACCTTTAGGTCATCTGATATGACTACCCCCTGGTCTCTTTCCATTTTTGTTGTTGTTACTACCTCCTCACCCATTGTGTACTCTTCCCTTGGGTTTTTGTTTCCCAGGTGCATTAGTTTGTACTTCTTTGCATTTAATCTATGCTGCCATACTTCTGACCATTCCTCCAACCTTGCCAAGTCCCTTCTCATTCTTTCCACCTCCCTTGTGTATCAGCCCTGTTACAGATCATTGTGTCGTCACCAAAGAGGCATATTTTTCCTTCCAGTCCCTCTGCAGTATCACTGATAAAGACTTTAAAAAGGACCGCTCCCAGTACTGAACCCTGAGGTACCCCTTTCTAAGAAGTGGACTATGTTTACTATTACTTTCTGTGTCCTGTTGTCCAGCCTATGTTTTACCCAGGTTACCACCCTGGGACCCACTCCCAGGCTGGCTAATTTTTTATTAATCTTTTTTGTGGGACTGTTTCAAATGCCTTGCTGAAGTCTAGGTAGGCCATGTCCACAGCCCCTCCCTGGTCTGCTACCTTGGTCACCCAGTCAAATAAATCATTTAGATTTGTCTGACATGAAATTCCCACTTTGAATCCATGCTGCCTTGGGTCCTGTGTCCCACTGGCCTATAGGTACTAAACAGTTCTTTCCTTCAGAAGTGATTCCATCATTTTCCCTACCACTGTGGTCAAACTGACAGGTCTGTAGTTTCCTGCCTCTGTCTTGCTCCCACTTTTTGGTGAAGGGTAATCACATCCACCCTCCTCCAGGCCTCAGGTACCACACCACCCTCCCATGATTTGTTAAAAAGGGTAGTCAGTGGTATCACTAGTTCTCCCCTTAGTTCTGTTAGAATTTTGGGGTGAATCTCATCAGGCCCCATTACTTTGTTCACCTACAGTTTTAGGAGTTCTTTCAGAACCCTTTCTTCTGTGGAAGGACTGATATGGATCCTCCTATCCAGAGTGCTTCTATTGATTGGATTAGGTACCTCCCCCTCCTCTTCGTTTGTGAATACTGAGCAGAAGTATTCATTCAGTATCCCTGCTTTTTCATTGTCCCTCTCTGCCCACCAACTCTCCCTCCCTCTCCTTTATTCAGTCTCACTATCCCTCCCTTTGTCTTTCTTCACTTCTCAATGTACGTATAAAAGGTATTACAGTATCCCCCTTCCTAACTGAATTGGCTATCTTTTCCTTGATTTGGGCCTTTGCTATTCTGACTGCCTTCCCCACTTCCTTCTGCTTTAACTGGTACAATTCTCTGTCCTGCTCCTTCTGTGTTTCCTTATACTTCGTGAATGCCATCTTTTTCTCCCTAACCTTCCCTGTTACCTCTTTTGAGAAACATAGTGTTTTCTTCTTTCATTTTGATTTGTTTATTTGCTTCATACAAAGGTTCATTGCCTCTGTGATGACAGTTTTGATGTTTCCCCATTGTTGCTGCACACCTCCTTCTTGCATGTTTGCTAGTTTTTTTTCAAACTCAGCTTTATTCAGTAGATATTATAAGCCACTTATATATACAGATCAACAGCATTAATACACGTCATGACAGTGATAAAATGATCATTATGAAATCATGTCGGTTTTCTATTAGTTATACAATTCAAAGTGGCTAAAGTAGCATGCATGTGAACAAGCCTGGTTCCTCAAATACAGAGTTTTTAGCCTGTCCAACCTTGTTCAAATATGAGCTAACATTAAACTTAGATTAAAATAACTGTGGCTAAAACTATGCCACAAACTTGTTTCCAGGCTAAGCAAAACCTCCCCCTCCAGATCCCACTGCTAGTGCTCCCATTTTGACAAAGTTAGCCCTCATGAAGTCCAGTACCCTCACTTTTGTGTGGCTGGACTCTGCAGCTGAGTTAATCATGAACCACATTGGTGGTCACTTGTTCCCAGATGGCCACCCACTTCTAGATCTGAGATCCTCTCTCCGTCCCCATTTGAGAGAGCCAGGTCGAAGATTGCTCCCTCCCGAGTGGGTTCCAACACTAGCTGTCTGAGGCATGCCCCCTGTAGGGCATTGAGAATGGCCCTGCTGTTGGATGTGGCTACAGCAAGGTGCCTCGGTTAACATCTGGCATATCCAGGTTCCTCTTCAACAATATCTCCCCTTTCTCTGCCATCCTTAGGATGCCTTCTATCATTTCCTTGTCTATTTCCTCCCCCTGTGTGGATTATGGTGCCATTTCCAGTCTCCAGGGTGATCCACAGTGTTTCTTCTTCTCCCTGTTTGCACTTTTGCTCTGCTGCTTTGAGGGGGCTAGCTGGACAGTGATGGGCTCCAGGAGGGTGTGGGTGGTGTAATGGGGGCATGTTCCTTAGCCTGTGCCACTACAAAATGTTTTCACTGCTGTGCTGGGATGTGGCTGCTAGGAGACAGCAGTGGCCAGGAAGGATGTGTGGGTCCTCCATACGGGAGGCCTCAATTTGGGAGGTAGAGGACCCCAGCAGAGAAGGAAGCAACTTCTGGTGGGGAACTCAATTGTTAGAGGCTTAGATTTGGGAACAGGAAGGAAAGGAAGGTGGGCGGTAAGGTGCTTTTCTGGCATCTCAGCTTGGAGGGATGGAAAACGGATCCTAAGGATTGCTAGGGTGGTGGAGCAGAAGGGGGAGCTGGATGTAATTGTCCACTTGGGGACTAATGATCTGGTGAAGGATGGGGCTGTGATTGTACAGGGAGATTTTAGGGAGCGAGGAGGGGTCTTAGGCAGTTAGCCTGCTCAGCGGTTTTCACTAATATGATGCCTATGACCAGGGGGAGGATAGGGTTGTCTGCACCAGGCTGTTCAACTCATGGTTGAAGGAATGTTGTAGAGGTGAGGAGTATGGTTGCATTAGGGACTAGGTATCAACCTGGATGGATAATGGCCTATACAGGGGTGATAGTCTACATTTGTCTGGGAAGTGAATCACAGTCCTCAGCAGACAGTTTAAATGTTACTTTGATGAATCTTTAAACTAGCTAGGGGAGTGGTGGCAGAAGAAAGCAGGGAGGTATAAACTGCCACCCTCCCATCACAGACTAAAGTAGAGAGTAGAGAGGACTCAATGGGAGGTAGAACCTCATCAGAATGTATATTAAAGAAAAAAGCAGTGTAGCAGAAATGAAAGGGAATAGGAATGTGAGCTGTAAAAAAAAAAAAAGAGGGGAGAAGGAGGCATGGCAAAAAAGGAAAAAGGGGAGTAGCAGGTAGAGTGGTAAAGGTGTGGAGGGCCACGTGTGCAAATACAAGAAGTCTCAGTAACACAGTTCTGGACCTAGAGGCCATCATGGTGTAGGCAGTCCTGGATATCATGGCTACTACTGAGTTGTGGTACACAGGAAGCCAGGACAGGCACATAGCCATACCAGGCTATACTCAGTTAAGTGAGGTTAGGGTGGGAAGGAAGAGTGGTGCTGTACTTAATGAAGGGTGTCGAAGTAGTGGAGGCACAGGGAGTCCAAGGAAGAGTTGGAGGTACTGTGGGTCACCCAGTAGAAAGGAAACGGAGCCACTGTTTGTTAGTGGCATGATCTACAGACCTCAAGCACTTGGGGAGAAACTAGATAAGGCACTGGTAGAAGTCATTAGCATAGTGGCAGAAAAAGGGGAGGTGCTACTAGTGGGGGACTTCAGAGAAACGTGGACAATGATGACAGAAAAAGACCAATGGTGCATCCTGTCTGCTCAAAATCAGGTCTCCCTTATGAAAAAGTAGTGTACTTTTCTGATATTTAAGTGTACTGAAATCTTAGTACATGAAATATATCATTAGTATGTAAGTGTACTTATGAACATATTCCATTCAGTATATACCTGTACTCAGTATATACCAAGTGTAGTTTTGTTGTAAACTAATTTTGTACTTCTTTGTGCTAATTTTATCCTGATTTTGTACTTCTTATACTGATTGTGTCCTGAATTGGCTCTAATCAACATACTTCATTATTCAAATAATATACTTAGTAATACTGAATAGTATACTGTTATGAATACTGAAAGTATAATATTAAGTATATTGATATGGGTATTACAGTTTATTTTCTCTGTTATTTCTCCACTAAGCTAATATGTTTTTAGTGCATGATTAATATACTTTTTGCAAAGTATGTTTTAAATGTTATCAGTATAATGCCTGGCCTGGTGATGCTGAGGGTTGAGTCACTGGATGCCACACCTCTCACCACACTGGCAACCCGGGTTCGGGGACGAGCCCGGACCGCCGGGGATCGGCAGGAGGAGTGAGGATTGAGCATCCATAGGACTACTCTCTCTCTTGGGAGGTTCAGGTACCTGTGCAGCAGCCCCCGGTGGAGCCGGCGGCACTGGCACTCTGGGCTCATAAATAGGAAAGACAATGGCAGCTGTCTTCCGATTGAGGAAGCACTCACAACACAGGCTGAACAGCATTGCACGTCCCACGTCTGGGGGATGTAACTAAGGGGAGGGGAAAACACCCTCCCACTGGATAGGTGACGGCTCCTCCAGTGCCAATGCCACCACATGCCCAATGCTGGTTCTCCACCACTGCCCCCTCTACCTCCCTGGGAGTTGTAGCCCCCTCCACCTATGGGGGGTCATAACGAACCTGAAGATGGTGGAGAACACAGCGGGCGGTAGAGTGGTCATGGAGAGAGATGCAGCCCAAGAGAGTTCAGTTGTGGAGGGCAAGGAAAAAGAGTTAAAAAAATAAAAATGTTATCAGTATAATAGCAGTTTCTGATCAATATGCAGAAAATGCATTTTTGTATTCAGATGTTTACTGTCAGTATACATCCCATAGTCAAGTATAGTTATCTAGTCACTTTAGTATATGGTTAATGTACTTAAAATGCACCCCTGTGTTTTTATATAGGTACTATATATATCAATTAAGCATACTGATAATATGATTTTCCCTACATATAGAGTTTATTAGAAATACAGAAATCTGTCAATTCATAGTAACCCTAAAATCATACTATTGTGATATTTGCAGTTTTCTTTAAATGCATTATGTACTGTACCAGTGATTCAAGTATGCTTCATAATATATAATTTAATACTAGTTCTGTATGTGTAGCATAGAAATAAGTTCATGATTAGTACACTAATAGCATGCTATTGACATATATGTAGTGTTCATAAACTGTATTATTTGTTTACTACACTAGTTGTGGAAGCGTGTCTTGTAGTTATTGTTGTAGTACTATCATTGTATGTGTGCCATACTATAAATATGCAGATATGGTCATTATTAATAAACTAAACATACAATGTTAAAATATATGTAGTTTTCCTCAAATGTAGTATTCATATACTTCATCTGCAGTCCAAGTACATCTGCAGTACTGTGTTATCATACTATCCTTGTTTGTAGTATTTAACAAATATATAAAGCACTTCATCATTAGCACACTCCCAGCCTACAACAGATACATATTTAGTACTCCTAAAATGTATTAACCATGCTTTACTCAATGCTAAAAGTTTACTTAGCAGTATAACATTATTATACTACAAGTATGGTAAGTCATGTTTTCTTAATTGTTCTCCTAATCTACTGCATGATGTATACTATCGCTGTAATACAGTGATAGTATGTGCTGTAAGCAAGCAGTGAATTTAGCAAAAATCAATATTTCTTGTTATGCAGGTAACTACATTGAATGGTATTGCCTTCCATGATCATGTCAGCATGTTTAATTTTTGTAAATGCCTGTAAAAAAGAACATGTTATAGTACCAATCTAACACTGAATATGTAACAAATTTATCCTTACCATTCTATATGCAGAAATTCCCTTCCCTTTCTGCTCTAGTTGTCCCCCCCTCCTCACTGGATTCTACCCTCACATCTTGGTATACCCAATGCTGCACTTTTCACCCTCTTGCCACCCTTCCTACATTCCTTCTCCCCCCCACCCTCTTCCCTCTCCCTATGACTCTGGCACTTCTTATCTGTTTTCTCTGACAAATGCCGCTGGCTGCCTTGTTACAATGCTACCCTTGAACTGTATTAATCTGTACTCTGTTTGCAATGTCCATATTGTTGTAATGCCTGTCTTGATGTTCCCCATAATTTGTATTTCAAACACCATGAAGTCTTGCTATATTATGACTTAAGCAGTTAGCCACAGCACTTGAACTGCCCCAGAGAGGAAACAGTTAACTCCAGGGAGACTGGAGTTCTAAAGCGCGAGAGCGCTATGCCAAAGCTCTATCTGGCCAGTTTCAAATGAAACTGTCAGATTCTTTACTCCGCTTCACTGAACAGTCGCTCCGGAGATCAGCTCCTTCAGCTCGGTTCATTTCTCGGTTTAAGCGAGTATTTTCGGTTCATTTGAACCGGCAATAAGTATTTATTTTACCGCATTTCGGTTCAAAGCTCTATCTGGTAAACCGTAAGTACAGGATTTTAAAAGTCTGTGTGGAAATTAATTATCGGTTCGGTTTTGAACCGATCGGTTTGCTAAAAAAAGCATTTAAATCATATATTGGGCTTTTTAGAGTGCGGTTCCCGGTTCTTATCGGTTCTAAAAAAACCTATTATTTTAGTGGGTTTTTTCAAATACCCGTGACACGGTTAGGAACCGATAAGGGTGTCTTGCCTGGCACTGCCATCAAAAGGGCAAGTTTTTGGATAGGCTGGCATTATGTCTGAGAAACCCAAAAGAAAAACCGGGCCCACTGGGTTTCAACACTGTGATGTCTGTGGGGAAGCCTTTGCCAAGGCTGACCCACACACCACTTGTGTTTATTGTCTGGGGGCTGACCACCTCCTGTCAGACTGCCAGGTGTGTAAAAATTTCCCTGCAGCCACCCTGGAGAAGAGATTGGGCCGGCTCAGGGAATGAGAGGCCAAAAGTCCGCTGACCCGACGGCCAGCCGCCAGCTCCCACTGGACCAGAGGAGTGCCCCCTGACCAGGGCAAGACTTCCTGGGCAAAGGAAGGTTGGTTCAGAGGAACCAGTTCCAGTAAAAAAGACAAAGAAATCAGCAGGTCTGGAGTCTAAAATTGCCTCTCCAACTGCTGCAGAGATAGCTAAAGCCATACAGATTGTCCAGTCACTGTCTCAGGGACCTGTCGAACCACCAGCAGTTGGCAAAAGGTTGGTTCATTTGGTTCCAGTGGTTCAGGAGTATGATGTTGAGGAATTTTATGAACCACAGGAGGGGGAGGAGGAATTTGACCATTATGTATGTGGCTGGGAGGGTCTGGACGTGCTCATTGAACCTGACATTTCTCCAGACAGACCTTAGAATCTCCCTATGCTGTCTGAGTCCCCTCTCATTTTATGTTTTACAAAAGGTTGCAGAAACCTCCAGCTTCCCTTGGGAGAGGCTGTGGATGAGCAAGAGGAGCCTGATTATGTAGAAATGATGGATATACCAGAGTCTAGGAGGTTGTCTATTCCTTTGCATAAGTCATTTAGGAAGCAAACAACAAAAATTTTAAAAAATCCTCATTCTGTCCCTCCTGTAGATAAAAAAATGGACAGAAGGTATACTTTGTCAGGCCCTGATACAGACTTCCTCACTGAGCAGTGTAGTCATGTAGGTGTGGTACAAGCTGCAGCCTGTGACAAGGCTAATATTCCCCTGGCCTCACATCCTCCTGATAAGGATTCCAGGAAGATTGATGCCATGGTGAAAAAACAATATTTGGCAGCTTCTTTGGGACTCAGGCAGGCAAATTATATGGCTTATGTGGCTAGATATCAGAAATCTAGATGGGACACAGTATTGCAGTTAGCCAAGCAGGCCCATGGCCAGCTGGCTAGTGAGTTGGAACAGGTGGCTGCTGATGGCATTGAAGCCTCTAAAGTTCAATTTCATACTGCTGTAGATGTTAATGATGTTTCCTCTAGGGTCATGGCCACTTCTGTAGCTTTCCGTAGGTTGGCATGGCTCAGATGCACTAATCTGTCCCAAGATACTCAGTCAAAGGCTATGGATTTTCCTGTAGTGGGAAATTCTCTGTTTGGGGAACAAACAGAAAATTACATGAAAAAGATGGATGAATACAGAACTACCTACAAAAGTGCCCAGGCCAAGGAGAGGCATGCCACTCCACAAAGGTACACTCCCAGGGTGGGGCAGGCCTTTCCACAGGCCTTTTTACCAATCTCAAGCCTCCTCTGCGTTTGCACAGAGGGTTTTTTTCAGAGGCAGAGGTAGACGGGGCGCAGGTAAACCGTCCCCCTCCCCTCAGCCTAAGGCTGCTGCCAAGCAGGCACCCTGATGGGATGCCCAGGGCCGATTCTCCTGTACCGGTGGGAGGCAGGTTGGCTTATTTCAGCCAGAACTGGGTGTCCCTAACTTCGGACAAATGGGTTCTGGAGGTAGTAAGCCAGGGTCTGGTTCTCAGCTTCAAACAGTTTCCAAAGATGAGAACCAGACATTTTCCACCTGCAAATCCTTCAGAAGCCATTGCTTTGGAAGCAGAGGTTTCTTCTCTTCTAGACTGCAAAGCAGTGGAAAGGGTTCCTCCTTGCCATCAGGGCAAGGGGCTGTACTCAAGATACTTTCTTACCCCAAAAAAGACAGGAGAATGGCGGCCCATTCTAGATTTAAGGTACCTGAACAAGCATCTTTTGAAACCAAAGTTCAAAATGTTAACTCTGGCAATGATTTTGCCCTCCCTGAGGCCAGGGGACTGGCTAGCCTCCCTGGACCTCAAGGATGCCTATTTTCGTGTCCTGATCAGGCCTTCTCACCGAAAGTACCTCAGGTTCGAACTACCCTCAGGCCACTACCAGTTCAGAACAATGCCCTTTGGCCTTACCTCTGCTCCAAGGGTATTCACAAAATGTCTAGCTGTGGTAGTGGCTCATTTAAGAAGGCAAGGGGTTGCTGTGTTTCCCTACCTGGATGACTGGCTCATTGTGGGTCCAGTCTCCAGATCAGAGCAAATCCCACTTGCAAGTCACCCAGCAGCTTCTCACTTCCTGGGATTCCTGCTGAATTTACCAAAGTCAGTTCTGGAACCAGTTCAGGTACTAACTTTCATAGGTGCGGAATTGAACACAAAGTTGGCCAGGGCATTTCTCCCCTCGGAAAGGGTAGAGAGACTTATTGCCCTGGCATCCTTTACCCTGCGGGTCTCTCGACCAGCAAGGCATTTTCTGCAACTCCTAGGGCACATGGCTGCTTCCACAGCTGTAGTGCAAGGAGCAAGATTCCAGATGAGGGACATCCAGTTCCATTTGAGGACCTATTGGTCTCAAAGGAGGGACCCCCTTACCAAGTTCGTCCCAGTGACCCAAACTCTGATCTTGGCTCTCCAGTGGTGGCAGGATCAAAGCAGTCTAAGACATGGGGTCCCCTTCATTCCCGTTTCCCACTCCCTCACCCTCACCACGGATGCCTCCTTGCTAGGGTGGGGGGCTCACTTGGGCGACCTTTCCACTCAGGGAGTGTGGTCCCCTCAGGAATCTCTGCTCCACATCAACCTTTTGGAACTCAGAGCTGTCTTTTTAGCTCTTCAGGTTTTTTCAGCATCTGTCCAGAACAAGGTAGTTCAAGTCAGGACAGACAACACCACGACAATGTGGTACATCAACAAGCAGGGGGGCACTTGGTCATCAGCCTTGTGCACTGAAGCAATGAAGTTGTGGTCTCTGGCTTACTCCCTGAACACCTCCCTGATAGCAGTTCACCTTCCAGGGAAAGACAATGTCCTGGCGGATGCCCTCAGCAGGATTTCTCAAGGCCATCACGAATGGTCTCTGAATCCTCATGTGCTGGGGTCGGTCTTTGCCAGATGGGGCACCCCTCAGATAGATCTTTTCGCAGCCCCAGACAACCACCAACTTCCTCTATTTTGTTGCAGGCCTCCAGTACTGGGCTCAGTCCCCCTGGACGCTTTTCTGTTGGATTGGAAGGGGAAGTTCCTATATGCCTTTCCCCCCTTCCCTCTTCTCTTCAGGGTATTAGTAAAAATCAGATCCCAGCCCTGCAAAGTGATCCTGATTGCTCCAGATTGGGCCAGACAGCCCTGGTACCCACTGCTTCTGTCCCTGGCAGTCCACCCTGCCCTGAGCCTGCCCAGAGTCCACGACTTGCTGGCCTGTGCCCAGGGGAGAGTGTGGTATCCGGACCTGAAATCCCTCCATCTCAAGGCTTGGCTCTTGAGGAGTTAGAATTTGCTGATTTACACCTTTCTCAAGGTGTCCTGGATATTTTAAAGGCTTCAAGGAAGCCTTCCACTAGGTCCACTTACAATTCCAAATGGAAGAGGTTTTCCATCTGGTGTTCTGAGAAGCAAATTGTCCCAGAATCTGCTGATTTGCCCATTTTACTGGACTATTTGGTCCATTTAAATTCCTTAGGCCTTAGGCCAGCTACCTTAAAGGTTCATCTGGCAGCTGTCTCTGCTTTTGTATCAGCAGGGAAGCCTGCCTCCCTTTCTTCTCACCCTGTGTTTTACAAGTTTTTTAAGGGGTTACTTCACACTAACCCTCCCTTTCGGGAACCAGCTCCAGCCTGGGACCTGAATGTTTGCATTGCTCAGTTAATGCAACCCCCTTTTGAGCCTCTGTCTTCAGCAGATCTCAAGTTTCTTACTTGGAAAACTGTTTTCCTAGTGGCCATCACTTCTGCCAGACGCATAAGTGAATTACAAGCCCTGTCAGTGGAAAAGGATTTTATTTCTTTTCACAGAGATAAGGTAGTCCTCAGGACTAACAGAAAGTTTTTGCCTAAAGTGGTTTCAGATTTCCATCTGAACCAATCCATCTCCCTTCCAGTATTTTTCACTGAGCATTCTTCCTCAGGTGAGAGGAGATTGCACAGCTTGGACATCAAAAGAGCCTTAAGCTACTATTTGGAACGCACCAAGGGTCACAGGTTCGAATCCCTCCAACTCTTCCTTACCTATGGAGAGGTTGGCAAAGGGAGACCTGCCACTAAGAGGACAATTGCAAGGTGGATTGTCTCTTGAATCCAGTTCTGTTACCAAAAACTAGGTAGAGAACCCCCCTCAGGACTGAGGGCCCACTCCACCAGGGGTACAGCTGCATCTCTAGTGGCTGCTAGAGATATTCCCATTCTGGAAATTTGTCAAGCTGCTACCTGGGAAGAGCAGTTCACACTTTTACCAAGCATTATTCCCTGGATGTCCAGTCCAGGAGAGATGCTCGTTTAGCACAGCTGTGCTTCGAGCCTATTTCCTAAATAGGTTCTGACCCTCCTCCATGGAGGTACTGCTGTAATCTGCTTAGATCATAATATAGCAAGACTTCATGGTGTGTGAAGAAAAATTACTCACCTTAGTAATTGCTTTTCTTCTCATGAGTCTTGCTATATATGACCACCCTAACCTGCCCTCTCAGAGACTTCTAGTTGGGTAAGGGGTTGGCAAATTAGTGCAAGCACTGTGTCATGCCATTTTGGTTCTTCCTTCCCCCCTTTTATTTAGGGTTGGGGAACTAGGTATTTCTGTTTTTAAGTAATATATGGCCCCTTCCTGGACTTGAGTCTTGTGGGAAGGGGGTCTAATAGTGCTTGTTAGGTGAAAACTAATATTATTATCATTGTTATTATTATTATTGCTGTTGTTGTTGTTTGTTGTTGTTGTTATTCCTACTAGTAGGTAGCCACTTGGCTAGTGTAGAGCTTTCCACACAGACTTGCTGCTTAGTGTTAGCTTAGTAAAGATCTGACAGTTTCATTTGAAACTGGCCAGATAGAGCTTTGGCATAGCGCTCTCGTGCTTTAGAACTCCAGTCTCCCTGGAGTTAACTGTTTCCTCTCCGGGGCAGTTCAAGTGCTGTGGCTAACTGCTTAAGTCATAATATAGCAAGACTCCATGAGAAGAAAAGCAATTACTAAGGTGAGTAATTTTTTCTTCTCTGATGTGGAACCTTTGTAAAAGACCCATGGCTCAAAGGTATTTGTAATCCTAGACTTGATAAATAAATAAATAAATTGCATTATCATGTCTCCCTAATTTGCTGAGTTGTTATGCTAGTTTCTTGCATTTCTGTGAATGAATGTTACCCCCCCGGTCAATTATTTTGGTATCTTGGCTTTTATTATTTAATGCTTTACATTGTACCAAATGAAAACCACAGTCAGGTGTGGTAGTACCATCATGGTAAAGAAAAGTTACGTAAGAAGAACAGTGATTTCTTATGTACTTCTAACTGTTTTATCTTCTTGGTGGTGGTATCTCAGCGATCAGCTACCACTGTAGGAACAAGTCCCAATCAGAGACACAGGAAAGGGTAGCCATGATGCTGTATTTCCAGAAATGTAAGTGATGAGGTGGATACCAATTTACCCAGACAGGAAGTTTTTGTTGTTGCAGAACATTTTTTATTATCTTTAAAACCAATTCTGAAGGGTTGTTGAATGATATACTGTACAGTTATAAAACAGTACCAACAGTGTTGACTAATAGCCACATTTAAGATTCTGAGACAGATAAGTCACAAACTTCCTCAAGAGAGAATAATCTGACACTGACGCAAGGGAATTTAAGATCATAGTGCTTGTAGAACAGTCCTTTGTGGTTCACCCTTGTCAGTGCCATCCGTAGGAACGAGTCCCACGCAGCGTAGAAAAAGGCAGCTGTCAAGATGGATCTCAATAAAATTCAGAGAATAGTTTGACACTAAGTGACCCATAAAGTCTAAAAACTTAAAGACAGCAATGACTGAAGAAGGTAAAGGGAGACTCAGGGAAACAAATCACTGCCACTGGGAGAAACGCCCATGGAGAAATGGTTTCTTTATGCTTTAGTAGATATGCAAGAGAAACTTTTTTAATGTTCATTTTTGTTTTAAATAATGAACTGTTGTGACTGTGCTGGGTGGTTGTGCAGTGAGAGTAGAGGTCTGAGCTAGAGGAGTATGAGAGGGAGGAAAAGAATTCTGTGGGAACATGAGGGAAATAATTTGAAAGTAAGAAGACTGGCAGAGTGGGTGAAAAGTGATGAGCTGCTGTGAGTATAAAGAATGGAATGGAGGCAATTTCAAATTTTAGCACGGTACTTGTAGTAGGGCTGACTAGCTATAGGTAAGATCTCTCAGTAAGTGAGAGAAAACATGGCAGCAGTTTCAGATGGGAATTATGTGTATTAGCCAGTTAGGGAGCAGACTGGGCACCAGGATAAGTACGTGGGTGATGGGGCACTATAGGCTGGTGGTACTTTTTATTTCCTGGGCATCTATTGAAAGTTAATGTACCCTGCTGGCAAGAATACTAGCCAATCAGATGCCAGGAAATAAATAGTCCCTTTTCTAATGAGGAATAAAATTGCAGTCAGACATACACCTGTCTAGCATCACCGTGACTGATGGTGCCACCTGTTCCCCCCACTATGTCATATCAAAGGCTTGGAGCAGTGAATGATGCCTGACACACCCTAAGACACAGAAGCAATGTACACTATTAGATAAATTAAGAAAACCTCTGCCAAACAACTAAATAAGTGTTAAACCACCAAACTGTTAACAGCTCAGAACTCGGGAGGACTGCAGTACTATAACAACTCAATTTCTGTACACTAGCTGTTTAAGACAAGTGTTTGTCAATGCTGAATGTTTGCTTGCTGGCATTAGCAGTGAAAGTGCAGGAATTAGACAGATGCAGTATAGGAATGGCATTGAAGTATTGAACTGATGCCAACTCCACCCTCACCCTGCAAAGATGGACAGGCATTGGGGTGAGCCTTTGGATTGTTGCCCATGACAGTCACAACATTTCACCTCACCCTACCCTTCAGACACTGACAAGTGTCGAGGTGTGCCTTGGGGCATTTGGGCTTTACATTCACCTCATTCCATAAGGAAATATGCTGAAATGGGCACAGTATAGGAGAACAGGGTGAACTCTGAGGGCAAAGGCTCCAAGGCGCACCTTGATGCCTGTCACTGGCTGCAGGGTGGGGGTGGGGGTGGAATGGCACGAGACATTACTGTTGACAATCCCAAGTCACACCCTGATGCCTGTCAATCCCTACAGGGTAGGGTGTTATGGTTAAAACCCCTAATGTCCTGGGCGTTTCTTGGTATTTTTACTTCAAGTTTTCCACATGGGCTTTTTGTGACCCCACCACATGAACAGTGACACTATCAGTTCGTTAGGTGAAAGGTGATTTTGCATAGCGACTGCACCATTTGATGCCACAGGTGCAAAAACACATTTCAAACAGGATGTGAAAAGTCACAGGTGTACTGTTTATGAGGAAGTTTAAAAAAGGCATTGTTGAAAACCTGGAGTGAAAATATACAAAAACTGGTGAAGTCACGAGCATGTGTAGGAACTGCGCAACATACACCCATAATGTAATAGGTTTGGGGATTTTTTTACAGTAGATTTTCAACACAGGTATTTTGGGACCTCCACTCATGAACAGTGTCATCGTGATTTTCGTAATCTGTCCTGAACACTAATTTCCCACTGTGACTGCGCTATTCTGAGCTGGAAGTGTGAAAACACATTTTGGCCAGGGTGTGAAAAATGACAGCTGTACTGTTCATAAGGAGGTGTAGAAAACTGCCACTGTTGAAAATCGGGACTGAAAATATCACAAATTTGTGAACTTACAAGGGTGCGTGGAAACTGTGTCATGCACACTCGTAACAAAGTCATTTTATGGACTTTTCTCACCAAATTTTCAACATAGCCATTTTAAGACCTCTGCTCATGAAGTGTCACTGTTATTTTTTAAATCTGTCACAAACATTAATTTCACTCACCAACTGCTCCATTGTACGCTACATGTGCAAAAACACATTTTTGGTGAGATGTGAAAAATAACATCTATACTGCTCATAAGGAGGCATGGTAAAATGACAATGTTGAAAATATGGAGTGAAAATATTAAAATTATAAAAAGTAGTATTTTTAGAATTTGGATTCTTTCATCAAACTTTCAACATAGGGTTCTGGGGTTCTACCTCATGAACTATGATATTGGATTTTGTTACTCAGTCCTGAATGGTGGTTCCTCACAGTGACCTGTGAAATCACCTTTTGGGACTGAATAACAAAATGGCAGTGACTGAGTTCATGAGGTGTGGCCCCAAGAACCCCATGTTGAAAATTTGGTGAAAAAATTCCCAAAAATGACTGAGATATGCACCAAAGTTAAAAAAAAATAATAATAATTTATGCCATTATACAGCTTACTGGCAATTATTCAGTTCATGGTTGGCTTTGAAGTGTACAGACGTGTTCCCGGTCCACGAATGATCATCGTGCTGGGCTCTGGAGGTAAGTATGGGGTGAGGGATGTGGGGCGCACAGGCTGGGCGCAGGTTGGGAAGGGGGAAGACAGTCAATGAGGGACTGTTTTTACTTTCACAGTTTTCTTCCCTTATTTTAGGATGACGACGTGGGACTTTTGCCACACTGGGTAGGCTCCCAGCATGACAGCTGGAAGTGTTTTTTGGGGGGCAGTGGAGCCAATGTGGGACTGGGCACCTTCGTTGGCAATATGAACTTTTGCCACACTGGGGTGGGCTCCCAGCGTGGCACCTTAAAGTCTGGTTTTGGGGGGGATACAGTGGAGCCGACAGGGGTATTGAGCACCCCCGTCAGCAATACGAACATTTGCCATGCTGGGGTGGGCTCCCAGCGTGGCACCTGGAAGTCTTGTTTTTTGGGGGAATACAGTGGATCTGATTGGGGATTAGACACCCCTGTCGACAATATGAACTTTTGCTACGCTGGGGTGAGCTCTTAGCATGGCACCTGGAAATCTGGTTTTGGGGGGGTACAGTAGAGCCGACAGAGGATTGAGCACCCCCGTCAGCAATACGATGTAGGGGGGACTGCATGAGCATGCTGGGGTGGGCTCCCAGCATGCTACGTGGGTGTTTATGTATGGGGGATAGAAAAAAAATGGAGCTGTCTATGACAACTGTTCTAATGCAGTGCTGAGTGTAGGCAGTTTGCATACTGCCAATGGCAGTATGCAAACTGCCTACACATTACTGCCGCTCATTGTAGTGGTGTTTTGCTTTCAACTGTACACCATTGCATCTGAACTGCTGTCATAGACAGTTTGAACATTTATTGGTGTGGTGAGGCTGCACCTGCAAGATGGAGTAGGGCATTGGAAGTGAGGTGGCACACCTATGAAAATTTGTATGGTGGCACTATGTTTCTTGCACATGTGTGCAAGCAAATATAAAAAAGGATGAGAACACCAACCAACCCAGTAGGAACAGTTAGTTGGGAGGCTGGGTCTCCATAAACTTAATACAAGAGGTGGACACCACTCAACCAAGTCAGTAACTTCCTAAACTTAAGACAGAAGAACCTGAGATTGAAGCTGCAAGGGACTCCATTAACTTAATATAGGAGTTCCTGCAGAACAGTCCTGACAAACCTGTATGGGGGTATCTCAGCCATCACATACCACCACAGGAACAAGTTCCAATCAGTGACAGGTAGCTGGGATGCTGGATCTCCATAAACTTGAAGAGCCAGTGTATTGTGTTAGTACAGCAGAAGTACTGTAAGTGGAGTATTGTGTTTGTGCAATTTTTCATGGAATGCAGCATGCCAAGATGTTTTGTAAGCTGGTGATTGTGTTATGACATGTGCCTGAGAGGGTACTCAGACACAATGTTATGGGCAGCATGTATGGGTAACATGTGTACATCTTCCTAGTGACAGAGATGCAGTGGGATGAATAGGTGTCAACATCAGTCATGGCGATGACAGACAGAGGTGTATCAGACTGCAGTTTATTCCTTGACAGTAATTTCTGTTATAGGAACAATTTTTCCTTTTTTTTTACTAAATTGTACTTCCTGCCCCAACCATCTTATATGATCATTTTTCCAACCCAACCATCTCATAGGATCATTTATCTGTTGCTTTTTATGAAATCAGTCATTGCTGGCCACTGCCCCCCACCTCCCACTCACACAGCTCCTGAGTCCTCACTACTGCCGTTACAGCCTCTTGAACCATGCCCTGTACCACTACCTTTGTCTGGCAGGTAGCTGGGTGGCTGGACCTCCATACACTTAATGCAGGAGGTGGACACCAACCAACCCAGTCAGGAACTTCCTAAACTTAATACAGAAGGTGGACACCAACCAACCCAGTCAGGAACTTCCTAAACTTAATACAGGAGGTGGATACCAACCAACCCAGTCAGGAACTTCCTAAACTTAATACAGGAGGTGGACACCAACCAACCCAGTCAGGAACTTCCTAAACCTAATACAGGAAGTGGACACCAACCAACCCAGTCAGGAACCTCCTAAACCTAATACAGGAGGTGGACACCAACCAACCCAGTCAGGAACTTCCTAAACTTAATACAGGAGGTGGACACCAACCAATCCAGTCAGGAACTTCCTAAACTTAATACAGGAGGTGGACACCAGCCAATCCAGTCAGGAACTTCCTAAACTTAATACAGGAGGTGGACACCAACCAACCCAGTCAGGAACATCCTAAACTTAATTCAGGAGGTGGACACCAACCAACCCAGTCAGGAACTTCCTAAACCTAATACAGGAGGTGGACACCAACCAACCCAGTCAGGAACTTCCTAAACCTAATACAGAAGGTGGACACCAACCAACCCAGTCAGGAACTTCCTAAACTTAATACAGGAGGTGGACACCAACCAACCCAGTCGGGAACTTCCTAAACTTAATACAGGAGGTGGACCCAACCAAACAAGTTAGGAACTTTCTAAACTTAATACAGAAGAACTTAAGGCTGAAGCTGCAAGGGACACTATGAACTTAATACAGGAGTGCTTGTAGAGCAGCTCTGGAAAACCTGTATGGGGGTATCTCAGCCATCATGTACCACCGCAGAATGAAGTTCCATACAGTGACAATCAGTGACAGGTAGCTGGGAGGCAGGATCTCCATAAATCTGAAGAGCCAGTGCATTGTGTTAGTACAACAGAAGTCATGTAAGTGGAATATTGTGTTTGTGTAATTTTATATGGAATGCAGCCATGCCAAGATTTTCTGTAAGCTGGTGACTGTGTTACAAAATGTATCCAAGAGAGTGCTCAGACACAATTCAGTTATGGGCAGCATGGTCCCACCTGCCTATTGAAAGTGATGTAGTGGTGTGAACGGATGTCAACATCAGTCATGGTGACGCCAGATAGGTGTACAACAAACTGCAGTGTATTCCTGGACAGTCAGTTCTGTTACAGGAACACACTTTCTTCAGTGTTTTATTTCACTAAATGTTACTACCAGACCCAACCATCTTATAGGATGATTTATTTATTACCATTAAAATCATGAAATCAGTTATTGCTGGCCACTGCCCCCCAGCTCCTGATTCCTAAATACTGCCAATTGTAGCCTCCCGTCCCATCACCTCCGCCACTACCACTGTATTAACTTTCACTCAACTCTACAGGATGACTGTCACAGTCCATCCACTCAGCTCTACATCCAGCCTCCCTTTCAGTGATTGAAAACCATCAGTTTAGTATCCTTTCTTAGTAAATTAATCCAGATGCTCCACTCATTATTTCTGCAGTCATTGACTTTGCCACCTGTGAACCACTCTTGTATGAGGAGATACTAAAAATGGGTCTGTGAGTTCAGCAGATGAAAACTAAATCTGATAGCTTTTTCATACTGAAGTAATGTTTTGAAAAGTCAACCTGTGATGTCATGCAAGGTCATGGCTCGACATTTCGAAAGGGAAGTTCAGTCATTGAAAGGGCGGACTTGAGGGACTGAGCCAGTCATCCTGCAGGGGTAGTTGAAATCATTAGGTGGACACCAACAGACCCACTTATGAACTTTCTAAGCTTAAGACAGATACAAATACAATCCCTTCCCCCCTTTTCTGATTCTACTTGGGTGGTTCCTTGGATGTAAAGCATCAAACTTTCATTTGTAATTCTTGCATCTAACAAGTTCAATGAAATAACTTTTCAACGTGGTAACATTTGTAACTGGAACCAGTAAAATAATTTCCATTTATGAATTCAGAAATTCAGATATAAACACTGGACATTTATCTCTCACACCAAGCATTATTTGTTTTGGTTTTTCATACTTCAGGCTTGCTGTGCTTTCATTGTTGCATTTCTTTTTAATAATATTCTTCACCTCTTGTGCTGTTATATGTGGCAACACATTTAAAGCATGACCTAAAATACAAAGAAATTTGTATGTTTTTCAGTGCAACTCGGACAGTTGCAAAACTTTTTCTTTTGTCTTTATACTGTAAAACACAGGCTATCACACTGTACAGAGTATGTGTTGGTGACTACTGTCATTCTCAGAAGACATTGAATTGGACTGGTCCAAGGAATGAACCTTGAGTCATTCCACTGGTCACCACCTTGTCCCAGCATCAGATCCCATTTTGTGTGGGACTATATCGAATACCTTGCCAAAGTCTACGTAGGCTATAGCCACAGTCCCTGCCTGGTTTACTACTTTTGTCATCCAGTCAAATAAACCTATTAGATTCCTCTGACACGTCCTTCACAGTGTGAATCTATGATGCCTTGAATTGTGTACCCCGCTGTGGCTTCAAGATAGTCATCAGTTCTTTCTTTCATAAGTGATTACATCATTTTCCCTGCCATTGAGATTAACCTAACAGTTCTGTATTTTCCTGCCCGTGCCTTGCTCCCACTTCTGTGAAGAGGAACCCCATCCACCCTCCTCCTGTACTCATGCCCCACCCACCCCACCCATAATTTGTTCAATAGTTGTCAATGGTGTCACTAGGTATCTTCTTAGTGCTTTTAGAATTCTATGTTGAGTCCCATAAAGCCAGATTGCTTTGTCCACCTTGAGTTTTAAGAGCTATTTCAGGACCTTTTCTTCTTTGAATGGACTGGTATCAAACTCTGGTCCAGAGTAATTTGTTTAGTTTAGGTACTTCCGTCCTCTTTACTGAATAGTGAGCAAAAGTATTCATTCAGTATCTCTTCCTTTTTGCTGTCACCCTCTGCCCACCTTCCCTCCCTTTATTTATACATACTGTACATAGCTACAAAGGTGGATTTATTCTAGGTAGGGGATGTGGCGAGCTTGGCTAGATTGTAGGCAGGTATCCAAAAGAGGGGAGCTAAACAAGCTTACCTCCCAGGCTAGTAGTGAGGAGCTTGGTGCATTGTCTCAGGGGTGGATTAGGAGGGGGTAATTCAGTGAAATGTGATGAGAGAGAGACAGGATGTGGTCTCACTGAATGCAAGAAGCCTGAGTAACAAATCAGCAGAGTTTGAGGTGCTCTTGGCAATTGGAAGGGCGGACAATGTTGCCATGATGGAAACATGAGTCAGCTGGTACCAGGAATGGGATTTAATAATCTCAGGGTGTAGGATATTCATGAAGGAGAAGGCATGGGGAAAAGGGAAGGGGTGGGAATATGAATATATGCAAGTGGCTAAGGTGCATAAGGGATGAATGGGAGGAATGGAGAACAGAGGCCCTATGGGTGCATCTTCAAGACTCAAAATGTAGCATATTGAGGATAGGGTTGGTGTACAGACCACTAGGCCAAGGTGAGGATCTGGATTGGGAGTTTGCAGAACAAACCATAAGGTTCTGTAGGAAAGGGACCACTGTGGCAGTGGTTTAAACTGGGGTTGGGGTGGGGTGGAGTGGAGCACCCCAATCACCAAGAGTGCAGGGTAGCTGGTTTCAATACTGGCATGTCAATGCCAGTTTCTTGGTGCAGTTGGTCAGTGAACCAACTGCACTGGATAGTACTCTGGACCTGGTTCTATCAAATGTGGCATCTATAAGGGATCTGAGGTAGAAGTCCTCTGTCTGGCAGTGACCATCACATGGTATGGTTCACGCCAACATAGGCTGTGAAGAATGTTGTACAGTACCACAGTGATAGATGTTAAGGTAGAAGACTTTAAAATGATGGGGGACATTTTTGTCAGGCATCTGGCTGGAATTCAGCTGTGCATGAATACTAGCCAAAATGGGGTATTATTAAGAAAGGGCTTGTGGAGGTGACTAGGATATGTACAAGAACATGGAGTAAGAAGGCACAGAGAAAAAAAACAACTGTCTGATGCAGGAGGTGATAGAAGGGGTGAGGGCCACAACAAAGGCATTTAAGAAACTCAAGAAACAGTGAAGAGGGTGGGAGATAATGGTGGTGTGTGTGAAGAAGTCAAAGGAGGTCATTCGGTATTCACCTGGTCAGTGTAGCCAAGGCAACCAGTGAACTGACACTGGAGCAGGGTATAATAAACTGAGAAAAGGACTTCTCCAGATACATTAGTGAAAGACAGAAGAACAAAGATCATATTCTGAGTATTTGGAAAGGTAGAGGCTGGGTGTAGAAGGGGAAAGACTGGGCAGAGGCACTGAATGAGTACTTCTACTACTTGTTCATGAGGGAGAATGGGGGCATATATATACTACTTGGTATAGGAGGAGTGGCGGGTTGTTAAGTGACTCATATCAGAGGAGAGGGTGCTGAAGTGATTGAGTGCTCAGAGGGAAATAAGGCTACATGTTCGAATGCCATTCACCCTATGGTACCTTGTGAACTGTCAGAGGTACTGCCAGGACTGCTGGCTGACTTGTTAAATACATCACTGAACACTGGATGCATAGCACAGAACCATATGATGTTCTATGCTGTACCCATTCATAAAAGTGGACCAAAGGATGAACCAGGGAACTACAGAGCAGTAAGCCTCACATCATTTGTGTGGAAATTCATGGTGATGATCATAAAACTGAGGCGGTTAACCTTGTTCGAGAGAAGTGATCTCCAGGATAGTCATCAGCATGGCTTCATCTCAGGAACATCCTCCCAGACAAATCTGATTGTGCATTAGGACTGTGTGACAAAGGAACCTGTTAAAGGCCATGTTGTGGATGTCCTGTATTTAGCACTTAGCAAGGCTTTTTATTCCATGCTGCATGGGAGGCAGGTGTGTGTGTGTGGAATATATAGTGGAGGGGCCAAAGATGGTGAGCTGGATCACTAATTGGCTGAATGGAAGTCATCAAAGGTTAGTGGTGTGTAGGAAACGCTTGTCACCAAGGGATGTGATGAGTGTGGTGCCACGGGGATCAGTATTGGGACCGGTGTTGTTCGGGTTATTCACAGCTGAAATCTCCCACATTGTCTGGGGTAAGGTCAGTCTATTCACAGAGAACCTAAAGATGGTTGCTATGTTTGAAGACTTCGAAGGGTAGAGGGGGCTGCAGTACATGACCAAACAAAATGAGTGGCTGCATGCATGGCAGATGGTGTTTAAAGCCAAGAAGTGCTAAGTCTTGCACTTCATGGAAAACTGCCAGGGGAGGAGCTTTCAGCTTGGGGGTGTACAGCTACAATGCACCAATGAGGAAAAACATCTAGGTGTGCTCATAATGGAGAGTACAGACAGCTCAGTTCAGTGCAGGAAGGCAGCCACAACAGCTAACAGGATGCTGGGTTACATAATGAGGGGACTCTCCTCCAGAAATAGGTAGCTGATCCTGTCCCTATACTGGTCACTGGTGAGTCTGCACATGGAATACTGTGTGCAGTACTGGTGCCCACTGCTGAAGAAGGGCAACAGATTGTTGGAAGTTGTACAGTCAGGGGCAGCAAAGATAATTCAGGGTTTACAGAGATATTCCTATTAGGTGAGGCTGGTCAAGCTGAACATGTATTCCCTGGATGCGAGGAGGGATGGGGGGGCATGATCGTAACCTTTAAATATTTAAAGGGTATTAAGAAGTCAAGGAAAGAAAGGATTTTCCAGATTAGAAGGGGGAGGTTCATGAGGTGGAATCAGATAAGACTGGAGAGGGGAAGATTCAGGTGGGAAGTCAGAAGACATTATGTCAATGAGAGGGTGGTGGATAAGTGGAAGACTCTGCTGGTAGAAGTGGTGGCCTGTAGCATAGTAGACAGCATTAAGAATGGATGGTACAGAGTAAGAGGAGGGTATTTGTGGGGAGGGAAGGGGTGTTTTGGTGGGGCAGCTACACAATCAAGCAGACTCAATAATCACAGCATCTAGTTTACATAGATTCAGTGATATTTTTGGTGGTAGATCTGGATGTGATCCTGAAGGATGTCCTGTCAAGCTCAATTTTGCTAATGTTTCTTTACCAAATGCGATTACAAGCAAATCCAATATATAAATTGATGGTTCGCATCCCTTTAATATGTCCAGTTTATGTTTCGAAACGTTCACCTTTGATCCTGGTATCTAAGGTACAGTGCAAGCCGCTTATAACAGGCACATCTGTGTAAACAGATTCTGCCCATTATAGCAAGTGGACAGTATAACCAAAACATAATGTTTTTGTGGTAAAGTACCATGCTACATACAGTGCAGGATGCGAGTCACACCAAGTAAGTAAAGTTAAACGCTGAGTGCACTGTTCAGGGTTCTGTATGCAGTAAGATGGGATTGCGGCTTTTACCTGTGTTTTAGTATGCTGCCATGGAGTTTGAGTGCCTTTACTTGCCTCTTCTCAGAGCAAGTTATAGATGGGACTGAGGAAAGAAGGACAGCGTTGTTCTGTCTTGCGGCTTGCAATGACTGGGGGCCTCAGAAATATGTGCTTTTTGAGAGTCAGTGCTCTGTCTTGTGGCTTGCGGTTTGCAATGATGTGATCAGCTGAGAGCCAGATGAAAACGGAGTTGCGGTTTATGATGGCTGGGAGTCAGCAGAATTGTTCTGCTGTGCCAACCATCAGCACAAGGTGCTAATTTTCAGTTTAAATGGCCCAATTAAGGTTAAGCTGTACTGCAGCTTGAGTTAGCTGTAATTGCTGCACACTCACACAGTGAGTTAACTATGGTATTACTGGCCCAATTAGTGCTCAGTATCACTGCCGTCAGCCTGAAATAGCAGGTGCTGGTAGATCGTTATTACCAGTGTAATTAACGCTGTACATCTATGGGGGTGGCAAATGGCAAACAGAAAGTGCCCACAATAACTGACTTCCCGTGTTATCCGAGGACGGTGTAAGTGGAGTGGACTGTACCTGTGAATAAAAACATAATGAATGATTTTGTCATGCCATCCTATCTTACACTACCTGACTTTTTTTTTTGCTTGATTATTCTTCTGAATCTTTGTATATATGCATTGAACAAAGTGGAAAAAGCACCCCACCTGCCTTGCATTTGGAAACACTGTTTTGAGTGCTTGCAAATTTGCTTTTTCGTAATCTGTCATGATGACTGCAGGGTCTAGCCTGAGACTTATGTCTTTTAGAGCCACTAGCAGCTTCTCATACATCTCCCTACGTTTTCCTGGCAAAATGGCAGGCTGCATGCTACCAAAGCATTCACCAATGATAATTGGAAGGCTGGGCCTGTAGTTCAGTGGACAAGCAGCCAGCCACGCCCACTTCCTGAGCTATATAAGCAGTTCCTCTCAGCCTCCTTCTGAAGCACTTTTCCTTTGATGGCTGGAGGCTCTGTCAGTCTGTTCTCTGAACTGGCTGGGGCCTTTCGGGCTGGCTGGGGCCTATCCCCCCCACCATGCTGCTCTTCCTTGTCTTTGCTGGACTTATTTTCCTGCTTCTGGTTTATATTTTGTCTGGCTGTGTGCTTCTTTCTGTCTTTGTTCCCTGTTTTCTGTGTTTGTGTGTCTTTGGTTTTGTATTTTATGTAGGGGCTTTATTTCTAAGATTCTAGCATATTGCTCTGGAGCTCATACTACTTGCTTTTAGTTACTCACAACTCTCAAATTACTCTGCAATGCAACTGCAGTCATCTGTCTGTTTCAGCTCAACCATAGCTGTTTTCTATGCTGCACTTTCAATTGTTTTCTCCTGATTCAGGCTCACTGTGATCCCTAGCAATGCAGCTCAATCATACTCTGTCAACTCATTCTACCTACCACATTGCTGCAGTTTCATTGCACTGCCTGGTGATATCTGCTTTCAGAACATTGTGCCTCTCTTCATTCTATGTTTATTAAGTTTTACAACACTCAGTGTACTCAATACAAATGGTGCTTCTATGTTTCTGCACCCTGTTATACTCTGAGGTCCACTAAAGCTACTGCTGCTGCTGCTGTAAATTAGTTTCAAGACCTGCATGTGGGTCTCAGCCCTTCCGTCACTTTCTTGTTTTTCTTATGGTGGGGGACTTGGAGAGGTGTGGGGAGTCGTGGCCCCACGTGGCTAATTATTTCTGTTCTAAATTCTGTCTCCACTGCCAAAAATTTCTCTGAGTATTTGTCACCTTTATTGGCTTTTTGAATGCCTGGCTGGCTTACTCCACTTTCACAGTGCTGCTCCTTTGCTACTACGTTTTGCAGACCTACATGCAGGTCTGATTATTATTACTACTACTACTTACTGACCTATGTGCAGGTCCACTCTTGCTTACGCAATCATTGCTTCATGCCTACCATCATCTCCTCGGCTTCAGCCTCTGGGATATCTGCTGCACTCACTACTGCATCCAACCTTTGCAAGGTCTCAGCACTTAATGCTCATAATAAGGTCTCACCACACCAGTGTTCATTCAGCTGCTCACCAGTTTCAGCTTCTTATCAGTTTCTGGGGCATGCCAGCCATACCGTTCTGGTGCAGGGTTCCCTGCAGCTGACGATCTTGCTCTGCATTTTAAGTCTGCATATTGAGCGTGCCAAACTTGGGGCAGGGTCCATCTCACCTGGCCCATAGCTGGGAATGTCCTCACCCCAGGCTTGGCTTTAGCTGTTCACTGATACTACAGCAGTTCCTGGTGTAGCATTTAAGACTTGCTGTGAAGAGTGGTTACTCTGATCTCCTTTGGCTCTAATGGTTCCACTATAACAGTTATCCACTGGCTTTAGTGGTTTCCCTAACAAGGCACCTTCACCACATTCTCCCTACGACTGCCTCTGGTTCACCTGGTTTGTGTTTAGGGTGAGTAGGCCTGGTGAGTGCCTCAGCAGTTGTTGCTCCCCTCCTTCTGCCTTGGTTGCCCCCGATGTTGTAGAACACTCTCACAACGTTCCATGGCGTTCCCCCTAGAGGGATTGAGTGAGAGGTTTCCTCCAAACTGGAATGTGTTCCACTTCCCTTTCATTGGGTTTACAAATTGCAGCAGCAGCAGAGCCTTTACTAAATAAAATATCCCAAGCCTGGAGGAAAGGCAACCTAGGCCTTGGATCCCCAGAGGTTTCCTCCTCATAGGGTTGTTTTCTCTCCTTCATGCCTCAGGTCATAACTGTTAGTTAGCATAGTAGTGTTCCCTAGTTTCTTTAGGTAGGTTTTGCTGTTGGATGGAAGTGGTTGGTGTCCCTGCCGTTCCCTCTCTCCTTAGAAGGTCCCCTCATTCTCAATGCAAACATTGAATTATGCTATGAAAATCTGAGCATCTCATTATATTAGCAAGCTGCCTGGTGCTTTATTCTACTACCATGTCACAGCTCCTGCTTGCTTATATGCTTTGTACTACATTTCTTTTGGGGATCCTTCCTAAGGTACCTTTAGCCACGGGAATTGTCCCATGGCACCTCTAAGGGTGGAACCCTCTTTGAGGGTCCTTGCCTTTGGTACCCCTACAGGGTGATAATTCCTCTGTAATAGAGTACGAATGGCCAAAACCAAAGTAACACAGTTGCACAAGCATAACACTATATTGGCTGTGCAGGCCATTGGATACATATCTGAGGAAATAAGGGATGTGCTGCACTGAAGGTGCCATCTTCAAACCAATGTTGACATTGCTCCAGGAACTGTGAATTAGCTTCTGCACCAGACATTAAGGTTCTGTCTTGCCCATGCCCACTACCATACAGAAGGACATTTACCTCCACGCTCGCACTGCATTTAAGGTTAATGTGATACTGGGATATTGAGACTTGTTAAGTCCCTGGGGTTGGATGATGCACCATGTACACCAACACACAGTATTGTGCCCTTGACTGTCTTATCCACCATTGTGCCTTGTGTAGCCAGTGACACATTTTCTTAGAGTGCAGTGGAACCTGTGCTGTGCTGTCGTGAGTACTCACTGCACTGACCTCTGCATGGTTTAGTAGCTCACTGCACATTCATTACAGACTAAACAGAGGCTTCCTAACCATATGTAGCTTTATACAATCATATGCCGCTTAGACTGGTACAACTGATTGAAGCCTGCAACAGAATCAATTGTAAATGTAAATGTGACAGTAACAGCTGCAGTTCCACTGTAACATTAAGTACAGACGAAACAGAGGCTTCCTAACAGTAAATAGCTTTGTACAAGAATGTGATGCCTTAACTGGTACAACTAATTAGAGCAAGATACAGAATCAGCAGTCTATTCATTATGTTTGCTTGCACACATGTGCAAGAAGCATAGTGCCATCATCCGAGTTTTCGGAGGTGTGTCACCCCCTCTTCCAATTCAGTCAGTGTGTTGGCAGGCACGGCCGCAGTTCCCCAGTGCCTGCTGGAGCTGTCTATGACAGCTCCAAAATGCAGTGGAGTACAGTTGAAAGGGGGAGCTATGCTTCAGTGAGCAGCGATCAGATATCGCCTGCTCATGCGCGCCCCCTACACAACCACACACACACACACACACACACGCACACACACATACTGCATGCTGCCTTCCCCCATGCACACACTGGACAGCCAGGGGTGTCCAATCCCTCGTTGGTTGTGCTGCGCCCCCCAAAGCCTTCCACATGCCATGCTGGGTGCCCACCCCAGCGTGACAAGTCATCATATAGCCGATGGGGGTGTCCAATCCCCGTCGGCTCCACTGTCCTCCCCAGAAGTACAGGGTGCCACGCTGGGAGCCCACCAGCGTGGCAACTATGCTATGGCCGATGGGGGTGCCCAATCCCCCGTTGGCTCCACACCCCCCAACCAGCCATCCTTGTGCCATGCTGGGAGCCCACCCCAGCATGGCAAATGTCCCGCATCATCATTTTGGTAAAAAAAACAACCTGTAAAGAAAAAATGGTCCCACGCAGTCTCCCTGCACCCCCACAACCCGCACCCACCCACTGCGCACCTTGCCTCCCCGCTTCTACTTACCTCTGACCTCGGCGTGACGTATCTTCAGTGGACCGGGAACATGTCTGCACTCTTCAAAGCCGACTGCGAACTGAGGAAATGCCAGTAAGCTGTATAATGGGATAAATAGGGTTTTTTCAACTTTGTTGCATATCTCAGGCATTTTTTGGAATTTTTGCACCAAATTTTCAACATGGGGTTTTTGGGACCCCTTCTCATGAATGATATCACTGTCATGGTGTTATTCAGGCCCGAAGGGTAATTTCACAGTCACTGCGTGAAATCACCTTGCCGACCTGATTAACGAAACGACATTGCCAGTGTTCATAAGGTGGGCTCTCAAAAAGCCTATTTTGAAAATTTGGTGGAAAAATTCCCAAAAAATGACTGTTTTACGAGCGTGCGTTGTTTAGTTCTCACACACACACTCGTAATTTCTCGAATGTTCAATATTTTCACTCTAGATTTTTAACATTGCCATTTTATTACACCTCCTTATGAGTAGTACAGCTGTCATTTTTCATCTCTTGCCCAAAATGTGTTTCCGCCCAATGGCGCAGTCGGTGTGTGAAATCAATGTATGGGACACATTAAGAATATCACAATGACACTGTTCATGAGCAGAGGTCTTAAAATGGCTATGTTGAAAATTTGGTGAAAAAATTCCTAAAAATGACTGTTTTACGAGCGTGCGTTGCGCGGTTCTACGTACGCTCGTAAGTTTGCGAATTTTCAATATTTTCACTCCAGATTTTCAACATTGCCATTCTATAACACTTCCTTATGAACAGTACAGCTGCCATTTTTCACATGTCGCCCAAAATGTGTTTTCCCACATTTAGCGCACAACGATGCAGTCTGTGTGTGAAAGCAATGTCTGGGACAGATTAAAAAAATCACAGTTACACTGTTCATGAGCAGAGGTCTTAAAATGGCTATGTATAAAATTTGGTGACAAAAGTCCATAAAATTACTTTGTTACAAGTGAGCATTGCAGTGTTTCCACGCACCCTCGTAAGTTCATGACTGTAATATTTTCAGTCCAGATTTTCATCAGTGGCATTCTTCCACACTTCCTAATGAACAGTAGAGCTGTCATTTTTCACAATATGGCCGAAATGTGTTTTCACAGTTTCAGCACAGAGATGCGTGGTCACTGTGGGAAATCATTGTCCGGGACAGATAAAGAAAATAACAATGACACTGTTCATGACTGGAGGTCCCAAAATGCCTCTGTTGACAATCTGCTGTAAAAAATCCCCAAACTACTTACATTACGGGTGTGCGTTTCACAGTTTCTATGCACGTTCGTGACTTCACCAGTTTTTTTAATATTTTTACTACAGATTTGCAACATTGCCATTTTTACACCTCCTCATGAACAGTACAGCTGTCATTTTCACATCCTGTTTGAATGTGTTTGCACCTGTGGTGCTAAATGCCGAGTCGCTGTGCATGAGCAGCTTGCTAACAAACTGATATTGCCACTGTTCATGAGGTGGGTCACAAAAAATGTTGAACATTTGGAGTAAAAGTACCAACGATCGTCCTGGGGAAGTTACGGTTTCAACCATAACGCCCAACCTCAGAGAGAATGACAGGCATCTGGGATGTGACTTGGTATTCTTGCCTGCAATGCTCATACCATTCCACACCCTGCAGCCAGTGAGAGGCATCGAGGTATGCCTTGGACTCTTGGCCCCAAAGCTCATCCCATTCTCCCTATACCGCACCCATCTCACCGTATTTCCTGATGGAATGGGGTGCGCATAAGGTCCAAAGACCCCAAGGCACACTGTGACACTTGTCAGTGTCTGCAGGGTGGGGTGTGGTGAAATGGCATGGCCGTTATGTCTGACAACCCAAAGGCACACCCCAATGCCTGTCACTCTCTGCAGGGTGGTGGTGGGGTTGGCTTCAGTTCAATACTTCACTGCCATTCCTATTAAGCAGCTTTGTAACTTCTACACTACCACTGCCAATGCCAGCAAGCAAACATTTGGCATTGACAAATGCTTGTTTATCTATTGCATTGCAGTTCTTTGAAGGTTTTGACAGTAGCGAGAGTGTACTGCCAGGCAGTGAGAATGTTTGCACTAAATTGCCATGGGATCAGGTCGTAAAGAGCTAGTTGCCAGGTTTGCAGCTCAGTGCTCTAAACTAAACCATAGCACTATACTGCCTTGAATTAATACAACATTTTTATAAATGACTATTTATTTAGTGCTTCCCATGTAAAGTAATTATATTGAGCAGCAGTCAGAAGACTGAAAAAATCAGACAGATAAAGACACGCATTTTATTTTTGAAGACTGTTTCTTGCACTGCAGCTTGCTGGCAAAACAGTCTAGAGGTTAGAGTAATGAGCTATGAATCTGCTTGGTAGATCCCAAGAAACACTAGCACAAACAGTAAAAGAAGGTGACAAGACTTTCTATAGATACATTAGTGAAAGGAGAAAGTCCAGAAGGGGTATTGCTAAGATCAAAGGGGATAAGGGGGCATGTGAGGAGGAGGAGGATCATGTAAAAGCACTTATCCTAAATAAGATACTGCGGCTCGGTATTTACTGAAGAGAAGGTAGGGCAGGGCCCACAGCTCTGCACCATGGACACGGGGGATGTATGCACAAGTCCCTTCACAAAAGAAAGGGTCCTACAAGAGCTTGATAAGCTCAGGGTGGACAAGGCAGTGGGATCTGATGGCATACATCCCACGGTACTAAAGGAGCTAAGAGTGGAACTAGCAGAGCCATAATCAGAACTGTTTAGTGAGTCTCTGAGCACAGGAGAGGTCCCAGAAGACAGGAGAAGGGCTCATGTGATCCCGCTCCACAAGCGTGGTAGCAGGGAGGAGGCAGGGGACTACAGACCAGTCAGTCTTACCTCAGTAGTGGGCAAGATTATGGAGGCACTCCTTAAGGAAAGGATAGTGCAACACCTGGAATCCATAGAAGCACAGGATCCAAGACAGCATGGGTTTACAAAAGGAAGGTCCTGTAAATTAATCTCATAGATTTCTTTGACTGGGTATTCAGAGTGGTGGACCGGGGGGAACAGTTGATGTTGCCTACCTTGACTTCAGTAAAGCCTTTAATAATGTTCCATACAGAATCTGATTAATAAACTGGGTAGGCTCAGAGTGGGTCAGAAGTTGGTCAACTGGGTGGGCAAACTTGGACTCTAAGAAGCATGTATTTGCCCTCTTCCTTGATCTAAGTAAGGCCTTCAATAATGTGGATCATACCATCTTGCTTACTGCACTGAGTAACATCAGACTTGATAGTTCTGCCATTAAATGGTTCACCAGCTACCTAACCAATAGGCTACAACAAGTCAAAGCCATAGGAGATCTGTCCCCACAAAAATCCTTGTTACGAGGAGTCCCACAAGGCTCCATCCTGGGCCCCATCCTCTTTGCAACATACATCAATAATCTGGACTCGCAGCTGGGCACAGCAAATGTGCACTTATTCGCAGATACTGTACTCTATACCACAAATTCATCCTTGGATCTGGCCCATGAGTACTTACATTAAGACTTTGTCACCCTCCAATACAACCTTCTCACTCATTAGCTCCTCCTCAATGCCAAAAAGACTAAAGCAATGATTCTTTTACCAAAGTCTACTTCCGGATGTCCACATATCCCACAGATCCGAACACTCTTAGATGAACCCCTTGAAGTAGTTGATACCTTAAATACCTAGGGTTCTGGATGGATAACAAGCTCAACTTTCTGTGCCACTGAAATGAAACCTCGAAGAAACTAACACAGCGATTAGGTTTATTCTATCGCATTAAACACCTACTCACGTTAGAAGCTGGAATGAGACTAGTACAAACTACATTCCTATCTATACTGGACTACGATGACTTCCTTTACAGTCATTGCTGATCAACAATGCTAAACAAACTGGACACCCTTTACCACCGAGCTTTAAGATTTATCTTAAATCTACCCCATAGTACACATCACTGTCATCTATACCAGGTTTCGGGATGGACCTCACTCTCAACTGGAAGAAAAAGGAATGCTCTCCTCTGGTTTTTTACAGCGTTATCTGATAACCTCCCTGCATACATCTTGAACATCTTCAAATGCGCTGAAGGTTTCTATGGCCTGAGATGCTTCTCCTTAATCTGTTTCCAGATTCCTAGAGTGAAAACTACCCTTGGCTCAGCAGCAATCAACTTCTCACTATCATCACTTTGGAACACTATGCAAGACTCATTAAAATTATCCTCACTTCCAAGCATTTTCACATTCAAAGCTCTATTAACGGATTATCTGAAGGAATCATGCAACTGTTTCAGACGCCGATGACCCCTAAGCCCCAGTGCCACGCTCAAATCCTACGCCTAAGTATCTCATCCACCCCACATTCCTAACAACAGAAACCTAGGACCTACAAGCCTAGTACCCTTAATCCAAGATGGCCCTGCCTATTCTCTACCTTTTACCTATTCTGGCCTCCCTTTTGGCTGCCTACTCTTTCACCCCAATTTCTACCCTATTCCTTAATACCTCCTTATTTTTTATCATTTATGTTTGAGCTCTTATTTAGCGGAGACTATATGGGATTGTTGTCTCTTCTCATTTCAGTAAAGCTTATCATTATGTACCTTTGCATGTTAATTATGTTGACCGGTATGTATAGGCCCATATTGACAGGCACCTTCACAATGTTTTTCCTTTTTTTTTTTTGCATCGTTGTCCACTGTAATTGTAATCTTATGAAGTATACTGTATTGTATTAATGCCCAGGACCACCTTGAAAATGAGCTTGCTCAATGGTGTTTATGCCTGGTTAAATAAAGTGATTGATTGACTGATTGATAATGGGCAGAAAACAGAGAGAGGTGGTAAACGGTATACAGTCAGAAGAGATGCAAGTCACAAGTGGGGTACCTCTGGGATCAGTCCTGGGGCTAGTCCTCTTCAATATCTTCATAAGTGACATTGCAGATGGACTGGAGGGTAAGGTTTGTCTGTTTGCAGATGACACTAAGATCTGCAGCAGAGTAGATGATCCAAATAGGGCGGGCAGAATGAGAAGAGATCTAGATAAACTAGCAAAACGGTTGGAAGATCATGCTGGGTTCAATGCAAACAAGTGCAAGATCATGAACATAGGGAAGAGAAAGCCTGAAGCCACCTATAGGCTGGGAGGGGAGCTCATGACAGTCACAAGGGAAGAAAGATACTTGGGTATCATCATCACTGATGACCTGAAATCATGCAAGCAGACCACTAAATCAGTAGATAAAGCTAGGGGGATGTTGGGGTGTATTAGTAGGGGTATCACAAGTTGAAAGAGGGAGGTAATAATCCCTCTTTATGAGACACTGGTTTGGTCCCATCTGCAGTATTGCGTGTAGTCCTGGAAGCCACACCTTCACAAGGACATTAACCAAACTGAGGCAGTCCAGAGAAGGGCAACCAAAATGGTGCAGGGACTGCATCAGAAAACATATGAAGACGGATTAACTGAGCTCAATATGTATACCCAAGAGCAAAGGAGGGAGAGAGATATGATCGAAACATTCAAACACCTTAAGGGCATTAACAAGGTGAAAGAGTCTAACATGTTTCGATATAAGAAAAATCGCAGGACAAGAGGACACAGCATGAGATTAGTGGGAGGCTGATTAAAGGGTAATGTAAAGAAGTTATTTTTCACAGAAAGGGTGGTGGATGCATGGAACAGTCTACCTTAGGAAGTGGTGGATATGAATATAGTGCAGGGCTTCAAACAGGCATGGGATACGCATAAGGGAGCAATACAGATGAGTATGAATAGATAGGCCATTGACAGAGCAAAGGCCAATGGCACATTCATAAGGTAGAAAAAGAAATAGGCAGACTGGGTGGGCCTTGCGGTCCTTATCTGCTGTCAACTTTTATGTTTCTATGTTTCTGTCCAGAAGACCTGGGTTTGATTCTCTCAACCTCCACTTCCATACAAGTATTCTCTTCCAGGCTGCCCCTGACAACAGGCAGGTGGTCCGTACTAGTCAGAGAAAGGGAGGCAATATAGCGCAGTGTTCTAAGGCTCTGAGCTGCAAATCTGGTGATATACCAGCAGACCAGACCTGGGTTTGAATCCCACAGCTTCCACTTGCATACTGTGTGACCATGAGCAAGTCACTTAACCTCCTTGTGCTCCCGGGTTGCTCCTGTAAAAAAGCTTTCAGCTTAGTGTGCTATACCTGCTAAAACAACTAAATAAAAACAAACAGCATTTATGTATTGATGCTCTTAGCTCCGCCTCCAAGAGCTCAAATAAAAATATAAATTTTTCACCATAGGGCCATATTGCCATTAACTGCACTCCTGGGTGTCGTTCACCACAACAAACATAATTTACTGAAATTGGGCTGACTGCCCTCTGCTCCCTTGTATGAGCCTATTTAAATTAATCTAAATAAATCCACCTTAGGCAGTCCTTACTGTGGGGTCTTTCCTGAGCCCTAACGGCCACAGCTGTACCTTGCTATGTTGTTCAGCACTACAGCAACTACTTTTTTGTTTTTCTTTTTGAATACCTGACTAAAGACTCAGCTGCTCGGAGGTCTGCTGGCAGCGGGAGGTATTGTAGACAGGTCCTCCCAGGCTACAGGCAATGGAAGGTCGTCACTTGTGTCCTTGCTGGGCTACAAATTAACACACATCTCTGCTCAGAAAGAAATCACTCTTACCTCATCGTCATGAGGAACTGGAGAAACTTTTATTACTAAAAAAAATGGGACCAGACAGAGCCCACACAGTGACTTCATCACCAGGGCAACCCACACAGACGAAGGAGACCGGCTTCATACAGACTAAGGAGACGATCAAGACTCAGCAGACCGGCTTCAACCAGCTGCAGGTAAGCCCTACCCCGCTGCACTCTGTCCCATCTGATGCTCTCCCAAACTGAACTGCCTGCAAACATTTTTATTTTTAATTTTTTACCTGCAAATGCTCAGGGTTCAAGTTCACTAACCCAAAACCCAAGCCCAACAACCACTCCTTTTAAAAGACACACCACATGCAGGGTGGTGGCAGCAGTCCCAGCACATGGTATATATCCCAGAAGGCTCAGAGAGCACAGCAGCACAGGGCACTGTGCTGCACAGAAATAAATAATTTAGCATCCTACTAGGGTCTGGCTTCTCCCGACAATTTGTGACTGTTGTCTGATCAGTCAACATGGAACAGGCAGAACTGTCGATGACCAGATATCATTCTGCAGTGCAGCCTGCTCAGGCTCCTCTTGACTATACTAGGGTAGGCAGCCCACACGGCACTTGCCATCTCCTCTGGTCGGCCTCCAGTCCCAACCCTCAGGTGCCCCAGCACATTAGCAGCCTGCAGCTGGGTGTAGCCACCATGAGTCGACCAATAACACTGAGCTTTACTGAAGAAGAACCGAGCGGGAAAGGGAATCTGCTGGGTGGGACAACACGACACAGCCCTCAGGCATCAACCCAGGTCAGGAAGTCAGGAAAGTGCAATGGCAGCAGCTAAGAACAGAAGCAAACGAGGTGGAGGGGTGTGGCGTAAGTATGGGTATTGTGGACACAGAGATGCAGCAGCAGCAAAAAGGTTGAGATGGCATTTACTGAGTCTGCTATTAAAAGATTTTTTTCATCAGCTAAGAAAATGAGGAAAAGCCCCAGAAAATAAAGTTCCTGTCCTCATCAGCTGTCTGTCAGCCTGTCACTGTAGTTATTCAGTTGAACAGTGAATTTGTAATGTGCTATTTCTGACATTGCAATTGCATTAGCAGATGTGTTGTAGTAACTTATGTGCCAACATAGTAAGGAAGAGCCAGACAGCAGCAGAGCACACTCACGCCCGGGCAGCAGCAAATGGGCGAGATGTGGAGATGTGGATGGGTCCAGGTCTTACCAGAACAGAAACTGGGTGCCTGTTTATTTTGGGCAGAATGACTCCTGCCTAAAAAATAAAGGGCACCCAGTTTCTGCTCTGCTAATACCTGAATAAGAAAAGTCTCCCAAAACTGAAAATACTGAAATAATACTCTTCAGTAAAAAGTCCTAAAACTCACCATAATGCATCTACCCCCCCCCCACCCCGGGCTTTATATGTTGGATGTCCAGGTTTTGTTTTTTTTTTTTTTGTACTTAAGAGGTGGCAACCATGTTTAACAGTATGCTCGAAGAAGTGACAGCCAGGGAAAAACTTTTTTTTTAAAATGTTCACGTGCACTACCCACTGCCCTGCAATTTTGTTTTGGGGGGCACACTAGAGAGGGGTGCAATACAACACTGTTGTGCTACCCATGCTACAGAGGGGCTCTGTGGGGGTGGACTTATCTTAATTTATTCTATTTTCTGTTGGCTCTCGTACTTTGGGGCACTACAGAAAGTCTAAATGTACATGGTATAAGCAGCATGTTTTCCATGAGGGACAGAGCTTGAGGGATGCACCTCACAATCACCCAGTCAGTCGAGGGGTACGGTATGCACAGACTGTGGAGTATGGAGCCCCGCTATAAGTCAGGCACCCCCCCCATGAAGCTGATCTCCACACCCCAATGCTCAGGCATGTTATATGACAAGAGAGGCTGTGGGTCTGTGCCCCATTGAAATGGGAGTATTTTTTTATTACTGTTTTATACATTATGATGGTGAGTTGGACACTTATGAAAGCCACCACTCTACCAACAAGGGCCTTATAGTCGAGTGGTGGCCTTCCGTAATCTCCAACTCACTGTCATAATGTAGAAAATAAGAATAAAAACAACCCCATTCCTTTCAAAGGGGCATGTGCCCCTGCACTCTCTCGTATGCATGTTGTGATGTGCCAGTGCATTGTGGCATGGAGAACAGTATACAATATAGTGGCCCATTTGCTTCTAGGTACTCTGTCAGTTTCTCCATCAGCACTCTGTTCCCCCACCACTGATGTGAAATTGACTGGTCTTTAACTTCCCGCCATCTGCCTGCTGCCATTACTGTGCAGAGGGACACCAGTCCTCCTGCTGTCCTCTGGAACCACCCCTGTCTCCAGTAAGGTTCTGAAGAGTGTGTGTGTGTAGCCTTAAGCAGTAATCAAAGCCCTGCTGAACCCATCCCCTCAGATTCTGGTATTACAGATCTTAATCTCCCATCCCAAACCACAGTACTACAGCTCAGAGCTACCCCAAACCCAGCATCATGACTTTGAACCTTATCCCCATATCACATCCAGTGTCAAAATTAAGAGGGACAGTCCTCTTTTTATACCAGCCAGAAGTGCGGTGCTCTACTGCACTGTAGAGAAGTGGTAACACAATCACAGCACCAAGCAGTGACCCTACATGACCCCCAATCTCAGTATCACAGCCTCCCTCCCAGTGACAAAGCCATGATGTTTGAAATTAAGAATCTAGCTCCCACCCCATCGTGCTACAGTTAATTTCAATCCCCCCAGCTCATGTTCATTAAAATTTACTGAAAGAACACTGTGATATACAGTTGGGGAGTGTGAGCAATGAACAGTATTTCACAAATTTCATGAATAATGCATTATTCATTATACTGATACAAATAAATTGTGGCACTATTAGTGCCTATTCGGGAAACACTATAAAAAAAAGAAAACTAAACAGTCCCTTCCCCTCAGCACCTAAAAGTTCACATGCTTTAAAGCAAAAATTCCATTGATGGGCAACCAGCACAACCAACCCTCTTCAACTGCCTGTGCCCATCTTTAGTACAACTGCAGAGGAAGACGAATGGGACCTGGTGATCACTATAAAACAGTGGACTGAAGCAAGATGACCAGTGTGCTGCAGCCATTGGCAAGAATGCTGGAGTGCTGACAAGTTGTTCAATCTGGTGCTCCAGCACATAGTGTAGACACCTCTTAAAACTCAGAGGTGGGAAACTCTAGGGTAATGTTAGGATGCCCTTTTTCTCCCGGAGGGTGGTGATACCCTGAAACAGCCCACCTGAAGACCCATACAGAGAAAGAGACCATGCAGATTTTCAAGGTAACCTGAATAACATTTCTCTTTAACAGGCTATTCCTAGGGTACCCTGTGTAATACGCAGGCAAGGGATCTATAAATTAATAAATTTTTCTAGCATTGTTTTCGTCCTTGCTTATGAAGCAGTGGTATGGACTTGATGGACCAACTGCCTCTCCAACCCTAAATTATTACATCATCTTTGACAATGCCAGTTCAGTTGAGGATCACCTTCAAGGTCAGTTTGCTGATCTACAAGGCTCTACACGGACAGGGACCGCAGTATTTGCAAGATCTCCTCTGCCCCTACCACCACCACCTTCTCCACTCCTCTGATGAGGGATTGCTAGAGGTTCCCAGGGTTCATTTAAAAAACCTCTGGGACCGTGTCATTTGCATTTGCTTTTGTGGCCATGGCCAAGTGAAATTCTCTCGTCAGGTTCTAGAGTGCCTGACCACTGATACCTTTAAAGCTGCAGTTAAAACACATCTGTTTAACTTCACATTTTCTGAAACTTGAAGTCCTGCTGTGTTAAGTCTTTGTTTTCTCTGTTTATTTTATTCTTTTATATGGTATATACAAGTGCTTCGATACATGTTTAAATTGTGCTTTTTTTACAAATAAATTTGAACTGAATATCACTCTGGAGGGCAGACGGACATGCATCAGGGGCTATTCAGTGACCTGAGGGAGCCAGATGACCAGAACATGGTGACACATATCAGTTTCGGCACACCTGGCTTTGGGATACCATCATAAGGCAGCTATGACCCCTCAAAGCTCCAGACGAGATTGGGTGGTGAAGTATTGTGCACATGTGCCTAATGGTGGGGCTATATGCTGTACAGTGCTCCACCTGTTTAAGGGGGTGGCTCTGTGAATTAAGGAAGCCCTTTACTATTGCACACACCTTTGTGAACTGGGCCCCAAGACTCACTCTAAAAACAGCATTAATTTCAAAACTGAAATAAAATGTTCTTCATTTTAGTCCTAAAATCAAAAAATGGACCCCATCTTTCAGTTGGATACTTTCAAATCTTGACAGCTGAGCACAGATCTTCAGGGAGCCAGCGGGGGTGGGGGGCAGGGGGAGGACTGACCATCTCAGAGGATGCTCTTCTTCTCCAGAGAGGGCAATCATCCTCACTGTGAAACTGATGATTGTGCAGTAATGCAAGTGTGGATGCTGAATGGGAGGATGAAGATGTGGCATGGACTGGCACTCTATGCACAAAATGCATGTGCACATGGATTGATCCTACTCCTGTGCCCACCTTTCCAAGATGGCAGCATAACCTTGAGGACAGAGCATAGAGCTACAACCTGTAACAGAGCTCGACACATTCAGCTATCCTGGGCTTGGTTCCCCAACTTCCATATGCACACTATGCATATCGATACATTGAGCAAATGAATCTGCCCACTATGGTGACCCTCTAAATGGGCCATGTGCTCAGAGGGCCTTGGTTACCAAAGAAAAACATGTGAATAGAAAAAATAGCACAAACCCTTCCCCCCCACACACACTGAAATCAGTGACATTAGCCTTCCTTTTCCCTATTTTACAAGCACTGCCCTCAAACTACTAACTCCCCAAGAAACATTTTCCGATTCCCTATTTTGCAACCTCTCCCCTCCCTACATTCTTCATGTTCCCTGCAGTATTGTCCCCTTTTCCCCATGGGAGCCACTGCTCCCTCATAGCCAGTATCAGCACCTTGCTCATCCACAAGTAGTGTCCATGCTCACAAGGACCAAATCAACTCCACACAGTTAGTGTTAGCAGTTTTGCTCTCCCCACAGCCAGTGTCCATTGTCCATCCCAATACTGTCAGGATTAACCTCAAATTCAACCACAGTCAGATAACTGCTCCTCAGTATCTAGTACCAGCACCCTGCTTCCCTCCAAGCAGCCAATATGAGCCGCCCCCCAGCAAGTATCCGCCCACAGTTTCCCCACAACTAGGACCAGCACTGCTCTTCCTCTTCCATTAAATGTTTACGCTTCCCCAGTCAGTATCACTCAGCCCCCCCACCAACAGCTAGGATAAGCCCCCAGGCTCCCACACTGCGTTACATCGCCCCTCCACTACACAGCCAGCCCCTGCTCTTCCTCTTCCATTAAATGTTTACACTTCCTCCAGTCAGTATCACTCAGCACCCCACCAACAGCTAGGATAAGCCCTCAGGCTCCCACACTGCAGTTACATGCCCCACTCCCTACACAGCCAGCCCCTGCTCTTCCTCTTCCATTAAATGTTTACGCTTCCTCCAGTCAGTATCACTCAGCCCCCCCCACCAACAGCTAGGATAAGCCCCCAGGCTCCCACACTGCGGTTACATGCCCCTACTCCCTACACAGCCAGCCCTGCACTTCCTCTTCCATTAAATGTTTACGCTTCCCCAGTCAGTATCACTCAGCCCCCACCAACAGCTAGGATAAGCCCCCAGGCTCCCACACTGCAGTTACATGCCCCCACTCCCTAAACAGCCAGCCCCAGCTCTTCCTCTTCCATTAAATATTTACACTTCCTCCAGTCAGTATCACTCAGCCCCACCCACCAACAGCTAGGATAAGCCCCAGGCTCCCACACTGCAGTTACATGCCCCCACTCCCTACACAGCCAGCCCCTGCTCTTCCTCTTCCATTAAATGTTTACGCTTCCAGTCAGTATCACTCAGCCACCCCCACCAACAGCTAGGATAAGCCCCCAGGCTCCCACACTGCAGTTACATGCCCCCACTCCCTACACAGCCAGCCCCAGCACTTCCTCTTCCATTAAATGATTACATTTCCCCCAGTCAGTATCACTCCAGCCCCCCCACCAACAGCTAGGATAAGCCCTCAGGCTCCCACACTGCGGTTACATGCCCCCACTCCCTACACAGCCAGCCCCTGCACTTCCTCTTCCATTAAATGATTACGTTTCCCCCAGTCAGTATCACTCAGCTCCCCCACCAACAGCTAGGATAAGTCCCAGCTCACACTGCGGTTACATGCCCCACTCCTACACAGCCAGCCCCCGCTCTTCCTCTTCCATTAAATATTTACGCTTCCCCCAGTCAGTATTATCTCAGCCCCCACCACCACCAACAGCTAGGATAAGCCCCCAGGCTCTCACACTGCAGTTACATGCCCCACTCCCTATACAGCCAGCCCGTGCACTTCCTCTTCCATTAAATGATTACGCTTCCCAGGTCAGTATCGCTCAGCCCCCCCACCAACAGCTAGGATAAGCCCCCAGGCTCCCACACTGCAGTTACATGGCCCCACTCCCTACACAGCCAGCCCCTGATCCTCCTCTTCCATTACATGTTTACGCTTCTCCAGACAGTATCACTCAGCACCCCCCACCAACAGCTAGGAAAGGCTCCCAGTCTCCCACACTGCGGTTACATGCCTCCACTCCAAACACAGCCAGCCCCTGCTCTTCCTCTTCCATTAAATGTTTACACTTCCCCAGTCAGTATCACTCAGCCCCCCCACCAACAGCTAGGATAAGCCCCCAGGCTCCCACACTGCAGTTACATGCCCCCACTCCCTACACAGCCAGCCCCTGCACTTCCTCTTCCATTAAATGTTTACGCTTCCCAGTCAGTATCACTCAGCCCCACCACCAGCACAGTAGGATAAGCCTCAGGCTCCCACATGCAGTTACATGCCCCCACTCCCTACACAGCCAGCCCCCACTGTTCCTCTTCCATTAAATATTTACGCTTCCCAGTCAGTATCACTCAGCCCCCACCAACAGCTAGGATAAGCCCTCAGGCTCCCACACTGCAGTTACATGCCCCCACTCCCTACACAGCCAGCCCCTGCTCTTCCTCTTCCATTAAATGTTTACGCTTCTCCAGTCAGTATCACTCAGCCCCCCACCAACAGCTAGGATAAGCCCCCAGGCTCCCACACTGCAGTTACATGCCCCCACTTCTACAGCCAGCCCCTGCTCTTCCTCTTCCATTAAATGTTTACACTTCCCCCAGTCAGTATCACTCAGCCCCACCAACAACAGCTAGGATAAGCCCTCAGGCTCCCACACTGCGGTTACATGCCCCACTCCCTACACAGCCAGCCCCTGTACTTCCTCTTCCATTTAATGTTTACACTTCCCCCAGTCAGTATCACTCAGCCCCCCACCAACAGCTAGGATAAGCCCCCAGGCTCCCACACTGCAGTTACATGCCCCCACTCCCAACACAGCCAGCCCCCGCTCTTCCTCTTCCATTAAATGTTTACGCTTCCCCAGTCAGTATCACTCAGGCCCCACCACCAACAGCTAGGATAAGCCCCAGGCTCCCACACTGCGTTACATGCCCCCACTCCCTACACAGCCAGCCCCTGCTCTTCCTCTTCCATTAAATATTTACGCTTCCTCCAGTCAGTATCACTCAGCCCCCACCACCAACAGCTAGGATAAGCCCCCAGGCTCCCACACTGCAGTTACATGCCCCCACTCCCTACACAGCCAGCCCCTGCTCTTCCTCTTCCATTAAATGTTTACGCTTCCCCCAGTCAGTATCACTCAGCCCCCCACCAACAGCTAGGATAAGCCCCCAGGCTCCCACACTGTGGTTACATGCCCCACTCCCTACACAGCCAGCCCTGCACTTCCTCTTCCATTAAATGATTACGCTTCCCCAGTCAGTATCACTCAGCCCCCACCAACAGCTAGGATAAGCCCCAGGCTCCCACACAGCAGTTACATGCCCCCACTCTCACACAGCCAGCCCCTGCTCTTCCTTTTCCATTAAATGCTTACGCTTCCCAGTCAGTATCACTCAGCCCCTCCACCAACAGCTAGGATAAGCCCCAGGCTCCCACATCAGTTACATGCCCCACTCTCTACACAGCCAGCCCCGCTCTTCCTCTTCCATTAAATATTTACGCTTCCCAGTCAGTATCACTCAGCCCCCACCAACAGGCTAGGATAAGCCCCCAGGCTCCCACACAGCGGTTACATGCCCCCACTCCCTACACAGCCAGCCCCCACTGTTCCTCTTCCATTAAATGTTTACGCTTCCCCCAGTCAATATCACTCAGCCCCCCACCAACAGCTAGGATAAGCCCCCAGGCCCCCACACAGCAGTTACATGCCCCACTCACTACACAGCCAGCCCTGCTCTTCCTCTTCCATTAAATGTTTACTCTTCCTCCAGTCAGTATCACTCAGCCCCCCCCCACCAACAGCTAAGATAAGCCCCCAGGCTCCCACACTGCAGTTACATGCCCCCACCTCCAACACAGCCAGCCCCTGCTCTTCCTCTTCCATTAAATGCTTACGCTTCCTCCAGTCAGTATCACTCAGCCCTCCCCACCAACAGCTAGGATAAGCCCCAGGCTCCCACACTGCAGTTACATGCCCCCACTCCCTACACAGCCAGCCCCTGCTCTCCTCTTCCATTAAATATTACGCTTCTCCAGTCAATATCACTCAGCCCTTCCCACCAACAGCTTGGATAAGCCCCAGGCTCCCACACTGCAGTTACATGCCCCACTTCTTACAGAGCCAGCCCTGCTCTTCCTCTTCCATTAAATGCTTATGCTTCCCCAGTCAGTATCACTCAGCCCCACCACCAACAGCTAGGATAAGCCCCCAGGCTCCCACACTGCGGTTACATGCCCCCACTCCCTACACAGCCAGCCCCAGCTCTTCCTCTTCCATTAAATGTTTACGCTTCCTCCAGTCAGTATCACTCAGCCCCACCACCAGCAGCTAGGATAAGCTCTCAGGCTCCCACACAGCAGTTACATGCCCCCACTCCCTACACAGCCAGCCCCACTGTTCCTCTTCCATTAAATATTTACGCTTCCCCAGTCAGTATCACTCAGCCCCCCCACAAACAGCTAGGATAAGCTCCTCAGGCTCCCACACTGCGGTTACATGCCCCACTCCCTACACAGCCAGCCCCTGCTCTTCCTCTTCCATTAAATGTTTACGCTTCCCCAGTCAGTATCACTCAGCCCCCCACCAACAGCTAGGATAAGCCCCCAGGCTCCCACACTGCGGTTACATGCCCCCACTCCATACACAGCCAGCCCCTGCACTTCCTCTTCCATTAAAGGTTTACGCTTTTCCAGTCAGTATCACTCAGCCCCCCACCAACAGCTAGGATAAGACCCCAGGCTCCCACACAGTGGTTACATGCCCCCACTCCCTACACAGCCAGCCTCTTCCCTTCCTCTTCCATTAAATGTTTATGCTTCCTCCAGTCAGTATCACTCGGCCCCCCCACTAACAGCTAGGATAAGCCCTGAGGCTCCCACACTGCAGTTACATGCCCCCGCTCCCAACACAGCCAGCCCCTGCACTTCCTCTTCAATTAAATGTTTACACTTCCCCCAGTCAGTATCACTCAGCTCCCCACCAACCAACAGCTAGGAAAAGCCCCCATGCTCCCACACTGCGGTTACATGCCCCCACTCCCTACACAGCCAGCCCCAACTCTTCCTCTTCCATTAAATGTTTACGCTTCCTCCAGTCAGTATCACTCAGCCCCCACCACCAGCAGCTAGGATAAGCTCTCAGGCTCCCACACAGCAGTTACATGCCCCCACTCCCTACACAGCCAGCCTCGTTCTTCCTGTTCTATTAAATGTTTACTTCCTCCAGTCAGTATCTCCAGCCCCCCACCACCAACAGCTAGAATAAGCCCTCAGGCTCCCCACACTGCAGTTACATGCCCCACTCCCATACAGCCAGCCCCAGCTTTCCTCTTCCATTAAATGTTTACCTTTCCAGTCAGTATCACTCAGCCCCCCACCACCAACAGCCAGGATAAGCCCCTCAGGCCCCACACTGCGGTTACATGCCCCTCACCTCACACAGACAGCCCTGCTCTTCCTTTTCCATTAAATGATTACTTTTCCCCAGTCAGTATCACCTGCGCTCCCCACAAACAGCTAGGATAAGCCCCAGGCTCCCACACTGTGGTTACATGCCCCACTCCTCACACAGCCAGCCCCTGCTCTTCCTCTTCCATTAAATGCTTACGCCTCCAGTCAGTATCACTCAGCCCCCCACCAACAGCCAGGATAAGCCCCAGGCTCCCACACTGCAGTTACATGCCCCACTCCCTACAACAGCCAGCCCCACTGTTCCTCTTCCATTAAATATTTACGCTTCCCCAGGTCAGTATTAGCTCAGCCCCCCACCAACAGCTAGGATAAGCCTCCAGGCTCCCACACTGCAGATACATGGCCCCACTCCCTACACAGCCAGCCCCTGCTCCTCCTCTTCCATTACATGTTTACGCTTCTCCAGACAGTATCACTCAGCACCCCCACCAACAGCTAGGATAAGTTCCCAGGTCTCCCACACTGCGGTTACATGCCCCACTCCAAACACAGCCAGCCCCTGCACTTCCTCTTCCATTAAATGTTTACACTTCCCAGTCAGTATCACTCAGCCCCCACCAACAGCTAGGATAAGCCCCCAGGCTCCCACACTGCGGTTACATGCCCCCACTCCAAACACAGCCAGCCCCTGCACTTCCTCTTCCATTAAATGTTTACGCTTCCTCCAGTCAGTATCACTCAGCCCCCACCACCAGCTGCTAGGATAAGCTCTCAGGCTCCCACACAGCAGTTACATGCCCCCACTCCCTACACAGCCAGCCCCCACTGTTCCTCTTCCATTAAATATTTACGCTTCCCCCAGTCAGTATCACCAGCTCCTGCCAAACAGCTAGATAAGCTCTCAGGCTCCCAGACTGCGTTACATGCCCCACTCCCACACAGCCAGCCCCAGCTCTTTCCTCTTCATTAAATGTTTATACATTCCCCCAGTCAGTATCACTCAGCCCCCCCCACCAACAGCTAGGATACGCCCCCAGACTCCCACACTGCGGTTACATGCCCCCACTCCCTACTCAGCCAGACCCTGCACTTCCTCTTCCATTAAATGTTTACACTTCCCCAAGTCAGTATCACTCAGCCCCACGCCTCACGAACAGCTAGGATAAGCCCTCAGGCTCCCGCACTGTAGTTACATGCCCCCACTCCCTACACAGCAAGACCCTGTACTTCCTCTTCCATTTAATGTTTACACTTCCCCAAGTCAGTATCACTCAGCCACCCCCCACCAACAGCTAGGATAAGCCCCCAGGCTCCCACACTGCGGTTACATGCCCCGACTCCCTAAACAGCCAGCCCACACTGTTCCTCTTCCATTAAATGTTTATGCTTCCCCCAGTCAGTATCACCAGCCCCCAATCAACAGCCAGATAAGCCCCAGGCTCCCACACTGCAGTAACATGCCCCACTCCATACACAGCCAGCTCCACTGCTTCTTCCTCTTCCATTAAATGATTACATTTCCCCAGTCAGTATCACTCAGCCCCCCACCAACAGCTATTATAAGCCCCCAGGCTCCCACACTGCAGTTACATGCCCCCACGCCCAGCACAGCCAGCCCCAGCTCTTCCTCTTCCATTAAATGTTCTACATTTCCCAGTCAGTATCACTCACGCCCCCCACCAACAGCTATTATAAGCCCCAGGCCCCACACTGCGTTACATGCCCCCACCCTAAACAGCCAGTTGATCAGAATGGACAGGGAAGGGTGAGCACAGAGCTGCTGGCCAGTGTGTTGAGTTCACGCAGTGTTGTTGAGTGATGGATGGATCAAAGGGAAACTATAGGACCACCTCACCATCAAGAGGTAAAATATATACCAAAAGTCACGTTTGCCACTGTTTTCCAGGACCCCATCACATACTTAAATACTGTACTTGCATCTGCGCATTATCAGGAAATGCATGCTATGACCCACCTAGTGTCAGTTTTACTGTTTCAGTTATTTACTACAGCTGTAGTTTTGTGTTACATGGGAGAAGTAAGTCCTATAATACAGCTTGCAAGGAAGACTAGGGCTGCAAGTTCTGTTGTGACAATCATCTGTAGCTCTTCATTAAAACCAGCTTTTTGAACAGGCAGTGAATTAGAGGTTTTGGTGCAATAATAATTAGGATATGCTTATCCAAATTCTAAATTTTTGTGATGACCGGAATTTTAGTTGACTCTCTTAAAGTTTAAACTCCCTGGTTTAAAACACTGTAGGATGAAGAATAAAAATGAATGTCCTGAAGAATTACTGTGTGTATTTATGTTTTAGGGTGACACATTTTCAACACACATTTTCTAAGGGTTATCTACATGCTGGAATTTTGCTCTTGTGTCTGAACATTATGTGTATAGTAACTTTTTTAAAGTTGATCTGATAGCTCAGTGGTACCACTACTTCTCTTAATACTAATGATCTCAATTTGGGAATGACCTTGGACAATCTGAGTCTGGTCTGGGGAGGAAAGACTGAATGTCCCAAGAACTGTGCTTTCTTGGTACTGGTGGTAGGTGCTGCTGCTGCATGACTGGCTGCTGAAGTGTAAGAATGGGTAGAGGGAGCCACCAGCCACCCAGCACATGTCTGATTGCACTCTTGCACCCTTGTAGAGAAAAAGCAAGAGAATAAGAAAATCTAGTCTTGCCTTAATGCCATCCTCCCTCCTGCAAGTTCAAGCACATCGGGCACAGCAGGCCACCCACCACTATGTGGTCCTAGGTAAGTGGTGGGCAGTCAGTAAGACTATGAGGAGGTGGCATCAGGTAGAATTGGAAAAGAAAGTTGATTTAAAAAACAATGGTAATTGTTTTTTACATTAGTCTTTAAATGGCTTGTCTCATGGTCAAGAGATCTTCTTTAAGGTCAACATTTTACTATTAGTTATTCTTTTCACACACTGCTGTAGTTTTCAGTGAGCATGTGCCAAGTCCTTCAAAAACACTCATAGTCTGAGACTTTGAGGTCTCTCTCTCCTATTTCAAGTCTGTGTTCCAGATCGTTCATGATGGGGAGTAAGGTGAATGAAGGTGTATATTGGCAACTGTGGTTTGGCTTTGATTTGAGCCCTGTCTTTGATTGGGCTTCTCATTTTGAATGCTTGATGCTGGGGTTTAGTGGGCTACAGATTGAGAAATTAACATATGCTCACCACCTTTCCACCCAATAAATCCTAACCTCTTACGCCTTCCCATATCTGTCAGATGTTTCACAGAAATTAAGTCAGTACGTGGCACAGTCCTGGGAGCTGGAAATGTTTCAGTCCAAAAGCAATGTCTGGGAGGGAGGAGGGTGAGAAATGACAGTGTAATGAAAGGTGGCTATGAGATCTGCCCTGGCCTTTGGGAAGGGCCTGCAGTGTTTTTATTTTTGGCTTGCTTTAATAATTACCTCAGTTTTGAACTACAGAACTGGGATTTCTTCCATGCATTCACACTGCTGTAGATTAAAATCAATGCTCACACCAGAACTGGAGACTTTCCTGCCTTCTTGTTCTAACCACTGGAGTCAGTCCCACAAAACTGGCTATGACATTAGTGATCCCATGTCCTAATTTTAAAAAATGACACCCAGTATTTTCCCAGGTTAGGCCCTGGGGCAGGGGCCTGACAGGGGTAATTAGGAAAGCTCAGAAGGGAGTGCTAGCCAGTGGGGGAGGCACCATTGCATCTACAAAACTAGGAGATCAGGTACAGTGGGGAATAAAACAAAGTCAAACAACCAAACACAGAAGTAAGTACTTTTAGTGAACGTGGCTCTGTTGTTCTATCCACTGCATGGTATGTCCCTTTCCTTTTAAATCTTGCTGAATGGTCTGAAATGTGGCTTCTCCCACCACTCACCCAGGTGGTTTACCCTCAACTTAGTGCCATGATGCCAGATCTTCCTTTCCACTAGAAGATTCAGGCCCCTCCTTGCTGCTCCCACTTTGAGTAGACCTTGGTGTCAGTCTTCAGATTTACTTGAGAATTAAACTGTTAAGTGTTTCACTGCATAACTTCGTAATTGTGACCATGATGAGAGGATAAGTCCCCACCAGAGTTCCACCGGTGCTAAGGGGTTGGTGACGGTCTGTGTCTTTGCCATTGGGAAAACTCAGGAGACACTGATGACCCTCAAACAAAGAGTCAAGAAATTGGACCACTTGGCCTGAAAGGTCTGTGCTGCCTCTCACTGGCCTCTGCTGAAGAGTTTTGGCATCATCATGGCACACTTCTCTCATACCTGTCAGAAAATGTACTTTGCAGGTCAGGCTGTCTGCCCTACCAATGCCTACCAGTTAGTGCAATAGTGTTGAACTCGAGACACACAGGGTAACCCTACTGTCTGTGTGGGGTCCAAATCACCTAATAGCCTCGAGTTCTGGGTTTGTGCAAGTGAACTTATGCTAGCTTACCCAATTTACGTTTCTAGATATGTACCTCTCCAGGAATGTAGTACAATCCTTCACCCAGAAACACTAAGTGAGGTTTCCAAAATGTTCCCTTTCAACTCTATATGAGACCTAGGTACATTCTTACCATTAAGTAAGTTTAGTAACATCATTCAAGCCCTTATCAGCTGTCAGCCTTTAAACACAGGTTCAGCAATCACATGGAAAATAACAGAAAAAGCACAGGCAGTATTTAAAAATGTAGTTTATTAAAAGGTTTAAAACAGGTAAAATCAAACACAGAACAATTGTCATGAACTTACAATCACATAAAAATGGGAAGTTACAGAACACAAACCCTACCACAAATTTAAGTTTTTCCTATGTAGTTGTTACTATAAGTGCTTTCGAGAGTCCAGAGAATTCATGCTCTTGGGTCCAAAAGTAATATGCACAGTTTCCCTCTTATAGCTGTTCATTTGAAACTCCATCTCCCCACCCCTTTTGTGAGGTCACTGTTAGACTCTCCCATTAGCTTTAATTCTTAACATAATTATCTTCAAGGATGTATTTTATTAATGTAAACCTCAGCAACTAGCCATTTCCCAAATATGACAGACTTTGATCAAATATCTCTTTTTCATGTTTTACAATCTCACACTCTGTCACTAACTCTCAGCTAGGTGATAAAACATATAAAGGTCAGCCAAGGACCTCCTTCCTGCTAGGTCATAAAATTCATATTTATGTCTAACTTCAAAAGCAGGAGCAGGTTATAAGTGATAATAAACTGTCTCTCTGGAAGGATGGCTTAATTAATGGTTTCTCTGGTCTTTTCTCACATCCTGCAGTTTTAGCTACATTGACACATTTGAGTTCAATGGTCACTCACTGCAGCCTACAGCTTGTCTTCTACCCTAAGCATTTACATTTGTTTATAATACCAATATTATTTATATAATAAGATTAGAGGGTTATCACATTGCTACACCCTGTTTGGCTCTCTAGATAAGGTACTTCCTCAACTCCTCACAGATCTCCAGACCACGGTTCAACAGATCTGGGATCAGGTCCAGGCTGTTGCTAAACAGCAAATCCAAACAGCTCTGGACAGTGGTGATTCCAGTGCCCACTCAGTGACAGCTGTATTTGCCATGCACTGCAGTTTCTTGTGAGGGTCTTGATCTTACAGCAGATACCCAGCAAAAATTGGCAGGTGTTCCCTTCCTGTGGTATTTGACATTCAGTCCAGGAGCTGCAGGCTCACACCTCAGTGTTTTGAGAAGTCCAGTGCCACCTTGGACTGTGTCACTTCTGCCCAAAGGAACCCACAGTTTCAAAAAGTAGAAAATAAAGTCTTTGGCCTTCTGTCCATGTGGCTACAGCCCCAGTACCAATCTGGGCAATAGTAGCAGGCTCCAGTCTTGGTGCCATCGGCCCAAGTCAAGAACCGAGGCAGCCCAAAGCTCCAGAGGAAAGGGCTGGCAGTCCCTCCCACTAGCCCTTCTTTCTACAAGCCTGCACAGTGCCAGGATGGGGTGACCACCCTATGCCCATCACAGCCATTCTAGAGTCCTCCTTGGGGCCAGCTCCACCACCTCCTTTCCCACCGGTCCACTGTTAGAATGAAAAGGTGGGTCTTGCAAGTGAGTCAGCCAGTTTCCTCTGCAATTTGAGCACCATCCACTAAGCCGAGCCTGTACCCCCATGGGAGAAGGGTATTCTGTGCACAACCAGTTTGCTGTTGGAGATGACATTGCCCAACTCCTCCACAAGGAGGTGGTGGACCTAGTCAGAGATCCCCCTGTAAACCTAGAGTACATTTCCAGTGCTTCCTGGTCCTGAATTGAAAGAGACAGGGGGTTGGCACTCCATTCTAGATCTGCTATGATCTGAACTGTTTCTCAGGTTGTAGCACCTTCAAGATGGCACTCTGTCCAGATCATGCCATCCATCGAGCAGAACATCTCCCAATCCATCCATCCATCTCACCAAAGGTTACTCCACTTCAAGATTCAGGGAACCCTCTACAACTTCTAAGCTGGCTGTTCAGCCTGCCATTGGCTCCCCAGGTTCTTCATCAAATGCTAGTTCCAAAGTAGTCCTGTACTCAATGAATAACATGAAGACTCCAGATTGATTTTAAACTTTTTACTGCTTAATGCAAAAATCAATAAAACAGATTGATACTGTTGGACCCAGACACCCACAACCTGCCCCTGCACTTCAGGTATCTAAACCCTTCCTCAGGGGGCATGTCTAAGTTGGAGACAAAGTCCATTTATATAGAGGTGTTCATAACTATTTGAAATCAATTAATTAACCAAATTAGCTTCCAAAATGGTGACAATGACAGCAAAGGAAATATAAACTTACAAAATATTAAAGTATAGAGACATAGAAGTTGACAGCAGATAAGGACTGCAAGGCCCATCCAGTCTGCCCATTTCTTTTTCTATCTTATGAATTTGCTATAGGCCTTTACTCTGTCAATGGCCTATCTATTCATAGTCATCTGTACTGCTCCCTTGTGCCTATCCCATGCCTGTTTGATGCCCTGCACTGTACTCACATCTACCACCTCCTGAGGTAGGGAATTCCATGCATCCACCATCCTTTCTTTGAAAAATAACTTCCTCACATTACTCTTAATCAACTTCAGTCTAATCTCATGCTGTGCCCTCTTGTCCTGATATTTTATATTGAAAAATGTTAGATGCTTTCACCTTGTTAATGCCCTTAAGGTGTTTGAATGTTCTGATCATATCACCTCTCTCCCTTCTTTGCTCTAGGGTATACATTTTGAGCTCCATTAATCTGTCCTCATATGTTTTATGATACAGTCCCTGCACCATTTTGGTTGCTCTTCTCTGGACTGCCTCCATTTTGTTAATGTCCTTGTGAAGGTGTTGTCTCCAGAACTGCATGCATTACTCCAGATGGGGCCTAACCAGTGTCTTGTAAAGAGGGATTATTACCTCCCTCTTATGACTTGTGATACCCTACTAATACACCCCAACATCCTCCTAGCCTTACCTAAGCTTTATTTATTTTTTTTTATTTTATTTATTTAGGCAGCAGTTTGGAAAATCTTTGAGCCATAGGCTCATTTACAAAGGTACCTTGTCATAGTAAGACAAATGAAAAACACAGTATAACAGTATAACACAGTATAACAGTAACTTAAGACATAGATACAAACAAGCTGGTACAGGTAGGATTGATGTAAACAATTACTGAGTTTGTTGTCCTTAGCAGCTTAGTAGTAAGCTTTGTCTTAAGTATTAGTATGAAAGCACACGATTAGTGGCAATTACAACTTTGGGTGTTAACAAGGTGGTTCCGTAAGGACGTTTTTGAAGCACGATATAGTTGGAGCTCGAGATGGAGGGGGCAGTGTGTTGAACCAGGAGGGGGCCCTAAAGCTGATAGTCTCTTTGGCCATGAGGTCCTAGCTCTAGGGATAAAAAGAGGTTTTCCCAGAGGTCCTAGTATGAACTAGTGGACAGAGCGGCAGATGGTGGTGGTCAATCCTGGTGGGGATAGCCCATGAGGGTCTTTTTGTAAGGGTGCAGGTCAGATATTTGAGGCGCTCATCAAGATCAAGTACCAGCACTTTAGTGCACAGTAGACAGGTGTGTGTTAGCCTAGGTGCCCAAGTAATAATCTGCAGGCCTTATTTGTGAGTAGTGTGAGTTTTATGAGTTGTTCGTCCAGCAGCACCATACACTGCAGTCCATAGTCCACTAGGGACAGGATAGAGGAGGTGACTGTGAGTCAAGAGCCTCCGGGGGAGGCAGTGTTTATACTGATGTAAGATGCCCAATCAGATATTAGTGCGGTGGCTAAGGCAGCGTGTGTCCATGGAAGGAGAGGCAGGGTCAAACTGGATCCCTAGGTATTTATGGGAGCAAACTTGTTCTGAAGTGGGAAAGAGGACCCAGAGTGAATGAGAGTTTTGGTTGCAGGACTTGTTTTTGGGATGAGGAAGAACATGGTTTTAGTTTTTTAAGATTTATCACCAATCTATGTTCCTTGGAACCAGCCTCGGGTCTTCGCTGAAGGACTTCTGCTGTGAGTCCTGGAGGCAATAGGGTTATAATTGAGGCAAAGATGACTGCATCATCAGTGTTCAATAGAATTTTCCCGAGCAAGAGCACTGAAGGGCGTTAAGGTAAGGGAGAATAGTGTGGCCCAGAATGGAGCCTTGGGAACCCAGAAAGATGGGACAGATGTCTGATAGGTCCACTCATTTTACACACTGTGAGTGGTCAGACAGATAACTGATGCACCAGGAGATAGGCCCAGCAGCAAAACCAGAGAGACTAAGGGCATCAAGAAGGAGGTGAACAGTGTTTAAAGCTTTACAGAGGTCAATGAAGACCACAAGGCCAGGAACCAGTGTCTAAGGAGGAGTGAGAAAGTTGGAGAACTCTAGGAGGGCTGTGTTGGTACTGTGGCCTCCAAGCCATGCTGCTCAGGACATAGGGGATTGTAGGTGGAGAGGTAGTCAGAGATTTGAGAGGCTGCCCACTTTTCCAAGGCCTTGGAGAGAGAGAGAATGGAGATTGGCTGTTAGTTTTCAGCCACATTCTATCACCACCTTTAAAGATAGGGGTGGCAGTGGCGTCTTTCAGGCAGTTGGAACCTCCCTAGGCAAAGAGAGAGTGTTGATGAGGCACGTGATCAGGGTGATGTGTTCCAGACCAGCCGTGATACACGGATTTCAGGTGTCACTGCCCGCATTATTATCTTGAGGGCAGTGACAAGGTGTGGCCTAAGTTCTTGGGCAGAAACAGGGTGGAGGAGAAATATGGTGAAAGATTTATGGCAGGAGATGGGGAGGGGTCAAAAAATTTGTAGGGAGATAGGCTAAGGTCAGTGAATGAGGTGTTGAGGTGGTTGGCTATGGGGCTGGGTCTAGAGGAGATCACGCCATTAATGTTGATCTGGGAGTGTGAGTGTGCTCATTTAACTGTTTAATGTTATCCCAGAAGGGTTCCTGGGGTTCCCCCATGGGCATGATGATGAGGACCAATGGTGCTCAGACTTGGCCTTTCTGATGGCCCAGTGCACTTGTTTCGGGGGCAGCATATAACTACCTGTCACTAGGCCGGCCAGTCTCAATGGCACGGTACCATAGGATTGTCCCTGTTTGAGTTGGTGGATCAAAGCTGGAGTTACCTAGGGCATTCTGCCTTTAGAACCATTGGTCGTACATTGGGGCAAAGATATCACAGGCATTATTAAAAGTTCGTAAAGAAGGAGAGAGCTGTGTCGATGTCAGGAGTTGCCTGTAGGAAACCAGTCAATTTGGGACAGAAGTTCTTAGTGTTTTCTCAGTCCACCAGGTATTAGACACTGGCTTGGCATGTGGATCTGTGCTATGGTTTTGGGGACTGGATGACCAGTGAATAGAATGGTGGAGTGATCGCTGAGAGAGTCTGGGAGGACTTGTACATTTGGGGATCTGATTAGGGTAGTTGGTGAGTACCACATCAAGCAGGGTACTGGAGCCTCTTGGGGTTAGTCCTGGTGGGGTGGGTAACTAGTTGTGTTAGGTCTGTGCAGAAAAGGAGTCACAGGTAGAGGAGGAGGGGGGCTGAGCCAGCTGACATTTAAGTCACTCACCAGAATTAGCTCAAGCGGAAGGAGGTAGTAGAAAAAGTATTCTGTAAGAGGCAATGGCCTGCGTTTGGTCCTAGAGGCATGTATGCAGTAGTCAGATAAAGGGGTCCTTTAAAGGGTCAGGGGTTAGTTTTGTATAAGTGCCTGGGCCCTGGAGTCAAGGATGGAAGCAGGCAGGGCTAGTACGGGGAGAGATTCCTTGACATAAATAGCACAGCTGCTGCCCCATCTCCCAACATGGTCGGACCGGAAGAGGGTGAAACCAGGAAGGGAGACTAGGAGTCAGGGGAGGATTTCGGCTGCCAAGTCTTAACCAGAGTGATGACATCAGGGTTAATTGATGTGACCAGGCATTGTAGTGAGTCAAACTTTTTTAGGAGGCTACAATATTCATGGAGACCATGCATAGGCCTGTGGTGCTAGTCGGGGAGCTGCTGGGAAATGGGCCAGGGTTTGGATGAATGTTCCCTGACAGGAGTAGTAGCATGACTAACACCCTGGCTGGGAGTTGGTGAGAGGTTTTCCTACAATTGACATGAGAGGGGGAGGGAGGTTAAGGAAGCAGGGGGTGAGCAGGGTGGTACAGGAAGCGAAGGCAAGAATAAGAAGACACCCAGATGTTGCCTGGTGTGGAGGAAGCTGGGGAGGTCTCAGCGGACGAGACACACAGAAGGTCCTGAGGGGCAAGAGAGCAGGTTCAGGAGCAAGGGAGGGAGGGGTACCAGGGCACAGTCGTGGCGTGATGTGTAAGTGGCGTAGTGCACTGCTAGTGGGGATAGGCACAGGCAGACATGGGGGCAGGGCCAATACATTTCATGTGAGCAAGCTCCAAGGGAAGCAGTACTGTACAGGTAAGAGTAGGAAGTAGCAAGTGAGCATAGGTCCCTCTAGTGGCCAGCAGGTATAACCTGCAAATGGGAAAGTGGGGAGATAGGTTCTGGGCAACAGGACATGATGTCACGGATGTGATGTCATGGGCTGATCCATCTGGCTGCCACCCCTGGCTGGGTGGGTGGTTGGGCCAGGGGCTGATGACGCGAAGCATTATCGGGCTAGCACCCCCCTGCAGGTGTCCAGAAGAAGAAGAGAAGAGGCTCTCTTTATCTCGAAAGTAATCAGGCTGGAAATTCGGCTTCCTCAGCTCCTCAGGTGAGCTGCTTGTGTTGCTTGTTTGTCCCGAGTGCCTGCCGCTGTCGGCAGTGAGCTTGGGGGTGGCTGCCAATGTAGTGGAGAAAACAAAGCCTCTCATTACTATGCAGCGGGAGAAAATGTTGTGACTTACACAAAGGGGCTCCACTCTAAGCAAACAGGGCTATTCCAAAATGAGGTTGCACTAGGACCCAGCTATCCTAATATCTTCAGTTACAAGCACAATTAGATCCAATTCCACAATATTAAACAAGTCTGCTCTACATTAGCTGCTTAGTATATCTGGCTCTAAGGTGTAATCAGCAATTAGATCCAATACCACAATATTAAACAAGTCTGCTCTATATCAGCTGCTTAGTATATCTGGCTTTAAGGTATAATCTGCAATTAGATCCAATACCACAATATTAAACAAGTCTTCACTATATTAGCTGCTTAGTATATCTGGCTTTAAGGTATAATCAGCAAGGCAACTCTAGGGCACACAGTGAATCCCTAGCTTTATACTTCAGCATTAGTAGCACAAAGAAAAGCAAATAACAAGCCCACCCAGTGGTGAACAGGGAACAAAGTTCATAAAATATAAGTGTTCAACAGGTAGCACCCCCCTTCAGGCATCCAGATGAAGAGAAGAGGCTCTCTTTACCTCAAAAGTAATCAGGCTGGAAATTCGGCTTCCTCAGCTCCTCGGGTGAGCTGCTTGTGTTGCTTGTGTTGCTTGTTTGTCCCGAGTGCCTGCCGCGGTCGACAGTGAGTTTTTGGGAGGGCTGCCTCGAAAGTAATCAGGCTGGAAATTCAGCTTCCTCAGCTCCTCAGGTGAGCTGCTTGTGTTGCTTGTTTGTCCCTTGGATGATTTAGGTCATCTGTGATGATGATACCCAAAGTTCTTTCTTCCCTTGTGATTGCCAGCAACTCCCCTCCCTACCTATAGGAGGTTTCAGGGTTTCTCTTCCCTATGTGCATGATCTTACACTTTTTAGTGTTAAACCCCAGTTGCCAGTCTTCTGACCATTTTGCTAATTTATCCAGATCTCTTCTCATTCTGTCCATCCCATCTGGATCATCTATTCTGTTGCAGATCTTGGCATCATCTGCAAACAGACAAACCTTATCCTCCAGTCCATCTACAATTTCACTGATGAAGATATTGAAGAAGACTGGCCCCAGGACTGATCCCTGAGGTACCCCACTTGTGACTTGCATCTCTTCTGACTGTATACTGTTTACCACCACTCTCTGTTTTCTGCCCATCAACCAGTTTGCCACCCAGTTGACCAACTTCTGACGCACCCTGAGCCTACCCAGCTTATTAATCAATCTTCTATGTGGTGAATGCTTTGCTGAAGTCAAGGTAGGTGACATCAACTGCTCCCCCTTAGATCACCACTCTGGTTACCCAGTCAAAGAAATCTATGGGATTAGTCTGACAGGACCTTCTTGTTGAAAATCCATGCTGTCTTGGATTCTGTGCTCCTATGGTTTTCAGGTGTTGCACTATCCTTTCATTAAGGAGTACCTCCATAATCTTGCCCACTACTGAGGTAAGACTGACTGGTCTGTAGTTCCCTGTCTCCTCCCTACTACCACTCTTGTGGAGCGGGATCACATGAGCCCTTCTCCAGTCTTCTAGCAATGAAGCATTTCCTTACATCCAATATACATGTACAATTGCATCAATTTCATAACATTTTAACTGTTATAAAAACATGTCTTAGCTTTTATATATTATTTCTAGAACTAAATTGCATAAACACTGTATATTTGAACATAACTGATGATGGCAATGTGTACAGAGTTCTCTTCGCCCAATTCATAATAAAGATTCCTTCTTTCAGCATAACCATTTTTAGGGTTAACAGGAATTGTTTTCAGCTGGACTTCTTATATACCATTCAACAAGCCTAATAACTGAACTACACAAGGAAAAAAACTAAACAGAAAAAAGGCACAATAATTACAAAGCTGTAATTATGTCTGATGTAATCACAGACAGATTAAGTATGTTTTATATAAAGAAAAGATGGAGACCACAAGAAATTCTCTTTTCAGTAAGCTTTGTTATTCATTCTCCATCTCTAAATTTGATCTTGATTATCTAAAAATGTAGTGACATAGAAAATGCAAATTTACAGACAATCATTCACTGCAAAATTGTACCCTTAGGGCGGATATTCAAAGGGGTGTGCCTGGTCCAACCTAGTTGCACTGGTGCAGCTCCACAATGCACTCCAGTGAGATATTCAAATGGGGGACTTATGCAGTGCAAGCTCCAATGCACCGGGGCGCATCAGTAATGTATGTGGCACATCTGAGGGGGCCTGCCCATGCATATGCAGCACATCTCGATATTCAGCCCAGGAGCTGCGGCACATCTGCTGACAACCCCCAGATGCGCCACATACCGGAGCACAAAGTTGAGCCAGGAAATTGTGGATCATCTGCTGGCCACCCACATGCAGACTGCTGTAGTGCAGGGCAAAATACAGCAGCTGCCAGCCATGGGTGACCTCCCACCAGGCAAGAACATCGTTCACAAGCATCCATCCTGTCCCTCGTAGTCCAGTGGTATCCCACCGTTAGCCTGATCATGGGCAGAGGGATGTCCATATTATCCCTGGTAGTCCAGTGGTACCCCCCTCCCGACCATTAGCCCTATCATGGGTAGAATGCGGTATAATGTATCCTTGTTCTTCTAGTGTTCCCCTCACTCCTCCTGTAACACTGTTCCCACTAATGTACTAGCGACAACTGCCTTGGTGGTTTAATGGTACCCCCCTCTATACCGACTGTCTGATCACCGTCCTCTTTAGTTAAGACATATTACTGGTGGACCAGTGGATCCCCTCCTCCCACCTGAAGCCCTGAACACCAGCAAGCTGGTAACCTACTACTCTGTGGTGGTCCAGTGGTAAACTCCATCCCCACACCCATGACCCCCAGCTCCCCTCCATCAATCAGCGGGCAGCTACAGACCACCCACATACTGCCCGGCTGCCCACTGAATGACAGTGTAAGCCTATTGCTTCAGAGTGTGGACCAATGGGCTTGCAAGGCATACTGTACATGACAGTCACAAATATGTTGGGATAGGGAGGGGGTACCACTGGACCACCAGGGCAGTTGTCGCTAGTACATTTGAGGGATCGGTGTTGTGGGAGGACCACTAGACTGCCAGGGATACATTATACCTTGCATACATTATGGCTCTATTTGCATGCCCAGGTCTGAATATCGTGGGTGATGCACCCAGTACAACTACAGTTGCACTGGCACATTCCCAGTCCTCCACGTCTGGGGAATGCGTTGGCGCATTGTCACTGCACCATTCACATTCTGTGCCATATTCAAAGGTGATGCATGATGGCACATCACCACTGAATATCTCCCTGTCTTGGACGCTGCCCATCTGAGATGCGCTGCGCCACCACTTGCACCATTGCCTGGTGCAGTCTTAATATCTGCCCTTAGTGTGGAAATAACTAGTTGGGATATATAAACCTTAGTTTGAAAAATAATAAGAAAATCTGAAAGAAAAATATTATGGAACTGTCAGAATACCTAGGAACTAGTAAGAAATGAAGATTTCGACCTTAGAATTAAAATAGTATTATTATTATGTTTTGGAATAGTGTATCATCTTGGTTTTTTATTCTTTCATTTGTTAATATATATTGGTGGCGCCCCCCAAATAAGAGCATTCAAGTTCCAGTAATATAGTTGTCTGTTTGGAATCCCACCACTCTCTGGGTTTAATCTATTTGACTAAGTTACCCATGTGTATATATAAAATGTAGCCATTAGCTATTTGCTCACCATAGAAGAATAAGAGTTTTCACCACACTAAGGATACACATTTTGCAGTGAATGGTTTCCCATGTAAATATGTATTTTCATATGTTTGGACATTTTTAGATAATCAAGATCAGATTTAAGCAACACAGGGTCTTTGTGTAATACAGGACTATAAATCCTGTCATCATTGGGTTCCCACCACCGCTTTACTGTACCCATTTAATTGCCTTCTCTCAAAAGCAAAATGGCTTTGCACAAGGCCTTTCTTTACTTCCCTCTTGTTTCTTATATTCTCATCATGGCCCTCTCAGTCCTCCATCCCCTCTCTGTCCCCCAATCCCTCAAACTCTGTATGTTGCTCAATCTGTTTCTTCTTATCTTCTTCACAGCCTGCACCCTCTGACCCATCCGTCCAACTCCTTCCTCATTGGTACCAGCATCCCGCCTCTCCACATGCGATCCTGCATATCACTTATCAGGGCTGTCCGATAAATTCCAAATGCAATCCTGCATACCAGAAGATTTAAACTCCCTGCTACATATTCCTTCCCTTCTCCTCATACAGCTCCTTGCTGGAGATATTTAGCTTGCTCCTAGGGTCCCCAGGCAATCCCCAGCCTTAAGCTCCCCAAGGCTTCTCGATTCCCCACATAGACATCAGAAGTTTCCTACCTAAAATGATCTATTAACCTGCTGGTTACTGAGCACTCTTCTGATATCCTCTACCTGGCTGAAACCTGGCTTTCCACAAGGATCCCAGACACCTCCCTTACTGCTCCCAACTACATACTACTAAGGGCAGGACCATGGTAAGTGAAGGTTGCAGTGGTCGTATACACAAAACAACCCCTCTCATGCTCGATCCATTTCATGGAATCACACCCTGGGTCCCATGAAGTTCTTCTCGGCCAACTTACCCAACTTGTTTCCTCCCTTTATTTATTTGGTGCTTTTTGCCTCTCCCATCTTGTATGAGAATCCCTTGTTTCACACTCAGCTACCTTTCCTGACATGATGACCACAGGGGAACTGGTCCTGCTAGGTGATTTCAACCTGAACTGGCTCATCCACTCCTCAATGATCCACACCTCCAAAATAGAGTCCCTTAACCTTATTCAGCTACTCAATGAACCCACTCACTACAACCCCCACTCCCAAAACCACCCTCTAATTTATTGGATTCTCACATCCCATCCTCACAGGGTAACTACATCTTGCACTCTTGCAAATGCACTGAGTGACCACTGCATTACTTACTGTATCAGAAAATCTCACCTACCCAAGTACTGTACATTGATACATGCTTCCTAAACTCCTTGGATGCTGAATCCCTCCTAACCTCCCTTAACCTTGTTGATTGGCACCATATGTTCTTAGCCCCTAAAGCAGATGCTGCTCTCTCAGTTTCAGCACACACTAACAAATATCTGGGCTCCCATACTCATCAAAAAAAAACTCAGGGTAAAAAGCACCACAAATTAATCCTCAGTCCCCCATCCTTGCTTCCTTGTGCAAGGCCACAGATAAGCTTGGTCTGTTTTCAGATCTCTCCCTAGCCCCAAAACGAGGCCAGCTCTGCAACACCCTCTGCTACACATGTACAAAAGCCATAAGGCAGGTGAAAGTGGACTTCTTCAAGTCCACAACTATCTCACGCCCATTCCTCCAGCTTCTGGGATATTTGTGCCTCACTCCTTGACCATCTGAAATCAGCTTCCTGCCATTAAGCAGCACAGTCAGCAAATAACTGACCCTATCAGCATTGTTGCTATCCTCAACAAATTGTTCACATCTCCCACTGTCCTTCATGGACCCCCACTGAATGCTGCAGTCTCCACATTTCCTCGCAGACAAAATTATTTTGAATTTCACCAGTCTCTGAAACAAAATACTCACAGCCCTCCATTCAATTAAATACCACCAAATCCAGCCCCAATGAGATCCACCCCTAAACTTCCTGCAAATCCTGCACTCCTGCAATTTCGCCTCGCCACCCATATCCTCAACCTCTCCTTCTCCCCGACTCTGTCCCCACTCCTGGAAAGTGGCCTCAGTTATCCCCCTCCATAAGGTGGGAACCCCTCTAATACCGGCAATTATAAGCTGATCTCCCTTCTCCCAACTCTTGCAAGACTACAGGAATCCTGGTGCACTACAGGCTGGCAGAATATCTCAGTACAGACAACCTCCTATCTCCATACCAGTCCAGTTTCAGGAAACAGCATTCCACAATCTCCTCACTCAGACATGTCACAAACCATTTTGACACAGCCACTGACCATGCACTCCTCACAGTCGCGGTTTTCGTCAACCTGACTAAGGCCTCTGATTCCGTATCCTATTCCCTCCTCCTGGCAAAACTTGAAGCAGCAGGTCTTGTCCCTATCGCCATTCAGTGGTTCTCTTCCTGTCTCTCCAACAGGTCACAGTATGTCAAAATCACTGATGTTTCTCCCCCCATCATAGCAGATATTCCACAAAGATTTGTCCCTGGTCCCATCCTCTGTCTGTAAAAATCCAGCATACATATGTATATGGATGAAATTATTCTCTATTACCTCAGGCCCCATCAATATAAGACATTTTAGTCTGCCCTCCAATGTGATTTCACAAATATCCAATACTGGTTCAGACAAAGCCAAGTGAAAGTAAACGCTGCCAAAACCGTATCCATGCCAAAATGATCCTCCACATTTTTGATTAAGCAGATGTGGCTGGTCTACATCACTACCCTAGAAACTACCCTATCCAGGCCCGACACCTTCCTAAACGTTTTTGCCATTTTGCTATCAACTCACCCCTTAGAACCCATCACTGCAACCTTTACTCCATCCTAGGCATAGCCCCACTGTCCCATAGATGATATATCCACTCTCTCAATCTCATATCTAAATACTGGCTTGATATGCTCCCCTCCTACTTGGTTGACAGTCTTTCCCTGGCCCCTTACTCCCATTATATGCTGAGACACAGAAATGACAGATCATTCCATCTACCTCACCCATCCTCATTATCCTGCTTTTCCTACTGGCTCCTCTAGTTTGTGGAACAAACTTTTCCTCAGGTAAACTCCTCCCTCACTGTGTTTGCCAGATGCACTATGGCTCCTTTCCCCGCCGCTGTTCCATGATCCGTCTCTCACCACCACACTTTAAATGGCCTAGTCCCACTGCGTGCTTGTGTTTTGTGAATTATGTTTTTCCTATTTGCCTATGTCCAGGACGTACTCAAGTTTAATGTATGTCTGTTATTACAATTGATGTCACTATGACCTGAAAATTGTTGTAACTCTACTGCTCTGTTGTATTCTCAAACTGTATTCTTGCACGATGTCTATTTGTCTTAGTAATTTTTTAATTCTAGTTTATTATCATCAATCAGGTACATAAAAAATAAAGGTATAAATACATGCTTTTCCATCCTCCAGATTAGCAGTATATAAAATGTAATTGTCCTAAACTTGCAGATGCAAATATAAGGCTAATAAATTATATACATCTCATGGGCTGAATAAATTCTCTCCCTCCTCCAGAACAACAAGCTCTCACTTTACTCACTCTGCACCTGTGGATTTGGGGAGTTGAACCAGATTTTCCTCGAGGAGTCACATGGGCAGGGTCTGGGTGAGAGTCCACAGATAGTCTTTGTCCATCTCCGGGTATAATGTAGTTCTGTTTTTAAAAGTTAGCCTCTAGCTCTTAGATCTCCTGAATACAGCACTGTTTAGTGGTGATTCACTTCAGTCATGGATGAGTTATGGCTATGTGCTGCTGTTAAGAGGATAGCCCTGAGATAGGTGAATCACAACTTTCAGACCTGGAGGGTGCCTCAAGATGACATGGCCACCTCTTGGGGGGAGCTCAGAGAAAGAGGTCTTAATAGCAGGAGCCACCTCCTACTAAAAAGGTTGAATCTGTGACGTTTGGTGAAAATGTGTAAATGGTTTGCTCCATCTCCACCCAATCTCCAATAGACCACCTCTTGGGAGTTTCTCTTATTAAGGCTTGTGTAAGAAGAGCAAGACTTCAACACTCCAACGACTTCCAGTGTGGAGCGTGTGGTCCGAGGCAATGTAAAGACACTCCCAGTTGACTTTCGTCCCCACCTCGCCCCACCAGCTTGATTTGATCTTAGCTAGTCACCTTCAAGCTGAGATTTATAAATGATATCAGGCCCTGGACCTGGGCAGTCTGGTCCTGTTGAGACTTCCCGAATGAGGCAGTCTTGAGAGGACTGGTGCCCTTTGACAGCTGCAATAGGCTAGGGCCTGAAGGTATCTAAATGGTCAGGTTTCTGCAGCCAGATATATTTTGGGATCTCAAAGTTTACCACACCCCTTGAAGGAACTGGCTTAGATGGCTAGACCAGCTCTGTCCCAGGTCTCAACATACGTCCCTGATGGGCTGGGAGGTACAAGGGTTTCGGCTAGCCTGAAGAGGGGCCAAAGTGGGGCCTTCTGTTTATATTTTGCAAACCTATGCACTGCTCTCACAGTGTCCCTTGTGAAAAGTCTGGGGTAGGTTTTATGTGTATGAAGGAAATACCATCTAGTTTCAGAGTGGACCCTGCGGCTCCTCCTCCTCTCATTTTTCAGTTTTCAGAGATGCAGGGTTGGACCACTGAAGGGCCACCTTAGCTGAGCAGCTGGAAAATAGTCCTCAAATCAGGAGGATCTTCCACCCTTGTCTCTCTATGTATTTGTAAAGTCTAAGTTTTATTCTGGCTTTTCTTGTTTAAACAAATTTCAAAACAGTTTATGCCAGGTCTGGAAGTGTGACTTGTGGATACAGAAGAAGGTTGCTGGAATAGATACTAGAATTTCGAGTATGTTAATGTGATTGTTTGAATTGTAGAAACATGAGATTTATTAATGATCACCTCTGGGTCTTCTTTCTTGTGGTATACACTGGGTTGTAGTTTACCTTAAAGGTTAAGAGTTGTGTTTGGTAGTAAGTACCCAGGTATTTCATTTTCTCCGTGAACCAATTTAGGGAAGAAGATCTTGGATTGTCTTTTAGGGTTAGTAGAAACTATTACTTCTGTCTTGGTCCTTATTTAGGGAGTATCAGAGTGCTCTCAAACTCCTCCAGAATGGACCACACCTGTGGATAGACTATTCAGGTTGATAGAGGAAGCAGACATTGTCTACATACAGGATATTTTCGATGCAAGCCTCCCACCTCAGTACCTCACCTCCTTCAACCTCTTGCCTCATGAATCAGGAACAAGCACAACCAAACAGAAATTTCCTACCACAGGAAAATCCATAGCTTTTGACTGAGTGTCCTGTGACAGATTAGTGCACCTGAGCCATGCCAACCCTCACAGAAAGGCTACAGAGTGGCCATGCCCCTAGAGGAAACATCATTAACATCAACAGCAGCATGAAATTGAACTCTAGAGGACTCAATGCCATCAGCAGCCACCTGTTCCAATTCACTAGCCAGCTGGCCATGGGCCTGCTTGGCTAACTGCATAACTGTATCCCATCTAGATTTCTGATATCTAGCTACATAAGCCATATAATTGCCTGCCTGAGTCCCAAAGAGGTTGCCATATACGCTTTTTTTGCCATGGCATAATCTTCCTAGAATCTTTATCAGGAGGATGTAAAGCCAGGGGAATGTTAGCTTGTCACAGGCTGCAGCCTGTACCACTCCTACATTACTACACTGCTCAGAAAGGAAGTCTGTATCAGGGCCTGATAAACCATACTCTCCCTGTCCATCTTTTATCAACAGGAAGGCACAGAATTTGGATTTTTTAAATTTTCATTGTTTGCTTCCTAAATGACTTATGCAAAGGATAGAACAATCTCCTAGACTCTGGAATATCCATCATCTCAACATAATCAGGCTCCTCTTGCTCATCCAACAGCTTCTTCCAAGGGAAGCTGGAGGTTTCAGCAACTTTTTAAAAAAATAAAATGAGATGGGGACTCAGACAGCATAGGGGAGATTCCAATGGTCTGTCTGGAGAGATGTCCGTTCAATGGACATCCAGACCTCCCAGCCACATACATACTACTCATAATCCTCCTCCCTCCCTGTGGTTCATAAATTCTTCAACATCATAATTCTGAACCACTGGGACGAGACGAACCAACCTTTTACCAGCTAGTGGTGGTTTGGACGGTCCCTGAGACAGTGACTGGACAATTTGTATGGCTTTTGCTATCTCTGCAGCAGTTGGAGAGGCAATTTTGTACTCCAGACCTGCTGATTTTTTAGACTTTTTTTACTGGGGCTGGTTCCTCAGAACCAGCTTTTCTTTTGCCCGAGGAAGTCTCGCCCTGGTCAGAGGGCACTCCCTCTGGTCCAGTGGGCACTGGACCGGGCTGGCCATCCGGGTCAGCGGACTTTTTGGCCTCTCGTTCCCTGAGCCTGCCCAATCTTTTTTCCAGGGTGGCTGCAGGAAAATTCTTGCAAATCTGGCAGTCTGACTGGAGGTGGTCAAACCCCAGACAATAAACACATGTGGTGTGTGGGTCAGCCTTGGCAAAGGCTTCCCCACAAGCATCACAGTGTTGAAACCCAGTGGGCCCGGTTTTTCTTTTGGGTTTCTCAGACATAATGCCAGCCTAACCAAAACTTGCCCTTTTAATGGCAGTGCCAGGCAAGACACCCTATATCGCTTCCTAACCGTGTCACGGGTATTTGAAAAAAACCAAATTAAAAGTTCGGTTTTTTTAGAACCGATAAGAACAGGAACCGCACTAAATGTCCATACAACACTTTAAAACGTCTTTTTAAACAAACCGATCAGTTCAAAACCGAACCGATAAATATATTTACCCACAGACTAAAAAGACCTGTACTTTAGGTTTACCAGATAGAGCTTTGAACTGAAATGCGGTAAAATAAACACTTTTCCGTTTATTTAAACCGAAAATTACTTGTTTTAACTGAGAAATGAACCGAGCTGAAGGAGAGATCTCCGAGCGACTGTTCAGTGAGTCGGAGTAAAGAATCTGACAGTTTCAGTTTGAAACTAGCCAGATAGAGCTTTCAGTAAAGCGCTCGCGCTGAGAACTCCATTCATTATGGAGTTAACTCTTTCCTCCCCGGGGCAGTTCAAGTGCTGTGGCTAACTGCAATAAGTCATAATATAGCAAGACTTCATGTTGTTTGAAATGAAAATTACGTACCTACCGTAATTATGATCTTTCTGTGTATCTTCACCATTCATCACAGATGGGATACTGAATGGAGATCAGGACCCCGAGGGAGCCTTTTTAAAAAAAAGGAGGTCGCATAACATCGGCGCCGCCCCTTGAGGCCGACGTACTCAAGTGGTCGCTCGAGGATTAGCCGTTAGCTGTGTCAACTCCGCTTGCCTACCAGTTCTGAGTCGCCGGAGAGGTAAGAGAAAGGAATGGAGGGTGGGACAAGAAAGTCCAAGGGACAGAAAAAGGAAGAGAAAACTGAACTAAAAGGAGAAATAACGACTGAGAGGATAGCATAAAAGAAGTAAGACTAAGGGGTTGGGTAGGGCCCCAATCTCTGGAAACGGAAGAAGGGGGGAGAGAAAATTTAAGAGAGAGAATGAGAGGTAACAAGTATCCAGGACCCTTGTCCGTCACCAGACTGTATTGGAACTGCAAGGAGTAGCAAAGCTTTCTTGCCAGAATTCAAGGCACAGAATAACTAGCAATACTCTGAAAGCAGAGTTGGCTATTCTGGAGAAGGACAGGATACAGTGACTCAGTACTCTCTCTGTAAAGATATTTGGTGAATTTTTTTTTTTTTAAAGTTAGATGGATAATAGAAGGAGGGCAGCCACCAGCTCCCACCAAGTAGAGGTGAAAATATGTAGGAGAGAAGGAGGGCCACTCGAACTGTAACCCTTAGGGAAGAAACTGTAACCCCCGTGTGTCCCAACTTTATGCCGCTCAAGAGAGGGGTAGGCACAGAGAGAGGAGGATCCAGAGTCAGGAGCCCCAAGGGAGATGGCGGGAGGGATTGTGATGAATGGTGAAGATACACAGAAAGATCATAATTACGGTAGGTACGTAATTTTCATATCTTATCTGTGTCAATCTTCACCATTCATCACAGATGGGTGAGTACCAAGCCCCCCGAAGGGGGTTGATTCATTGCACCATAAGGGACAGAGTCCCTTAGCCCTCAGTGGGTGACACACTAAGGGGGAACCTTCTGGGCCTGGAGAGGCCCGAGAGTGGGGAGAGCGAGACGGGTTCCCCCTGGAGGGGGAAGGAAGTTGCCCCAACAGACGTCGTCTCGCCCTACAGGAAAAGAGATAGGTTCCCTAGTGAGTGGAGCAAATCACCCTACGCCGGGCCAAAGGTGACAACCGGGAAAGTTGAAGCCATGCCGATCTCCTGGTGAAGATCACTGTCCCTACGACCCTGGTAGCTACCTCACTGGCGTCGTAAGATGCCCTTGCTTGGTGCCTTGCTAGCTCCAGGCCACATGCAGAGAGTGCGATGGCTTGCCTGGCTTGCTCCGAGTCAGGCATAGCAGCTAGGATCTGACCTAGCGCTGACCACAAGAACCTGTTGTAGGATGCATAGTGGGCCTGATGAGCTGAGATGGAGAGAAGAAAAAATTACTCACCTTAGTAATGTTGTTTCTTCTAATGGAGTCTTGCTATATTATGACAATTGCAGTTTGTCCCACCATTAGAACTGCTCCAGAGGTGAAAGGGTTAAGTACCATTCTAAGAATGGAGTTTAGAGCACAAGCTCGGTTAGAGAAGCTCTGTCTGGATAATTTCAAACTGAAACTGTCAGATCTTTACGAGAAAAACTCACTAAGGTTCTGTGTGGAAGCTGTAACCTACACTAGCCAACTGGCTACCTAAATATTAACACATATTCCTGGTCCCAACACAAAGACTCAAGTCAGGGAACCAGAAAATAATAAAATAAGGAAGAATAAAACACCACACCCCAAAACCCCAAAAGGGGTGAAAAAACATATAATGGGCATAACCGGTGCCCATACTGGACTGCCCACCCCATACCCAAGTAGAAGTTCTGAGAGGGGCAGGCTGGCGGAGGGGAGGTCATAATATAGCAAGACTCCATTAGAAGAAACAACATTACTAAGGTGAGTAATTTTTTCTTCAAACAACATGAAGTCTTGCTATATTATGACAACTGCAGAATACACAGCAGTACCTCCATGGAGGAGGGACAAAACCTACTTAGGGAATAGGCTCTGAAGCACGGCTGTGCCAAATCTAGCATCCCTCCTGGCCTGGATATCCAAGGAATACTGCTTGGTGAAAGTGTGTACCGTTTTCCAGGTAGCTGCTTGACATACCTCTAAAATAGGGATGTCTCTGGCAGCAGCTAGAGACGCAGCTGTACCTCTGGTAAAGTGAGCCCTCAGGCCTGAAGGGGGGAACCTTTCCCAGTTTTCGATAACAAAATTGGATACAAAAGACAATCCACCTGGCAATGGATCTCTTAGTGGCAGATTTACCTTTTCCAACCTCACCAAAAGTGAGAAAAAGTTGGAGGGATTCGAACCTATGACCCTTGGTACGCCTATATAGTAACTAAGGGCCCTTAACATCTAACTGTGCAACCTCCTCTCACCAGAGGAGGAATGGTCAGTGAAGAACACTGGAAGGGAGACAGATTGGTTAAGATGGAAGTCTGAAACCACCTTAGGCAAAAACTTCCTGTTAGTCCTAAGGACTACTTTATCCCTGTGAAAGGAAATAAAGTCAGTCCCACTGACAAGGCTTGTAACTCACTTATGTGCCTGGCAGAAGTGATGGCTATTAGAAAAACAGTTTTCCAAGTCAAATACTTGAGCTCTGCAGAAGACAGAGGCTCAAAGGGAGGCTGCATCAACTGAGCAAAGCAAACATTAAGATCCCAGGCAGGGGCCGGGTCCCTGAAAGGTGGAGTAGTATGAAGTAATCCCTTGAAAAACTTGGAAAAAACAGGGTGAGTGGAAAGAAATAAAAGCAGAGATAGCTGCCAAATCAACTTTCATGGTAGCTGGTCTCAGGCACAAAGAATTAAGATGGACCATATAGTCCAGAACAATGGGCAAATCAGCAGATTCCGGGGAAATATGCTTCCCTGAGCACCAGATGGAAAACCTTTTCCATTTAGAATTATAAGTGGCCCTAGTGGAAGGCTTCCTGGAAGCCTTCAGGATGTCGAGAACACCTTGAGAAAGGTGTAGGTCAGCTAACTCTAACTCCTCAAGAGCCAGGCCTTGAGGTTGAGGGATTTGAGATTCGGATACCAAATCCTCCCTTGGGCACAAGATAACAGACTGTGTCTCCTGGGGAGGCACAGGGGAAGATGGACTGTTAAGGACAGAAGAAGTGGGTACCAGGGCTGCCTGGCCCAATCTGGAGCAATCAGAAACATCCCGCAAGGCTGGGATCTGATTTTGACTAGCACGTTGAATAGGAGAGGTAAGGGAGGAAAAGCATATAGAAACTTCCCTTCCCAATCTAGGAGAAAGGCATCCAGAGGGACTGAGCCCATCACTAGGAGCCTGCAACAAAACAGTGGAAGTTGGTGATTGTCTGGGGCTATGAAAATATCTGAGGGGTGCCCCATCTGGCAAAAACTATCCCCAGTACTTGGGGATCCAGTGACCATTCGTGATGGCCCTGGGAAATCCTGCTGAGAGCATCTGCCAGGACATTGTCCTTTCCTGGGAGGTGAACTGCTATGAGGGAAATGTTCAGGAATAAGCCAGAGACCATAACTTCATTGCTTTGGTGCACAAGGTCAAGACCAAGTGCCCCCTTGTTTGTTGATGTACCACATTGTGGTGATGTTGTCTGTTCTGACTTGTACCACTTTGTTCTGAACAGATGCAGAAACACTTGAAGTGCTAGAAAGACAGCTCTGAGTTCCAGCAAATTGATGTGAAGCAGACATTCCTGAGGGGACCACACTCCCTGAGTGGAGAGGTGGCCCATGTGAGCTCCCCATCCCAGAAGGGATGCATCCGTAGTGAGGGTCAAGGAATGCGACAGAGGGATGAAGGGGACCCCCAGTCTAAAATTGCTCTGATCCTGCCACCACTGAAGAGCCTGGATCAGGGTTCGAGTCACTGGGACCAACTTGGAAAGGGGATCTTTTCTCTAAGACCAAAAGGCTCTCAAGTGAAACTGAATGTCCCTCATCTGAAATCTTGCTCCTTGCACTACAGCTGTGGAAGCAGCCATGTGCCCCAGGAGCTGTAAGAATGCCTTGCTGGTCGAGAGACCTGCAGAGTGAAGGAGGAGGCCAGGGCCACCAGGTTCCTTTACCCTCTCTAAGGGTAGGAAGGCTCTGCCTGCTTTGTGTCCAATTCTGCACCTATGAAGGTGAGTACCTGAACAGGTTCCAGAACTGACTTTGGAAGATTGAGCAAGAAGCCCAGAGAGGTGAGCAGCTGCTGGGTAACTTGCAGGTGAGCTTTGACCTGTTCTGGAGACTGGCCTACAATGAGCCAGTCATCTAGATAGGGAAAAACAGCAATCCTTTGCCTTCTTAAATGAGCAACTGCTACTGCCAGACATTTTGTGAATACCCTTGGGGCAGAGGTGAGACCGAAGGGCATTGCTCTGAACTGGTAGTGACCTGAGGGCAGTTCGAATCTGAGGTACTTTCTGTGGGAGCTTCTGATTAGAACACGGAAACAGGCATCCATGAGGTCCAGGGAAGCTAGCCAGTCCCCTGGCCTTAGAGAAGGTAAAATCTTTGCCAGAGTCACCATTTTGAACTTTGGTTTCAAAAGGTGCTTGTTCAGATGTCTTAGGTCTAAAATGGGCCACCATTCTCCTATCTTTTTTGGGGTAAGGAAATATCTGGAGTACAGACCCTTGCCCTGGTGTAGGGGGGGAACCCTTTCTACAGCTCTGAGAGCTAGGAGGGTTGAGACTTTTGTTTCTAAGGTAAAAGTCTCTAGAGTGTTTGCAGGTGGAAAAAATCTGTGTCTCATCTTTGGAAATGTTTTGAAGCTGAGAACCAGACCCTGGCTTACTACTTCCAGGACCCATTTGTCTGATGTTAGAGACTCCCAGTCCTGGGTGAAGTAAGCCAGCTGGCCCCCTACAGGTAGTGGAGAACCAGCCCTGGGCACCCCATCAGGGTGCCTGTTTGGCAGGGGCTTTAGTCTGAGGGGTAGAAGCAGACCTACTTGCACCCCGTCTGCCTCTGCCTCTGAAGAACCCCCTCTGAGCATAAGCAGAAGAAGCCTGGGTTTGGTAAAAAGGCCTGTGAAAGGGCCTACCTCTACCCCTGGGGGTCTGCTTCTGAGGAGTGGCTTGCCGCTCCTTGGCTTGTGCACTCCTATAAGTTGTTCTGTAGTCATCCATTTTCTTCATATAATTCTCTGTTTGCTCCCCAAACAGAGAATTCCCAACCACAGGATAATCCATAGCCTTAGACTGGGTATCCAGTGACAATTTAGTACACCTGAGCCAAGCTAACCTACGAAAGGCCACAGATGTAGCCATGACTCTAGAGGATACATCATTAGAATCCACAGCAGCATGGAACTGCACCTGGAAGCCTCAATACCATCAGAAGCCACCTGCTCCAGCTCCTTGGCAAGCTGGTCAGGGGCCTGTTTAGCCAAAGCCATGACAGTGTCCCATCTAGATTTTTGGTATCTTGCCACATAAGCCATGTAATTTGCTTGTCTGAGTAACAAGGACGCTGCCATGTATTGTTTTTTAGCCATGGCATCAATCTTCCTGGAGTCCTTGTCAGGAGGATGTGAAGCCAGGGGAATGTTAGCTTTATCACAGGCTGCAGCCTGAACTACCCCAACATGACAGCATTGCTGTGAAAGAAAGTTTGTATCAGAACCTGACAAAGTGTACCTCCTGTCCATCTTTCTGTCAACAGGAGGCACAGAATTAGGGTTTTTTAGAATTTTTATTGTTTCCTAAAAGACTTATGTAAGGGGATAGATAATCTCCTAGACTCTGGGATATCCATCAATTTCCACAAAATCAGGTTCCTCTTGTTCATCCATAGCTTCCTCTAATGGGAGCTGGAGGGTTTCAGCAACCTTTTCATAAAACAAAAAATGAGAAGGGGACTCAGAAAGCATAGGGGGAGATTCTAAAGGTCTGTCTGGGGAGATGTCCGGTTCAATGGGCACATCCAGACTCTCAAAGTCACATTCGCACTGTTCATAATCCTCCTCCCCCTCCTCTGGTTCATAAAAATCTCCAATATCATATTCTCGAACCGGTGGAACTGACCGAACCGACCTCCTACCAGACAGTGGTGGTTCGGATGGAACCGGAGAAAGTGACTGTACAATTTGTATAGCTTTTGATATTTCTGCAGCAGTTGGAGAAGGAATTTAGGACTCCATACCTGCTGATTTTTTAGTTTTCTTTGCTGGAACTGGCTCCTCAGAGCCAGCTTTATGTTTGCCCGAGGAAGTCTCGCCCTGGTCAGAGGGCACTCCCTCCGGTTCGGTTGGCACCGAACCGGGCTGGTCATCCGGGTCAGCAGACTTTTTGGACTCTCGTTCCCTGAGCCTGCCCACTCTCTTATCCAGTGTGGCTGCAGGGAAATTCTTACAAATCTGGCAGTCTGAATTGAGGTGGTCAAACCCCAGACAATAAACACATGTTGTGTGTGGGTCAGCCATGGCAAAGGCTTCCGCACAGACACTACAGTGTTGAAACTGAGTTGGCCCAGTTTTTCTTTTGGGTTTCTCAGACATGATGCCAGCCTAACCAACAAACTTGCCCTTTTAACAGCCGTGCAGGCAAGACACACACTATCAGTTCCCAAATCGTCATTTCGGTCGGGAAAAACGAATGAAATACGCTTTTAGAACCGATAAGAACTGGGAACCGCACTCTAAAAGCTTTAAAATGCTTAAACTTTAAAGTTTTAACCAACCTGATCAGTTCGAACCGAACCGATAAACATTTACAAGTTCCACACAGAAATGAAAACCTGTCTAGTACTTACAATACAAAAGACAGAGCTTGAACTGATCAGTTTGCGGTTACAAATAATAATACTCGCAGTTGAATTTAACCAAGAAAATACTGTTTAAACCGAGAAATGAACCGAGCAGTAGGAGAAATCTCCGGAGCGACTGTTCAGTGAGTCGGAGTAAAGAATCTGACAGTTTCAGTTTGACATTATCCAGAGAGAGCTTCTCTAACCGAGCTCGCGCTCTAAACTCCATTCTTAGAATGGTAGTTAACCCTTTCACCTCCGGAACAGTTCTAATGGTGGGACAAACTGCAATTGTCATGATATAGCAAGACTTCATGTTGTTTGAAGCAACCGTGCCGAGTAGAAAGTCCTTCTCCTCCAGAAGTCAAAATCCAAGGAGTCTTGATCTGGCGGCCGGTCAGGGTGGATGGCGCGAAGCCCGTCAGGAGTGTCCAGGTGCGTCAATCTGGACTGCGGATGAGGCATGGAGCCTGGAGACTCCGGGGAGCACAATACCTCTGGCTGAGGTGCCATGGGGCAGGAACTCCAGAGAAGGACCTCTGCCAGAAATGCAGGGATGCCTCCTGAAAGGAAGCAGGCCAGGGGGGCACCACAAGGGTGGCCGCTCTGAAATAGCCTAGAAAGGCATGCGCCGCATGCTCTGGATTGCTCATGGACAGGGGAGAAAAATGAAGGTCCTCCAACATCCTCATGAGGAAATGCTGATACTCGAAGAGATCAGTGGCAGGAGAGATGTGGACAGATGGTTCCTCTCCCCCAGAAGAGGGGGATTAAGAGCTGGAGGTCACCATGTGTTCCGAGGGTGGCTGCTCGGGGGGGAGGTTGAAAAACCTGATTGTCCATGGCCCTAACGTAGGCAGGGAACCGAGAAGCCACCGCTCTGAACTGCGCCCAGGTGAGAGGCCCGGTAGGGCCAAGAATGCCTGGGAGCACTGGAGAATGCGGCAGAGGGGTAGGGGCAGAGCCGAGGGAAGGAATTGGCTGACCTTTACCAGGGCTAGGGAGCGGACCATGGACACCCGAGGAGGGTGTCCCGGAAGATACTGCAGCCGACAGCTGTACAACCACGTTGGTACTGCCTAGGCTGCACCCAGAAGAATCCCCCCAGTGAGGTGACCGGGGCCGTATAGGTCCAGAAGGACGGTCCCCTGCCTCCAAAGAATGGGACCCCCTCAAGGAACCGGAAGGGGAAGGGCAGAAGTCTGCACTTCGGCTTCGTACAGGGCCCGGGTGGACCCCAGATAAAGCCTGACATGCCAACCCCACACCCCTCAGATTCTGAGAGGGCCCTGGTCCTCGAGAAGGCCAGCCTAGGTAGCTGGCAGCTCTGGGTTGCCCCCGAAGGGGAGACCCAGGGAGCAGCACCCTCCCCCCTGTAGACTTCCTAATGGGCCCCATAGTTGGGCGATCGAGACACACTATGGGAAGGGGTACCACCACCGAGGGGTCAAGGAACCCCCCCAGCCCAGGTTGCATGTCTATGGCGGCACGCACCATAGCCTGCTGGTCAGTACCACTGACCCCGACCTCGGGAGGAACCCGATGCTCCTCAGAAGGGGGCTGACTGCGACTCGTTGTGGAGACCACCGGTTCACCCTCCTCCGCAGGCAATCCTGAAGGGTGTGACTGCTCGTCCGACTCCGAGTCAGACTCCAAAGAGGCAGAGTCCGAGGCCCTAAGCCAAACGGTAGGAGGATGAGGGAAGGCGACCTTTCCGAAGGGCCCAGAAGTTGCAGCAGTGGCCGAGGTGGCACCCGTGCCCTCCACAGCCTCGCAGGTGGGGCTGGCAGAAGGCGGCAGGGTAGCTCGGACCAAAGGTCCAGAGCTAGGACCAGCCACGGCGCCATCAAGTCCACCGGCACTGGGGGCGGTATCAGGAACAGAGACGGCGCCGACAGCAGCCCCAGCAACAGCCTCAGCGCCAACGACACAGCCAGGCCCTTCGGCACCGTGAGCGGCACCAAAAACTGAAACGGCGCCGACGGCTCCGCCAGGCTCCCCGGCGCAACGAGTGGCACCAAGAGCAGCAGCGGCACTGAAGGCGGCACCGACAGACGACTCCGAAGGTCCGATGGTGCCGCGGCTCAACCTCGCACCGAGGCAAGACATACGAAGGCGATGCCGGATCCAGGGGTCACGACGCCGCGAGTGGCGCCGACAGGGCCCACGGCGCCAAGAGATGAGTCGGCGCCGATAGGGCCCTTGGCACCACGAACAGTGCCAAAGGCCTCGACAGGATGAATCGAGGGCGTCGAGGATGGCGCCGACCCGGGCCTTCCGGACAGCGGGAGCAACACCGGTGGAGCCTTCACCCCAAAGGGGCGATTGCCATAGTGGCGCCTCCCGCCCACTCCCGGGAAGAAGCGGGATGGGCCTTCTGCATGGCGGGAGGAGGCCTCCGACCAAGGCTAGGCTACGAAGTCGAGGCCCCTCCACCTCATTCAGCAGATTGAACCGGAGGGGACCCGGAGGAAAGGCCAAGAGAGCTGGCTTGGCCCGAGTGTGAACCCAACCCCCGAAAGTCGGCGGCACTCGCCCTACTTTAAACGCGTGCTGTTCGAGGACACAGCGGTCCATGGAGAAGCAGGCATTGTACGAGTCCTTGTCGTAAAGCAGGCCAAGACACGCGAGACACCAGTCATACTGGTCGGTAACGGAGAACTTGCGGCCGCATTGGCACCGATGCATAGGGGGCCGCCCCGCCTTCGAAAATTTCTTGCCCTCCGACCGCGACATGACCTACGGAAAAAAAAAAAAAACAAAATAAACTCGACGTCGCTTAAACTTTAAAATAAATGGAAAGATCTTACCGGCGACGGCGAGTGGAGACAGAACCCAGAACTAGCAGGATGACCGACAGACTATCGACGAACAACACGAAGTCAAAGGCCTAAAGTTTTGAAATCTCTTTAATGGCTTCCCATGAGGCGACCTCGACGGCGGGAGATGAAGAACTGGTAGGCAGGTGGACTCGACGCAGCCTAACGGGTAATCCTCAAGCGCCACACAATACGTCGGCCTTGAAGGTGGCGCCGATGCTGTGTCAACTCCGCCTATCCTTTTTGGAAAAAAAAAAAAGGCTCTCGCAGGGTCCTGATCTCCGGCCAGTACCCATATGTGATGAATGGTGAAGATTGACACAGATAAGACCTATATTATTTAATTAATAACAGTCTTTCTGAACATAAATGCAAACATGGTAACAGTGTTTTGAGCCTCCTAGGCAAAGATCTGATTAAGTGTTCCACATTTTGTTAATTTGTTCCATATTTTGAGAGGCAATGTTCCATATCTGGGGGACAAAAGGTTGAGAGGTATGCTTAGAATCATCTTTCATCCTTTGTCCTTACTGCAGGTCATGCCTCTACAAACATGGAGAGATTTTCTGGTGGGCGGCTCCAATGTTGTGTCACCAGAATCACAGGCTTTCCCAGAGCTCTGTTCTCTCTAGGTAAGACTGCTGTCTCTGTCTCCCCTCCCTTTGCATAAAGAATTGTTACCTATCAACGGGGATTGTCTGGTTGTGACACCAATGCAGTTTCCCCAAGGGGGTTTAGGCAGTGTGAGTCAATACCCAACAATGTAGGAAGTAGCTCAGTGTGTGCACATGGGTACCTTTTATTACCAATCTGTGGGACACTCTCCCCTCCCCATGTCTGCTATATTGAGTTCTGAAACTTACTATACAATGCAAGTTCCAGTTCTGACCAGACCTGTGGGGCTTCAGGCTCAACACCCTTGTCACACCAGAGGATTAGTCACAAGGCTTTAACAAGCACTGTAGCCTTGACTGCCTTATCCAATCAGTGAGTTTCTTTGTACTGGGACAAGGAATAAATGCGGTCTCTTACTGCATGGGGTTCACAAGTGGGCAGCACAGTTCTTTGCACTACTAAGGGCAGTTCTTTTTAAATCTTGTCACATTTTTACACACTTTTTCCAGTTATGATCCCTCCAAGTTTCTGGTTTGCCAGTGCTGCAACCTTCTCAGAATGGAAGGAAAAACTAGTTCACTCCATGACAACTTGCCCTACACCAATATCTCCTTCAACTAATCCCCATATCAATTCTTCCTGGACAATTTGCCCCCCCCCCACCCATGTAATTATTATAAAATTAACTCTAGGTGGGCATAGTTCACCCACCAGATAAGGGCGATGTGTTTAAGGGATGCAGAAGTGGAAGTTGTACTGCAATTGTTGTTGGACTACAGTACAATATGCAGTGAGAGCAAATTGTGCAGGAATGAAATGACGTGGGAGCCAACTGAAGCCAGAGCTAATAGCCTGGGGGGGACTGTTCCAGAGCAAAATGACCAGGATGAATTGATGTGTCCCCATAATTTCCCACCTTCTAACAATGATGCTAAATGCTCCACCTTCTCACTCCTGGTCGCCCACTTTGTTTCCTAATACAGTCATATCAAGGCTGTATGAGTAACAGCATGGCACACTGTTGAAGGGGCAACTGAGATAGGCAACACTTAGACTATGGCTAGCCCCCAAAATCATGGATTGAGGGTGAGGGGACAATTATTATAGAAAGTTGTTTTGGGACTTTAGTATTGGGATAACCACTAAAAGGTGACTGATTTAAAAAAAAAGCCTGATTTATTTTACATATAAGTCTCTAGTAGCATAGAAGGGGGAATAACTTTGGTTGAGGGGTCCAGGTTGACAAAATTGTATACCACAAAAATGATTTCCTGATAGACCCATAACTGACCTGAACATTTGTACCAGAGTGGATCTATCCCAGGTACTTCTGCAGTACCACATGGCAGGGTGCACAGTAATGCTAAAACGAATGTGGGTTATGAGGCACAAGGTATAACAGAGTAATCACCTAGGACATGCAGTCATTTATGACATTATCACACACCCTGGAGTGTGTTATTGCACTTATAAAATGGTATTAAAAGTTAAGAAAAAAAAGTATACTCTTAACCGTGATGTGGCAAGGTGAAATGAATTCATGATCATGTGACCAGTTTTGACCTATTAGATTGCTTGTATGAAACAAGCCATTTTATATTGTATACCGCCAGATATCTGAACTCTCTGGGGGGAGTATGGACACTGTGGTTAATGAACTATCCAAGCAACTCTACTGTTCATATATACAGTACATCTAAAGCTGTCTTTTCTTTGATGTTTTTTTTTTAGGAATGGTCCTGATGTTGGCATACCAGGTGGTGGTTTGAAATAGTTTGGAATACTATGGGGACAGTTGCAGCTCTCCCAACAAAGTTTTTCTTATCCAGGTCAGTGGAAACTCCAGTCCTCTTTATTGGGAACTCTAAGTAACTCTGCTCATTTGATGCATTTCCTTTTCTTCTAGGAATGAGAACATCTCAACAGATATGCAAACATGTTAGACGGTATTTTTGGTGGTGGAGTTGTACTATAAATTCTGGTTCAATTGTTGCTCACCAAATGCAGGCCAAACACATGTGATGCATCAACTAGAAAATAAATTCCACTCTGCAGCTCCTCATTCCTGAAGGAGGACTCTCCTACAATCAGACTAACTAGTATAGATTGCAGGGAAGGAAACACTTCAGGGTCACTCAAATCAGAAATCACATGAAAAGATATGTCAAACAAGGTATCGAGCCTCTTGCAGGTATCAAGAGACTGAGATATGAGTATCTAATCACCTGCAAATCCAAACAAGACAGTAGTCATTTCAAGGAATCTTGAGACAGAAAGTGATGTCACACAGGGGCAGCTGTAATTAAAACATACAGCTTGTCCTTCAATGACATCACTTTCGTTTCAAGGTTACATAAAATGGCTACTGCTTTGTCTTGATTTACAGCTATTTAGATATTCATATCCTAAGACTCCTGACACTCTACAGTAAGCCCACTACCTCATCTGAAAGATGTTTGATGGGTTTTGAGTCTGAGTTCCTGAAAACAAAATCCCATGCAAACATTTACTTCCCTTTAAGTTGGATCTTCTAATAAAGGAAGGGAAGGGATGAGGAAGACAAAATTACTCTATGTAGTAATGGATGTTTTTTTAGAGGGTGTTTTTCTGAATCATATAAGCCCTCCATACCGTTTCTTCTAGAGGGATTCCTCAGGTTAAGTCAGATCAAATGTTTTAAAAATGTTCTTGCTGGAATATTTTACAAGTTTAGACTTTGCAGATTTTACAGTAGTCATATCGTGATTTGTTATGCCTGATTGCATTTCATGTCTTTATACATAGCATAGATTAACTGAATGGTCACTGCTCTTATGCTCTCCAGCTATAAATCTGTTGGTGAAAGGTTGGGAAGTGTAACCACACTGCAGTAGTTTTAACTTTGTTATAAAGTTGAGTCCGGGCACACTCAGGGCTCAAATGAGGCAGTTTAGTATTACTCACAAAAGCCTCCTTTAGATGAAACGTTATTACTATGGGGGAGTCATTTTATGGTTGTGCGACGAGTCGTGTTGACGAGCTATAACATAGGAGGGGATATGTGGGGTGGTACATCCTGCTCTGCATGGGTCCTTACTTGGTGTTGGGGTGACTGAAATTTGTACGTACTGCCAGGTGGATTGGGTGTCATCATTTTGCACCACCCTGCAGACTCCGCAGAGGTGGGCAATCAACTCCGCCCTGCACATTTTGTGAAACACAGGATCCAGGCTGTCAAGGCACTGAGCCTTCCCTACACTGAGGTTCCCCATGGCTATATGTACTCCATCCATGGCTTATGGGGCCGTTTAGTGTCTACTTGGTCTCCTTCGAGAATTGTCATTTTCTAGGAACTGAAGGATATTTTCCTGATTGTATAAGACCCTAAAGAAGACTTTGAATTGGTCCAAAATTTTTCTACAGTCCATTACAAGAAAGTGGCTTCATTCCCTGGGTGGAGTCAGCACAACACTGCTGGCTGTTTCTTTTCACAGCTGCCAAGCTAAGATTCACCGCAGTCTGTTACCTGAATTGTAGAATCATTTACGGAAGTACCGTAGTGTCCCTTCTATGTTAACATCAGGAAGCTTATTCAGGTAATTGATGCAGCCTTGCAGTGGTATTGTTGAACCGGCATTGTAGAGCCCTTTCCAGAAGCTTTTTTTACCTCATTTAGTGTGATTTTATGTTGTGCCTTAAGGTTTAAGAGCTGGTTTTCCAGGTGTAGATCTTTTTGCTGGTTGTTCTTGATGTTTGAGGCAAAATGTAGGGTGCACCCTATGGCCAACTGAAGGATCTGACCACAGATTTGATTACTAGGTCTAGAATCACAAGGACATGATCTGAGAGGGTCATGTTCTTAATCATGCAGGAGTCCACAGCTGGGACACAGGTAGCCAGCACCAGGATGCAGTCTAGGCATGAACAGCCTCAGTGTCATGCTGACCAGCATGTATATTCTTTGACCCTGGACTGGCGGAAACACCAGATTTAAACTAACCTTGTTTCCCATGCAAGGCACTTGACATTAACTTAACTTTGCAGTAACGCACAACCCATCCCTAATCTATCCAAGGCTGGGCGTTTAACTCCATTAAAGTCACGCCCAACAGTAGTCTCCTGGAAGAGGAGCCACTGAGATGAGAGTGCCCTTTAAGAATGCAATGTTCTTCTCTTGAATGGGGGCATATATGTTAAGGATGCATGGTGAGGTTCTGTACCTACTCTCTGGATTTTGTTTAACTTCTGGAATTTCAGGACAGTTCTTGAGGATTAATATGGCCACTCCTCTACAGAGGGGCTGTGTTGTGTGGGAGAAGTGGACCCCATCCACCCACATTCTCCTTACATACACATGCTCATTGCGGTTAAGGTGGTTCTAATGAAGGAATGCCACAATTGCTTTCTGCTGTTGCAACTCTTTCAATCTCCTGGCTCACTTGATGGGCATATTTATATCCCTTACATTGAGTGTTATTATACGTCCCTCAGCTATACCCAGTTATTAGAGTCCAGGACCCAACAACTACCTCTGTACAGACAGCTAGTGAGACCCCATCTGGAGTACTGCGTGCAGTTCTGGAAACCCAATCTCCGCAAAGACATAGACAGGATGGAAGCTGTCCAGAGGAAGGCAACTAAAATGGTGCAGGGTCTGCACCGGAAAACATATGAAGAGAGACTTAATGAGCTTAATATGCATAGCCTTGAGGAAAGGAGGGAGAGGGGGGACATGATCGAAACTTTCACGTACCTCAAGGGAATCAACAAAGTCCAAGAGGGTAGCATCTTTCATCTTTCAAAAAAAGAGGTGTGCAAGAACAAGGGGGCACAATTTGAAGACAGAAGGGGGGCAGCTCAGAGGTAATTTTTAGAAAGTATTTTTTCACAGACAGGGTTGTGGATGTATGGAAAGAACTTCCAGAGGAGGTTGTGGAGTCAAAAACAGTGGTGGAATTCAAGCATACATGGGACAGTCAAAAGGCAATTCTAAGGGGTGGGGGTAGGAAGAAGTAGGCTGCTGGTTAACTAGGATCTGCACCTTATCCATCAGGTAGGGAAATAGGCAGACTGGGTGGGCCAAGCGGTCCTTATCTGCCACCAAAATTCTCTGTTTTTATGTTACCTCTACCTTGTACGTCCTGTCCCTTTGGAAAGCCACACTGAAAGATAGCAACATGGCTTGCACAGACCAAAACAAACCGCAGCTGGTGACACTACCCTGAGAGTGAGCAATTTCAAATGGCAGCAGTACTGCCTGGCCCTGGCTATAGATGTTGGATGAGGGAACGGATGGAGCTAGCCAAGTGCTATCTTGATGCACCTACAGTGCATAATGAGCAGCCCTCCAGCACTAAATCTCCCAGCTGCTTGAAAAGTGAACAGCTCTCTCCCATCTTCTGTGTTACACTGTTACAACCCCACCCCCCACCATGTTGTAGTGGGAGGAATGCCACTACTGGGATACATCACCTCAAAGTCTGGGCACTCTTCCCTTCAGCAGCCCCAGCCCTCATCAATGGCATCATGGGCTGGGGCAGCACAGCACTTGGACTCCTGGGTCCATTGTGACCAGCGGGTCATGTCATGGTGTACACAGTGGCTTACAGCAGGGTCCCAGTAGCCGTAACCTGCTCAATACTCTGCACCCGTGTGTACAACACTAAACGCCTTAGTGAATATTGTGTAGTGCTGACATGCTCCACCACTCATACCCCCAGCACACTGCAGTTCACAAGGCCGGGGGATCAGGCGCGTAGCTATTGTGCATCCCGTTGGTGAATGTCACATGGACCCTGCTCTGTGTTTATGTGGCACGGTTTATGCGGCCATTGGCATCATGCATAGGTCCCAATAGTTGTTGCTTCCATCTATGAACCACTGTTTTAAACCAGGAAGTAGGCACCCATTTTTCTGTTTACTTGCACACATGCGCACAGCTCATGCAAAAAAAAAAAATCTTGTGACAGTACCACATTTCAGAGGTGCATCAGCGTTGTGGCCAATGCAGCAGATGCTTTACAGGGCACATCCCTCAGCCACCAATCAAGGGAGAAGCTGCCGATGAAAGCAGCTTCAAAGAGAGCCAAGGAGTTGAAACCAATCTACCGCTGTAATCACGCAGTTTAGTCACTGCAGAGGCACCTCTCCCCCCTCCCTCACAACCTTGTCAGCTCCTGACACCCAGCACTCTGTCCCTGGTCCTCACTCCACCAACAACTTGTCTGTTCTGTGTGCCTTTCCTGGTGAAACAAGTAATGAGTTGTGTCTCCTGTCACCTGCCACATACTCCAAGGAAAACCGACATCAGGTTGCCTAATCCCCATGTCAGCATGTATTCCCCCCCTCACTCCATTAATGTGGCACACTGGAAACCCACCCCAGTGTGCCAAAATGTTTCAGACAGTAGGATGCCCACTCCTGGTGTCAGATGCACCCCCCCAGAAAATGGTAGTCACTGGGGCAGTCAGCGTCTATTTTTTCAAGTATTGAAGAGCAGCTGGGATGGCGCATGGTCTCCAACCCTTCCAGTGGACACTCTTCTAAGTAACCTTAGATCAGCCCAGGCTGGTCCAATGATACTTAAAAATTTACCCTCTAGGAGGGTTCCGAGAATCCCCAGTTAGGGGATTTGGCAGGACCCTTTCTTCTGTGACTGGACTGGTATCAAACTCCCTATCCAGAGTGCTTCTATTGTTTGGGTTAGGTACCTCCCCTCCTCTTCTTTATAAATACTGAGCAGAAGTACTAGATATCCCTGCTTTTTCACCATCACCCTCTGCTTACCCCACCCTTCCTTTTTTGGAGCCTCACTATCCCTTCCTTGGTCTACTTTTGCTCCCTAATGTATCTATGATTTTAAGCCCCTTCTTAAATGAGTTGGCTATCTTTTTCCTTGATTTGGGCTTTTGCTATTCTGGCTGCCTTCCCTGCTTCCTTCTGCTTTATCTTGTACAGTTCTATGTCCTGCTCCTTCTGTGTTTCCTCATGCAGTACTTCCTGAATGCTATCTTTTCCTCCCTAACCTTCCCTGCCATATCTTTTGAGAACCATAGTGTTTTTTTCTTTGTTTAATTTTATTTGCTTAACACAAAGGCTTGTTGGCTCTGTGATGGCAGTTCTGATGTTTCACAATTGTTCTTCTACCTGTCCTTCATGCCTATTTGATAGTGCTTTTCTGAGGTACTCTCCCATTTTGCCAAATTCAGCTCTCCTAAAGTCCAATACCCTTGCCTTTGTATGACTTGACTCTACGGGTGTGTTTATCGTGAATCACACTGTTTGGTGGTTGCTTATTCCCAGATGGCTATCCACTTCTAAATCTGAGATCCTCTCTCTCCATCCCTATTTGAGAGTACTACGTCTAAGATTGCTTCCTCCAGAGTGAGTTCCAGCACTAGCTGTCCGAGACATACCCCCCGCTGGGGCATCGAGAATGACCCTGCTCCTGGATGTGACTGCTTCAGTGGTCCTCCAGTTAACTTCTGGCATATTCAGGTCCCCATGAATGATAACTACCCTTTTCTGCCATTCTAAGGATGCCTTCTATCATTTCCTTGTCCATTTCCTCCCCGAGACGGGGGTCTGTATGCAACCCCTGTGTGGATTGTAGTGCCATTTCCTGTCTCCTGGGTGACCCACAGTGACTCCGCTTCTCCCCGTTTACCCATTAGTTTCATTGCTTTGATCTTACATAGAGGGCTAATCCTCCTCTTATTCTCCTGTTTCTCCTGTAGTTTGTCTACCCTGGTATGTTGACATCCCAGTCATAGTTCTTTCTGTATCAGTCATATATAAAAGTCCCACATTCCCTGAAATGGAAATGTTTCAGTATTTGGTGTGTTTCTTGTTCGCTGAACTCAAGTTTCTGTCCAATCCAGTATGCTTTGGACTCCCTTCTATCCCTTTCTAACTCTGACCTGAAATAAGGTACATCTCTCAGCTATTTTTACTTTTAATGTCTGGAGGGCAAGACTGTGCAGTAACTGGAGGTGTTACATAGATTTCTATCAGGTATACATAACCACACTACATAGGTGAGGACACTGTGGTATGTTTCCAAAGTGTACTGTTTATTCCGACATACAAGGTTAATTCAGCAAAAAAAAAGAGGAACATCAAGGCTGAGAACACCATCCTGACATGTCATGTGTTGTCCACAAGCTTTATCAAGAGACCTTTTGATAAAGGGCCTTGTTTCATTTGGAATAGACATCTACAATATAAAAAACTAATTTAAAAAAGGCCCCACTACTGTCTATGGAGCCTGCCCCTATGGTCTCCATATTCTTACATCACACAGTGTGCTATGAGGGAAGCGCTCAGCAAAAGAAATTGGAAGGCATTGGTGGCTTATCTCCAGGGAGTCAAAATACAGTCCCTTCCCTCCCTAAATGAAGTCAACTATAGATTCAAGTTCATCCCTCAGTCAAATTGGTGACAGGTAGGGTTCCTTCACAGATTCTATGGGGTGAGTTGAAAAAGAGCAGGAACAGTGTTCTTTAACCGAATCAAATTATAATAGTGACTATAGAAAAGCTTCAGTTTTGCCACCTAGAATTAGCTTTGCTGTCCTCTAGTGTTCCCTAAAGTCTAGGATCTGTGTGCATTGCATGCTAGTTCATCTGATCACAAGAATGGTGATGGCAAACAATTGATTTTCAGAAAGAGCTGAGAATATGAAAAAAACATGAGGCAGCCACATTTAAAGGAGATCTTTAGTTATTTTTAATTTAAAAAAATGTATTAACCCAGATTCAGAATGGAGGAGGAGTCCATTGTGTTGCAGAGTTAAAATGAGTTATCCACAATGGAACAAAAATGTAGAGATACAAAATGTATGCCATAACATGGACTGATAGCCAGACCACCAGTGCAGCAGTAATGCTACCACTTGGGATGCCGATGACCCGAGTTCGGGAGCAAACGCAGGGTCACCAGAGAGCCAGCCGGGGGAGAAGGCTCAGCATCATATAAACTGCTCACCATCTCTGGAGAGGGAGGGATCCAGAGCCCAACAATATACCAACCCCCTACCAATGGTTAGGGATGGGTAATCATGGGACCAGCATGGTGGGTGGGATTGGTGAAGCGACAAATGTCTGCATGTCAGACAAGAGAGTGCCCAACTGTGCACTGACATCACTGTCCATCCAACTCCTCCAGGGGTCACCTTAAGCTAGAATATTCCTTGGCCAAGTGGAAGGATGTTGAGATCCTTGCCAGTGCCACCTCTGCTGTCAAATGAACTATCGACTACTGGATTTGCATCTTTGTCCTCTCCCTTTTTAGGCCAAGGGAGGCCTGTGGTGGAGGCAAGCCACCATCTCCTGGACCGCCGGTGAGTTTGAGGGGTGGGGCAGCACCAGGGGGTGAACCTGAATGGGAACCAGTGGGGCAGATATGTGGTACATCCCTAGGGGAACTGGGAAGAATAAGCAAAAAAATACATGAATGGCAGGTTGAAGTGCCTTGTTTGAGATTATACATTAAGGCAGTGGCAGGATTCAGACCCAAGATCTCCTGATACACAGTTGTGTGCAGTAGCATATATAGCACCATTTACATGGCTGTTCCCTGAAATAAGTACTGTTGTGCACTCTGGTGTGGCTGACACCTTCTGCAGGGATCGATTTGTGTTTAGAAGGGACCTCAGCACTGTTGCAAACAATGCTTGAGAGGGGACATAAGTGCAGACGGGAGGTCATCAGCTGGGTGATTCAGAGCAAGCAGTGCTGCCTTTTCACATGGTTGCTATCACTGCTTCCTCCAGAACAACTCCCTAGCTCTGCAGTGGCTCTGTGAGAGGAGCGAGGAGAAATTTATCATGATCAGGTACGCGTACACATGGCTGCATTTGCACCATAGCAACCGAGTGCTTGAGTAGTACAATTGCAATCATGTAAACAGGTTTTATATTACACTTTCTGAGACTTGGCATCTCAGTTGTGCCGTTTGTGAAAGATCAAGACTCATTTTAACAAAAATAAGGAATGAATCTGTTTTTGGCATTGCACGGGTTAATATTGTTACTGCAACACTTCTCTTTTTGTTACTGATTTATGACTTTTTTAAGGCTATTCAACATGAGAAGACATGGCAGATGTAGTACTCGCACTTCCAATTATTCTGGTGCGATGCTTTCAACATCATGTGCTTCAGTGAGGAGCTTCAGAAGCAATGCAAGAGTGCCCTCCACTATGGCCTCAGTTCCAGATGAGCGGTTAGAAAGAAATTCCTACTGGGGCACGTATACATTTAGATTTAAAAATCCATTACTGGAACTGTGTGGTAACTTACTGGTGTAATTCTGAGATGGTCTGTTGTTGCTAAAAAACAGGTGTTAAATTAGTTAAGAACCTACAGGAAATGAAAATTACGTACCTACTGTAATTATGATCTTTCTGTGCATCTTCACCATTCATCACAGATGGGGTACTGGCCGGAGATCAGGGCCCCCGTGGGAGCCTTTTTTTTTTAAAAAGGATAGGCGGAGTCGATGCAGCATTGGCGCCGCCTTCGAGGCCGACGTACTACGTGGCGCTCGAGGATTAGCCGTTAGGCTGTGTCGACTCCGCCTGCCTACCAGTTCTGAGTCACCGGAGAGGTAAGAGGAAGGGATGGAGGGCGGGACAAGAGAGTCCATGGGACAGAAAAAGGAAGAGAAAACTGAACTAAAAGGAAAAATAATGACTGAGAGGACAGCATAGAAGAAGTAAGACTAAGGGGATTGGGTAGGGGCCCCAATCTCTGGAAACAGAAGAAGGGAAGGAAGGGGTGGGAAAAAATTTAGGAGTGAGAGGTAACAAGGATCCAGGACCCTTGTCCGTCACCAGACTGTATAGGAACTGCAAGGAGTAGCAAAGCTCTCTTGCCAGAATTCAAGGCATAGAATAATAGGCAATACTCCGAAAGAAGAGTCAGCTATTCTGGAGAAGGACAGGATACAGTGACTCAGTACTCTCTCTGTAAAGATATTTGGTGAAAAAAAGGGGAACTTTTTTTTTTTAATAGTTAGATGGATAACAGAAGGAGGGCAACCACCATCTCCCACCCAGTAGGGGTGAAGATATGTAGTAGAGAAGGAGTGCCACTCGAACTGTACCCCTTAGGGAAGAAACTGCTCCCGCGTGTGTCCCAACTTTATCCCGCTCAAGAGAGGGGTAGGCACAGAGGGAGGAGGATCCAGAGACTGGAGCCCCAAGGAAGATGGCGGGAGGGATTGTGATGAATGGTGAAGATACACAGAAAGATCATAATTACGGTAGGTACGTAATTTTCATATCTTATCTGTGTCAATCTTCACCATTCATCACAGATAGGTGAGTACCAAGCCCCCCGAAGGGGGTTGATTCATTGCACTCTAAGGGACAGAGTCCCTTAGCCCTCAGTGTGTGACACACTGAGGGGGGAAACCTTTAGGGCCTGAGAGTGGGAAGAGAGAGACGGGGTCCTCCCTGAGGGGGAAGCAAGTTGCCCCGACAGATGTCGTCTCGCCGTATGGGAAAAGCGATAGGTTCCCTGGTGAGTGGAGCAAATCACCCTACGCCGAGCCAAGGGTGACAACCGGGAATGGTGAAGCAATGCCGATCTCCTGGTGCAGATCGCTGTCCCTACAACCCTGGTAGCTACCTCACTGGCATCGTAAGATGCCCTTGCTTGGTGCCTTGCTAGCTCCAGGCCACGTGCAGAGAGTGCGATGGCTTGTCTGGTTTGCTGCGAGTCAGGCAAAGCAGCTAGGATCTGACCTAGCGCTGACCACAAGAACCTGTTGTAGGCTGCATAGTGGGCCTGATGAGCTGAGATGGAGAGAAGCAACCGTGCCGAGTAGAAAGTCCTCCTCCCCCAGAAGTCAAAATCCAAGGAGTCTTGATCTGGGGGCCAGTCACGGTGGATGGCGCGAAGCCCGTCAGGAGTGTCCAGGTGTGACAATCCGGACTGCGGATGAGGCATGGAGCCTGGAGACTCCGGGGGAGTGCAATACCTCTGGCTGAGGTCCCTGGGGGGAGGAACTCCGGAGAAGGGCCTCTGCCAGAAACGCATGGACACCTCCTGAAATGGAGCAGGCCAGGGGGGCACCACAAGGGTGGCCGCACCAAAACACCTAGAAAGGCGTGTGCTGCATGCTCTGGATTGCTCACGGACAAGGGAGAAAGGTGAAGGTCCTCCAACATCCTCACGAGGAAAAACTGATACTCTGAGAGATCAGCGGCAGGAGAGATGTGGACAGATGGTTCCGCTCCCCCAGAAGAGGGGGATGAGGAGCTGGAGGTCACCATGTGTTCCGAGGGTGGCTGCTCTGGGGGGGGTTGAAAAACCTGACTGTCCATGGCCCTAACGTAGGCAGAGATCCGAGAAGCCACCGCTCTGAACTGCTCCCAGGTGAGAGGCCCAGTAGGACCAAGAATGCCTGGGAGCGCTGGAAAATGCAGCAGAGGGGTAGGGGCAGAGCTGAGCAAAGGAAATGGCTGACCTCTGCCAGGGCTAGGGAGCAGACCATGGACACCCGAGGAGGGTGTCCCGGAAGACTCCGCAGCCGACAGCTGTACAACCACGTTGGTACTGCCTAGGCTGCGCCCAGAAGAATCCCCCCAGTGAGGCAACCGGGGCCGTATCGGTCCAGAAGGACGGTCCCCTGCCTCCAAAGAATGGGACCCCCTCAAGGAACCGGAAGGGGAAAGGCGAAGTCCGCACTTTGGCTTCGTCCAGGGCCCAGGTAGACCCCAGAGAAATGCCAACCCCACACCCCTCGACCCCTCAGAGTCTGAGAGGGTCCTGGTCCTCGAGAGGGCCAGCCTAGGTAGCTGGCAGCTCTGGGTTATCCCCAAAGAGGAAACCCAGGGAGCAGCACCCTCCCCCCATAGACTTCCTGATGGGCCCCAAAATTGGGTGATCGGGACACACCACAGGAGGGGGTACCACCACCGAGGGGGTCAAGGAACCCCCCCCAGGCCAGGTTGCATGGCTATGGCGGCATGCACCATAGCCTGCTGGTCAGTACCACTGACCCCAAATTCGGGAGGAACCTGACGCTCCTCAGAAGGGGGCTGACTGCGATTTGTCGTGGAGACCACCAGTTCACCCTTCTCTGCAGGCAATCCCAAAGGGTGTAACTGCTCGTCCGACTCCGAGCCTGATGAGGTAGAGTCCGAGACCCTAAACCAAATGGTAGGAGGGAGAGGAAAGGCGACCTTTCCGAAGGGCCCAGAAGTCGCGGCAGTGGCCGAGGCGGCACCCATGCCCTCCACAGCCCTGCAGGGGGGGCTGGCAGAAGGCGGCTGGGCAGCCCGGACCAAAGGTCCCGAGCTAGGGCCAGCCGCTGCACCGTCAAGTCCACCGGCACCGGGGGGAGCGGTACCACGAACAGAGATGGTGCCAATGGCAGCCCCAGGAACAGCCTCGGCGCCGACACCGCTATGCCTTTCGGTGCCGAAGAGGCGCTCGACCGATCGGCGAGCTCGGGGCCGATGACACCTGCCAGGCTTCCCAGTGCATGGCGGAACCGAGGACGAACAGCACCGACGGCTCGGAAGTGGACCCGGTGCTGAAAATGGCACCGCCAGGCTCCCCGGCGCAGCGAGCGGCACCAAGAGCAGCAGCGGCACCGAAGACGGCACCGACAGACAACTCCGAGGGTCCTATGACGCCGAGGTGAGACACAGTGAAAGGCGATGCCGGATCCAGGGTCGCGGTGCCGACAGGGCCAATGGAGCCAAGAGACGAGTCAGCTCCGACAAGGCCCCCGGCACCGCGAACAGCGCCGAAGGCCTCGATGGCACCAACCGACGGCGTCAAGGACGGCGCCGACCCGGGCCTTCTGGACCGCTGAAGCGACACCGGGGGAGCCTTCACCCCCGAAGAGGCGATTGCCATAGCTGTGCCTCCCGCCCGCTCCCGGGAGGAAGCGGGATGGGCCTCCTGCGACGCAGAAGGAGCCTTGACCAAGGCTAGGCTACGGGAGGTCGAAGCTCCCTCCTCCTCGGTCCATACAGAACCGGGAAGGGACCTGGAAGAAAGGCCAAGAGAGCGTGGCTTGGCCCGATGAGTCCGAACCCTACCCTCGAAAGTCGTTGGAGCTCGCCCTACTTTAAACGCGCGCTGTTCGAGGACGTGGCAGTCCATGGAGAAGCAGGCGTCGCACGAATCCATGTCCTGAAGTGGCCCAAGACACGCGAGACACTGGTCATGCTGGTCGGTAACAGAGAATTGCAGCCGCCTGACAGACACCGATATCAGGGGGCTTCCCGCCTTGATTTCTTGCCCTCTGACCGCGACATGACCGACCAGGGGGAAAAAAAAAACACACCAAAACAGACTCGACGTTGCTTAAACTTTAAAATAAATGGAAAGATCTTACCGGCGACGTCGAGTGGAGGCAGAACCCAGAACAAGTAGACCAACGGACTGACGAACGAACGAACCAGCGCAGGCTAAGACCTAAATTTTCAAACAGGTTTCTTCAGGCTTCCCACGAGGCGACCTCGACGGCGGGAGACAAAGAACTGGTAGGCGGGTGGTCGTGACACAGCCCTAGCAGCTAATCAAGGCAGCACCACATAGTACGTCAGCCTCGAGTGCAGCGCTGATGCTGCGTCGACTCCGCCTATCCTTTAAAAAAAAAAAAAGGCTCCCGTGGGGTCCTGATCTCCAGCCAGTACCCCATCTGTGATGAATGGTGAAGACATACACAGATAAGATTGTGGTCCTACACCTCTTACAAAATTGTAGGCTACTTTTTACAGCTCTGTCATCATTCTTCTCTGAACACTGCTGGGACTCATCCACCTAGATATGACAGTTCCCCCACCTACAGACCTAGAGGTGAGAGTTCCCCAAGCAGATCTTTTCAAACTGAATCAATACTAAAAGGATTCAATCAAGATCCTGCCAGATAGTTGAGCATCTGAGTCCCAGGCACTGGCACCAGTGTTTGATCACAGCTTCATTGTTTTCTTTATTTAAATGTTCGATAACTGGGAAAGGTGCACTGAACTGAGGCTCGTCTCCAGGAGTGTCGGGGGGGAAACAAAACAGGCAGTTTCATCAACTGAATGCAAAAACAAGAGTACGGAGTATGTTACAGTGGGCAACGATACTGGTATGCGTACAATGAGGGGATAGATAGCAGTACAGGACATTGGTATAATTTACAAAGTATAAGGGGAGTGGGAAGTGGTAACTAATTGGCAGAGTTTGAGTAGGGCAAGACCTTCAGTAGAGGACAGGGTGTGAGGTGAGACTGAGGGAATATCATAAGGAGCTTAAAAATTTAATTATGTGAGCAGTAGGGTTGGAGTAACTTGTGAGTATAACACAGGAAAATTGCTAGAGGTGAATGGTAATAAATAGTTACAATAATAGACAGGAGAAAAAGTTAAAAATGAGGAAGACAGCCAGAAAATTAAACACATGCAATAGGTGTCAGCACAAGACAGACATCAACTGGAGTACAGTACAGTGCACAAATAATTCAATGATGGGGTTAGTGAGAGCTTCACCCCAGGTAGACAGGAGACCCTGCCTATAATGTAAATTATTTCAAGTTCAGTACCTTGGCATAACCCTCAACCCTTCCCTGGATTTCTCACTTCACATCTCTAATACCTGTAAAACTGCCAATATCATACTTTACCTGGCAAATAGAACTGAATATGCCCTAACACCCTCCACCTAAATTGCTATTTGCTAAGGGCATTCTTCTTCCAAGCCTTACATATGGCTCCATCATCTACTCCTATACCTCCATGGGAAACCTCTCAACACATGGGATGTTACCTACAACAGCATATGCTGTTTTGCCCTAACCTCAAACCAATTAACCCACCACTGTATACTCTGAGTTAAACTGGTTATCTCCTGAGGCATGACATTCTCTTGCTGTAAAGGCCCTTACTGACAAAATTCTTAGGACTGGGGTTCCTCCTTAGCTGTATTGTTGAATCCCCCCTGACCTGGGTTACCCTATTAGGTCTGGTGACCCCTCCCTTCCAACTGTTCCTAGCTGTACTATCAATATGGGGACTCGGGGGTTCTCCCACTTTGTACCAAATTTCTGGAACTACCTCTCACTTGCCCTCCAGCTCTCCCCACCCATACCTCTTTTCTAAAGTAGTTTTACACCATGTAAAGGCTCTTGATTCATGCATCTGTTTCCTGCCTCCATCAATTCTAAGCCTAACTTTGCTGGCATCCTTTATATTTAATAATGAACTGGGTAGGAAGAGCCCTGGATCCTGACTGGCTGAGAGCTACTTTCAGCCGGGCTGTTATTCCATCACAACAGCCTGGCTGAAAGAAGCTCCAATCAAACAGGACCCAGTACACAAATATGAAAATTCTTCACACCTTGTTCAAGGCAAAATGCCCACAACAAACATGACTAACCTAGCACTCATCCTCACACATGGCCAGCAGGACCCTACCTTACCCCAATAGCAGTGGCCCAGCTCCGCTCTCCATGTTCACGGATTCCTGCTCCATCTGGCAAAATACTGTTTACAAGTAATGACTCCCACTCACTTGTACATCTGGTTCCCGCTGGCCACTCGTACTTTCCACTCTTATCCTCACCCTTCTGTTTGTCTTACCAGATGCTTGCAGTCCATGGACTCTCTTTCTTTCAACCATGCTCACTCAGGAGCACTCGCACAAAAGCTGGCATTGTAATAAAAAAAGAAAAAAGAAAAACTACTGCCGCAGCCGGAACAGCAGCCCCATGAATGCACACCAGGACAAACACTATACACACTACGCTAGCATCTGAAGCCACCACCTGCCCTGTCTTTGCCCTTACTAAACTGCTGTTTACATGCATCAGTAGAGCCACCTGCTAACAAGCTACTGTGTCCAAACAGGACTTTTGTTTTGTTGTCGTTACACTTTTACATTTTTTTTTGCATGATTTCTTTTTGCCACAACGTGCCCAGGATACGCCACTCCTTCAGGCAGCCACAGTCCCTGACGTACTACTACTCCTCCCTCTGGAGCACCCCCTCACCTCACATTGCAGCCTGACATCTGGGGAAGCCAGGTGTAACCCTTAGCAGGGTGGGTCCCCCTCCTCCAAGGGGGAAGACACCGGTAGGAACACCCAGCATACTCTTCTCTCAGTCCCTGGGTGCTGCTGAGGTAGGTGGAACTTCCACAGGAGGCCCTTCGGAGGCATCGATAGGCTATCTGCTGTCATCCAGCCAGTTCTGGGCTGTCTTTTTCCCGTTTTCTGGTTCCTTCCACTGTTGCAATGCTCATGCAGTGTTCCTGGTCTCCACTGAAGGCCGCTACAGAGCGAAGCGATCCCACTACGCACCCCAGGAGAGGAGAACAGTCCTAAGGATGCTCAATCCTCTCCTCTCCTCCCCTGCCAACCTCTGGCACCACTTTTACATTTCAGAAATGTTTTTATCCAAATGTAGTAGAATTCAAAGCATACATATTTTTAATACATTTAATTTAGTAAAATGGACCCATTTCATAATTGCAATAAGGCACTCGGGGGGGGGAAGAGACATTATGGTGGGCTAACGGCTCTTCTCCAGTGGTAGAAGCACTCACCTGGACCGTTATCACACCATAATGCCCCCATCCTGCTTTATTGCTTAAATGATTCACTGGACCTCTGTTATCTTATCGCTGGTTACCCACACTTAGCTGGTATTTACTACCTCTTCTGCAGTGTATATTATTGTGTTCTACAAATTTGTCTGCTGTATCTGACCTACCTTTCTTTATTGTGATGCATCTTATGCTAACTTGTGATGTATCAGTTCAATGTGCTGTGCCTGCTTGTTGTCTCACTCATGTGTGGTGATTCTACATACTTCTTATGTAACGACTGGCTGCTGTATTTTTGTACTCCGGTCTGCCTTTGACTGTACACTCCCGGGTATTGACTGAAAATAGATACAATATTGTCTTGTGCACTTACCCAGTCATGAAAGAATGAATACACAGTGTTGTCTTGTTCCGCTCCTTTTATTTAGTAACGTTTATTTCTAAAGCGCCCATTCCCAGAGGATCTACGCACTGAACAATGGCATATATCAATATAAAATATATAAGCAACAAATAAATGTAACAGATTTAAATTAATTAAACTAAAAATACTAGAACTACATCACCTATGTGTTACCTATATTCATAGGTTTCATAGGTTATCAGAGCAAAAAAAGACCGAAATCCATATAGCTAGCTAGGAAAATTTAAGTATAACCATATATTGAAATTTTACGTAGATAAATATCTAATCTTGACTTCAAAATTTCCATTTTATCACTAGTTACCACATTTATGGGTAACTGGTTCCAGACACTAGTGACTCTTATTGTAAACCAGGAACTCCTTTTCTTTGTTTTACAACATTCTCCCATAAGTTGGAAGGGGTAAGACCGAGTTTCATATGGATTATTTCTTATAGTTAGTCCCAATTTAGCCCATAAACTGTCATCATGAAGAGCTTTAAAAACTATACAGAGGTCCCCTCTCATTCTTCGATATTCTAAGGAATAAAGTCCTAACTTGTTTAAACGATCATCATAATTTAGATCTTTAACTTCATTCATTTTCTTTGTTGCTTTTCTCTGAATTTTTTCCAGAGCACGTTTTGAGCCCTGGTCTTGTGGTGACCAAAACTGAGCACAATACTCCAAGTGAGGCCTCACTAAAGAAGTATATAAGGGGAGTAACACTCTACTACTGTTACTTTGAATGTGCTTGTTTATACAGTGAAGTATTCTCCAGCTTTTTTAATGACTTGTTGACAATGTAGTTTAGGACTCAAATTATTCTGTACCCTTATACCCAAGTCCCTTTCATCTTCCACCACATTTAATAATTTGCCTCCCAACTTACACTTGGCTAATAGGTTATTTTTTCCAAAGTGCATAACAGTACACTTATCTATATTAAAATGTAACATGTTTTTGTCTGCCCAATTTTCAAGTTCACCAAGTGCATGCTGTAGAGTATTTGCATCTTCAACATTATTTACAGTATGGCCTATGCGAGTGTCATCCGCAAATTTGGTTAGCCATACACCGACTGACGTGCTTAATGAAGCAATATATATATTAAAGAGACATGGCACCACTGGTCACTTGTTCCTTACCTGAATAAGAACCTTTTATACAGACTTTTTGCATTCTATTGGTCAACCATGATTCCACCCATTTGGTAATCTGACCATTTAAACCCATTTCAATCAAAGTGTCTAACAATTCGCCATGAGGGACCTGATCAAAGGCTTTTGAGAAGTCCAGCAAAACGACATCGACTGCCTCATTTCTATCTAGAGCCATACTAACTTTGCCATAAAATTCCAGCAAATTTGTCTGGCATGATCTGGCTGTAACAAAACCATGCTGGGAATAATCAATATTAACTATTTCCCCTAGATATTCCTTGATGATTCCCTCTAGGATTTTGCTCAAAGTAGATGTTAAGCTAATAGGCCGGTAGTTAGATACTTCATGTTTTGAACCCTTTTTATAAATAGGCACAACATTAGCTTGCCTCCATACACCAATTACTTGTCCTTCATCGACAGATCTAATAAATGCTGTAATTGGACCAGATAAGGGAATGGCCAATTCTTTGAGAATGCGAGGGTGAAGACCATCCGGGCCTGATGATTTAACAGAGTGAAACCCTAACATACACTCTTGAATGTCTAATGCTGTAATAAGGTGCCACCCAGGTGTTTTATGTGGGTTATGATTTTTTTTTAGGCAGGGACATTTTATTAAAAACAGAGGTAACATAATGATTACATAGCACTGCCATATCGGAATTCTCTAAAATCATTTTACAAGTTGAATCCTTTAATAGGCCTAGGGTAGGAGTGGCACCCCTTTTATTATTTACAAATTTGTAAAAGGACTTATAGTTATTCCTAACCCTTGTTACCATATATGCTATCAGTAAAATTATTACATGGAAAAAGCCCCCCACACCTGAAAATGAGCTTCACCGGGGGTGCATTTCCACAAGAAAAAACTTTAAACAAAACAAAGTAATCCAGAAACATGGCAGACAGAATGATACTAAAACAATGGAGTTTGAAATAGGTCATAAGTTACTTAGATGAGCTGCCAGTCTTGCCTTTTTTCCTGCCCCTTTCTCAGTCCCCAAGGGAATCTTGAGGATCAGAGGTAGCAAGGGGGAAGGTCTATCTACATGGTCTTTTTCTGTCTCTTGAACACTATGTTCCTAATTTGGGTGACAGGACAGGACACCAGTCCAGTACTATGGCACCCCTGCAGCCAGACAGTGTGAGATCTGAAACTTCTACATAGAAACACAGAATGTGATGGCAGATAAAGGCCATGGGACCACCCAGCCTGCACCCCTTTTTTTCTGCTGCTGACCCCACTTGATCTATGACACCATCTCTTCCCTCCCTTCCTCACCCCTACAATTTTCTCCCTTTCTTAACCCTACACTTCTTGTAGTCTGCCTACACATTTTCAACCCTTCAACAATTCCCATGTGTCTGCCCAGGCATTTTCAACCCCTCCACTGTTTTCGCCCCCACTGCCTCCACTTGGAGGCTGTTCCAAGGATTGAAAACCCTTCTGTAAAGAATTACTTCCTCACTTCCCACCAGAATGTGCCCTCTCCAGCTTCATAGCATGCCCCCTTCTTCTAGAGCACCCTTTTCTTTGAAAATGACTCTCCTCCTGTACCTTATTAATCCCTGTTAGGTATTTAAATAGCTCTATCATATTCCCCTCTCCCGCTTCTCTTCGAGGATGTAAATGTTTAGCTCCTTTAGTCTCTGCTTACATGGCTTTTGATGCAGACCCTTTACCATTCTGGTGGTCATCTTCTGGACCACTACCCTGTCTATGTCATTCTTGAGGTGTGGTCTCCAGAACTGAACATAGTACTCAAGGTATGGTCTCAGCAGTGATCTATACAGGGCAGCACCACCTCCCTCTTCCTGCACAGTACATCTTCTTATGCATCCCAGCATCCCACTTACCCTACTCACTGCCTTGTCACACTGCCTGGCCACCTTTGTGTCATCCAATATGATTATCCTAGGACTCATTATTGCTTGTACTGCATTTGTCAGTATTGAAATTCGCTTCCCTCAGAATCTTTACCTGTGCATGTTTGGAATTGTTGCTCACACCTGCACAAGTAAATGATTCTGAGGGAAGCACTCTGTTTAAGGAACATCATACCTTAATCTTAAAACCCTATTCAGTCTGTCAGATCGCACCTAGCTCAGGCCACCAGATGATGTCGCTATGACGTTGTCACCATCTTAGGGTGCTACTGCAGGGGGATTTAAACAGCAGCCGGCAGACTTGTTTACATGTTGAGCATATGTTTAACATCTAGTGACTCTGGATTACTACTGCACAGAGCAAAATGAAATAAAAAACTTTGTAGGTAAGCCCCTGACATGTGAGGCTGTGGGTTAGGGAGCGCTTTGGGAGCACGTTGTTTACAGGTCCTTTAAAAAGCCCACGACAACATTAGGAAAACTTTAAAAACAGTAAGATTGATATTCAACTCCATCCCATTTTCTTCATTACTTCATATATTTTCAGTAAATAATTCCCCATTCTTTATTACTGAAAATGATTTCATGAAAATTAGATTCCCTGTCCCCTAAACTATATCTACTCTGGCTACTTTTCTACACCTGACATTGCGTTCCCCTATTTATGGTATTGTAATCATCTCTACAGCAACATATGTTGATGTCATAAACAGAATTATGATGTCAGGTGTAGGCAGGCAGCCAGAGCTAAAAGGGCACATCTACTGTATGCATGCAAATACCCTTAGTACTGAGGAAATAAGGGTGCAAATTACAGAATAAAATACAAAACGTAAGCTATATTTATCCCTCAATATTACATTTCATCAAAGTTGTCTCTGCTGTGTCAGGAGCTCTTTAAAGGCCTCAACTATTTTACCCTCCTGCGAGCACTCCAGAATAAAAATCTCTTCAATAAAAGGGATGCTGTCCCTCTCAGGGTCTTAAATGTGTGCATTTTCCAGCTAATGACCATAAAGAGCAGCTGATGTCTTTGGGAACACTTTGAAAAACATCATATTTAGACACAATACAGCTTGCATTTCATATATCTTCTATAGTTTTCTTCTCTTCATTATCCATTACTGCAGAAATTCCCACAAAATAAGGTATTTATCCCTTACAGTTGATCTACCTCTGTAGCTTATTCCCTGCTTGAAATGGTAAGGCTCTGTTGTGACATCGCAATCTGTTGTCAAGGGAATAACAGTGATGTCGCAAGTGAAGTAGGATGTTATCAGGCTGGGAAGAAGCAACAGGAGTTGATAAACTCTCATGGAACAGCTGCCCCATTTTCTTGACCTCAACAATAAACGGAATAAGAAATACAAAGCTAATGAGAGATATAAGCTGCTTTGTGTCCACATATTGTGCATTTCAACGTTCTTCTTGAGGTGTCAGTGGCTCTTAAAATGTCACTTGGAAAACAATATTCCTAGTGGCTATAACATCTGCTAGGAGGGTGAGTGAGCTCCAAGCCTTCTGCACAGATCCAAACTCTATATTAAACAGGGACAAGGTAGTTCTCAAGCCTAACAGGATATTGCTCCCTAAGATGATGTCAAAATTCCACCTGAACCAGTCAATCGCCCATCTTGTGTTTTTCACTGAGCAGTCGCTTACAGACAAACAAAAGCTCCACTGCCTGGACATAAAAAAGGCACCAAGCCACTTCCTGGACCACACAAAAGAAGTCAGGTTCAACAGTATGGTAGCATGCGGGATTTAACCAGTCACATTTTTTGGAGATAGGTACAATACAGCCTACTTTCCAGTTCAACAGCAGTATGAAATTATTATATAGGTAAATAAAGTGGCCAAAACCTCAACCCACAAATCAGGGTTGGTTTGATACTATTCTACTATAACACATTCGACTCAAGCTGCTTTGTTGTGTTGATTGTGCACATGTGCAAGAAGAAAAAAATTACTCACCTTAGTAATGTTGTTTCTTCTAATGGAGTCTTGCTATATTATGACAATTGCAGTGAGTCCCAATCTTTGAACTGCTCCAGAGGTGAAATAGTTAACTTTCCATGCAGGCATGGAACTCTGAGCGCGTTCTCGGTTGGAAACTCTGTCTGTTGTTCTTCAAACACAAACTGTTAGATCTTTACGAGCTAAAACTCACTAAGGCTCTGTGTGGAAGCTGTAAACCTACACTAGCCAACTGGCTACTAACATAAACACACATTTTTTGGCCTCAAACAAAGACTAAAGTCAGGAGACCCAAAAAATGAAAAACACAACACCAATTCACCCAAAAAAGGAAAGGTGAAAAAACAACAAGGTGGGCATCAATGAAGTGCCAACAATGTACTGCCCACCACTATCCCAAAACAGAGGTTCTGAGAGGGGCAGGAAGGGAGGGAGGTCATAATATAGCAAGACTCCATTAGAAGAAACAACATTACTAAGGTGAGTAATTTTTTTCTTCAAACAACATGAAGTCTTGCTATATTATTACAATTGCAGACTACACAGCAGTACCTCCATGGAAGAGGGACAGAACCTACTTAGGGAATAGGCTCTGAAGCACAGCTGTGCCAAACCGAGCATCACTCCTAGCCTGGATGTCCAGGGAGTAATGCTTGGTAAAAGTGTGAACCATTTTCCAGGTAGCTGCTTGACTACTTCTAGAATAGGGATGCCTCTGGCAGCAGCCAGAGAAGCAGCTATACCTCTGGAAGAGAGTCCTCAGGTCTGAGGGATGAACTTTTCCCAGCTTTTCATAACAGAATTGGATACAAGAGACAATCCACCTGGCAACGGATCTTTTAGTGGTGGGCTTCCCATTACCAACCTCACCATAAGTGAGGAACAGTTGGAGGGAGTCAAACCTGTGACCCTTGGTACGCTCTATGTAGTAACTAAGGGCTCTCTTCACATCTAGGCTGTGCAGCCTCCTCTCACCAGAGAAGGAAATGGTCAGTGAAGTACACTGAAGAGATATAGATTGATTAAGGTGGAAATCTGAAACCACCCAAGTTAGGAACTTCCTGTTAGTCCGGAGGACCACCTATCTCTGTGAAAGGAGATAAATCCGCCCCACTGACAACGCTTGTATCTCACTTATGCATCTGGCAGAGGTGATGGCTACCAGAAACACAGTCTTCAGGTCAAGTGCTGACTTCCAGCTGAGGACAAGGGCTCAAGGGGATTGCATAAGCTGAGCAATGCAAACATTAAGATCCCAGGCAGGGGCAGGATCCCTGAAAAGGAGGGCTGGTGTGAAGCAACCCCTTAAAAAACTTGGAAAATACAGGATGAACTGAAAGAGAAGAGGGTTTACCTGCTGAAATAAAAGCAGACACAGCTGCCAAATGCACCTTCAGGGTAGCTGGTCTTAGCCCCAAAGTGTTCAGATGGACCATATAATCCAGGACTGTGGGTAAATCAGCAGAATCTAAGGAAATATGCTTTTCTGAGCACCATATGGAAAACCTTTTCCATTTGGAACTGTAAGTAATCCTGGTGGAAGGCTTCCTAGAAGCCTTCAATATATCCATTACACCTTGGGAAAGGTGTAGATCAGCAAACTCTAACTCTTCAAGAACCAGGCCTTGAGATTGAGAGATCTGAGATTCGGATACCAAACCCTTCCCTGGGCACAAATTAATAGTTGATTCCTGGAAGGCACTAGGGAGATGACCGTATGGCGACAGAGTGGATACCAGGGTTGTCTGGTACAATCTGGAGCAATCAGAATGAGTTTGCAGGACTGGGATCTGATTTTGACTAGCACTTTGAACAGGAGAGGGAAGGCATAGAGAAACTTCCCTTCCCAACTGAAGACTAAGGCATCCAGAGGGACTGAGCCCAACACTGGGGGCCTGCAGCAAAAAAGAGGAAGTTGGTGATTGTCTGGGGCTGCAAAAATATGCATCTTCGGGGTGCCCCATCTGGCAAATACCACTCCCAGGACCAGGGGATCCAGTGACCATTCGTGATGGCCCTGGGAAATCCTGCTGAGAGCATCTGCCAGGACATTGTCCTTGCCTGGGAGGTGAACTGCTATGAGGGAAGTGTTCAGGGAATAAGCCAGAGACCACAACTTCATTGCCTCGGTGCACAAGGTCAAGACTGACTGCCCTTGTTTGTTGATATACCACATTGTAGTGGTGTTGTCTGTTCTGGACCTTGTACCACTTTATTCTGAACAGATGCAGAAAAACCTGAAGTGCCAGAAAACAGCTCTGAGTTCCAACAGATTGATGTGGAGCAGAGATTCCCTGAGAGGACCACAATCCCTGGGTGGAGAGGTCACCCATGTGAGCTCCCCATCCCAAAAGGGACGCATCTGTAGCAAGGGTCAAGGAGTGAGATAGAGGGATGAAGGGGACCCCTTGTCTCAGATTGCTCTGATCCTGCCACCACTGAAGGGCCTGGATCAGGGTTCGAGTCACTGGGATCAACCTGGATAGGGGATCTTTTCTTTGAGACCAAAAGGCTCTCAAGTCAAACTGAATGTCCCTCATCTGAAATATTGCTCCTTGCACTACAGCTGTGGAAGCATCCATGTGTCCTAGGAGCTGTAGAAAATGCCTTGCTGTTCGAGAGACCTGCAGAGTGAAGGAGGAGGCCAGGGCCACTAGGTTCCTTACCCTTTCCAGGAAGGCTCTGGCCTGCCTTGTGTCCAATTCTGCACCTATAAAGGCGAGTACCTGGACAGGTTCCAGAACTGACTTTGGAAGATTGGAGGAAAGCCCAGAGAGGTGAGCAGCTGCTGGGTAACTTTGAGTGTGATCTCACTTGGTCTGGAGACTGACCCACAATGAGCCAGTCGTCTAGGTAGGAAAGATGGCAATCCTTTGCCTCTTAAATGAGCAACTGCTACTGCCAGGCATTTTGTGAATACCCTTGGGCAGAGGTGAGGTCAGAATGGCATTGCTCTGAACTGGTAATGGCCTGAGGATGTTCAATCTGAGGTACTTTCGTGGGAGCTCTGATAAGAACATGAAAGTAGGAGGCCCCTGGAGGTCCATAGGGAAGCTAGCCAGTCCCTGGCCTTAGGGAAGGTAAATCATTGCCAGAGTCACCATTCTGAATTTTGGTTTTAAAAGTGCTTGTTCAGATATCTTAGATCCAGAATGGGCACGCCATTCTCCTGTCTTTTGGGTAAGGAAGTACCTGGAGCAGACCATTGCCCTGGTGTAGGGAGAAACCCTTTCTACAGCTCTGAGAGCCAGGAGGGTTGAGACTTCTGTTTCGAAGCAAAAGTCTCTAGGAGAATTTGCAGGTGGAAAGATCTGATTTTCATCTTTGGAAATTTTTTGAAGCTGAGAACCAGACCCCAAGCATTACTTCCAGGACCCAATTTGTTTGATGTTAAAGACTCCCCAGTCCTGAACGGCGCTGCCAGCCTGCCCCCTACAGGTAATGGAGAACTGGCCCTGGGTATCCCATCAGGGTGCCTGTTTGACAAGGGCTTTAGGCTGAGGGGTGGGAGCAGGCCTGCTTGCACCCCGTCTGCCCTCTCCCTCTGAAGAACCCCTCTGAGGATAAGTTTAAGGAGGCCTGGGTTTGGTAAAAAGGCCTGTGAAAAGGCCTGCCTCTACCCTTGGGGGGCTGTCTCTGAGGGGTGCCTTGCCGCTCCTTGGCTTGTGCACTCCTATAAGTGGTTCTATATTCATCCATTTTCTTCATATAATTCTAATGTCTGCTCCCCAAACAGAGAATTTCCCACCACAGGAAAATCCCTAGCCTTAGTCTGGGTATCCTGTGACAAACTAGTATACCTGAGCCAAGCCAATCTACGAAAGCGTCATAGATGCAGCCATGACTCTAGAGGATACATCATTAAAATCCACAGCAGCATGGAACTGCACCTTGGATGCCTCAATAACATCAGTAGCCACCTGCTCCAGCTCCTTGGCAAGCTAGCCTGGGGCCTGTTTGGCTAAAGTCATGACAGTGTCCCATCTAGATTTTTGATATCTTGCCACATAAGCCATGTAATTTGCTTGTCTGAGTCCCAAAGACGCTGCCATGTATTGTTTTTTAGCCATGCCATCAATCTTCCTGGAGTACTACCCCAACATGACTGCATTGCTGTGAAAGAAATTCTGTATCAGGACTGACAAAGTATACCTCCTGTCCATCTTTCTGTCCACAGGAGGCACAGAATTAGGTGCTTTTAAAATTGTTATTGTTTGTTTCCTAAATGATTTATGTAAAGGAACAGACAATCTCCTGGACTCTGGGATATCCATCATTTCCACAAAGTCAGGTTCCTCTTGCTCATCCACAGCTTCCTCCAATGGGAGCTGGAGGGTTTCAGCAACTTTTTTTATAAAACAGAAAATGAGAAGGGGACTCAGAAAGCGTAGGGGGAGATTCTAAAGGTCTGTCAGGGGAGATGTCCGGTTCAATGGGCACATCCAGACTCTCCAACTCACATTCACATTGTTCATAATCATCCTCCCCCTCCTCTGGTTCATAAAACTCTTCTATATCATATGCTTGAACTGGTGGGAACCGGCCGAACCGACTTTTGCTAGTATAGTAGTGTGGTTCGGACGGAACCAGAGAAAGTGACTGGGCAATTTGTACTGCTTTAGCTATCTCTCTGCAGCAGTTGGAGAAGGAATTTTGACTCCACACCTGCTGATTTTCTAGTTTTCTTTGCTGGAACTGGCTCCTCAGAGTCAACTTTACGTTTGCCCGAGGAAGTCTCGCCCTGGTCAGAGGGCACTCCCTCTGGTTCGGTTGGCACCGAACTGGGCTGGCCATCCGGGTCAGCGGACTTTTTGGCCTCTCATTCCCTGGAGCCTACCAAACTCTTATCTAGGTAGCTGCAGAGAAATTTACAAATCTGGCAGTCTGAATTGAGGTGGTCAAACCCCAGACAATAAACACATGGGTGTGTGGGTCAGCCTTGGCAAAGGCTTCCACAGACACTACAGTGCTGAAACCCAGTGGGCCGGTTTTCTTTGGGTTTCTCAGACATAATGCCAGCCTAACTAAAAACTTGCCCTTTTTCCAGCAGTGCCAGGCAAGACACCCTTGTCACGGGTCGTGGAAAAAAACGTAATGAAATCCGTTTTTTTTAGAACCGATAAGAACCGGGAACCGCACTCTAAAAGCTTTCAAATGTTTGAGAATAAAGTTTTAAATCAACCTGATCGGTTCAAACCGAACCGATAAACATTTACAAGTTCCACACAGAAATAAACCTGTCTGTGACTTACAATACCACAGACAGAGCTTGAACCGATCGGATTGCGGTTAAAATAATAATAACTGTGGTTGAATTTAACCGAGAAAACCTGTTTTAAACTGAGAAATGAACCAAGCAGTAGGAGGAATCTCCGGAGCGACTGTTCCGTAAGGCAGAGTAAAGAATCTGACAGTTTCGGTTTGAAATTCTCCAGACAGAGCTTCTCTAACCGAGCTCACGCTCCAAGTTCCATGCCTGGCATGGAAGTTAACTCTTTCACCTCCGGAGCAGTTCTAATGGTGGGACAAACTGCATTAGTCATAACATAGCAAGACTTCATGTTGTTTGAATGTAGTGGTGTTGTCTGTTCTGATCTGTACAATTTTGTTCTGAACAGATTCGGAAAAAGCTTGAAGTGCTAGAAAAACTGCTCTGAGCTGCAACAGGTTGATGTGGAGCAGAGATTCCTGGGGAGACCACAGTCCCTGTGTGGTGAGGTTGCCCATGTGAGCTCCCCACAACAAGAGGGATGCATCTGCAGTAAGGATTAAGGAGTGAGACTGAGTGACAAAAGAAACCCCTTGTCTCAGGTTGCTCTGATCCTGCCACCACTGTAGGGCTTGGATCAGAGTTCGAGTTACTGGGATCAACTTGGTAAGAGGATCCTTTCTTTGAGATCAAAAAGCTCTCAAATGGAACTGGATGTCCCTCATCGGAAATCTTGCTCCTTGCACAACTGCTGTGGAAGCAGCCATGTGTCCTAGGAGCTGCAGAAAATGCCTTGCTGGTCGGGAGACCTGCAGGATGAATGAGGAGGCCAGGGAGGCTAGGGTCTTTGCCCTGTCCAGAGGAAGGAAGGCCCTGGCTTCCTGTGTGTTCAGTTCTGCGTCTATGAAGGTAAGAAGCTGGAGAGGCTCTAGAACTGACTTTGAGAGATTCAGAAGGAAACCTAGGGAGGTAAGCAGTTGCTGCGTTATCTGAAGATGTAAGCTGACCTGGTCTGGGGACTGGCCTAGTATGAGCCAATCATCCAGGTAAGGAAAGATGGCAATTATTTGCCTTCTTATGTAGGCAACTGCTACTGCCAGGCATTTGGTGAATACCCTTGGAGCAGAGTTGAGGCCAAAGGACATTGCTCTGAACTGGTAATGGCCTGAGGGCAGCACGAACCTGAGGTACTTTCGATGGGAGCTTCTGATGAGAATATGGAAGTAGGCATCCTTGAGGTCCAGGGAAGCTTGCCAGTCCCCTGGCCTTAGAGAGGGTAGAATAATTCCCAGAGTCACCATTTTGAATTTTAGTTTTAAAAGGTGCTTGTTTAAGTATCTGAGATCCAGGGTGAGCCGCCATTCTCCTGTCTTTTTTGGGGTAAGGAAGTACCTGGAGTACAAACCTTTGCACTGGTGTAGAGGTGGAACCCTTTCCACGGCTCTGAGAGCCAGGAGGGTAGAGACCTCTGCTTCTAGGGTCAGTGCCTCTGATGGAGTTGCAGGTGGAAAGGATCTATTTCTCATCTTTGGAAATATTCTGAAGCTGAGAACCAGTCCCTGCCTTATTACTTCCAGGACCCACTTATCTGACGTTAGAGACTTCCAGTCCTGGACAAAGTAAGCCAGCCTGCCCCCTACAGGAAGAGGAGAATCGGCCCTGGCTACCCCATCAGGGTGCCTGCTTGGCAGGGGCTTTGGGCTGCGGGGTGGAAGCAGGCCTGCTTGAACCCCATCTGCCTCTCCCTCTAAAGAACCCCCTCTGGGCATAAGCAGAAGAGAAAGCCTGGGCTTGGTAAAAAGGCCTATGAAAAGGCCTGCCCCTGCCCTTGGGAAGCTACTTTTGAGGAGTGGCCTGCCTTTCCTTAGCCTGTGCACTTCTATAGGTGGTCCTATATTCATCCATTTTCTTCATGTAATTCTCTGTTTGCTCCCCAGAGAATTGCCCACAACAGGAAAATCCATGGCCTCAGACTGGGTATCCTGTGACAGGGTAGTACATCTGAGCCAAGCCATTCTGTGAAGTGCCACAGATGTAGCCATGACTCTTGATGACACATCATTAGAGTCTACTGCAGCATGAAATTGCACCTTGGATGCCTCAATACCATCCATAGCCACCTGTTCCAGCTCCCTGGCAAGCTGGTCAGGGACCTGTTTTGCTAAAGCCAGCACAGTATCCCATCTGGATTTCTGGTACCTAGCAGCATAAGCCATATAATTTGCCTGTCTGAGTGCCAAGGATGCTGCCATGTACCGTTTCTTTGCCATAGCATCAATCTTCCTGGAGTCCTTCTCAGGAGTGTGTGAAGCTAGGGGAATATTCGCCTTGTCACAGGCTGCAGCCTGCACTACCCCCACATGGCTGCACTGTTGTGTGGGGAACTCTGTATCAAAGCCTGATAAAGTATACCTCTTGTCCATCCTTTTATCCACAGGAGGTATAGTATGAGGAGTTTTTAAAACTTTTACTGTCTGTTTCCGAAAAGATTTATGCAAAGGAATAGACAGTCTCCTAGACTCTGGAATATCCATCATTTCTACATAATCAGGCTCCTCTTGGTCAACAACAGCTTCCTCAACAGGGAGCTGGAGAGTTTCAGCAACTTTTTCATAAAACATAAAATGAGAAGGGGACTCAGAGAACCTGGGAGGAGAAACCCCTAAAGGTCTGTCTGGAGAGATGTCCGGTTCAATGGGCACATCCAGATCTTCAAAACCATATTCACTCTCCTCATATTCCTCTTCCCCCTCCTCCGGTTCATAAAAATCCTCAGGAGAGAGACTGGACAATTTGGATTGCTTTAGCTATTTCTTCAGCGGTTGGAGAGAGAACTTTTGGCTGCACACCAGCTGACTTTCTAGTCCTTTTTGCTGGAACCGGCTCCTCAGAGCCGGCTCTTCATTTGCCCGAGGAAGTCTCGCCCTGGTCAGAGGGCACTCCCTCTGATTCGGTTGGAACCGAACCAGCCTGGCCATCCGGGTCAGTAGACTTTTTGGCCTCCCTTTCCCTGAGCCTACCAACTCTCTTTTCTAAGGTGGCAGCAGGGAAATTCTTACAAATCTGGCAGTCTTCATTGAGGTGGTCAAACTCCAGACAATAGACACAGGTGGTGTGGGGGTCAGCCTTAGCAAAGGCTTCCTCACAAACACTACAGTGTTGAAACCCAGTGGGCCCAGTTTTTCTTTTGGATTTCTCAGACATAATGCCAGCCTAACCAAACTTGCCCATTTATGGAAATCCGCCAAGCAAGACTCTCTTATCAGTTCCCAACCTTGTCATGGGTGGTGGAAAAACCCGTAATGAAATCCGTTTTTTTTTAGAACCGATAAGAACCGGGAACCGCACTCTAAAAAAGGACTAGCAATTTTTTCACACAACCTGATTGGTTCAAACCGAACCGATAAACATTTACAAGTTCCACACAGAAAATTCACTGTAAAACCTATCTATTACTTACATTACCACAGACAGAGCTTGAACCGACTGGCTGCAGTTTAATTTTGGTCGAAAACCGATAAAATAACACTTTTAAACCGACAAAATGAACCAAGCAGAAGAAGAAATCTCTGGAGTGACTGTTCAGTGAGGCAGAGTAAAGAATCTGACAGTTTATGTTTGAAGAACAACAGACAGAGCTTTCTAACTGAGCTCACGCTCAGAGTTCCATGCTTGCATGGAAAGTTAACTATTTCACCTCTGGGGCAGTTCCAAGATTGGATCACACTGCAATTGTCATAATATAGCAAGACTTCATGTTGTTTGAATCCCTCTCATCTGGTTTTAAGTGAAGACATGTTCAGCACCTTTAGCCGATACTCACAGGATCTGGCCTTCTGGCCCTGAATCATCTTGGTCACCCTAGCCACTGTCCCTATCTTGGCCCTGGACAGGTTGGGATTCCAGAATTGGGCACAGTTCTCCAGGTGTGGCCTCTCCAGTAATGTCCTGTATACAGAGGTAACAGTACCTCCTGATACCTACTGTTCTAACCCCCATGCACTTAAGCGACTTGTTAGCCTTGATAAAGGGTTTGTTACATCGGTTTAAGGAAGTCACTAATGGTGACTGGAGGTCCCTTTTCTGATGTTGTGTCCAGTTGAACCCTCCCATCCAGTACACTGTTCTTGGGTTTTGGTCCCTAAACATGTCAGTTTGCACATCTTGGCAATCAGCACCAGTAGCCCTACATTGGAATAATTTTCCAGCATTCACAGATCTCACTGCAGTTCACTTATCCCCTCCCTATTGTCGTCAACTCTATCACACTCTACCACAGAGTTTAGTGTCATCTCTGAATAGACAGTCTTTCCTGGATTCCCTCTCTTATGTTGCTGACAAACATATTTAAGAGGACTGGGCTCAGGACAGATCCCAGTGGTGCTCCACTGGTGGCCTCACTTCTCACTGACCTGACCCCATTCACCACAACTCTTTTCTTCCTCCCCTCCAACTAACTTCCTACCCACCTTATTATTTCCATAGCTGTTCCCTGATCCCCTACATTTTTGTCAACTTCATTGGTTATCCAGGCAAAGAATACTATCAGGTTGGTCTTAACAAGCAAGCTACTGCTGCTGCTGCTGTGGGATGCAGAAAATTCTGCATCTGTGACATTATAGTCTGATACTATGGATACGCCAGTGATATCACAAATACGACATTATAATGTCATTTCATTTTATAGCAAGAGCAGCTGGGCTAGAGAAACAGCTTAAACTGAAATATCCTCAATAATATTATTGTAGCTTGGCAGAGATCACATTCAGCTGGAACTTATTTATTTATTTATTAAGTTTGTGGATTAACCTTTGAGTGCAGGTTCATTGCATAGGTTCCACGTCAGGATCATTACCATAACAAAACTATAGCTAACGGGGGTAAATGATCTCAGTACATAATCACATAGCATTGAGCCATACTTCCTGTGGGAGTCCCAGTCTCCGCTTGGCTGCTCCTGGAGGGAGGCTAACCCGACCCTCCCCGGGAAGGGAGAGCAGTCCTCAGTGCTCAACTCTTCCCAGCCCTGCCAACTCCCAATAACCTGAGTCCGTTCCTGAACCCATGTCACCGGCATGGCATGAGGTGTGGTGTCCAGTGCCTCAACCCTCAGCTCCACCAGACCAGCTGCTGCATTCTCTCTTTTAAGATTGGTAGCGCCTATCCTAGCAGTCCTGTTAATTACAGATACTCCATCAACACATCTTCACAGCCCCAGATTGTACCATTTCTGAGAGTAAGGCATACGAGGGCAGGCTGAAAGTGCTAAATGTGTACACGCGGCAGGAGAGGAAGGATGGATGGGGGTATGATTAAAACGTTCATCTGAGGGGATAAACAAAGCTAGCACTGAAGGGGTGTTTAAACTGAGGAAGGGTAGAGACATGAGAGGCATGGACTAAGACTGGAGGGTGGTAGATTTAGGAGGGAGAGCAGGTACTACTTCATGGAGAGGGTGGTGTCTAAATGGAACAGTGTACCAGAGAGAGGTGGTATCATGTAAGACAGGAGGAAGTTTTAAGAGGGCATGGGACACAGCACAAGGAAGGGTCTGGGAGGAGGGCTAAGGCTGTCATAGAAATGACAGATGGGGTTGGGTTGGGACATCTGCAGTCTAGGAGGCTGGCTGTACACTTCAGCAGACACTGATAGATTGTGATCTGTTTCTACTGACAGATTCGTATGTTCATAATTTTTGGCTGGAACTGTTAATATGGATATCATAGACTCTGTACAGGGTTATCTGGACTTATGTTTCAGGGCAGCCCTCCAAGGTATCCAGAGTATGGCAAAACACTCTCTGGCCCTCCACAGTTGGCCAGGGATAGTCTTTAGGCTACCTCCTCAACCCAAGTAATTTCCAGCTGCATGACATTTCATCCCAGTAATTTCACTCCATGACAACTTGCCCCAGGTGATTAGCTCCATCATCAATCAGTTCCCACGTCAAGTCATCCCTGGACAATTCGCCCCCCCCCAGCATAACTATTACAAAATAAACTCCAGGAGGGCATAGTTCACCCACTAGATGAGGGCAATGTGCTCAAGGATTGTAGAAGTGGAAGTCATACTGCAATTTTTGTTGGAGTACAGTATGATATGTAGTGGGAGCGAATTGTACAGGGATTAGTTCATGTGTGAGCCAATTAAAGCGAGAGACACTAATCTGGGGAGAATTGTAGCCGAGCAAAATGACCAGGATGAATTGACGTGTCCCCATAATTTCCTGCCTTTCAACAATGATGCTGAATGCTGCATCTTCTTACTCCTGGTCGTCCACTTTGTCTGCTAACACAGTCGTAACAGGCCCTATTCAGGACTGAAGGCATAGGTATGTGTGAAATGTGGATACCCCACCTGTGACCCTGTGCACTGGTACCACCATTGACAAATGCCAGCAACCTGTCCATAACCCCGCCCCACTGGTGCACAGGTCCACACAGGATGGGGTCGGGCAGAGTCAAGGAAACAGCTGGGCATCCAGTCAGATGCCCTACATAAGTTCACCAGTGGATCCTTTGCATGGCAGGGTGCACACTGACAGTGTACCCCACGGGTGGTAGGGGCAATGCTGCCAGCCCTCTGATGGCACTACAGCAGTGCGGAGGGCCAGGGGTCTATGTTGGGTGACCCAAGGAGTGACTGTACTGCTGATAGCAGCTGGGGGGAGGGCTACACTTGCGAAATTGCTGGTGGGGGGGCCTCAGCCAGTGCTGCTGCCACTGCAAAGAATATGGGTTCAGTAGGTGGGTGCTGTGCCACACTCACCTCTGTGTGTTGGGGTGGGCAGGTGGCATTGGGCAACTGTATGCTGTGGCACCAGCGTGTAGTGAGGCTGTCTGCCCTTTCCTTCAGCATATCCTGGGATGTGTGCAGGATGAGTTGGGGGCTTATGTCTGGGTCTCCCTTGCATACCCTGCTCCCCACATGCATCCCTGCAGCCAGCACTATGTGCCTTAGTGCATGCAGCATGGTGCCAGCCACCACACCATACCCACCCCGGAGTGTTGCTCATCGGGTGGCTGGAGGATCAGGCATATATGTGCTGCATGTCCCCCATTCATGCATCCTGAGGGGGGATACAGTTGGTGTGGGATGGCTATTCACTCCAGATATGTGTGTGTAACAAATTGAGGCCAGAGCTAATAGTCTGGGGCAAATTATCAAAGAGCAAAATGACCAAGTTGACTTGACGTGTCCCCATAATTTCCCACCTTCCAACAACGATGTTGAATGCTCCACCTTCTCACTGCTGGTTGCCCATTTTGTTTGCTAATACAGTCATTATGGCTGTATGAGTAGCAGCATTGCACACTGCAGAAGGGGAAACAGACAGTAAACATTTAGACAGTAGTTAGCTCTCAAAATCATAGATCGAGGGAGAGGGGGAAATTTATAGAATGCTGTTTTGGGGCTCTGGTGGTGGGCTAAGGAGGGGACTGATTAAAAAACAGCCTGATTTTGTTTTACATATACGTCTCTAGTAGTATAGAGAAGGAGAGATAAATAACTTTGGTTGAGGGGTCCAGCCAGATGACCAGTACACCATGAAAATTATTTCCTGATAAGACCCATAAGAAAAAATTACTCACCTTAGTAATGTTGTTTCTTCTAATGGAGTCTTGCTATATTATGACAGTAGCAGTTAGGTCCTCCCCTAGAACTGCCCCGGAGATGAAAGAGTTAACTCCATGCAGGATGGAGTTCTGAGCGCGAGCGCTCTGCTTTCAGAAGCTCTATCTGGCTAGTTTCAAATAGAAACTGTCAGATCTTTACGGCGCAAAACACTCACTAAGGGTCTGTGTGGAAACTGTAACCTACACTAGCCAACTGGCTACCTAATAACAACAACAACCACTTTGCTGGTCCCCACACAAAGACTCAAGTCAGGGGACCAGAAAATAGTATAATTTAACAATAAAACAACACACCCCCCAAAACCCCCAAAAGGGGAAAGAACCCAAAAAGGGCATAAATAGTGCCTCCACTAGGCTGCCCACCCCATACCCAAGTAGAAGTTCTGAGAGGGGCAGGCTGGGGGGTGGTCATAATATATCAAGACTCCACTAGAAGAAACAACATTACTAAGGTGAGTAATTTTTTCTTCAAACAACATGAAGTCTTGCTATATTATGACATATTGCAGACTATACAGCAGTACCTCCATGGAGGAGGGACAGAACCTACTTAGGAATAGGCTCTGAAGCACAGCTGTACTAAACCGAGCATCTCTCCTGGCCTGGACATCCAGAGAGTAATGCTTGTGAAAGTGTATAATTGCTTTTCCAAGTAGCCTGACATATTTCCAATATAGAATGTCTCTAGCAGCAGCCAGAGACGCTGTACCTCTGGTAGAATGAGCCCTCAATCCAGAGGGGGGTATTCTACCCAGTTTCTGATAACAAAATTGGATAAAAGAGACAATCCACCTGGTAATTGATCTCTTTAGTGGCAGGTTTCCTTTGCCAACCTCACCAGAGAGAGAAAAGTTGATGGGATTCGAACCTGTGACCTTGGTACGCTTCTATATAGTAACTCTAGGCCCTCTTAACATCCAAACTGTGCAATCTCCTCTCGCCAGAGGAAGAGTGTTCAGTGAAAAATACTGGAAGGGAGATGGATTGGTTAAGATGGAAATCTGAAACCACCTTAGGTAAAAACCTCCTGTTAGTCCTGAGGACTACCTTATCCCTGTGAAAAGAAATAAAATCATTTTCTACTGACAGGGCTTGCAACTCACTTATGCGTCTAGCAGAAGTGATAGCCACTAGGAATACAGTTTTCCAAGTTAGGTACTTAAGCTCTGCAGAAGACAGAGGTTCAAAGGGTGGTTGCATTAACTGGGCAATGCAAATATTAAGGTCCAGTCAGGTCGAGTAATGTAAAGGTGGATTAGTATGGAGTAATCTCTAAAAACTTGGAAAACACAGGGTGAGCGGAAAGAGAGGATGGTTTTCCTGTTGAAATAAAAGCAGAGACAGCTGCCAAATGAACTCTCAAGGTAGCTGGTCTGAGGCCCAAAGAATTAAGATGGACCATGTAATCCAACAAATGGGCAAATCAGCAGATTCTGGTGAAATATGCTTCCAGAACACCAAATGGAAAACCTTTTCCACTTGGAATTAAAAGTAGTCTCTAGTGGAAGGCTTTCCTAGAAGCCTTTAGAATTTCAAGGACACCTTGAGAAAGGTGTAGGTCATGCGGATTCTAACTCCTCAAGAGCTCAGCCTGAGGTTGAGGGATTTGAGGTTCGATACCAAACTCTCCCTGGGCACAGGTCAACAGGTTGTGAATCCTGGAAGACACAGGGGAAGATGGACTGCCAGCGATCAAGGAGTGGGTACCAGGGTTGCCTGGCCTAATCTGGGCAATCAGAATCACCCCTGCAAGGCTGGGATCTGATTTTTTACTAACACCTTGAATAGGAGAGGCAAGGGGGGAAAAGCATAAAGAAACTTCCCTTCCCAATCCAAAAGAAGGGCGTCCAGGGGGACTGAGCCCAACACTGGGGGCCTGCAACAGAACAGTGGAAGTTGGTGGTTGTCTGGGGCTGCGAAGAGATCTATCTGAGGGGTGCCCCATCTGGCAAAAATTATCCCCAGCACTTGAGGATTCAGAGACCATTCGTGATGGCCCTGAGAAATCCTGCTGAGAGCATCCGCTAAGACATTGTCCTTCCCTGGAAGGTGAACTGCTATGAGAGAAGTGTTCAGGGAATAGGCCAGAGACCATAACTTCATTGCCTCGGTGCACAAGGCCAAAGACCGAGTGCCCCCCTGCTTGTTGATGTACCACATTGTTGTGGTATTGTCTGTTCTGACCTGAACCACTTTGTTCTGGACAGAAGCAGAAAACGCTTGAAGTGCCAAAAATACAGCTCTGAGTTCCAGCAAATTGATGTGGAGCAGAGATTCTGAGGGGACCACACCCCTGAGTGGAGAGGTTGGTATGTGCTCCCCACCCCAGGAGGGAAGCATCCATAGTGAGGGTGAGGGAGTGAGAGAGGGGAATGAAGGGGACCCCCAGCCTTAAATTGCTCTGATCCTGCCACCACTGGAGGGCTTGGATCAAGGTTCGGGTCACTGGGACCAACTTGAAAAGGGGGTCCCTCCTCTGAGACCAATAGGCTCTCAAGTGAAACTGAATGTCTCTCATCTGGAATCTTGCTCCCTGCACTACAGATATGGAGGCAGCCATGTGCCCCAGGAGCTGCAAAAAGTGTCCTGCTGGTCGAGAGACCTGCGGAGTGAAGGAGGAGGCCAGAGCTATCAATTTCTTTACCCTTCTAAGGGAGAAAAGCTCGTGCCAGATTTGTGTCCAACCCTGCACCTATGAAAGTGAGTACCTGAACTGGTTCCAGAACTGACTTTGGTAGATTTAGCAGGAAGCCCAGGAGGTGAGAAGCTGCTGGGTGACTTGCAAGTGGGATTTACCTGTTCTGGAGACTGTCCCACGATGAGCCAGTCGTCCAGGTAGGGAAAGACAGCAATCCCTTGCCTCCTTAAGTGAGCCACTGCTACTGCCAGACATTTTGTGAATACCCTTGTGGCAAAGGTAAGGTCGAAGGGCATTGCTCTGAACTGGTAGTGACCTGAGGGCAGTTCGAATCTGAGGTACTTTTGGTGAGAACTTCTGATTAGGACATGAAAATAGGCGTCCTTGAGGTCCAGGGAAGCTAACCAGTCCCCTGGCCTTAGGGAAGGTAAAATCATTGCCAGAGTTAGCATTTTGAACTTTGGTTTCAAAAGATGCTTGTTCAGATATCTGAGATCTAAAATGGGCCACCATTCTCCTGTCTTTTTTGGGGTAAGGAAGTATCTGGAGTACAGACCTTGCCCTGGTGTAAGGAGGAACCTTTCTACTGCCCTGAAGGTTACAGAGTAGAGACCTCTGCTTCCAGAGCAAGGGTCTCTAGGGGGCTTGCAGGTGGAAAATGCCTGGTTCTCATCTTTGGGAATTTTTTGAAGCTGAGAACCAGGCCCTGGCTTACTACTTCCAGAACCCATTTGTCTGAAGTTAGAGACACCCAGTTCTGGCTGAAACAAGCCAACCTGCCCCCTACTGGCAAAGGAGAATCGGCCCTGGGCACCCCATCAGGGTGCCTGTTTGGCAGTTGCTTTAGGCTGAGGGGTGGGGACAGGCTTACCCGCACCCCGTCTGCCTCTGCCTCTGAAGAACCCCCTCTGAGCATAAGCAGAGGAGGCCTGGGTTTGATAAAAAGGCCTGTGGAAAGGCCTACCCCACTCTGGTGTGTGCCTCTGGGGAGTGGCTTGCCATTCCTGGCTTGGGCACCTTGTAGGTAGTCCTATATTCATCCACCTTTTTCATATAATTCTCTGTCTGCTCCCCAAACAGAGAATTTCCCACCACAGGAAAATCCATAGCCTTAGTCTGGGTATCCTGTGACAGACTAGTACACCTGAGCCAGGCCAACCTACGGAAAGCTACAGATGTGGCCATGACCCTAGAGGAAACATCATTAACATCCACAGCAGCATGAAACTGAACTTTAGAGGCTTCAATGCCATCAGAAGCCACCTGTTCTAATTCACTAGCCAGCTGGCTATGGGCCTGCTTGGCTAACTGCATAACAGTATCCCATCTAGATTTCTGATACCAGCTACATAAGCCATGTATAATTTGCCTGCCTGAGTCCCAGAGAGGCTGCCATATACTGTTTTTTTTCGCCATGGCATCAATCTTCCTGAATCCTGTCAGGAGGATGTGAAGCCAGGGAATATTAGCTTTATCACAGGCAGCAGCCTGAACTACTCCTACATGACTACATTGCTGAGAAAGGAATTCTGCATCAGGACCTGACAATGTACCTTCTGTCCATCTTTTATCTACAGGAGGCACAGAATTAGGGTTTTCAAAATTTTATTGTTTCCTAAATGACTTATGCAAAGGAATAGACAATCTCCTAGACTCTGGTATATCCATCATTTCAACATAATCAGGCTCCTCTTGCTCATCCACAGCCTCTTCTAAAGGGAGCTGGAGGTTTCAAACTTTCTTATAAAACATGAAATGAGATGGGGACTCTGGGACAGCATGGGGAGATTCTAAAGGTCTGTCTGGGGAGATGTCCTGTTCAACGGGCACATCCAGACCCTCCCAGCCACATTCATACTGTTCATAATCCTCCTCCCTCCTGTGGTTCATAAAAACTCTCAATATCATAATCCTGAACCACTGGGACCGGACAAACCAACCTTTTGCCAGATAGTGGTGGTCTGGACGACCCTGAGACAGTGACTGGACACTCTGTATGGCTTTTTTATCTCTGCAGCAGTTGGAGAGAGAATTTTGGACCCAGACCTGCTGACTTTCTTGTTTTCTTTAATGGAATTGGTTCCTCAGGAACCAGCTTTTCTTTGCCCGAGGAAGTCTCGCCCTGGTCAGAGGGCACTCCTCTGGATTCGGTTGGCACCAAACCGGCTGGCCATCCGGTCAGCAGACTTTTGGCTCTCTGGTCCCTGAGCCTGCCCAATCTTTTTCCAGGGTGGCTGCAGGAAATTTACAAACCTGGCAGTCTGACTGGAGGTGGTCAAACCCCAGACAATAAACACATGTGGGTGTGGGTCAGCCTTGGCAAAGGCTTCCCACAAACACATCACAGTGTTGAAACCCAGTGGCCCAGTTTTTCTTTTGGGTTTCTCAGACATAATGCCAGCCTAACCAAAAACTTGCCCTTTAAACGGCAGTGCCAGGCAAGACTCCCTTTATCGGTTCCTAACCGTAATATGGTATTGCTGAAAACGTAATAAAGTCCGCTTTTTTAGAACCGATAAGAACCAGGAACCGACTCTAAATGAATGATTTTAACTTTAAATGTGTTTTAAACCGAACCGATAACTTACAAGTTCCACACAGACTAAAACCTTTGTTACTTACGGTTACCACAGATAGAGCTTGAACCGACGCTTTTATGGTAAATTAATACTATTCCCGGTTAAAATTAACCGAGAAAACTTTTTAAACCGAGAAATGAACCGAGCAGAAGGAGGAATCTCCGAGCGACTGTTCACTGAGGCGAGTAAAGAATCTGACAGTTTCAGTTTGAATCACTCAGATAGAGCTTTGCAAACCGAGCTCACTACTTCTGAGCTCCATTCCTGGAATGGAGTTAACTCTTTCACCTCCGGAGCAGTTCTAGTGGTGGGACTAACTGCAATATGTCATAATATAGCAAGACTTCATGTTGTTTGAAATACTACACCATTCTAATAATATGGAAATGGAACATAAGTATAATAAACACACACACATACACATACATTCCCCCAAAGTCCCAAAGGGGACAAAATGCTAACAGGACATAAGTAGTGCCTACTAATTAAGTTGCCCGCACCCACCAAGTAGAGGTTCTGAGAGGGGCAGGTTGGGGAGGATAATATAGCAAGACTCCATTAGAAGAAACAACATTACTAAGGTGAGTAATTTTTCTTCAAACAACATGAAGTCTTGCTATATTATGACAATAGCAGAATACAGCAGTACCTCCATGGAGGAGGGGCAGAACCTACTTAGGAATAGGCTCAAGAACAGCTGTGCCAAACCGAGCATCTCCTCCTGGCCTGACATCCAGGGAGTAATGCTTGGTAAAGTGTGTACCGTTTTCCAAGTAGCAGCCTGGCAAATCTCTAATAAAGAGATGTCTCTGGCAGCAGCTAGAGACGCAGCTGTACCCCTGGTAGAATGAGCCCTCAAACCGGGGGGGGGGGACTCTGCCCAGTTTCTGATAACAAAATTGGATAAAAGAGACAATCCACCTGGCAATTGATCTCTTAGTGGCAGGTTTCCCTTTGCCAACCTCACCAGAGGTGAGAAAAAGTTGATGGGATTCGAACCTGTGACCCTTGGTACGTTCTATATAGTAACTTAAGGCCCTCTTAACATCCAAACTGTGCAATCTCCTCTCGCCAGAGGAAGAGTGTTCAGTGAAAAATACTGGGAAGGGAGATGGATTGGTTAAGATGGAAATCTGAAACCACCTTAGGTAAAAACCTCCTGTTAGTCCTGAGGACTACCTTATCCCTGTGAAAAGAAATAAAATCATTTTCTACTGACAGGGCTTGCAACTCACTTATGCGTCTAGCAGAAGTGATAGCCACTAGGAATACAATTTTCCAAGTTAGGTACTTAAGCTCTGCAGAAGACAGAGGTTCAAAGGGTGGTTGCATTAACTGGGCAATGCAAACATTAAGGTCCCAGGCCGGGGCTGGGTCACGAAAAGGTGGATTAGTATGGAGTAATCTCTTAAAAAACTTGGAAAACACAGGGTGAGCGGAAAGAGAGGATGGTTTTCCTGCTGAAATAAAAGCAGAGACAGCTGCCAAATGAACTCTCAAGGTAGCTGGTCTGAGGCCCAAAGAATTAAGATGGACCATGTAATCCAACAAAAATGGGCAAATCAGCAGATTCTGGTGAAATATGCTTCCCAGAACACCAAATGGAAAACCTTTTCCACTTGGAATTAAAAGTAGCCCTAGTGGAAGGCTTCCTAGAAGCCTTTAGAATTTCAAGGACACCTTGAGAAAGGTGTAGGTCAGCAAATTCTAACTCCTCAAGAGCCAGGCCTTGAGGTTGAGGGATTTGAGGTTCGGATACCAAACTCTCCCTGGGCACAGGTCAACAGGTTGTGAACCTGGGAAGACACAGGGAAGATGGACTGCCAGCGACCGAAGGAGTGGGTACCAGGGTTGCCTGGCCCAATCTGGGGCAATCAGAATCACCCTGCAAGGCTGGGATCTGATTTTTTACTAACACCTTGAATAGGAGAGGCAAGGGGGGAAAAGCATAAAGAAACTTCCCTTCCCAATCCAAAAGAAGGGCGTCCAGGGGGACTGAGCCCAACACTGGGGGCCTGCAACAGAACAGTGGAAGTTGGTGGTTGTCTGGGGCTGCGAAGAGATCTATCTGAGGGGTGCCCCATCTGGCAAAAATTATCCCCAGCACTTGAGGATTCAGAGACCATTCGTGATGGCCCTGAGAAATCCTGCTGAGAGCATCCGCTAAGACATTGTCCTTCCCTGGAAGGTGAACTGCTATGAGAGAAGTGTTCAGGGAATAGGCCAGAGACCATAACTTCATTGCCTCGGTGCACAAGGCCAAGACCGAGTGCCCCCCTGCTTGTTGATGTACCACATTGTTGTGGTATTGTCTGTTCTGACCTGAACCACCTTGTTCTGGACAGAAGCAGAAAACGCTTGAAGTGCCAAAAATACAGCTCTGAGTTCCAGCAAATTGATGTGGAGCAGAGATTCTTGAGGGGACCACACTCCCTGAGTGGAGAGGTTGCCCATGTGTGCTCCCCACCCCAGGAGGGAAGCATCCATAGTGAGGGTGAGGGAGTGAGAGAGGGGAATGAAGGGGACCCCCAGCCTTAAATTGCTCTGATCCTGCCACCACTGGAGGGCTTGGATCAAGGTTCGGGTCACTGGGACCAACTTGAAAAGGGGGTCCCTCCTCTGAGACCACTAGGCTCTCAAGTGAAACTGAATGTCTCTCATCTGGAATCTTGCTCCCTGCACTACAGATATGGAGGCAGCCATGTGCCCCAGGAGCTGCAAAGTGTCCTGCTGGTCGAGAGACCTGAGTGAAGGAGGAGGCCAGAGCTATCAATTTCTTTACCCTTCTAAGGGGAAAAGCTCTGGCCAGATTTGTGTCCACCTGCACCTATGAAAGTGAGTACCTGAACTGGTTCCAGAACTGACTTTGGTAGATTTAGCAGGAAGCCCAGGGAGGTGAGAAGCTGCTGGGTGACTTGCAAGTGGGATTTTACCTGTTCTGGAGACTGTCCTACGATGAGCCAGTCGTCCAGGTAGGGAAAGACAGCAATCCCTTGCCTCCTTAAGTGAGCCACTGCTACTGCCAGACATTTTGTGAATACCCTTGTGGCAAAGGTAAGGCCGAAGGGCATTGCTCTGAACTGGTAGTGACCTGAGGGCAGTTCGAATCTGAGGTACTTTTGGTGAGAACTTCTGATTAGGACATGAAAATAGGCGTCCTTGAGGTCCAGGGAAGCTAACCAGTCCCCTGGCCTTAGGGAAGGTAAAATCATTGCCAGAGTTAGCATTTTGAACTTTGGTTTCAAAAGATGCTTGTTCAGATATCTGAGATCTAAAATGGGCCACCATTCTCCTGTCTTTTTTGGGGTAAGGAAGTATCTGGAGTACAGACCTTTGCCCTGGTGTAAGGGAGGAACCCTTTCTACTGCCCTGAAGGTTAACAGAGTAGAGACCTCTGCTTCCAGAGCAAGGGTCTCTAGGGGGCTTGCAGGTGGAAAATGCCTGGTTCTCATCTTTGGGAATTTTTTGAAGCTGAGAACCAGGCCCTGGCTTACTACTTCCAGAACCCATTTGTCTGAAGTTAGAGACACCCAGTTCTGGCTGAAACAAGCCAACCTGCCCCCTACTGGCAAAGGAGAATCGGCCCTGGGCACCCCATCAGGGTGCCTGTTTGGCAGTTGCTTTAGGCTGAGGGGTGGGACAGGCTACCCGCACCCGCCTGCCTCTCGTTCTCTGAAGAACCCCTCTGAGCATAAGCAGAGGAGGCCTGGGTTTGATAAAAAGGCCTGTGGAAAGGCCTACCCCTACCTCTGGGTGTGTGCCTCTGGGGAGTGGCTTGCCATTCCTTGGCTTGGGCACTCTTGTAGGTAGTCCTATATTCATCCACCTTTTTCATATAATTCTCTGTCTGCTCCCCAAACAGAGAATTTCCCACCACAGGAAAATCCATAGCCTTAGTCTGGGTATCCTGTGACAGACTAGTACACCTGAGCCAGGCCAACCTACGGAAAGCTACAGAAGTGGCCATGACCCTAGAGGAAACATCATTAACATCCACGGCAGCATGAAACTGAACTTTAGAGGCTTCAATGCCATCAGAAGCCACCTGTTCTAATTCACTAGCCAGCTGGCCATGGGCCTGCTTGGCTAACTGCATAACAGTATCCCATCTAGATTTCTGATACCTAGCTACATAAGCCATATAATTTGCCTGCCTGAGTCCCAGAGAGGCTGCCATATACTGTTTTTTCGCCATGGCATCAATCTTCCTGGAATCCTTGTCAGGAGGATGTGAAGCCAGGGGAATATTAGCCTTATCACAGGCAGCAGCCTGAACTACTCCTACATGACTACATTGCTGAGAAAGGAATTCTGTATCAGGACCTGACAATGTGTACCTTCTGTCCATCTTTTTATCTACAGGAGGCACAGAATTAGGGGTTTTCAAAATTTTTATTGTTTCCTAAATGACTTATGCAAAGGAATAGACAATCTCCTAGACTCTGGTATATCCATCATTTCAACATAATCAGGCTCCTCTTGCTCATCCACAGCCTCTTCTAAAGGGAGCTGGAGGGTTTCAGCAACTTTCTTATAAAACATGAAATGAGATGGGGACTCAGACAGCATGGGGGAGATTCTAAAGGTCTGTCTGGGGAGATGTCCGGTTCAATGGGCACATCCAGACCCTCCCAGCCACATTCATACTGTTCATAATCCTCCTCCCCCTCCTGTGGTTCATAAAAATCCTCAATATCATAATCCTGAACCACTGGGACCGGACAAACCAACCTTTTGCCAGATAGTGGTGGTTCGGACGGACCCTGAGACAGTGACTGGACACTCTGTATGGCTTTTGCTATCTCTGCAGCAGTTGGAGAGAGAATTTTGGACTCCAGACCTGCTGACTTTCTTGTTTTCTTTAATGGAATTGGTTCCTCAGAACCAGCTTTTCTTTTGCCCAAGGAAGTCTCGCCCTGGTCAGAGGGCACTCCCTCTGGTTCGGTTGGCACCAAACCGGGCTGGCCATCCGGGTCAGCAGACTTTTTGGCCTCTCGTTCCCTGAGCCTGCCCAATCTTTTTTCCAGGGTGGCTGCAGGGAAATTCTTACAAACCTGGCAGTCTGACTGGAGGTGGTCAAACCCCAGACAATAAACACATGTGGTGTGTGGGTCAGCCTTGGCAAAGGCTTCCCCACAAACATCACAGTGTTGAAACCCAGTGGGCCCAGTTTTCCTTTTGGGTTTCTCAGACATAATGCCAGCCTAACCAAAAACTTGCCCTTTAAACGGCAGTGCCAGGCAAGACTCCCTTATCGGTTCCTAACCGTGTCACGGGTATTGGAAAAAAACGTAATAAAGTCCGTTTTTTTTAGAACCGATAAGAACCAGGAACCGCACTCTAAATGAATGATTTTAACTTTTAAATGTGTTTTAAACCGAACCGATAACTTACAAGTTCCACACAGACTAAAACCTTGTTACTTACGGTTACCACAGATAGAGCTTGAACCGGACGTTTTTGCGGTAAAATTAACACTATTCCCGGTTAAAATTAACCGAGAAAAACTTTTTAAACCGAGAAAATGAACCGAGCAGAAGGAGGAATCTCCGGAGCGACTGTTCACTGAGGCGGAGTAAAGAATCTGACAGTTTCAGTTTGAATCACTCAGATAGAGCTTCTGTAAACCGAGCTCGCGCTCTGAGCTCCATTCCTGGAATGGAGTTAACTCTTTCACCTCCGGAGCAGTTCTAGTGGTGGGACTAACTGCAATATGTCATAATATAGCAAGACTTCATGTTGTTTGAAATACTAACACCATTCTAATAATATGAAAATGGAACATAAGTATAATAAAACACACACACATACACATACACACCCCCAAAGTCCCAAAGGGGACAAAATGCTAACAGGACATAAGTAGTGCCCACACTAAGTTGCCCGCACCCCACCAAGTAGAGGTTCTGAGAGGGGCAGGTTGGGGGGAGGTAATAATATAGCAAGACTCCATTAGAAGAAACAACATTACTAAGGTGAGTAATTTTTCTTCAAACAACATGAAGTCTTGCTATATTATGACAATAGCAGAATAACAGCAGTACCTCCATGGAGGAGGGGCAGAACCTACTTAGGAATAGGCTCTGAAGAACAGCTGTGCCAAACCGAGCATCTCTCCTGGCCTGGACATCCAGGGAGTAATGCTTGGTAAAAGTGTGTACCGTTTTCCAAGTAGCAGCCTGGCAAATCTCTAATAAAGAGATGTCTCTGGCAGCAGCTAGAGACGCAGCTGTACCCCTGGTAGAATGAGCCCTCAAACCGGGGGGGGGGACTCTGCCCAGTTTCTGATAACAAAATTGGATACAAGAGACAATCCACCTGGCTATAGATCTCTTAGTGGCAGGTTTGCCTTTCCCAACTTCTCCATAGGTAAGGAAAAGTTGGAGGGATTCGAACCTGTGACCTTTGGTACGCTCTATATAACCATTCGTGATGGCCCTGGGAAATCCTGCTGAGGGCATTCGCTAGGACACTGTCCTTCCCTGGAATGTGAACTGCTGTGAGGGAAGTGTTCAGGGAATAGGCCAGAGACCACAACTTCATTGCCTCGGTGCACAAGGCCGAAGACCGAGTGCCCGCCTGTTTGTTGATGTACCACATTGTTGTGGTGTTGTCTGTTCTGACTTGTATCACCTTGTCGTGGACAGATGCAGAAAATGCTTGAGAGCTAAAAAGACAGCTCTGAGTTCCAGCAAATTGATGTGGAGCAGAGATTCCTGGGGGGGACCAAACTCCCTGAGTGGAAAGGTCACCCATGTGGGCTCCCCAACCCAGGAGGGAAGCATCTGTAGTGAGAGTCAAGTCGTGAGAAGGGGAAATGAAGGGGACCCCCGCTCTTAAATTGCTCTGATCCTGCCACCACTGGAGAGCTAGGATCAAGGTTTGAGTCACTGGGACCAACTTGGAAAGGGGGTCTCTTCTCTGAGACCAATAGGTTCTAAAGTGAAACTGAATGTCTCTCATCTGAAATCTTGCTCCCTGCACAACAGCTGTGGATGCAGCCATGTGCCCCAGGAGCTGCAGAAAGTGTCTTGCTGGTCGAGAGACCTGCAGAGTGAAGGAGGAGGCCAGAGCCACTAAATTCCTTACCTTTTTCTAAGGGAAGAAAACTCTGGCTAGCTTTGTGTCCAATTCTGCCCCTATAAAGGTGAGTACCTGGACTGGTTCCAGAACCGACTTTGGTAGATTTAGCAGAAAACCCAGGGAGGTGAGAAGCTGCTGGTGACCTGCAGGTGAGATTTTACCTGTTCTGGGGACTGGCCTACAATGAGCCAGTCATCTAGATAGGGAAAAACAGCAATCTCTGCCTCCTTAATGGACCACTGCCACTGCTAGACAGTTTGTGAATACCCTTGGAGCAGAGGTAAGGCCGAAGGGCATTGCTCTGAACTGGTAATGACCGGAGGGCAGTTCGAATCTGAGGTACGTTCTATGGGAGCTTCTGATTAGGACATGGAAATAGGTATCCTTGAGGTCCAGGGAGGCTAGCCAGTCCCCTGGCCTTAGGGAAGGTAAAATCATTGCCAGAGTTACCATTTTGAACTTTGGTTTCAAAAGATGCTTGTTCAGATATCTGAGATCTAAAATGGGCCGCCATTCTCCGCCTTTTTGGGGTAAGGAAGTATCTGGAATACAGACCCCTGCCCTGATGCAGGGGAGGAACCCTTTCTACTGCTCTGAGAGCTAACAGGGATGAGACCTCTGTTTCCAGAGCGAGGGTCTCTGAAGCACTTGTAGGTAAAAAAGTCTGCTTCTCAACTTGGGAAACTTTTGAAGCTGAGAACCAGACCCTGGCTTACTACTTCCAGAACCCACTTGTCTGAGGTTAAAGAAGCCCACCCTGACTGAAGCAAGCCAGCCTGCCCCCTCACTGGCACAGGAGTATTCTGGCCTCTGGCACCCCATCAGGGTGCCTGTTTCGCAGGAGCTTTAGGCTGTGGGGTGGGAGCAGGTCTTCCCACCCCTTGTCTGCCCCTGCCTCTGAAGAAACCCCTCTGAGCATAGGCAGAGGAGGCCTGAGTCTGGTAGAAAGGCCTGTGAAAAGGCCTACCCCTAAGCTGGGGGCATGCCATTGAGGAGTGGCTTGCCGCTCCTTAGCCTGGGCACTCTTGTAAGTAGTCTTATATTCATCCATCTTTTTCATGTAATTCTCTGTCTGCTCCCCAAACAAAGAATTTCCCACCACAGGAAAATCCATAGCCTTAGTCTGGGTATCCTGTGACAAACTAGTACACCTGAGCCAGGCCAACCTACTAAAAGCTACAGATGTGGCCATGACCCTAAAGGAAACATCATTAACATCCACAGCAGCATGAAAACTGAACCTTAGAGGCTTCAATGCCATCAGCAGCCACCTGTTCTAGTTCACTAGCCAGCTGGCCATGGGCCTGCTTTCATAATTGCATAACAGTATCCCATCTAGATTTCTGATACCTAGCTACATAAGCCATATAATTTGCTTGCCTGAGTCCCAGAGAGGCTGCCATATACTGTTTTTTTTTTTTTTTGCCATGGCATCAATTTTCCTGGAATCCTTGTCAGGAGGATGAAGCCAGGGTAATATTAGCTCATCACAGGCAGCAGCCTGAACTACCCCAACATGACTGTATTGTTGAGAAAGGAATTCTGTATCAGGGCCTGACAATGTATACCTTCTGTCCGTCTTTTATCTACAGGAGGCACAGAATTAGGAGCTTTAAAATTTTAATTGTTTGTTTCTAAAAGACTTATGTAAAGGAATAGACAATCTCCTAGACTCTGGAATATCCATAATTTCTACAAAATCAGGCTCCTCTTGCTCATCCACAGCCTCTTCTAAAGGGAGCTGGAGGGTTTCAGCAACTTTTTTATAAAACATGAAATGAGATGGGGACTCAGACGGCATAGGGGGAGATTCTAAATGTCTGTCTAGGGAGATGTCCGGTTCAATGGGCACACCCAGACCTTCCCAGCCACATTCACACCATTCATAATCCTACTCCCCCTCCTCTGGTTCATAAAATTCCTCAATATCATAATCCTGAACCACTGGGACCGGACGAACCGACCTTTTGCCAGACAGTGGTGGTTCGGACGGACCCTGAGACAGTGACTGGACAATTTGTATGGCTTTTGCTATCTCTGCAGCAGTTGGAGAAAGAATTTGGGACTCAGACCTGCTGATTTTCTTGTCTTTTACTGGAATTGGTTCCTCAGAACCAGCTTTTCTTTGCCCGAGGAAGTCTCGCCTCTGGTCAGAGGGCACTTCTCTGGTTCGGTTGGCACCGAACCGGGCTGGCCATCCGGGTCAGTGGACTTTGTCTCTCGCCCCTGAGCCTGCCCAATCTTTTTCCAGGGTGGCTGCAGGAAATTCTTACATACCTGTCAGTCTGACTGGAGGTGGTCAAACCTCAGACATAAACACAGGATGTGTGGTCAGCCTTGGCAAGACTTCCCACAAACATCACAGTGTTGAAACCCAGTGGGCCGGTTTTTCTTTTGGGTTTCTCAGACATAATGCCAGCCTAACCAAAAACTTGCCCTTTTAACGGCAGTGCCAGGTAAGACACCCTTTATCGGTTCCTAACCGTGTCACGGTATTGGAAAAAGTAATAAACTTTTTATTAGAACCGATAAGAACCGGAACCGCACTCTAAAATAGTAATTTTTAGTTTTAAATGAGTTTTAACCCACTGATCGGTTCAAACCGAACCGATAACTTTACAAGTTCCACACAGACAAAACCTTCATTTACTTACGGTTACCACAGACAGAGCTTGAACCGAACGGTTTTGCGGTTAAAATAAAACTATTCTCGGTTAAATCCAACCAAGAAAACACTTTTTAAACCGAGAAATGAACCGAGAAGAAGGAGAAATCTCTGGAGCAACTGTTCACTGAGGCGGAGTAAAGAATCTGACAGTTCAAGTTTGAAACAACACAGATAGAGCTGCTCTCGTGCCAAGATTCTATTTTGGAATGGTTTTAACCATTTCACTCCGGGGCAGTTCTAGCGCTGGATCAAACTGCTATTGTCATAATATAGCAAGACTTCATGTTGTTTGAATCATTTTGTCCCCCTGGGACTCGAACTTGAGGAGTACCCTCTGAATTAGAGGGAAAGGCGGAAAGAAAGCGTTTTGTCCACCGCAGCCTGAACGCATCCTGACAGAAAATGCCAGGCCCTGGATTTCTGGAGCAGAAGACAGGCAGTTTTGCGTTGAGTGGGGATGCAAAAATTTCCAGGTCTGGAGTTCCCCACTCTTCGAATAGTGACTGAACTATGACTGAGTCAAGAGACCACTCGTGAGGCTCTGTTTCTGTTCTGCTGAGACGGTCTGCCAAGTTGTTCTGTACACCTGGCAGGTAGACCGCTTGAATTGGAGCCTTGTGCTCCAAGAACCATTCCCATACCCTCATTGCTTCCCTGCATAAGAATGAGCACCACCCTGTTTGTTGATGTAATACATCACTGCTTTGTTGTCCATTTGAAGGAGAATATTCTTGTGACAGAGAATGTCCTTCAACGCTCGAACCGCATAAAAAATGGCTCTCATTTCTAGGACATTTATGTGAAGCTGGGACTCGAGTTGAGTCCACACACCTTGAGTGTGGAGAGTCTGACAGTGAGCTCCCCTCCCCATTAGGGATGCATCCGTGGTAATGGAGATTTGATGGTCCAGAGGAGCAAAGGGATATCCTTTCAGGAGATTGCTCTCTTGAGACCACCGGGTGAGTGACCTCTTTAAAGGTTCTGTCACCTTGATGAGATAGAACTGCGGGTGAGTGGTTGGGGACCACTGAGAACTGAGCATCCACTGGGTGGTTCTCATGTGCAGACATGCTAGGGGTACAGTGAACACTGAAGATGCCATGAGGCCAAGGATCCATTGCATTCAGAGAGCTGTAACTGATCTGTTTTCCCCGATGTGATGGGCCACCTGAAGGATATCGTTCCTTCTGTCTTCTGGAAGAAAAGCCTTCGCACAGGAGGTGTCCAGAAGAGTCCCTATAAAAAGGAGCCTCTGGGAGGGCTGCAGTTGCGATTTCTTGAGGTTCAACAGAACTCCCATGGACGTAAGGAGGCGAGAGGCCATCTCTATGGCATCCCATTTGAGACAGCGTCTCGAAGGAAGGCCGAACCGGAGAAGTCAAATCCGTAGGGATCTACGAGGCATGAAGGTATTGGAGTCTTAATTTCCCAGGATCTATGTCTGTAGTCTGGAGAGAAAGTGTGGAACTCAGATTTTTCAACAAAGCTTAAAGGACAGGTCCTCGACCACAGGCTCTATAGCAGTAATAGATCCTGCTTCGTCCACTTCATCACCCAATCGAAGGTCTGGGTCAGGCTCAACGTCATCTCCTGACAGTCCAGGAGGGACTGTATGGACAGGAAAGGAATGAAAATCAGAAGAGAAGGAAGAAGGAAACAAGTGAAAAGAGGAGTCCTGGAAAACAGAGGGAGCCCCGAGAGCCCCTGGCTCCAAGGAGGCGCACGGCACCGAGGGATCACGCAGCGCCGAGAATGGTGCAGAGGACGTCGCCGAGAAGCTGCATGGTGCCGAGAGGCCACATGGTGCCGACGGCACCGAAAACACTCCCAGACTCTGAAAACCAGGTTTTGAAGGAAGAAGAGCAGAAGATAAGGGCATCGGTGTGGCCCCCTGCGCCGTAGCCATGTGAGGGGGGGGAACACCTAAGCTCGGAGTCAACAGCACCAAAGAAGGTGCCACGCGACCAGGAAAGTCCAACCGCCCTACCTGGTCGCCCAAAGAGCCCGAAGGCCCATGAGCGACTGAGCCAGGTAGCTGAACCAACCTCCGAGCCCACTGCTCCATAACAGCGGCCCACCGACGAAACTGCTCATCTGAAGAACTACCTGCGGGCAGGGTAGGGCTCTGATGTCAAAGCCATTGGCTACCAGAAGCAGAGGTTGGCGACTCCGAAGGAGGAGACCGGCAACTAATACCGATAACCGAACGTCTACGTGCAGAAATATCAGAGGGCGACCTTGAGTGATGCCTTCTCTTTTTAGACCTGTGGGCCACAGAAGATCTCGAGGCCGAACAGTGCTGAGAATGCGACCGTTTATTCTTATGCTTCCGTGGGGACCGCCCATCCCCCCAGACACTGGACTGACCGTTGTCAGACCCCCCCTTCCGGAGAAGGAGGCGGACCGGACCCAGCCCCACTGACTGAACAGCTTTTATATGAAGTCTCCCTACCGTCACCTGACCTGCTCATGGTCGACTCCATCAGTGTAGGCTGAGACTTCTTTATTTTATTTATTTTAAAAATAAGAATAAACTTAAGCAACACTGTATCAAGATAATACTATAAAATAATAAAAACTTAAAACTATTCTGCTAGTTTGAAGTTTGACTCCCGACGGGCGAGTGACGTCGCCACTGAAGCGCACTCGACGGCGGGGAAAAGTAACAGAGGTGGTTGGAGGGCTGACGCCAAGATAGTCATTGCCACGCGAGCTAGGGCTCACGGTGCCATCTCTGGTGCCGACCCTCCAGCAAAAAGGTTGCTCCCGATGAGTCCTAGTGCCTCCGGCGCAGATCCCCAATAGTGTGAATAAGTGGTGGAGACTTATGTCCAGGAAGATCAGCACTTTAACCGACAAACTTGAACCGAGCAAAAGAGAAATCTCTGGAACGACTTTTCAGTGAGGCAGAGTAAAGAATCTGATGGTTTTACTTCAAACAGCAACAGACAAAGTCTCAACCGAGCTCGAGCTCAGTGTTCCATGCCTGGCATGGAAAGTTGACTCTTTCATCTCCAGGGCAGTTCAAAGGTTGGACATCACTGTATATGTCAGAATACAGCAAGACTTCATGTTGTTTGAAAACGTCACCTGATAAAACAGTTCCATGTCCTTGGTCACCACCTTGGACTCCTGCTGCAGCAGTAAATACGGCCATAGTAATTGCCAACTGGACACCCCACTCAGCATGAACATCCATGCTCACTTTTTTCCTCCTGTATGGTCTCCGGATTTCTCAAATGTAGAACCTCGAAATACCAAGTCATCAAAGAGTCATTTCACACAAGCCGCTTCACTCACCTCCAGAACAAGACACAATGACAGATTTAAAAAAATTAAAGCAACATGGAGCGATGGAAGCTAGCAACATCACTCTATCTAGCAACAGGGAACTTTTTTTAGCGGACCAATAAAATAATAATAATAAAAAAAAAATAAAGTCATTCCTAGTTTTTTTTTCTCACCAAAAAATGGGGCCATTGTATAATAGCAATATACCCCTCCAGGGAGTGGGTACACTGGTGGATTTACCATTTCTGGTGTGGTTGAGTCACCCGGTTGCGCCTCATGACCGAACCACACCAGGCATGGTAAATCCACCAGTATACCCACATCCTGGAGGGGTATATTGCTTAAACAAGCAGAGATGGGTGTGGAATAGAATGGGGAGAATGTTGGTGCCAAAGACCCCAAGGAACTGTTTCAAATTTGCAACGTTGGCTTTTTGGTACCTCCCCTCATGAACAGTGGCACTGCTTCACTAATCGGTCTCAAAAGGCAATTCTGCACAGTGACCGCAAAAATCACCTTTCAGGACTGAGAAACTAAATGACAGTGACATGTTCACCAGTTGATGTCCCAAAACCCTTGTGGAAAACTTGAGGCCAAAATTTTAGAAAGTGGCAGCAATAACCCAAGCTGAAATCCCTCATTACCTCCTATTATAGAGCCTACCATCATTTCTTCAGTTTGCAGTTTGACTTTTAAGAGTGTAGATGTGTCCCCAGTTCAAAGAAGATCATGGCTCCCAACCTCCAGAGGGTTAGTATGGGTGAGGGAGTGTGTGGGGAAGCGGGTGTGCAGAGGGAGGATGGGGAAGGGGGAAGAGGAGACAACGGTGGACAGTTTTGTTTGCACGGAAAAAAAAACAGAGAGACTGTGAGGGAAGGTTTTCTTCATTTAAATGTTACACACACACACACACACAAAAAAAAACTAGGCACACTGTGGTGGGTTCTCAGTGTGTCACAAATCTTGGGTGGGGGGTGGATGCTGACACGGGGCTTAAGCAACCTGATATTGGCAAAGCATATAGACAGGTGGGGAAGGGACATTCACAACACCGGGACTGGGCACCCCGGTGTCGGAAAGGGGAAACTGTTTAACCAGGAAAGACACATTAACAGGGGGATGCCGACACAGGGATTGGGTACCCTGATGTTGGCTTTTCGAGATTGCGTGGTCGACGGCAGAAGCAGCCATGCTGCACTGCATCACACAATATGTGCGTGTGACATGCAGACGGGGATTAGGGCACCCTGATGTCTGCTTTCTGGGGAATGTGTGGTGAACTGTAGGAGTGGTCATATTTATTGAAATGTAATATATGGATATTTAAAATAATAGCATTGAAAAGCATATAAAAATTTTCCAGTAATGCACCAGAGCCAAAGTGATAATAGTATCATTGGCAAGTGATAATATTATCGTTCGGAGCTCGTATTACTATCATTTGAGCTCCTAACAATAGTATTATCACACAACCTGTAGAGCACAAACTCAAGACCATAGGCTTCTTCCTAACATCCCCAAAGCTGTGCGTGATGGCGCTACTAAAACCGCACCTCCTGATTAGACACGGTTTCTTTGTGGGTGGGCCAATTCTTTAAAAAAAATGATGGGCGTCTCTTGCTTAGTGAGAGAAAATCGTTCCTTCAGTTCACTACCCATGCCTTTTGTCCACCTATCCTTCATATGCTTCAGCAAGAAAAGAAGTAAAGGTAAGACTGCCTCCCAAGAACAGTCACGAGACAAACCAAGCTAGCAGGCGAACGCGTGGGGTGTACATGGCGAGAGTGAGCCCTCACGACGGCAGGAACCTAGCCTTACAGCATCACATAAACAGCCAAAAAACACAACCTCCCATCCATATATTACAAAAAATAGGCGCGTATATCACTCGGGAGTATTACCATCTCGAGGTTCTGGGGACAAGGGAACCTCTTGATGATATTACTCCCTTGTAATAGACACTCACCTATCTATTATTCTATTTGTTCCACCAAGAAGAAAAAATTACTCACCTTAGTAATTGCTTTTCTTCTCATGGAGTCTTGCTATATTATAACATTAGCAGTCAGCCACTGCAGCTGAACTGCCCCGGAGAGGAAGGAGTTAACTCCAGAGAATCTGGAGTTCTACAACGCGAGGGCGCTGTGTCAAAGTTTATCTGGCAGTTTCAAATGAAACTGTCAGATCTTTACGAAGCTAACATCAAAGAACAGAAAGTCTGTGTGGAAAACTACACTAGCCCATGGCTATCTACTAGTAGTAGTAACAACAATATAAATAACAAAGAACACCCAGAACCATAATAACAAAATTGATGGTATTATGGTTCGCTTTTACCACCCTTGACAAGCATATTATGAACCCCCTTCCCCCAAGACTCAAGTCCAGGAAGGGGCAATATAAATAACCTAAATGAAAGCAACCAGATCCCTAACCCAAAGGAAAGAGGGTAAATGGATAACTACAATGGCATGACACAGTGCTTGCACCAATCGCCACCCCTACCCAAGTAGAGGTTCTGAGAGGGGCAGGAGGGAGGGTGGTGAAAATAGCAAGACTCATGAGAAGAAAAGCAATTACTAAGGTGAGTAATTTTTCTTCAAACACCATGAAGTCTTGCTATATTATAACATTAGCAGATTACACAGCAGTACCTCCATGGAGGAGGGTCAGAACCTACTTAGAAATAGGCTCTGAAGCACAGCTGTGCCAAACTGAGCATCTCTCTCTGACTGGACATCCAGGGAATAATGCTTGGTAAAGGTGTGAACTGTCTTCCAGGTAGCAGCTTGACAAATCTCCAGAATGGGAATGTCCCTAGCAGCTGCTAGAGACGCAGCTGTACCCCTGGTGGAGGGCCTCAATCCTGAGGGGGTACTCTACCTAGTTTCTGATAACAGAATTGGATACAAGAAACAATCCACCTTGCAATTGTTCTCTTAGTGGCAGGTTTTCCTTGCCAACCTCGCCTAGGTAAGAAACAGTTGGAGGATTCGAACCTATGACCTCTGGTGCGCTCTAAATAGTAGCTAAGGCTCTTTTGACATCCAAGCTGTGCAGTCTCCTCTCACCTGAGGAAGAATGCTCAGTGAAAATACTGGAGAGAGATAGATTGATTCAGGTGGAAATCAGAAACCACCTTAGGCAAAAACTTTCTATTAGTCCTAAGGACTACCTTATCTCTGTGGAAAGAGATAAAATCTTCTTCCACTGACAGGGCCTGTAACTCACTTATGCGTCTGGCAGAGGTGATAGCTACTAGGAAAACGGTTTTCCAAGTTAAATACTTGAGCTCTGCTGAAGACAGAGGCTCAAAGGGGGGTTGCATTAACTGAGCAATGCAAATATTCAGGTCCCAGGCGGGAGCTGGTTCCCGAAAAGGAGGGTTAGTATGAAGTAACCCTTTAAAAAACTTGGAGAACACAGGGTGAGAAGAAAGGGAGGCAGGCTTCCTGCTGACACAAAAGCAGAGACAGCTGCCAGATGAACCTTCAGGGTAGCTGGTCTAAGGCCTAGGGAATTCAGATGGACCAAATATTCCAGAAGAATGGGAAGATCAGCAGATTCTGGGATAATCTGCCTCTCAGAGCACCAGATGGAAAACCTCTTCCACTTAGAATTATAAGTGGTTCTAGTGGAAGGCTTCCTAGAAGCCTTTAAATATCCATGACACCTTGAGAAAGGTGTAAGTCAGACTCTAGCTCCTCAAGAGCCAAGCCTTGAGGTGGAGGGATTTGAGGTCCGGATACCACACTCTCCCCTGTGCACAGGCCAGTAAGTCGTGGACTCTGGGTAGGCTCAGGGCAGGGTGGACTGCCAAGGACAGAAGCAGAGGGTACCAGGGCTGTCTGGTCCAATCTGGGGCAATCAGAATCACTCTGCAAGGTTGAGATCTGATTTTTACTAGTACCCTGAAAAGAAGAGGAAAGGGAGGAAAGGCATACAGGAACTTCCCTTTCCAGTCCAACAGAAAGGCGTCCAGAGGGACTGAGCCCAGTACTGGAGGCCTGCAACAGAAAAGAGGAAGTTGATGGTTGTCTGGGGCTGCGAAAAGATCTATCTGAGGAGTGCCCCATCTGGCAAAGACGGACCCCAGCACTTGTGGATTCAGAGCCCATTCGTGATGGCCCTGAGAAATTCTGCTGAGGGCGTCCGCTTAGACATTGTCCTTCCCTGGGAGGTGAACCGCTATCAGGGAGGTGTTCAGGAGTAGGCCAGAGACCACAACTTATTGCTTCGGTGCACAAGGCTGAAGACCGAGTGCCCTTGCTTGTTGATGTACCACATTGTGGTGGTATTGTCTGTCCTGACTTGAACCACTTTGTTCTGGACAGAATCTGAAAACACCGAAGAGCTAAAAAGACAGCTCTGAGTTCCAACAGATTGATGTGGAGCAGAGATTCCTGAGGAGACCACACCCCCTGGGTGGCAAGATCGCCCAGGTGAGCCCCCCACCCTAACAGGGAGGCATCCGTGGTGAGGGTGAGGGAGTGAGAAATGGGAATGAAGGGAACCCCCTGTCTTAAATTGCTCTGGACCTGCCACCAGTGGAGGGCTAGGATCAGAGTTTGAGTAACTGGAACCAACTTGGTTAGGGGGTCCTTCCTTTGAGACCAATAGGCCCTCAAATGGAACTGAATGTCCCTCATCTGGAATCTTGCTCCCTGCACGACAGCTGTGGAAGCAGCCATGTGCCCAAGGAGCTGCAGAAAATGCCTTGCTGGTCGAGAGACCCGCAGGGTAAAGGAGGATGCCAGGGCGATGAGTCTGTCCACCCTTTCCGAGGGAAGAAAAGCCCTGGCTAACCTTGTGTTCACTTCCGCTCTATGAAAGTTAGGACCTGAACCGTTTCCAGAACTGACTTTGGTAAGTTTAGCAGGAATCCCAGGGAAGTGAGAAGCTGCTGGGTGACTTGCAAATGGGTTCCACCTGACCTGGAGACTGACCATAATGAGCCAGTCGTCCAGGTAGGGAAACACAGCAACCCTTGCCTTCTTAAGTGAGCCACTACTACAGCGAGACATTTTGTGAATACCCTTGGGCGAGAGGTCAGGGCCATGGGCATTGCCTGAACTGGTAGTGGCCTGAGGGCAGTTCAACCTGAGGTACTTTCGTGAGAAGGCCTGATCAGAACATGAAAATAGGCATCCTTGAGGTCCAGGGAAGCTAGCCAGTCCCTGGCTTAGGGAAGGCAATATCATTGCCAGAGTCAACATTTTGAACTTTGGTTTCAAAAGATGCTTGTTCAGGTACCTTAAATCTAGAATGGGCCTCCATTCTCCTGTCTTTGGGGTAAGAAAGTATCTTGAATAAAGCCCCTTGCCCTGATGGCAAGGAGGAACCCTTCCACTGCTTTGCAGTCCAGAGAGAAGAAACCTCTGCTTCCAAAGCAAGGGCTTCTGAAGGATTTGCAGGTGGAAATGTCTGACTCTCATCTTTGGAAAGTGTTTGAAGCTGAGAACTAGACCCTGGCCTATTACCTCCAGAACCCATCTGTCCAGAGTTAGGGACAGCCAGTTCCGCTGAAATAGGCCAACCTGCCCCCACTGGTACAGGAGAATCGGCCCTGGGCACCCCATCAGGGTGCCTGCTTAGCAGCAGCCTTAGGCTGAGGGGAGGGGGACGGTCTGCTTGTGCCTCGTCTACCCCTGCCTCTGAAGAAACCCCTCTGCGAGACAGCAGAGGAGGCTTGAAATTGGTAAAAAGGCCTGGAAAAAGGCCTGCCCCTACCTCTGGGAGTATGCCTTTGTGGCATGGCATGCTTCTCCTTAGCCTGGGCACTTTTGTAGGTAGTTCTGTATTCATCCATCTTTTTCATATAGTTTTCTGTTTGCTCCCCAAACAGAGAATTTCCCACTATAGCCTTTGACTGGGTATCTTGGGACAGATTAGTGCATCTGAGCCATGCCAACCTACGGAAAGCTACAGAAGTGGCCATGACCCTAGAGGAAACATCATTAACATCAACAGCAGTATGAAATTGAACTTTAGAGGCTTCAATGCCATCAGCAGCCACCTGTTCCAACTCACTAGCCAGCTGGCCATGGGCCTGCTTGGCTAACTGCAATACTGTGTCCCACCTAGATTTCTGATATCTAGCCACATAAGCCATATAATTTGCCTGCCTGAGTCCCAAAGAAGCTGCCATATACTGTTTCTTCGCCATGGCATCAATCTTCCTGGAATCCTTATCAGGAGGATGTGGAGGCCAGAGGAATATTAGCCTTGTCACAGGCTGCAGCTTGTACCACACCTACATGACTACACTGTTCAGTAAGGAAGTCTGTATCCGAGCCTGACAAAGTATACCTTCTGTCCATTTTTTATCTACAGGAGGGACAGAATGAGGATTTTTAAAATCTTTGTTGTTTGCTTCCTAAATGACTTATGCAAAGGAATAGACAACCTCCTAGACTCTGGAATATCCATCATTTCCACATAATCAGGCTCCTCTTGCTCATCCACAGCCTCCTCTATAGGAAGCTGAGGGTTTCTGCAACCTTTTTGTAAAAAATAAAGAAAGAAAGGGACTCAGACAGAATAGGGGGAGATTCTAAAGGTCTGTCTGGAGAAATGCCCGGTTCAATGGGCACGTCCAGACCCTCCCAGCCACACATATATTGATCAAATTCCTCCTCCCCCTCCTGTGGTTCATAAAAATCCTCAACTTCAAAATCCTGAACCACTGGGACTGAACGAACCAACCTTTTACTAACTGTTGGTGGTTCTACAGATCCCTGAGACAGTGACTGGACAATCTGAATGGCTTTAGCTATCTCTGCAGCAGTTGGAGACGCAATTCTGGACTCCAAACCTCCTGATTTCTTTGTCTTTTTACTTGGGACTGGTTCCTCTGAACCAGTCTTCCTTTTGCCCGAGGAAGTCTCGCCCTGGTCAGAGGGCACTCCCTCTGGTCCAGTGGGTACTGAACCGGGCTGGCCATCCGGTCAGCGGACTTTTTGGTTCTCGCTCCCTGAGCCGCCCAATCTCTTCTCCAGGGTGGCTGCAGGAAATTTTACACACCTGGCAGTCTGACAGGAGATGGTCAGCCCCTGACAATAGACACAAGTGGTGTGGGTCAGCTCTTGGCAAAGGCGCCCCCACAGACATCACAGTGTTGAAACCCAGTGGGCCCGGTTTTTCTTTTGGGTTTCTCAGACATAATGCCAGCCTAACCAAAACTTGCCTTTGATGGCAGTGCCAGGCAAGACACCCTTATTGGTTCCTAACCTGTCATAGGTATTTGAAAAACCGTAATAATTTTGGTTTTTAGAACCGATAAGAACCGGAACCGCACTCTAAAACCCACAGTACAGTTTTAAAAGGCAGAAAAATTAAGCGATCGGTTCAAAACCGAACCGATAATTAATTTTCCACACAGACTTAAATTTTTGTACTTACGGTTACCAGATAGAGTTTTAGAACCGAAATGCGGTAAAAATAATGACTTTTGCCAGTTCAAATGAACCGAAAACTACTCTCTTGAACTGAGAATGAACCGAGCTGAAGGAGCTGATCTCCGGAGCGACTGTTCAGTGAAGCGGAGTAAAGAATCTGACAGTTTCATTTGAAACTGCCAGATAGAGCTTTGGGCACAGCGCCCTCGCGCTGTAGAACTCCAGATTCTCTGGAGTTAACTCCTTCCTCTCCGGGGCAGTTCAGCTGCAGTGGCTGACTGCTAATGTTATAATATAGCAAGACTTCATGGTGTTTGAAAGGCACGTAATGGAGGCATGTCATCTGCCACTGCAATGATGAGCCTGTTTCTGACTGCAGCGGCAGATTAGTTTAAACTCTGTGGCTCTCTGAAACATCGGTCATCGGCAGCAAGCTCACTGGTTGGCGGCTGAGGGTCACACCCATTAAAGCATCCTCTGCATTTTCCACAACACTGACACACCTCAGAAATGTGCTTCTACCACAAAACGTTGCATGCGCATGCGCGTAACCTAACATAACAAAACCTGTGATGGGGACACCCATCAGTTCCTGTTATTTTTCATCCAACAGAACAGTTTCAAGTTGTGCTTCAGGACCTGGAAAAGAAAATCCTAGCAAACATCGCACAGAACCAAGGGCAATCCAGCCAATAGGCATCTGATGCAGCTGGAGCCACCTTTAGTGGGGCTGGAATACAGAGTTATCTAAAGAGGTGATTAGGCTATAGGCTTTAAAATCACATGGCTTGGGATAGTAGTATCACACACACAAAGGACAATTGGGCACACAGAAGACAGACTGGTGCTGGCAAAATACAGAGCAGGACATTCCCAGCTCAGATTACAGTACAGGCACACTCCATGCATTGAGGAAAAAAAAAAAAAAAAAAATTTGGCTGAAAACAGGCAATAATAGTTGATGCTTCATTGCAGATACATAAGTGCAAATGAAAAGATTTCCTATGCTTTCTGCCTCTGGTGATGCTTCGTCAGGCGAGCCAAGCATCACCACAAGTACAAAGCACTGAGAATTCCTGTATTTGCACTGCTGGACAGTATATCTGCAATTAAACAACTATTATCGCCTACCCTAGGTTGGAGTTCTTTTCCTCTTGGTATGTGGCACACACCTGCCCATGTGGTTGTCAGGGACATGGGAGGGACTGCTGAGACAACGCTGGGCTGTTTGTTCAGGTGCAGGAAGTTTGGGAAAGACAGTATGTGAGGCTCAGCTGTGGGCTGTTAATTACAGTCATAGTTTCCCTTATGGAAAAGATAAGTAGGTAGGTAGCTAGCTATATAGACAGATATTGCTTAAATACTTTTACACACAACTTTAGTAGATTTTCATTATATACTACTACATGTCTAACATGATATATATCTAATACAGATCCGAAATATATTCAAATTATAGAACCATATATAGTTAAAATTTGTTTTATGGATCTGTCGAATACAGACCAACAAGATTAACCCTATCCTTGCTTATTTAGAATCCTCTTGATGCATTAGATTGGCTGCGAACAGCAAGGGTAACATCAAGGACACACTGTCAAAACAGGCAATTCGCATCAACATTACAAATCTGTTCTGGCAGGCCCCACCCAATCACAATAATTTCACACAGCCTAGACAAACATTTGGCTACAGCGACATTATTGCAGAAACACTGATCCCTTGCGATACACATGTCTTAATACCAGGTCAGCACAGCCAACCTGACGATTATGTAAATTAGTTGTCTGGTCCATGGATCTCAAGCAAATAACTTTTTTCCTTTCACCATTGACCAGGAAACAGGAACACCATTTATCTGTTATGTGAGCCATAGTTGGGTGGTTTTATCCATCTCACCTTCATCAGGCCACCTTAACTTTTTTCTAGCCAGTCTATCACTTTCTATACTCTCATTTGTAGAGTCACACAAAGACTCCACTTGCTTGTGCCACGTACAAACGGTAGAATCAAGTAGCCTGTCTTCAGTGAAATTGTAGAGATGCTTTTGCCAGCTTTCAGTCAGTCATGATTGGAAACCTTTGTCTGAGAGGTGCAGTCGTGTAGCCTGATCTGTACATTTCTTCAATCTGGAGTGAGCTCTTAAGTGACAGTTTAATGCAGTACTCCCACTCGCCTACATTCATTAAAGTTGATTACATTACAACTGACAGACTGACAAGATTGACAGCTGATATGATGTTACTCGAACCAGACAGATGGAAACTTGCATCAGCTGATTGTCAGTCTGCAGTGGGTGCAAACAACTTAATTCATTATATGCAGATATTCACTATAGTGGGGTTCACTACAGCAAGGGACTACTGTATTTAACTTTTTATGACGGGTATGGTAAAGGAGTGGAAACTTTCAAAAAATTGAAAATCCCATATCTGTTCAGAAATGAAAGCAAATGACAAAAGGGGTACATGGATGTTTCTGCAGAAAAACACTGTTGTGGCATATACAGTATGTGTGAGCCACTGACCGTGATGTCAGCTGTGCCTTGCCTGACAGAGAAAAGTCGGCACTTTCAAATCCTAAAGGTCGGCATTGAAGTACTCTACCTCTTCTGAGCAGACGCATTAGCTAAGAACCATGGCAGCTGTGCAAACATCAGGTGGGAAATGGCTAGGTGGCTGCAGCCCCAATCTTCTCAAACGGTACTGCTGAAATCAAAGGTTTGCTCCAGTTAGCGTTGAAGGAGACCACCAGTTTCAAATTTAAATGATGGCGCTGAAAGAAAAAGTGCAAGATTTACAAAACAAAGCCAGAGACCTACTGCAAGCGCCCCCCCCCCCAAAAAAAAAACATGATGGGGAACTGCAGATGTTAGCTATGGGGAAGTGGGCACTTACAGCTGGAAATTTTGTCCCAGAAATTAAACTTGTTACCTGGGTTCCAATGAGCGAGCTTAAGGGGGTGCAGGCACTTCTCAGCACTGGGGGGGGCAAGCTTAGTTAATTTAATCACAAACAGATGTAATAAAATCCAATGTTCACTCAGAGGTAAAAGAAAAAAAAAAATTTAATTGTGCAGATTTGCCAGCATGCCTCCACAGCGATACCGCTACTGCTCATGATGCCAGTGATCTGGGTTTGGGAACGAGCCTGGGAAGCTGGAGGGAAGGCCGGGGGAGAAAGCTTGAGCGTCCCAGGGACTGCTCGCCCTCTCCAGGAGGGAGAGAGGAGTAAGGTTTGGTGCTTAGCTGACCCCGGGTGGAGACCCGAGATACGGTAAGCACAGCCAGTAGTGAGTAAAGCTCTGTGGTGGATGCTGGCACATTGTACCTCAATGTGAGGGCATACACCATAGGGGAAAACAAACAAACAAAAAAAACGTAAAAAATGGCCAGTGGCACCTCCGGCAGATGAGCATCAGCCCCAATCCCCAATGTCTCCCACCTGCTTTCAAACTAGCATCCTGACAATACCAGAAAGTGCAGGGAGTACGGGCCTCACCTCAACTTTGCCTTGGGGTAGGATCCAAGGCTCCGCAGGGATGGACCACTCCGAGGTCAGGTAGGAGAGTAGGGATGAAAGGCAATGGTGACTCCTGAAGAGTGGAGTGCCGCTGGCTAGGGGGGAGTATAAAGAGAAAGTTATATATAAAAAAAAATTGTGCAGATTTAATCAAGTCACTCCATGGAGTGTGGGGTGCAAATCAAACAGTAGGTAGCATTCTGGGCACAGAGCCCAACACAGTCTGCAACAGGCAGACAACAGCAAGAGGAAGGAGGTACTGTTAGAACTATACTTCTCTATTGGTACTGTACTGCCCTCCCCTCTACCTTTAGCCAGTTTTACTTTTATAGGCACAGGATTTGATTGACAACAACAACAGGAACTTCCCGTTTGGGAGTAGGAAGGGAGTGATCACAGAGCCACAAAAAACTCACCATCCTAGAAGGGACAAAATGAGTAGCTCTTCTTCCTTCTTCCCCATCAGCTGGAGGTCTGACTCTGAGCAAGTAAGGAGACTACTGAGAAATATAGGAACTTCCTGTCTCAGAACAAGATCAAGAGCCTTAAGGGCACAGAGGCAGTAGGTAAGTAGGGAGAAAAAAAATCATATATAAAAAAATAAACAGAGAAAACTGTAAGTATTCAAAATAACAGTTAAAGGGCCAGAAGTAAGTCATGATGGGAGTGATACAGTGCAGGGACTGTGGAGCAGCGGTCTTCCAGGACACATTCTGGAGGATGTGGTGGTGTCCCATTTGCAAACACCTCTCTGGGTTGAGGGAAGAGGCTGTTCATCTCCAGGCTGAGTTGGCCAGGATTTGGGGGACCTCCTCTTCCACCCAGGAATCACCAGGGCCACTGCCATTTCCTCAGAGGTTGCCAAGAAAGAGGAGAGGTTGGACCACAGTGGGCTCAAGTAGGGTGAGGGTGGTGGAACAGAGACACATCCCTCCAGCTGTACTTATCCACAATTCATATGCCGTTCTGGCAGAGCGTGGTTCCTCTATGGAGGCACCTGCAGTAGAGACCAAGAAGGACGCTGGGAACCTCCCCAAAGGAGACCCACAGGAAGATGGCATGGGACCCAATAGGGGAAGGAAACAACTCCTGGTGGGGGACTCCACTGTTAGGAGGGTAGAAATGGGGGAGGAAAGGAAGAGGGAGGTAAGGTGCCTGCCTGGTACCATGGCTTAGAGGGACAGGGAGTGAATCCTCAGGATCGTGGGAGCAGCAGCACAGGGAAGGGAGTGGGACATCACTGTCCACCTAGGGACAAATTATATGGCAAGGAAAGGGATCAGAGCAGTGCGGGAGGAGTTTGTGGAGTTGGGGAGGGGACTTAGACAGGTAGCACGCATGGGAACCTTCTCGGAGGTGCTGCCTGTCTATGACATAGGTGAGGCTAGGGTGCTCCACACCATGGGATTCAATCAGTGGTTGAAAAACTGGTGCAGAGCTCAGGGATTTGGCTTCACAGGGGACTGGGGGTCCACCTGGAGTGATGCAGGCCTATACTGGCGCAATGGCCTGCATCTGTCCAAGAGGGGAACCAGGATCCTAGGTGATAGGCAGAATTATTGACAAGCATTTAAACTAGCCAGGGTTGGGGAAGGGCACACTGGAAAGGAGCAGAGAAATCCTAGCTCCCTCCCTCCCTCAAAAAAAAAAAAAATCAGGGCAGTTAGTGAGGTAAACATCAAGATAGAGACGTTGATCAAGAGAAGAACAGGGCTAAATGGAGAAAACGACAAAGGCAATAAGGACAAGGATGGGGCAAAAAGGGTGAGGCCATCAAGAAATGGAGGATAACGAGTACCAATGCCCACAGTCTGGGCAACTAGCTCCCTGAACTGTGGCCCTGATGGAAGAGGGATGCCTGGATATCATGGCAGTCACAGAAACATGGTACACAGAGAACCATGACGGGGATGTTAATATACCAGGTTACACGACCTACAGGACAGACAGGGAGGGTAGAAGAGGGGGAGGAATAGCTCTCCATGTAAGGGAAGGGATAAAAGCAACGGAACAAAAGAGTAAACAGGGAGGAGAGGAGGCACTGTGTGTCACCTTAGCGACTGGAAACAGCACCCCAATCCACATAGGGGTTGTATACAGACCCCCATTTCAGGGGAAGGGAATGGACAAGGATATGACAGATGGCATCCTTAGAATGGCAGAGAAGAAAAAATTACTCACCTTAGTAATGTGTTTCTTCTAATGGAGTCTTGCTATATTATGACATATGCAGTTTGACCCAGCCTTCGAACTGCTCCGGAGGTGAAAGAGTTAAGTTTCCATGCCAGGCATGGAATCTTGAGCGCGAGCTCAGTTGAAAACTCTGTCTATTGTTCTTCAAACTCAAACTGTCAGATCTTTACGAGCAAAACTCACTAAGGTTCTGTGTGGAAGCTGTAAACCTACACTAGCCAACTGGCTACTAAATATTAACACATTTTTTGGTCCCAAAACCAAGACTCAAGTCAGAGGATCCAAAAAATGAAAAACACAACAGCAAGGACCCCAGAAAAGAAGGGGGTGAATAAAAAAAAGTGGGCAACTACTAAGGGCCAACAGAGCACTGCCCACCCACATCCCAAAACAGAGGTTCTGAGGGGGCAGGCGGGGGGGGAGGTCATAATATAGCAAGACTACACTAGAAGAAACAACATTACTAAGGTGAGTAATTTTTTCTTCAAACAACATGAAGTATTGCTATATTATGACATATGCAGATGACACAGCAGTATCTCCATGGAGAAGGGACAGAACCTACTTAGGAAATAGGCTCTGAAGCACAGCTGTGCCAAACCGAGCATCACTCCTAGCCTGGATGTCCAGGGAGTAATGCTTTGTGAAAGTGTGAACTGTTTTCCAGGTAGCTGCTTCCAGGTAGACATCCTTCACAGTTAGAGACAGACATCCTTCACAATTAGAAGCCAGTCACACTGACTTTAAAGTGTCTGTTGGAAGCTCAAACTTACTGCAAAGAACAAACTGCAACTCCATTTAGGACCTGGAAACCTGATTAAAGCATAATACTGAGGAGCACTGGGTAAGAAAGAAAAAATTACTCACCTTAGTAATGTTGTTTCTTCTAATGGAGTCTTGCTATATTATGACTATCGCAGTTAGGTCCTCCTCTAGAACTGCCCCGGAGATGAAAGAGTTAACTCCATACAGGATGGAGTTCTGAGCGCGAGCTCTGCTTTCAGAAGCTAAATCTGGGCAGATAGAAACTGTGAGATCTTTACGGAGCAAAAACACTCTAAGGGTCTGTGTGGAAACTGTAACTTACACTAGCCTACTGGTTACCTAACAACAACAACAACAACAGTAGCAACAATGACAAAGCACTGCTGGACCCCCCCAAAGACTCAAGTCAGGGGGCCAGACAAAAAATACCACTTAACAATAGTAACAGCACTCCCCCAAAACCCCAAAAGGGGAGAAACAACCTACAATGGCATAAACAGTGCCTGCACTAAGTTGCCCACACCCTACCCAAGTAGAAGTTCTGAGAGGGGCAGGCTGGGGGGGTGGTCATAATATAGCAAGACTCCATTAGAAGAAACAACATTACTAAGGTGAGTAATTTTTTCTTCAAACAACATGAAGTCTTGCTATATTATGACTATTGCAGATTACACAGCAGTACCTCCATGGAGGAGGGACAGAACCTACTTAGGGAATAGGCTCTGAAGCACGGCTGTGCCAAACTGAGCATCTCTCCTGGCCTGGATATCCAGGGAGTAATGCTTGGTGAAGGTGTGAACTGTTTTCCAGGTTGCAGCTTGACAGATTTCCAAAATAGGAATGTCTCTAGCAGCCGCTAGATACACAGCTGTACCTCTGGTAGCATGGGCCCTCAATCCGGAGGGGGGATCTCTACCCAACTTCTGGTAACAAAATTGGATACAAGAGACAATCCACCTGGCAATTGTCCTCTTAGTGGCAGGTTTCCCTTTGCCAACCTCACCATAGGTGAGAAAAAGTTGATGGGATTCGAACCTGTGACCTTTGGTACGTTCCAAATAGTAACTCAATGCCCTCTTAACATCCAAACTGTGCAATCTCCTCTCACCAGAGGAAGAATGTTCAGTGAAAAATACTGGAAGGGAGATGGATTGATTAAGATGGAAATCCGAAACCACTTTAGGTAAAACTTCCTGTTAGTCCTGAGGACTACCTTATCCCTGTGAAAAGAAATAAAATCATTTTCTACTGAAAGGGCTTGTAACTCACTTATGCATCTAGCAGAAGTGATGGCCACTAGGAATACAGTTTTCCAAGTTAAAAACTTAAGGTCTGCCGAAGACAGGGGTTCAAAGGGAAGTTGCATTAACTGAGCAATGCAAACATTGAGGTCCCAGGCAGGGGCTGGGTCACGAAAGGGTGGATTGGTATGGAGTAACCCCTTAAAAAATTTGGAAAATACAGGGTGAGCGGAAAGGGAGGAAGGCTTTCCTGCTGAAATAAAAGCAGAGACAGCTGCCAAATGAACTCTTAAGGTAGCTGGCCTGAGGCCCAAGGAATTAAGGTGGACCATGTAGTCCAACAAAATGGGCAAATCAGCAGATTCTGGGGAAATATGCTTCCCAGAACACCAAATGGAAAACCTTTTCCACTTGGAATTATAAGTGGCTCTAGTGGAAGGCTTCCTAGAGGCCTTTAGGATGTCAAGGACACCTTGAGAAAGGTGCAAATCAGCAAATTCTAACTCCTCAAGAGCCAGGCTTTGAGGTTGAGGATTTGAGGTTTGGATACCAGACTCTCCCTGGGCACAGGTCAGCAGGTTGTGAATCCTGGGAAGACACAGGGGAAGGTGGACTGCCAGTGATAGAAGGAGTGGGTACCAGGGTTGCCTGGCCCAGTCTGGTGCAATCAGAATCACCTTGCAAGGCTGGGATCTGATTTTTACTAACACCTTGAATAGGAGAGGGAAGGGGGGGAAGCATAAAGAAACTTCCCTTCCCAATCCAAAAGAAGGGCGTCCAGGGGGACTGAGCCCACCACTGGGGGCCTGCAACAGAACAGTGGAAGTTGGTGGTTGTCTGGGGCTGCGAAGAGGTCTATCTGAGGGGTGCCCCATCTGGCAAAAACTGTCCCCAGCACTTGAGGATTCAGGGACCATTCGTGATGGCCCTAAGAAATCCTGCTGAGGGCATCCGCTAGGACACTGTCTTTCCCTGGAAGGTGAACTGCTACCAGAGAAGTGTTCAGGGAGTAGGCCAGAGACCACAACTTCATTACCTCGGTGCACAAGGCCGACGACCGAGTGCCCCCTTGCTTGTTGATGTACCACATTGTTGTGGTATTGTCTGTTCTGACCTGACTACTTTGTTCTGGACAGATGCAGAAAATGCTTGAAGAGCTAAAAGACAGCTCTGAGTTCCAGCAAATTGATGTGGAGCAGGGATTCCTGGGGACCACACTCCCTGGGTGGAGAGTGCCCAAGTGTGCTCCCACCCCAGAGGAGGCATCCGTGGTGAGGGTGAGGGAGGGAAAGGGAATGAAGGGGACCCCCAGTCTTAAATTGCTCCGATCCTGCCACCACTGGAGGGCTAGGATCAGGGTTCGGGTCACTGGAATCAATTTGGTAAGGGGGTCCCTCCTTTGAGACCAATAGGCTCTCAAGTGAAACTGAATGTCCCTCATCTGGAATCTTGCTCCTTGCACCACGGCTGTGGAGGCAGCCATGTGCCCCAGGAGCTGCAAAAAGTGTCTTGCTGGTCGAGAGACCTGCAGAGTGAAGAAGGAGGCCAGGGCAATCAATTTCTCTACCCTTTCCAAGGGGAGGAAGGCCCTGGCCAGCTTTGTGTCCAATTCTGCACCTATGAAAGTGAGTACCTGAACTGGTTCTAGAACTGACCTTGGTAGATTTAGCAGGAATCCCAGGGAGGTGAGAAGCTGCTGGGTGACTTGCAAGTGGGATTTCACCTGTTCTGGAGACTGTCCTACAATGAGCCAGTCGTCCAGGTAAGGAAAACAGCAATCCCTTGCCTCCTTAAGTGAGCCACTGCCACGGCCAGACATTTTGTGAATACCCTTGGGGCAGAGGTAAGGCCGAAGGGCATTGCCCTGAACTGGTAGTGGCCTGAGGGCAATTCGAACCTGAGGTACTTTCGGTGAGAAGGCCTGATGAGGACATGAAAATAGGTATCCTTGCGGTCCAGGGAAGCTAACCAGTCCCCTGGCCTCAGGGAGGGTAAAATCATTGCCAGAGTTAGCATTTTGAACTTTGGTTTCAAAAGGTGTTTGTTCAGATATCTTAGATCTAAGATGGGCCACCATTCTCCTGTTTTTTTGGGGGTAAGGAAGTATCTGGAGTACAGACCTTTGCCCTGATGTAAGGGAGGAACCCTTTCTACTGCTCTGAAGGTTAACAGGGTAGAGACCTCTGCTTCCAGAGCAAGGGTCTCTAGGGGGCTTGCAGGTGGAAAATGCCTGGCTCTCATCTTTGGGAATTTTTTGAAGCTGAGAACCAGGCCCTGGCTTACTACTTCCAGAACCCATTTGTCCGAGGTTAGAGACACCCAGTTCTGACTGAAGTAAGCCAACCTGCCCCCTACTGGTACAGGAGAATCGACCCTGGGCACCCCATCAGGGTGCCTGTTTGGCAGTTGCCTTAGGCTGAGGGGTGGGGACAGGCTTACCCGCACCTCGTCTGCCTCTGCCTCTGAAAAAGCCCCTCTGAGCATAAGCAGAGGAGGCTTGGGATTGATAAAAGGCCTGTGGAAGGCCTGCCCTACCTCTGGGGAGTGGCTTGCTGCTCCTGGCTTGGGCACTTTTGTAGGTAGTTCTGTATTCATCCATCTTTTCATATAGTTCTCTGTCTGCTCCCAAACAGAGAATTCCCACCACAGGAAAATCCATAGCCTTAGTCTGGGTGTCCTGTGACAGATTAGTACACCTGAGCCATGCCAACCTACGAAAAGCTACAGAAGTGGCCATGACCCTAGAGGAAACATCACTAACATCCACAGCAGCATTAAACTGAACTTTAGAGGCTTCAGTGCCATCAGCAGCCACCTGTTCTAATTCACTAGCCAGCTGGTCATGGGCCTGCTTGGCTAACTGCATAACTGTATCCCATCTAGATTTCTGATATCTAGCCACTTAAGCCATATAATTTGCCTGTGCCTGAGTCCCAGAGAGGCTGCCATATACTGCTTTTTTGCCATGGCATCAATCTTCCTGGAGTCCTTGTCAGGAGGATGTGAAGCCAGGGGAATATTAGCCTTGTCACAGGCTGCAGCCTGCACTACTCCTACATGACTACACTGCTGAGAAAGGAAGTCTGTATCAGGACCTGACAGAGTATACCTCCTGTCCATCTTTTTATCAACAGGAGGCACAGAATTAGGATTTTTCAAGATTTTTATTGTTTGCTTCCTAAATGACTTATGCAAAGGAATAGACAATCTCCTAGACTCTGGTATATACATCATTTCAACATAATCAGGCTCCTCTTGCTCATCCACAGCCTCTTCTAAAGGAAGCTGGAGGGTTTCAGCAACTTTCTTATAAAACATGAAATGAGATGGGGACTCAGACAGCATAGGGGGAGATTCTAAAGGTCTGTCTGGAGAGATGTCCGGTTCAGTGGGCACATCCAGACCCTCCCAGCCACATACATACAGTTCAAAATCCTCCTCCCCCTCCTGTGGTTCATAAAATTCCTCAACATCATACTCCTGAACCACTGGGACCGGATGAACCAACCTTTTGCCAGATAGTGGTGGTTCAGATGGTCCCTGAGACAGTGACTGGACAATTTGTATGGCTTTGGCTATCTCTGCAGCAGTTGGAGAGGAAATTTTGGACTCCAGACCTGCTGACTTTCTAGATTTTTTTACTGGAGCTGGTTCCTCAGAACCAGCTTTTCTTTTGCCCGAGGAAGTCTCGCCCTAGTCAGAGGGCACTCCCTCTGGTTCAGTTGGCACCGAACCGGGCTGGCCATCCGGGTCAGCGGACTTTTTGGCCTCTCGTTCCCTGAGCCTGCCCAATCTTTTTTCCAGGGTGGCTGCAGGGAATTTCTTACAAACCTGGCAGTCTGACTGGAGGTGGTCAAACCCCAGACAATAAACACATGTTGTGTGTGGGTCAGCCTTGGCAAAGGCTTCCCCACAAACATCACAGTGTTGAAACCCAGTGGGCCCGGTTTTTCTTTTGGGTTTCTCAGCCATAATGCCAGCCTAACCAAAAACTTGCCCTTTGAACGGCAGTGCCAGGCAAGACACCCTTATCGGTTCCTAACCATGTCACGGGTATTTGAAAAAACCGTAAGAAATTCCGTTTTTTTAGAACCGATAAGAACCGGGAACCGCACTCTAAATAATAATTTCAAGTGTTTAAAATGTGTTTTAAAACAAACCGATCGGTTCAAAACCGAACCGATAACCACAATTTCCACACAGACTAAAACCTTGTACTTACGGTTACCCAGATAGAGCTTGAACTGAATTGCGGTAAAATAAAACACTGTTCTCGGTTAAATTTAACCAAGAAATACTAAAATGAACCGAGAAATGAACCGAGCTGAAGGAGGAATCTCCGGAGCGACTGTTCAGTGAGGCGGAGTAAAGAATCTGACAGTTTCTATTTGAAACAGCCCAGATAGAGCTTCTGAAAGCAGAGCTCGCGCTCAGAACTCCATCCTGCATGGAGTTAACTCTTTTATCTCCGGGGTAGTTCTAGAGGAGGACCTAACTGCAATAGTCATAATATAGCAAGACTTCATGTTGTTTGAAGGAGTTACACTTTCTACAAAAAGTTTTATTTGTATTTTTCCTTATTGGCATTAAGCAGAGAATTGCAGGATTCCTTTAAAAGGGTAGTAATTGTATAACCAGAGTGAGATACAACTGAATTTGCTTGAGTGCGGGGGTTGAGACCTAGCATTTTGAAGGATATTTTTGTAACATTTTAAGTGTCCTGCTGGCTGAGAGGTTAATTTTTTAGCCCTGGTTTCACTGAAAGGTTTTGTGTATTGGAATCAGACATAGCAGTCTGCCTGCATTGAAAAGGCCTGCTTACATCACAGGTGTCACTAGTCAATCAATTGGCTCTGGGTGGGGTTTCAGCTCTGTGCATATCTCAGACATCCTTCACAGTTAGAAGCCAGTCACACTGACTTTAAAGTGTCTGTTGAAAGCTCAAACTTACTGCAAAGAACAAACTGCAACTCCATTTAGGAGCTGGAAACCTGATTAAAGCATAATACTGCAGAGCACTGGGTAAGAAAGGATTTACACTTTCTACAAAAAGTTTTATTTGTATTTTTCCTTATTGGCATTAAGCAGAGAATTACAGGATTCCTTTAAAAGGGTAGTAATTGTATAACCAGAGTGAGATACAACTGAATTTGCTTGAGTGCGGGGTTGAGACCTCAGCATTTTGAAGGATATTTTGTAACATTTTAAGTGTCCTGCTGGCTGAGGAGTGAGTTCATTTTTATCCCTGGACTCCAGTAGAGAGGTTTGGTTTGTGTTGGAGCCGTGGTCTAGTAAATTGTGGTGTTAGTTGTATTACTATAAAGGACAGTACTCACCAGGTGGTGGAGCAGTTGTGTATCTGTTTCTAACAGTCACCAGTGGCTGTGCACTACCCACCCCCCCAGGCGCGGCATTTCCTTTATAGCCACAGTTCTGACATCACTTCCTCAATAGGTCTTGGTGCAGAACTGTCATATTCCTAATAACCCTGCAACGTGCATAAAGAGTAGTTACACAAAACAAATAATAATACATATGTAATTACATATTGTATAGAATAAGGGAGCAGGACATGTGGGGAGTGGTGCAATGCACTGGCTGCGGGGCAGCAGTTTTCTGGGAAACATTCTGGAAAATGCATTGCTGTCCTATTTGTAGGCAACTGTCAGCTCTGAGAGAGGAGGTTGCCCACCTCCAGGCTGAACTAGCAAGGACTAAGGAGGCCTCCCCCTCCCAAAGAGCACCACTGCCACAACCACTGAGTCAGAGGTTTCGGAGTATGAAGAGCAGTAGGACCACAGTGGGTTCTGGGAGGGTGCGGGTGGTGGACCAGAGGCGAAGCCCCCCAGTTGTACCTATACACAAATCAGATGCCATTCTGGCAGAGCAAGGTTCCTCCATGATGGCACCCTCAGTGGAGACCCAGAAGAATGCTGAGGACATCCACAAGGAAGACCCACAAAAGTGTGGCAAGGGACACCACAGGGGAAGGAAACAGCTACGGATAGGGGACTCAATTGTTAGGGGGGTAGAACTGGGGAAGGGAGAGAAGGAAGTAAGATGCCTGCCTGGTGCCATGGCTTGGAGGGACAAGAAGCGAATCCTCGTATTGTAGAAGCAGCATCACAGGAGACAGAACTAGATATCATTGTCCACCTTGGGACAAATGACCTAGCTAAGCATGGGATCAGTGCAGTACAGAATGAATTTGTGGAGTTGGGAGGGGCCTCAGACGGAGCAAGCACAGTAACCTTCTCAGAGCTGCTACCAGTCCATGGCAGGAATGAGGCTTGGGGTACTGCATACCATGCAGTTTAATGAATGGTTGCAAAACTGGTAGCACAAGGCTTTGGCTCGATTGGGACTGGGGTCCACCTGGAGAGATAAAGGTCTATACTGGTATGATGGTCTGCATTTGTCCACAAGGGGACCAAGCTCCTAGGTGACATGTTTAAATGCTTCCTTGGCAAGCTTTTAACTAGATAAGGGGAGGTACTGATAAAGACAGGAAAAGGCAAGCCTCCCCCACAAAACAGGGCAGGTAGTAGGGTAAACACTGAGGTACAGAGCTCAACACAGGGCAGGATGGGGAAAAAGTAAAACAGATAAGAGCAATAAGAGCAGGGATGGGGAAAAAGGATCAAGCCAACATTAAACGGAGGGAATGACTACTAATGCCCGTAGTCTGGAAACAAGCCTCTGAGCTAGTAGCTTTGATGGGAGATGAACAATTGGATATTGTAGCAGTCACAGAAACATGGTACACGGAGAACCATGAATGGGATGTCAACATACCAGGGTACACAATCTACAGAAGGGACAGGGAAGGCAAAGAGGAGGTGGAGTAGCTCTATACATAAGGGAAGGATCAAAGCTACAGAACAAAAAGTAAAGGGAGGACAAGAGGCACTCTGGGTTACCTTGGAGATGGGGAATGGCATCTCAATCTGCACAGGGGTTGTATACAGACCCCCGTCTCAAGGGGAGGAAATGGACAAGAAAATGATAGAGGACATTCTCAAAATGGCTGAAAAAGGGGAGATACTGTTGATGGGGGACCTGAATATGCCAGATGTTAACTGGAGGACATGTACTACAGCCACATCCAAGAGCAGGGTCATTCTTGATGCTCTGCAGGGGGCAGACCTTAGACAGTTAGTGCTGGAACCCACTCAGGAGGGAGCAATTAGACCTGGTACTCTCAAATGGAGAGAGGATCACAAATTTAGAAGTCAGTAGACATCTGGGAACAAGCTACTACTGCACTGTGCCTTACAATGAGCACAACCATGGAGATAAGCCATACAAAAACAAGGATACTGGACTTTAGAAGGGCTGACTTTCCAAAATGGGTGAACACCTGAAGAATGCACTAGCAAATGGCCAAATAGGAGGGATGGAAGAACAATGGAGAAAATCAAAACTGCCATCATAGAGGCAACAAGTCTTTGTGTAAAACAAAGAAAACAAAGCGGAGTAAAACCACTATGGTTCTTAAAAGAGGTGGCAGGAAGGTTAAGGAGAAAAAGTGCATTCAAAAGTAAGGAATCACAGAAGGAGTACTGACAGAGGAACTGTATCAATTAAAGCAGAAAGAAGTAGGAAAGGCAGTCAGAATGGCAAGGCACAAACCGAGGAAAAATAGCCAACTGGTCAAAAAGGGGATAAACGTTTATAGGTACATTAGAGCATAGAAAGTTAAGGGTGGACAGTGAAGATTAATAAAGGAGAGGGAGGTGTAGAGGAGACAGGAAAGGCAGAGATACTGAATGAATACTTTGCTTAGTATTCACAAAAGAAGATGAGGAGCAGTTACCTAAACCAGACAATAGAAGCCCTGGGTGGGGTTGATACCAGCCATTCAGAAGAAAGAGTTCTGAAAGAACCCTAAAACTCAAGGTGGACAGTTATGGGCCTGACGATTCACCCCAGAACTCAGAACTAAGGGGGACCTAGTGACACCACTGACCACATTTTTAATAAATCAGCAGGATGGAGTGGTACCTGAGGACTGGAGAGGCAGATGTGATTCCCTTACAAAAGTGGGAGCGTGTATTGGTGAATTTATGGACCTGTAAAGTTTGACCTCAGTGGTAGGGGAAATGATGGAATCACTTCTGAAACAAAGAACTGTTGAGCACCTAGAGGCTAGCAAGTTGGGGACCTGTGCAATATGGATTTATGCAGGAAGGCATGTCAGACTAATCTAATTGATTTCTTTGATGGTGACCAAAGCATAGACTAGGGGGGCTGTGATATGTCTCACCTAGACTTTAGCAAGGATTTGACACAGTACTGCACAAAAGATTAATAATTGTTAGCCAGCCTGGGAGTGGGGTCCCAGGTGGTAGCCTGGTAACTTGCTGCACAACAGACACAGAAGGTAATAGGAATAAACATATTCTGAAGAAAGGGGGTTACTAGTGAGTACCAGGCTCAGTATTGTCCAACTTCTTAACATCTTATATGACATTGCAGTAGTCTGAGGGAAAGGTATGCCTTTGCAGATACAGATCTGTAACAGAGCTGATAATGGGAGGGGTGAAGATGAAGGACTGTGTTGGATAATGCTCAGGCAACTTTAGATTCAATGCAAAGAAGTGCAAGTAATGCATCTGGGAAACAAAACCCAGGAGAAGAGTACAATAGCAGGGAGGTACTAACAACAAAAATGGAAAGGACCTGGAGTAGTATATCAGATGACCTAAAGGTGGGTAAGCAAGTGAGAATGCAGGGAGCGGGGATACTGGGATGCATAGGAAGGCATCGCGCGTAGAAAAAGGAAGGATTGTCCTCTATACAGATGTTGGGTGAGACCATCTGAGTACTGTGTGCAGTTTTGGAGACCTATCTACGTAAGGACATAGACAGGATGGAAGCAGTCCAGAGGAGGGTAACTAAAATGGTGCAGGGTCTGATCAGAAACCATGAAGAGAGACTGAGAGAGCTTAAGTACACCTTGATGGTTGGAGGGACGGGGGACATGATAGAAACGTCAAGTACTTTAAGGATTCAACAAGTCCAGGAGGGTAGCATCTTCAGAAAAGAGATGTGAACAAGGGGCAGTTTAAAGATAGAGGGGGAACAGCTCGGGATAATGTGAGAAATCTTTTTCAGGAGAAAGTGCTGACATGGAAAGCCTTCCTGAGGAGGTCGTTGGTCTAAAACAGTGGGGAATCAAACATGCTTGGGACAGACACAGCTATTTAGTGCGGGTTGCGAAGTAGGCTGTTGTTAACTAGAATTGCAGCTTATATAGGTAGGAAATGGGGACTGTGGGTTCATGGTCCTTTCTGGTCAAAGTCTATGTTTCATGTTTCTATGCTTGACATATTTCTGGGTAGGAATGTCAGCAGCTGAGAAGCACTGTACCTCTGGTAGAGGAGCTTCAGGCCTGAGGGAACTTTGCCTTCTTCGTAACAGAATTGATATAAGGACAATCCACCTGGTGGATCTTTTGGTGGCTGGCTTCCTTTACCAACCTCGCCATAAGTGAGAACAGTGGAGGGTCAAACCTGTGACCCTTAGTGCGGCTCTATGTAGTAACTAAGGGCTCTTCTCACTTCTAGGTTGTGCAGCCTCTCACCAGGGAGGAATGGTAGTAAAGTACCTCGAAGAGAATATATTGATTAATGGGAAATCGAAACACCTTAGTAGAACTTCATGTAGTCCGAGGACCACCTTATCTCTGTGAAGGAGAGTGCAATCTGACCCACTGACAAAGCTTCATCACGGCGCGCCTGGTGAGTAATGGCTACTGAAACACAGTCTTCCAAGTCAAGTACTTAAGCTCAGCTGAGGACAAGGGCTCGGGGGCATGTTGAGCATGTAAACATTAAGATCCCAGGTGGGCTGATCTCGAATGGGGTTGATGAAGCAACCCTTTAAAAACTTGAAAATACAGGATGAGTTGAAAGAGAATAGGATTTACTGTTGAAATAAAAGCAGACACATGCTAAATGCACTCTGTGGTAGCTGTCCAGCCCCAAAGTGTTCAGATGGACCATATAATCCAGGATTGTGGTAATCACGAATCTGGGAATATGTTTTTCTGAGCACCATATGGAAAACCTTTTCCATTTGGAATTGTGGGTAGCCTGATGGAAGGCTTCCGAGGCCTTTAATATATCCATAACACTGGTAAAGGTGAAGATCAGCAAACTTAACTCTTCAAACCAGGCCTTGAGATTGACATTTTTGGATTCGATACCAAACCTTCCTGGGATAGGAATAGATTGATTCCTGGAAGGCACAGGGAGGATGGACATACAGAAGGTGGATGTAGGTTGTTCCCAATTTGACAATCGGAATACTTTGCAGGATTGGGCCTGATTTTGACTACACTTTGAACAGAGGGAAGGCATAGAGAACTTCCCGCTAGGAGGACTAAGGTATCCAGATGACTGAGCCCAACACTGGGGCCCGAGCAAAAAGGAAGTTGGGATTCTCTGGGCTGCAAAGATCTATCATGGGTGTCCCATCTGGCGTCACCACTCCGGGACCAGGGATCCAGACCACTTGTGGTGGCCCTGAGAAATCCTGTTGAGCATCTGCCAGGACATTGTCCTGTTTGGGAGGTGAACCGTCGGAAGGGAGGTGTCTGGGAGTAAGCCAGAGACCATAACTTCACTTCTTGCACAAGGTCGTAGGATCTGAAAGCCCCCTGTTTGTTGATGTACCACATTGGTGGTGTTGTCTGTTCTGACCTTTACAATCTTGTTTGAACAGATCTGGAAAAGCTTGAAGTGCTAGAAAATTGCTCTGAGCCCAACAGGTTGATGTGGGAGCAGAGTTCTGCATTACAGACCCGGGTGGTGAGGTTGCCTATGTGAGCCCCCACCCCAAGAGGGATATCTGTAGTAAGGATTAAGGAGTGAGACCAAGGACAAAGAACCCTTTGTCTGAGGTTGCTCTGATCCTGCCACCACTGTAGGCTTGATCATGTTCTGTGTTACTGGATCAACTCGTAGGAGGATCCTTTCTTTAGGTTCAAAGGCCTCCAATGGCTGATGACCCCATTTGAAATCTTGCCCTGCACAACTGTTGTGGAAGCAGCCATGTGTCCTAGGCAGAAATGCCTTGCTGGTCGAGAGACCTGCAGGTGAAAGAGGAGGCCAGGGAGACTAGGGTTTTGCCCTGTCCACAGGAAGGAAGGTCCTGGTTTCCTGTGTGTTCAGTTCGCGCCTATGAAGGTAAGTAGCTGGACGGGTTTCAGAACTGACTTGAGATATTCAGAAGAAAACCTAGGAGGTAAGCTGTTGAGTTATCTGAAGATGTGTTGACCTTGGTCTAGGATAGCCTACTATGAGCCAACGTCGTAGGCAAGAAAGATAGCAATTTGTTTGCCTTCTAGACAACTGTTACTGCCAGCATGGTGAATACCCTTGAAGCAGAGGTGAGGTCAAGGGCACTGATTGAACTGGTAGATGGAGGCAGCTAACCTGAGGCTTTGATGGAGCTTGATAAGAATATGGAAGTAGATCCTTGAGGTTCAGGAAGCTAGCCAGTCCCCTGGCTTTAGAGAGGGTGATACTCCACCATTTTGAACTTTGGTTTTAAAGGTGCTTGTTTACATCTGAGATCCAGATGGGTCCCATCTCCTGTCTTTTTGGGGTATAGTACCTGAGTACAAACCTTTGCCCTGTGGGGAGGAACCTTCCATGGCTCTGCCTGATGGAGTTGGGTGGAAAGGATCTGGTTTATCTTGAACTTTTGGTTGAGATCAGTCCCTGGCTTACTACCTAGGACCCATTTGTCTGAAGTTAGACTCAGTCCTGGGAAGGTAAGCCAGCCTGCCCTTTACAGGTAGAGGAGAATCGGCCCTGGCTACCCATCAGGTGCCTGCACAGGGGTTTGGGCTGAGGTGAAGCAGGCTGTTGCACCTGGCCTGCCCTTGAACCCACTGAGCATAAGAAGAAGCCTGGTTGGTAAAAAGGCCTGGAAAAGGCCTACCCTTCCCTGGGTGCTTTTGAGGGCTTGCCTTGGCTTGCACTCCTATGTTCTATATTCATCCATTTTCTTCATGTAATTCTATGTCGCCTCAGAGAATTTTTCACTACAGGAAAAATCCATAGCTAAGTCTGTATCTGTGACAGACTAGTACACCTGACAAGCCAACTCATGAAAGCCACAGTGTAGCTATGATCTAGAGGATAATATTAGAATCTACAGCAGTGGAACTGCACCTTGGATGCTTTAATACCATCAGCAGCCACCTGCTCCAGCTCCTTGGCAAGGTGGCCTGGGCCTGTTTGCCAAAGCTATGACAGTGTCCCATCTAGATTTCTGTATCTTGCCACATAAGCTGTAATTTGCTTGTCGATCCCAAGGACTCCATGTATTATGTTTTAGCCATGGCATCAATCTTCCTAGGCCCTTGCAGAGGATGTGAAGCCAGGGAATGTTGTTTACCAGGCTGCAGCCTGAATACTCCCAACATGACTGCATTGTGAAAGAAAGTCTGTATCAGATCGATTGAGTAATTCTGGTCCATCTTCTTGTCAACAGGAGGCGCTGAATTAGAGCTAGAATTTTTATTGTTTGTTTCTTAAATGATGATGTAAGGATAGATAATCTCCCAGACTGGGATATCCACTTTGATAAATCAGGTTCCTTTGCTATCCATGCTTCTCTAATGGGAGCTGGAGGTTTTCAGCAACCTTTTATAAACAGAGTGAGAAGGGGACTCAGAAAGCATAGGGGAGACTTAAAGGTCTGTCTGGGAGATGTCTGTTAATGGGCACATTCAGACTCAAAGTCACATTCACACTGTTATAACTCTCCCTCCTCTGGTCATAAACCTCAATACTGTTTTTGAATTGGTGGAGCCGCCAAACCGACCTTTACTAGACAGTATGGTCTGACGGAACTGAGAAAGTGATGAACAATCTGTATAGTTTTGTTATTTCAGCAGTTGGAGTATGAATTTGACCCATACCTGCTGATTTTTAAGTTTTTTGGAACTGGCTCCCAGAGCCAGCTTTACATTTGCCTGAGGAAGTCTTCGCTTGGTCAGAGGGCACTCTTCCCGTTGGCACCGAACCGCTGGCCATCCGCCGTGGGACTTTTGGCCTCCTTCACTGAGCCTGCCCACTCTATCCAGGGTGGCTGTAAGGAAATTTTACAAATCTGGCAGTCTGAATTGAGGTGCAAACCCGACACAGACATGTACTGTGGCTGCCTGCAAAGGCTTCTCCCACACACACAGTGTTGGAAACCCAGGGCCCAGTTTTCTTTGCTTTCAGATAGATTGCCTAACCAACAAATCTTGCCTTTAACGGCAATGCCAGGCAAGATCTTTATCGTTCCCAACCATGTTTGTCATAGAAAACGAATGAAACCATTTTTTAGAACTATAAGAACCTCTTTAAAATGCTATTTTCATAGTTTTAAATAACCTGATCGTTCAACCGAACTGATAAATATTTATGTTCCACACAGAAATAAACCTGTCTATTACTATAATACCATGACAGAGCTGAATTGATCGGTTTGGGTTAAAATAATAATACTCTCAATTGAATTTAACGAAAATACTGTTTAGTCCGAGAAATGAACTGAGTAGGAGAACCTCTGAGCGACTGTTCATGAGACGGAGGAAAGAATTGACAGTTTCGTTTGAAATTATCCAGACAGAGCCTTCTCACTGAGTCGCGTTCTAAACTCCATGCCTGCATGGTAGTTAACCTTCACCGGAGCAGTTCTAATGGTGGACAAACTAATTGTCATAATATAGCAAGACTTGTGTTGTTTGAAACACAGTTTTCCAAGTCGGTACTAAGCTCAGCTGAAGAAAGGGCTCAAGGGGGTGGATAAGCTGAGCTGCAAACATTAAGATCTTAGGTGATCCTGAATGGAGGGTTGTGTGAAGCCCTAAAAACTTGGAAAATACAGGTGAGCTGAAAGAGAAGAGGTTTACCTGAAATAAAAGCAGACACATGCCAATGCATCGGGTAGTTGGACTCAGCCCCAGTGTTCAGATGACCATATAATCCAGGACTGTAGGTAAATCAGCAATTTGGGGAAATATGCTTTTCTGAGCACCATATGGAAACCTTTTCCATTTGGAATTGTAGTTCCTGTGAAGGCTTCCTAGTTTCAATATATCCATTACCTTGGGAGGGATCAGCAACCTAACCTTCAAGAACCAGGCCTTGAGATTGAGAGATCTGAGATTGGTACAAATAGCCAGACTGGCCGCCCGATACCCTGAATTTCCGGTGGCCCCTCATTACTGTAATCACCAATACGCCATTTGCATGGGGTGCAACAACGCTGTCATGAAATATCTAAATTTCACTGTACGGCTGAGAGCTGGTTGGTCTCATAATTACAGCTTGGGCGGTCGCGAATCGAATCCAAATTATACTTAAACACACTGGCTAGTAGTAGGTCACCTGTTAACAGTGCCGGGCGGGGTTGGCCTTGTTATGCGTGCAGCACCAGGCAGTGTGTTAAACCATTATCCGGCCAGCCCAGCTGCCTGTGTAGGTTGCAGGAGGGGGTCCCAACACAGGAGGGCTATTGGCAGTGTTTTGCTCAGTCAGACTGCCCCAATGCAGCATCATGTCGCATCGTCACCGCTGCCAGACGCCGCCATCGCCTAATGACATCACTGTGTGACATGACAGCTGGCACTTAAAAGACCCCTGCAACAACATTCAGTCCTTTCCAGCACTGGGGAGACCAAACTGAGCATCGCATGGAGTAGTTTGTCCCGCTTCTCCGCATTTTGAGAGCCGTGGGCTGCAACAGGAGCCGGATTTTAGAAGTTGTGGTCGGTGGCTGTGGGGTTGGTGGTTAATGATAATTGCGCTGATGATGACTGCTCATCTCCGCCTGCTTACATCCACCTCTATATCCTGGCAGGCCTGGAGGGTTTTGTGTCCTCCTCCATCCCTCCCCTCCTCTATCTCACCGCATCCCATCGCACAAAACAGCTTGCTAAGCCAGCATCGCTGCCGCACTACCTCCCTGTCCGGCTCCTACCCGCGCTGCTGGCCTGCTTTGCAGAAACATCACAATGGTGATATTTTCTTTGATGTTTTTCGCCACTGGCTAGTGTTCCGTCTTACATTATTACATCCTGTGAAAAATGATGTTTTGGGAGGAGGAGGAGGGTTATGACCTGCGGATCCCTCGTCCGTCTGCTCACCAGCCTCTCCTTCTGCAAGGTTAGTATTAGTTCGAGATGGAGTGGTGCCTAGTATCATCTTTTGGGTAGCACTATGGGTGAGCCAGGCATAATGATAGGGCCTCAGTGCCAGAGAGTGTGCCTTGAAGACAGTTGTGGTTGATGGAACATCAGTGTCTAGGTGGCCACTTGGGTGTGGGAAAGGTTGGTTGGGCCATTTCTGGGCAGGGTGCTGGATGAAGATCATGGGCACATTCAGCTGATGCTGTGGTGCAAAGTATGCCTCCATACCCAGTAGAAGTGTCATTTTGCCACTATGCCACTAGCCAGAACTTGGGCCGGGCCAGGAGATACCCGCTAAGCTCCTATCTGGAATGCAGAAAAGTAGGATGCCAGACACTTTTAACTGCCTTGAGTGGCATGTAGTGAGACATCCACAGTCAAGGAGGTGTGATGCCATTGAAAGAACACCTGTGGTTGTATGCAACAGTGGCACCCAGGATGAATCCCAAGCTGCTGAGATCTGTGGGTAGATGTGGATTGTTGTCCATGGAATTAGTGACACCACCAGAAGTTCAGAAATTTCTGATGACTTATTGGCCTGTGACAGGTTCCCTGAAATGATTAAGGGACATGTTGGTGGGGCAATCTGGAGTCCAGCTTACGAGTCAAGCATGAAAGCTGGCAGGTGATATCAGAGACTCATGTAACAGTGGGAGAGTACGGGAGTCATAGTTCAGTAAAGGGCCAGCATCTATGGAGACTCATCAAATGAATCTTTGAGGCTGGTTGAGGGTTCACCTGGCATGCACTCAGAGAAGTGCAGCAGCCCATGAGATCGTGTTGGCATCTGATGTTATAGAAGGGTTTGCAGGGATGTGTTCCAATAAGAAGTTCATCATATTATAGTGGCCTGTGTACCATGCAAAGTAAAACCAAAAGGATTGAGAATGCAGCAGTGTCTTGTTTCAATGTAAGCTGATCATGAACTAAGTCAAACTAGGAGATTCAGTGTAGAGGGCATAGGGAACCTCAGAGGATGTCACCCAAGAAGTATGGAAAGGTCTATAGGCACTTGGCCAATAAGCAAAATGACAGAGAGTGACTGGACATAAAGTGATGAAACTGTTGAGCGACAGGATTAGTATGTCTGCAACATATTGTTAGACATGTCTTGCTTTCGTTTAGCCATGACATTTGGGATGGTTACGCATGAACACCTGTACAGAGGAACTTGTAACCCATGAACGGGGTCCTTGGACCCACTCGTTAAACTTTGGCATACTCTCACTGGTAAAGAGCTGGTGCTGAAACCAGATTGGGGTTGTTCATAAGTAAGATGACCAAATCCCATCAGTCTAAATGCCAGCAATCATCCAGTAGCAGCAGGTAATTAAATATGAGAAACTGATTGCAAGGGCCCTGTTGAGCATAAAATAGCAGTATTTGAGCAGTATACAGTGGTTTAAGGTTCTGAGCGCAAACCTGGACCTGGGTTTGAATTCTAGTCCCTCTTGCATACTGTGTGACCCTGAGTCAGTGACTTCCTTTGTGCTTAAACAAGCTTCAGCTTAGTGTGTCTATCCTTGTTAAAAAATATATATATATATATATATATATGCACACACACACACACACACCTCTAAATGAGATATCTCATGGTCATGTCTGTCCCATTCCAGGCCAAGATGGAGGTCAGTTGATGTCTCGCAGTGGAAGGAGTTCATAACAGATAATATGGGCATTATTATGGGTACTGAAACTTCTCAAAGAAAAAAGAGGTGAGGGTAGGTAATGAGGAGTGGTGATCTACCAGAATACAACACTATGTCATTCCTGCATGATGAAAGGATTAACTGCCATGAAACTGCCTGTTCTCCGCAGTAACTGTGCAAAGTCTGCACTGCATCCTGGCAGGATCTAGTGTAGTATGTTGTCTTCCAGACCCAGCCAATAATACAGGATCGTACTTTGGCACTTCAGGGGCATTAAAAAATATGTGGTGGCTGTACTTGAAATCCTTCTGAGCTCCAGCAACCAAGTCGCCACCACACCATGCACACTATACTTGCTTGTCTTGTATCCTACTGGAGGACACTACTTCCTTCACTGGTACCAGACACAACTTTAATCATTGGGGAGCTCCTGAGTTCACTTGGGTGCCCAGCTATGGAAATGGAACAGGTCTGATTACCTGAACACTGCTGCCAGCAGTGCACACTTAAACAATAGCAATGCTTTGCAACTTAAAACCCTAAACCTAATGTTGTTTAACCATTAAGAGGTATCAAGTCCCGCCAAATAGTTATCCTTAAATGCATTCTTATGATTACAGTATGAGATGCAAGCTGAATTTACCAGTTTCCTGACCATGGATCCTCAGATAGGGGTGATATGCAGTCAGCAAGTCCCTCCGACTGGTTTCACTGGGTCACCCTGAAGGCCCCAGTGTTGACTGGCAAAGGCTGTTTCTCTGGTCCAGGTAGGCCTGTTCTGATTTAGCATTCGGCATTGATTTTATGTACGACAAGGCAGCCTAGCCTATGAAAAGTCAGTCCATCCATGCAATACAAGTCTGGGTACCAGTTCTAGTGTTTGACAATACCAGTCTCAGTTGTGGTACTAGCAGGTTGGTTTTCAAACTAGCTGAGGTCACTGTTGATTTCTGCTGCAGTGCAGCAAGAGTTCATTAATTGTGGCAACCTTCAGTTTCAACTTTTGCTGTGCTTGCACAATTACATTTTTTTGTTATAGTAGGAGTTTTATTTATTTCTTTTCCGCCTGTTTATTTCACTCCCATCACGCCCCAAGGTCCCTCTCAGGCATCTGTCTTACCCTGCCCGCCTGAGGATACCCGGGACCAGCCTCCTCTCTCCGCTGCTGCCGTTTAACCCATCCAGTGGGTCACTCCTCCTACGGGTGCTCTAAAGGGCACCTGCAGTGGATGAGGTGGATGGGAAATTGAAGGCCAGTCGGGAAGCCTGGGGTGCATGGGGGATAGGTGCCGTCTGATCCTTGTGCTGTTTTTGCCTGTTCTCTTACCCCGACATTGACATGCAGTTGCCCAGCCCATGATGGAGGTGCTCCCACCTGCATCTGAGGCAGCGTTGATCTTCCTTGCTTGAGCCTCGTGCGTAGATCGCTGGTCTCACAGGGGCCACTCTGCGAGCTACCCCTGGTCCTCCCCCAGAGGAGAGCAGTCCATTGACGCCGATCTTCTCTCCCTGCGACTCCTGCGGTCCGGACCGCCCAACCCGATCGCCGTGGATTAGGTGTGGCGCCCAGCACTAAACCTCAGTTACTGGCAGGCTATTTTATTTATTTATTGAAATGTTTCACCAGGAAGGCACACTGAATGATGTTGTCATCTCCCAGTTTGACCTGGGGGAAGGGGTACCATAGAGTGAAACATTAAACTTTCAAGTTATAAGATATGAAAATTATGTACCTACCGTAATTCTTGATCTTCTCTTGTATCTTCACCATTCATTACTTCCTGGTGTAAGCCGGAGGCACCGCCACGGAGTTTTTTTGTGTTGTTTAACGGCCGGGCCGACCGACGCCTGCGCTATGCGCGAGGGGCGGCCTTAGTATTACCATCTCCTCCGAATTTAGTTCTGAGCCGAGAGGCAGTACTTGTATTGTGGAAAAAGGAAAGTAGGCAAGATAGCCAAGGATAACAAGAAAGAAAATAAACTGAAAAGGAATAAGCTGATGGAGAATAGACAGAGGAGAGAGTATTCTGCCCTAGGACGCAGTGCCTACCGGGGTCATGTGGGAGGAACAGATAGAGAAAAGGGAAGAGAAATAATGAAGAAGAGAGATGAAGAAGAAAGATATGTTGAGGACCAATGCCCAACGAGTATAGTTAGCTGAGGCTTAAGGCTCGATTTATAAGGAGCAAGAACCCCACTGTAGTGTTGAAGAGAAGGTTCATCAATTCACTAGACAGATCAGAGGCAGCTTTGACCACCATGCTGGCGGTCCTTATTCTCGCTGAGGGCTCGGCCTGATAGAGCAGGCCTTTCTGCCTGGAAGAACACCGCCAGAAAAGGTTGATTCGCGGGCAGCATGTAAGAGCTGCTCGTGCGGTATAGAAAGAAAGTTAGTTTTCAAGGGTTTGTAAGAAATATAACGGAACTTAATCGGACTTGCTATGTCAAGGGGCAGGAGGAGACTGAAACTGCAAGAACCGTCATGGTTGGTACTGCCTGCAACACAGTTTGCAGAAGGACCCTTGTGGGGGTTCAAGACAGAGTATGACCACAGGATTATGAGGAAAATATGACCTGAGAGGCTAGGGCTGCCTTTACAGTCGAGAGAGTTCCTCTGTTTTAAGAGAGAAAGAAATAACTGTATCTGTTCTCTTCTTGCAAAAAAGAAAGGTTGATTTCTAGGCTTAGTAATTGATTAGCAGAATACTGGGACCATTGCATTACAGAGTCAGGCAATCCCAGAGGCCCCGTTTGAAAACATGGCGAGATACGTGCAGCTCCTCACGACTACTCCCAACAAAAGCCCATGAATCTAGAGTAACACCTTCTGGAACCTTTATGAAAAGGCAAGGATAGAGATGTCCTTTTTTTTTTTTCAAAAAATTTTTTTATTTTTTTTTTTTTTTAGCAGGCGGGAGAATGAGACGGAGGGGGCGCGCCAAGAAGGAGGCCACTGAGGGAGGGTTGGTCATGAATGCGAGATACAAGAGAAGATCAAGAATTACGGTAGGTACGTACTTTCATATTCTTTGTTAATCTTCACCATTCATTACTCCTGTGTGATTGTTCTCTTCCAGAAGGAAGGGGAAGACCGTGAGGAACAAGACCCCAGCCTCCTGTTGGTGAGAAACAGAAGGGGCTGTCACTTCACAGTAGCTTCAGTGGAGAAGAGCTAGAGGTGCCTCCAGGATGTGGAGACGGAGATAGCCCCTGCAAAAGTCTCCAGTCTAGAGGAAAGGGACGGTCCTCGAGGTGGAGCATCACCCACCCGGCCAGGGTGACAACCTTGAAAGATTTGCTCGGGCTTAATGCAACGCTGTCCCCGCAAGCCTGGAAGCGCTCCCATTTGCGCTAGATGACCTTGCCTGGTGTCTTGCTACCCAGGCCTATAGCGGAGAGGCAACATCTGTCTGGTTTGTTCGATCAGGCACGATGCTAGAGTTGAGAGCATCGACTACAGGTGCCGAGCAGGCAGGTGGGAGCCTGATGATGCTACAAGATGGAGGAAGAAGAGAATTCTTCACCCCCAACGGTCGAACTAAGGAGTCCGGTCCGTGTGGTCGTGGGCAGGCGGCGCCTGAGGGAGTGCCGGGTAGACTGCCGAAGGGGTTGGAAGAGGCCGAGACCTCAAGTACAATATCACGCTGACAGTCAGCGGGGCTGGAGAAAAGCGGCTACGTCGCCGGATCGATAGGCGCCCTGGAGGATAGCCAGAAGGTACCACCAAGTGTTAAAGTACTGAATTCCCCAGGAATTTCACGCATCTCCCATTCGGTATTGTTCTCCTAATGTAGGAGATCCGGCGTCCCTCACCATCTCAAAGGAATCACTGATATTCAGTGAAATCGGCATCGAGGAGAGATGAGTAGGTTCCCCCAGAGGAGGGAGAGATGATGGGAGCTGGATGCTCAGAGGACTTCTGCGCGGGGAGAGTCGAAGACCTGCCATGATACATCTAACGATGAAGGGAAGGCCGCTGCAGAACCTCTGAACTGCTCCCAGGATAATGACGGTAGGATGAATGGCCTGGGAGCGGGGTGGTGGAGGCAGAGATGGGAGAGGCACCTAGAGGCGGCAACTGATCTGCTAGGGCTCTGAACTGGGAACTGGCGGGTCCCAGACAACAAACCAGGTCCGCAAGACGGAACCCTGAGGAAGCTGAGCCTGAAGAGCCTGGAGAACCCCCTCATGACAAGTCTGACTGCATGGATCCAGAAGGCAGCCCACAACAATCCCACAGGAGGGCACCTAGAGCCCCGGAGGGAAGGGTGGTTCACACACGGCTCCCTGCCACCCCTGAAGGGCGAAGAAGACCGAGGGCCTGTCTCTGCCTCAACCTCGGACTCCGAGAGCCCTCCTCCCGACTGCAGCATTCCCACCCCCAGAGGGAGAAACACCCGAGGGTTGTTGTCACCGTCCCCGAGAGGGGAGCCCCTGTCACCCCACGCTCCTGGGACTCAAGGCCACCCCCAGTCGGGAGAGCCCCCAGGGATGACGGGGGGAGAGGAGGAGGGGCTGCGCTGCCTGGTACCTGTGCCACAGGGACCCAGACTAAGAGTGGGGTGCTGGTGGGTCCACCTGAGCCATCGCCCTGAGGAGGACGAGACAGCAGACCTCACTGGCTACCCAGGGGTCCTCGAAACGCACCGCTGGATGGCACCGTACCAGAGGGCGCGCCCGCCCCCGAACATCAGCAACAGCCAGGCTCGGTCCCAGCTCCCCCGCAGCACCAGCGGGCCAGCACTGCTCCAGCTCGAAACTGAGCCTGTGGAGGAGAAACCAGGCTTACAGCGCCGCTAACGGCGCTGGGGTTATATGGCGCCGTTCCTATCACTGGCACCGTGAATGGCACTGATCCAAACGGCGCCGCTTATCACCGCACCTCGAACGGCGCCGTAACTCGAACGGCAGCATCGGGGTCCACCAGTGTCTGGCCCAGAAATCATGGGCCTCGACACTGGGAGAGCCTGCACCGCCAAGGAGGTGACTGCCGAGGCGGTGTTGACGTCATGCCCCGGAGGGATCGCAACGCCTCGACACTGCGTGAAGGGGCCTCTTCAGCAAGATAAGATGAGGCTCTCCTCCGCTGACTGTATAGGCCCGGAGGGGACCCGGGAAGGGCCTAGAGGCCTTACCTGGGAGTCCTTGGAACGACGCCCCTCTCGAAGTCGGCGTGGGCCTTGCCGAAGCTTGAACGCGCGACTTCGAGAGGGACGCGATCGTCCATGGAGAAGCAGGCATCGCGACAACCATATCATGGTTGGGTCCCAGACATCGAAGACACACGCCATGCCGGTCCGAGATGGAGAAATGCCGCCACTGAGCACTGATGCATTGAAGGCCTGCCTTAGAAAAAATGCTTCACCCAGAACGGACATAGCGAAACAATTAAGGTAAAAACCGTAGGAAAACACCCAGCAGTACAAATAGAAAAAGAACAGTCTTACTGATGGTAGAGTCTTGAAAGAGGAGTCGGCCTATATCGCGCTAACGAGAAAAACTTCTCCGCTGCAGGTGGTGCTGCCTCTGCGGCGGGAGAAACAGAACTGAGTTGGAGAAGGAGTCGGTATACGCTAACGGGTCAGCCGCGGTATGACGCAAGGCGCCGGTCTCGAGGGCGGCCAAGTAGAGCTGGGCTTTAAAAAAGTTCTTGTGAAGGGTGCCTCAGCTTACACCCAGGAAGCAATGAATGGTGAAGACTGACAAGGAAGATCAACATTAACATACAGTTTTAGGGCTGGTGTTACAAGTAGTGATACAACAGTGTTACATAATAGGAAGATTGGACAATAACAAGTGATGGGTTAATACATAAACAAGTGCTTATATGAAAGAAAAGGGGCGTGAGAGGGGAAAGGAGAGGAGGTGGTGGGAGAGAAGAGTCATGTTCAAATTCCATTCAGGTTACAAAATCAACATTAACATTCAGTTGTAAGTGTATTATAAAAAGTTTTAAAACAGAGTTATGCATAATAAGTAGAAAAGTGGACAATAAGTGCTAGGGTTAATACATAAACAAGTGCTACATACAAGAAAGGGGAAAGGAGAGGAAGGGGGAAGGTGGAGGGATGTAGGGGGGAAGGAGATGAGGGATACAAGCCCTGGGGGTAGGAGAGGACTCATGGATGTATTTGGTGACCATAACATTCTGTGAGAGATCAAGAGAGGCCAGTAAGGGGGAGCATTTGGGGAAGGGAGGAGCAAGATATTTGGGGTTGGGGGTACAGGTTAAATGAAGGTGATCGGAGAGAGATAGCTTTATCCAGGGCTTATAGAAGGAATTTTGAGGGACATAGCAGGAGCAGCCAGGAGCAAGGTAATTACTGAGGACAGAGATAATGGAGTGAGGCGAAGATGAGTGCCAATTGAGGGGAGTGGAATTGCAGATTTTGGGGAGGTGATGAGAGTAAGCGGATTGGCCAATAAGGGTGGATCTGCAGGGGACTACCAGGGTGCAGGAGTCGGTTGATCTAAGGGAATGGAAGGATGGGGGGGATTGTTATAAAGGAGGAGGTTAGGTAGGAAGGGAGCTCACCCAACCAGCGCTTGGTGTATTTAGCACAGTGGGAGAGTCACCTGTTTGTAAGAGAGGGGAAGAATAGGGCATAATAAAGATCGCAGTGGTGGGTGCGAGGGGGGCATCCAGGGCAAAGCAGCACAAGGAATTGAAGAGGGTGTCCAGCCTGGCCAGGGAAGACTTGGGTGCAGCACCATAGACTATGTCACAATAGTCAAAAATGGGCAGTATCATCTTCTGAATAAGTTCAGGCCTAGCCATAAGATGGGTGCAACTACAGTTCCTGAACAGGGCACCGAGCCTGGGGCACAGTTTTTTTCTGGATGGCATCAATATGTCCAACCAAGCACCTAAGTACCTGAAGGGAGGATGTCCTCGTAAAGTCCCATCAAGGTGTGTGGAGTGTGTAGGAGGAAGCCTAGTTCTGCTTCTTACTCTGTCTCTGACAGAGGCACTAGTCTGTCTCCATGGCTGTATAGCAAGATGTCACTCTCAACAGCACACAGGCACTTCTTCTCAGGAACTCACACAGATCTGATTGGGCTCAGGCACTGCCCCTGCTATTCACTGGGAATGTCAGCTTTTGAATGGTCAACTGGGCTGCTAATTAAGGCAAGACTAGGGGTCAATCAGTCGATAGATGATTGATGGCTACTCATTCGTGCCACGAGTTAGTCCTTCTGTGTCCCAGGAGCACCACGTGTCTCCCCTTCTAGGCTCCTGTTGCTCAGCTGATAGGGGTCATGGTGCACAATGATGGCAGCTGTCTTGGCAGTTATCAGGCACTGGCCACCAGAGTCTGTATTTCTACTGTGCTAGTGCCCTTTAACTGGTTATTTTTGCCCCATGGCATCCTGTAAATTCACTCACCTCCTGTCAGTCAGGTGGCAATCAGGGGAACCCTTTGTTTGAGGGCATGACTGCACTACCACCATTGATGGCTGCTTCGATGTGCAGCAGGCTCGATTTTCATTGTTGGGATAGAGGTGCCAAGGATTCCTGTCTCCCTTGCCTGCTCCAGCACCTTGCAATAGTCAGAGAGCATCGGGACTGAAGGGGAGCACAACAGTGACAGCTGTTTTTAAAGTAGGTATGCGATCATTCCTTGTCATCCAGATGGGGGCTAGCAAAGGTTATGAGAGGAGGACCTGTGCCAGTCATTATTTACAGCTCTGTATGTGGTCCTGGATGGTCTATCATAGGGTGAGTGTGAATACAGGACGTGTGTGGTGGGTGGTGAGTGGATGGGCCATGATGGTGCTCACAGTATAACAGTGATCAGGGTGAGAAGATGGTATTACTGGACTACTGGGATCAGGCGGGAGGGCCAGGAACTGCTTATCATCACATGTGGATTGGGCAGGAGGGTAGAACCAGATTACCAGGAATGTTTGATAACGTTAGGGACTGGGCAAGAGGAGGTACCAAAACCACCAGGGAATGCTTCTCATTACATTTGGGGATCGGTGGTCAGGGGAGTAGCAACAGAATTGCTAGGGATTACTTATAATCACATGGGGGATAGGCTGGGAGGGGGACCACTAGACTGTTGGGAAATGCTTCTCATCATAACATACGCCGTTTGCATGGGGGGACAACAACATGGTCATGAATTAAAAACATCTAAACTTCACTGGGTCACAGCTGAGGGCTGGCTCGCCTCATAATTACAGTGTCTGTGGGGCGGTCGCGAATCGGAATCCTAAATTATAATTAAACACACTGGCTAGTGGCTCACCTGTTAACAGTGCGGGCGGGGGTTGGCTCTTGTTGTGTGCAGCACCAGAAGGTTAAATCATTATCAGCTTCAGCCCAGCTGCCTATGTAGGTTGCGGGGAGGGGGTCATCTAGGCACAGGAGGGCTAGCTGGAGGCAGTGTATTGCTCTATTCAGACCGCCTAATGGCAGCATCATGCGTCGCATCGTCACCGCGCCCAGGGCGCTCACCGTCGCTCTAGCTGACATCACTGTGTACTTATACGTACAGCCGGTAATTTAAAAATGACCCTTGCAACAACATTCAGTCCTTTCCAGCACTCGGGAGACCAAACTGCGTAGCATCATCGTGTGGAGTAGTTTGTCCTGCTCTCCGTACCTTTGAGAGCGGTGGGCTGCAGCGAGGAGCCAGATTTCCTGGAAGTTGTGGTCGAGGAAGGTTGGTGTGCACATCTCTTTGTAAAGCATCCAGCTGGATGGGGATGGGGAAAAAAAAAAGAATTGTAAAAGGCATGCATATTACATGGCCCCAATCATAACTATTCGTCCCAGGAGTAAGGCTCTGTATGTAGACATAAAGTAGTTGTGTCTGGAACCTCTGTGTTAAGAAGAAAAAATTACTCACCTTAGTAATGTTGTTTCTTCTAATGGAGTCTTGCTATATTATGACATATTGCAGTTAGTCCCACCACTAGAACTGCTCCGGAGGTAAAAGAGTTAACTCCATTCCAGGAATGGAGCTCAGAGCGCGAGCTCGGTTTACAGAAGCTCTATCTGGCAGTTCAAACTGAAACTGTCAGATCTTACTAAGCAAAAACTCACTAAGGGTCTGTGTGTAAGCTGTAACTCACACTCAGCCCACTGGCTACCTAATAACAACAACAACAACAGCAACAACAACATTGCTGGTCCCCACTCAAAGACTCAAGTCAGGGGACCAGAAAAGTGACAATTTAACAACAAGAACAACACTCCCAAAACCCTAAAAGGAAGAGAACCGAAAGGGCATAAACAGTGCTTGACTAGGCTGCCCCATTTACTCCAAGTAGAAGTTCTGAGAGGAGCAGGTTGGTGGTCATAATATACAAGACTCTATTAGAAGAAACAACATTATTAAGGTGAGTAATTTTTCTTCAAATAACATGAAGTCTTGCTATATTATGACATATTGCAGACTATACAGCAGTACCTCCATGGAGGAGGACAGAACCTACTTAGGAATAGGCTCGAAGCACAGTTGTGTTAAACCGAGCATCTTCCTGGCCTGGATATCCAGGAGTAATGTGGGTGTAAAGTGTGTAGTTTTCCAAGTAGCAGCCTGACAAATTTCAATATAGGAATGTCTCAGCAGCCGGTAGACGCTGCTGTACCTCTGGTAGAATGAGCCTCAATCCAGAGGATTCTACTGTTTCTGATAAATTGGATCAGAGACAATCCACCTGGCAATTGTCCTCTTAGTGGCAGGTTTCCTTTTTCACCTCACCATAGGTGAGAAAAAGTTGATGGATTCGAACCTGTGACCCTTGGTATGCTCTATATGTAACTCAAGGCCCTTAACATCCAACTTGCAATCTCCTCTCAGAGGAAGAGGTTCAGTGAAAAATACTGAAGGAGATGGATTGGTTAAGATGGAAATCTGAAACCACCTTAGGTAAAACCTCCTGTTAGTCTTGAGGACTACCTTATCCCGGTGAAAAGAAATAAAATCATTTTCTACTGATAGGGTTTTGTAACTCACTTATGCATCTAGCAGAAGTGATAGCCACTAGGAACAGTTTTCCAGGTTAGATGCCTGAGCCTGCAGAAGACAGAGGTTCAAAGGGTGGTTGCGTTAACTGGGCAATGCAAACATTAAGGTCCCAGGCCGGGCTGTGTCACGTAAAGGTGGATTAATGGGAGTAATCCCTTAAAACTTGGAAAACATGGGTGAGCAGAAAGAGAAGGTTTTCGCTTGAAATAAGCAGAGACAGCTGCCAAATGAACTCTCAAGGTAGCTGGTCTGAGGCCCAAAGAATTAAGATGGACCATGTAGTCTAACAAAATGGGCAAATCAGCAGATTCTGGGGAATATGCTTCCCAGAACACCAAATGGAAAACCTTTTCCACTTGAATTATAAGTAGCTCCTAGTGGAAGGCTTCCTAGCCTTTAGAATCTCAAGGACACCTTGAGAAAGGTGTAGGTCAGCAATTAACTCCTCAAGAGCTGAGCCTTGAGTTGAGGGATTGAGGTTCGGATATGAGACTCTCCCTGGGCACAGGTCAGCGGTTGTGAATCCTGGGAAGACACAGGGGAAGATGGACTGCCAGCGACAGAAGGAGTGGTACCAGGTTGCCTGGCCTAATCTGGGGGTAATCAGAATCACCCCAAGTGCTGGGATCTGATTTTTACTAACACCTTGAACAGGAGAGGGAAGGAAAGCATAAAGAAACTTCCCATTCCCAACGAAAGAGGGGCGTCCAGGGGACTGAGCTTAACACTGGGGTCTGCAATAGAACAGTGGAAGTTGGTGGTTGTCTGGGGTCTGTGAAGAGATCTGTCTGAGGGTGCTCCATCTGGCAAAAACTGTCCCCAGCACTTGAGGATTCAGGAGACCATTCGTGATGGCCCTGAGAAATCCTGCTGAGAGCATCCGCTAGGACATTGTCCTTCCCTGGAAGGTGAACTGCTATGAGAGAAGTGTTCAGGAATAGGCCAGAGACCATAACTTTATTGCCTCGGTGCACAAGGTCAAGACCGAAAGTGCCCTCGCTTGTTGATGTACCACATTGTTAGGTATTGTCTGTTCTGACTGGAACCACTTTTTCTGACAGAAGAGAAAACGCTTAGTGCCAAAATACAGCTCTGAGTTCCAGCAGATTGATGTGAAGCTAGAGATTCTTGAGGGGACCACTCCTGAGTGGAGAGGTCGCTTATGTGTTTCCCCCCAGGATGGAGGCATCCGGGGAGGGGGGGTGAGGAGGAGAGGGAATGAAGGGACCCCAGCCTTAATTGTTTGATCCTGCCACCACTGAGGGTTAGGATCAAGGTTCGTCACTGGGACCAACTTGGAAAGGGGTCCTCCTCTGAGACCAATAGGCTCTCAAGTGAAACTGGATGTCTCATCTGGAATCTTGCTCCTTGCACTACAGATGTGGAGGCAGCCATGTGACCCAGGGCTGCAAAATGTCTTGTGGTCTTGAGACCCGGTGAGTGAAGGAGGAGGCCAGAGCAATCAATTTCTTTACCCTTTCTAAGGGAGAGAAGCTCTGGCCAGATTTGTAGTCCATTCTGCACCTATAAGTGAGTACCTGAACTGGTTCCAGAACTGACTTTGGTAGGATTTAGCAGGAAGCCCAGGGAGGTGAGAAGGGTTGCACTTGCAAGTGGATTTTACCTGTTCTGGGGACTGTCCTACAATGAGCCAGTCATCCAGGTATGGAAAGACAGCAATCCCTTGCCTCCTTATGAGCCATGCTACGCCAGACATTTTGTGAATACCCTTGGGCAGAGGTAAGGGTCAAGGGCATGCTATGAACTGGTAGTGACCTGAGGCAGCTTGAATCTGGAGGTACTTTCAGTGAGAACTGATTAGGACATGAAAATAGGTGTCCTTGGAGGTTCAGGGAAGCTAACCAGTTCCTGGCCTCAGGGAAGGTAAAATCATTGCCAGAGTTAGCATTTTGAACTTTGGTTTCAAAAGATGCTTGATCAGATATCTGAGATCTAAAATGGGCCACCATTCTCCTGTCTTTTTTGGGTAAGGAAGCATCTGGAGTACAGACCTTTGCCCTGGTGTTAAGGGAGGAACCCTTCACTGCTCTGAAGGTTAACAGGGTAGAGACCTCTGTCTGAGAGCAGGCCTCTAGGGGCTTGTAGTTGGAAAATGCCTGGTTCTCATCTTTGGGAATTTTTTAGCTGAGAACCAGGGCCTGGCTACTTCCAGAACCTATTTGTCTGAAGTTAGAGACATCCAGTTCTGGCTAAGTGATTCAACCTGCCCCTCATCAAAGGAGAATGGTGCTGGGCACCCCATCAGGGTGCCTGTTTGACAGTTGCTTTAGGCTGAGGGCTGGGACAGGTTTACCCGCACCCTGCCTGCCTCTGCCTCTGAAGAACCCCCTGGCCTGAGCATAAGCAGAGAGGTCTGCTTGATAAAAGGCCTGTGGACTGGCCTCACTCTACCTCTGGGTGTGTGTCTGGGAGTGGCTTGCCGCTCTTTGGCTGGGCATTTTGTAGGTAGTCCCATATTCATCCATCTTTTTCATAATTTCTGTCTGCTCCCAGAGAATTCCCCCACCAGGAAAAATCCATAGCCTTAGTCTGGGTATCCTGTGACAGACTAGTACACCTAAGCAAGGCCAACATACGAAAAGCTACAGAAGTGGCCATGACCCTAGAGGAAACATCATTAACATCCACAGCAGCATGAAACTTGAACTAGAGGCTTCAATGCCATCAGCAGCCACCTGTTCTATTTACCAGCCAGCTGGCCATGGCCTGCTTGGCTAACTGTATAACTGTATCCCATCTAGATTTCTATACCTAGCTACAAGCCATATAATTTGCCTGCCTGAGTCCCAGAGAGGCTGCTATATACTGTTTTTTGGCATGGCATCAATCTTCCTGAGTCCTGGTTTGGGAGGATTGAAGCCAGGGAATATTAGGTTTTATCACAGGCTGCAGCCTGAACTACTCCTACATGATCATATTGCTGAGAAGGAAGTCTGTATCAGGACCCGACAATGTGTAATTTTCTGTCCATCTTTTATCTACAGGAGGCACAGAATTAGGAGTTTTCAAGATTTTATTGTTTGTTTCAAATGACTTATGCAAAGGAATAGACAATCTCTTAGACTCTGGTTATATCCAATATTTCAACATAATCAGGCTCCTCTTGCTCATCCACAGCTTCTAAAGGGGAGCTGAGGGGTTTCAGCAACTTTAGATAAAACATGAAATGAGATGGGGACTCAGATGCATAGGGGAGATTCTAAAGGTCTGTCTGGAGAGATGTCCGTCCAATGCACATCCAGACCTCCAGCCACATTCATACTGTTCATAATCCTCCTCCCCTCCTGTGGTTCATAAAAATCTCAACATCATAGTCCTTGAACTACTGGGACCGGACTAACCAACTTTTGCCAGATAGTGGTGGTTCGACGGACCCAGAGACAGTGACTGGACAATTTGTATGGTTTTTGCTATCTCTGCAGCAGTTGGAGAAGAAATTTTGGACTCCAGACCTGCTGACTTTCTTTTTTTTCTTTAATGGATTGGTTCCTCAGAACCAGCATTTCTTTTGGCTCGAGGAAGTCTCGCCCTGGTCAGAGGGCACTCCTCTGGTTCGGTTAATCGATCCGGCTGGCCATCCGGTTCAGCGGACTTTTGGCTCTCGCCCTGAGCCTGCCTAATCTTTCTCCAGGGTGGCTGCAGGAAATTTTACAACCTGATAGTCTGACTGGAGGTGGTCAAACCCCAGACAATAAACACATGTGGTGTGTGGGTCAGCCTATGTGCGCTTCCCCACAAACATCACAGTGTTGAAACCCAGTGGGCCCGGTTTTCTTTGGGTTTCTCAGACACTATGCCAGCCTAACCAAAACTTGTCCTTGAACGGCAGTGCCAAGGCAAGACACTTATCAGTTCTAACCGTGTCACGGGTATTGGAAAAAACGCTATAAATCCTCTTTTTTAGAAACCGATAAGAACCGGAACTGCACTTTAATAAGATTTTAAGTTTTAATGTATTTTAAATTGAACTGTCTGTTGGGACCGAACCGATAATTCTAAGTTCCACACGACAAAACCTCTTACTTAGGGTTGCAGATAGAGCTTGAACCGGCGGTTTATCGAATTAAAATTAATACTGTTCTCGGTTAAATTTTACCGAGAAATAACTGTCAGAAACCGAAAATGAACTCTAGCAGAAGGAGGAATCGAGCTGACTGTTCAGTGAGGTGGAGTAAAGAATCTGACAGTTTCAGTTTGAAACTGCCAGATAGAGCTTGTTAAACCGAGCTCGCGCTCTGAGCTCCATTCCTGGAATGGAGTTAACTCTTTCACCTCCGGAGCAGTTCTAGTGGTGGGACTAACTGCAATATGTCATAATATAGCAAGACTTCATGTTGTTTGAATTGTATTTTTGTGTTTTTTTTTTTGGTGTGTGTTTGTGCAAGCTACTATGACTAGTAGTACCCAGTATATTCAAATTAGTCATTAGGTTTGAAGTTGGGATTGTTAGTGCAGCTTTCAGTTCTTGGTGGCACTTGGTTTTTGTGCAGTGGCTGAGGAAAGGCTTGTACTACTGTGGCTTCCTCAATCTGACCTGAAATGACGTAGGAATCGGGTGGTACATCTGGATCAGTTGAGGTGCATGCCATATGTGAAATTGCAACACATCACGTGTGACAGTTAAAGTAGTTGTGAAAAGTCTGAAGCACAGATTCCCAGAATGCTCTCAGTCAAGCTCTAGTGGAAGAATAAGTAAAAGGATTTGTAGAAATGTATGTTTGTGCTGACTCTGACTGTGGTTTCTGTTTTTACATTTACACCCCTGTAATCTTTGTAGGAGTACTTGTTGTAGGCCCAGTGCAAATTAAGCTGGCATTGTAATGGATAAAACAACTATTCATATTAAAGGGGTAATAACCTTACAATGGCACAAGCAAGTCTTCTTTAATTTCTCTAAAATAAATTCCTGTGGGTGGACTGAAACGTCCCAGAGGAGTTTATCATTGGTCATTCTCCAGTAGTAGGGAAGATCCTAGTAAAAGAGGTTGTCGATGAAGTGGGCACATTATTGTTTGGTATCAGTGGACCTTCTATTCATAGGTCTAAACCTGAAGAAACTTTAAGGAATTTTTTCCAGCAGGCATGGAGAACTCAGTTGAAGGACCATTCGTTTATTGATGAGATGGAATTCATTGAGTCCTAAAAAGGGAACTCTCTCCTCCGGGTCACTTAGCTCCAAATGTTGCAGTCTAGCTGCTCTCAGCCCCAGCCTTCCTGACTCATCTTCTTTGCACAGAACTGAAAGCCAGTCTGTTAGTCTGAAACCCGTCTGGTCGTGGTGGCATGTCTGGTATGGTGGGATGGACCTTTGTGGGACTGCCTACCTTGATGAGGTACATAGGCTAGTCACAGTGTAATATTTTAACCAAAAGCCAGTCTGTTATTCTACACCTGTTGGTGGTATGCTGCTATATAATAGATAAAATGACACTTGCGTCGGGTGAGAGGGTGTGGGTGGGGAGGTAGCTCACCCTAACTGGGGTGGGGGGGTTAAAGAATTCAAGAATGCATGGGACAGACGTAAAGGTCCTTAGTGGGGGTAGGAGGAAGTAAGCTGTTGGTTAACAGGATCGTATCTTATCTGTTATTGGTAGGAACAATGGCAGACTAGGTGGCCTTTATCTCTGCCGTCCAAATTCTATGTTCCTATTTCAGCTGAACTGTTTACCAGTACTACCAAGCGCGCTCTCATCTCGGCTGGTTCGGTCGGCGTGAGCTTGATCCTGGTTCCGTTCCGTGCTTATCGTGGTCAGTTTGTGATTTTCGTAGGACAGAACCAGGATTGGAACCAGATTTCCTGCAAAACACTGGAACCTGAGCATCAGCCGCCCACCACATATCCAGGCAGCATCTTTGACCCACAACCAGCTTCTCCAGGGTAAGGTAAGAATTTAACTTTCAGATGCATTTAACTTTTAAGCTGAGGACTGTGCAGTGGATCATATGATTGTGTTAATGTGGTGGTGGGTGACCAGGAGGTCGCTACGGGGGTTGGTTGTATTGTAGTCGGCTAATCGCGACAAGTCAGTTACGGGCCTGTGGGGGGCATGAGTCGTATGCTGGCAATGCTGCTGTCGAGGACCAAACCAGTTTCATTGCCTGGACTGGGGGTGTAGTCACTTATGAGCCTGTGTGTGGGGGAGGGGGAGACTGTGATGCTGCTCTCTGTAAGCAAACAATGTTTGCATGGGGGCTGGACAGTGGAAAGGGATTGGGGTCCAGGCCAGGCTGCTCCACCAGTTAATGGTGTTAATGGTCAGGACAGGTCAGGCAGTGTTCTTTGCAGACTGAATCTGGGCTGGTGATGAGCAGCCCTGTTTGGTAACTCTCCTATTTGAAACCAAGTGCACAGCAGCAGCCAGGGGGAATGGGACAAGGAGGGGAATTGGTTCTGGTTTTCCTGGCCTATCTGAGCATGTGGAGGCTGCTGTATGGCTGGGGTTCTGGACCATCAAGTAGGGTAGTAATGTTAACTTGTGTTGGTGGTGCTGGTGGAAGAAAATGGGCTGTGGACCCCAGTCTGCTGTGTGGGTGGGTGGGGTGTGATGGGTGTGTGTGTGTGTGGGGTGGGGTGGTGGGGGTATGACAGAGCTTCTCCTCATAAAGTAATAGCTTTTTTTTACTTTCATCTTTCTGTGGGGTGGAGCATCTCAGGAAGTTAAATAAATAATTACAGACAGTTGCTAATATGATGTTGTATGACTCTTTTTAAAGTAATTTTAAAGTTTTAGAGGATAAGGACTTTAAAGGGCTGTGCAGTTCACGTCCTGCTTCTGTTTAGATGTATCAGACCTTGACTTGGATTTTTCATTCCCTGATTTGCTTAATCCCTACTCTTGTCTGGACTACCTTTCCCCACTCTGCTGTATAGCAGGTGACTTAGTGCTTATCTCGTGCACTTTACTGAATCCCTGTACTGTTCATCTCCACTACCTCTGCAGGTAGGTGTTTCCATGGATCCACCACCCTCTCTGTGAAAGATACTTCTAGGATTTTCCTTGTGCCTCCCTTCTGCCTCATGTTGCCCTTGTCCTTGTGCTCGTTATTTTAAAATAGTATGCTTCCTCTGTACCCTGTTTATTCCTCAGTCTTTCCTCCAAGGCTTGTGGGTGGGGTCCACAATTTTTGTTGCTCTTCTTCTCTGGACTGCTTCCATTCTGTCTTGATGCTTCCTGAGATGTGGTCTCAGAACCAGATTGATAGTATTTCAGATGAGGCCTCACCAGTGATCAATAGTGGCATCATCACTTCACTCCTACTGGTTATGCCCTTCTTATGCACCCATGCTCCAGCATTTGGTTTGCTTCCCAATACTTTTTTTGTTTGGCTGACTTCAGGTCATCGGATATTATAACCCCAAGTCTCTCTCTCTGACTTGTGGTGGACAGAACCTGACCCCCAACACTCCCCCATCCTGTATTCTCCCTTGGGTTTGTGTATCCTATGTCCTTTCTGAGATATGGCCTCCAAAAACTGGACACAGAACTTCAGATGAGGTCACATGATCCAGTTTTCTTAGGATATTCCCCACACACTGGCATGTGGAACTACTAGGTGGAGCGTGGGTGTGCCTTATTGGCTGTGAGCCTAGTTTTTTATATTCAATGCCAATTTTGGCCAAGTGAATGCTGCTTCTCTACTAAGGACCTTATTAGTCAAGCCGGAGGCATTTCTTTGTCAAAATCTGCACACAACCAGATAAAAAACTGCCTTGTTAGTCAGTGGAGACACCCCCACGCCATCTTTTGCATTGTAGGCAAACAAGAGCCTGTAGGAGTCGTGGTTTGTTTCAAGGAATTTGGAGCTCTACTAGCGGCTTAACTCATTGAGACCCCAAGACCCATGTAGGTGGTAGCAGAAAGATATTCCTGAGGTCTTGTCCCACTGAGGACGCCACTGCTCAACTTAAATATTAACAAACCGGAGGGTGCAATTGACTGTCATAGCACCATTGAAAGGTAATTTTATGCTGGAACAGCTTTGTCACCATACTTTTGTGTGTAGCATTTACGGTTCAATTTGAGGCATTAGCATTTGTGGCATGTTGATTATGGCTTGCTTTTTGCTCCAAAAGCTCCAGGTTACTCTGGTAAAGTATACAGGCCACCTCCACGTGTGGTGGAATTTCAGAGTACTCTGCGGTCCCGGTGAGTTGTAGTTGGTCAAGCTGCATGTATGTTCGGGTTTGAGAGTTTAATGAACCACAGCTCTTGCTCTTTAGCCATGTGTTCGGCCTGTACTGCTGGTTGACAGTTCAGCTGAGAGGTTGTGTTCATTTCTCAAAGTTCAGGTACGAAACATTGCATGTTTAAAACATAGGCCAGATGGAATGTCATGGAAACTGTTTTCACTTTGACGCTGGTCATAGCGTAGTGCTTTTTGAAGCTTGCAGTTTGGATCGTGGATGTAGCATGCTACATGCAAAATAGTTTCACGCCTGTCTGTGGCTTCACCTTCTCACCCCTATCTCTAGGATTCTCCTGTGCCTGTCCTATGCATCTTTTTCAACTTCTCCATGGTTAGCCCCATCAGCTCCACTGGGAACTCTTTTCCATGCATCCACCACCCTTCCAGTGAAGTAAAGATGCTTTATGCTGCCACTTAGTCTACCCATCTCGAACCCTCATGTCGTTCCTCATTCCTCTGCCTCTCCTTTCTGAAAGATGCTATCCTCCAGTGCCCTATTTATTCCACTGAGATATTTGAAGGCTTTCTCGTATTGGGGTGTGTGTGTGTGTCTCTCTCTCTCTCTGTATTGAGGTCCTGTGCTCTCTCTAGTCATGTATGCCTTTTTAAGTCCTGTACCATCATTGTCCTTGTGGTATAGATTTGCCATGAATCCACTGGAGAAAATGGTTGGCGGTATACTGATGTGCCATTTGGAAATGGTTGGCATTACCTCCTGTTTTTGCATAGAGCTTTGCTATGCTATACCAGCATCTAAAACCCAGTTTTAAAATGTCTTCCTATTTTTCATGGAAAATGAGTTCAAGATCACGCCCAATGCCGCCGCTTATCATGGGAGTAATGGGGATGTTCTGGAGTTCTCTTATGTATAGAGAAAGGAAATCTGTTTAGTGAGTTCTGGTCAACCACTCATGTTGTTGCATACTTGTCTGCCATATAATTCAACTCCAGAATACTGTAATGGGCAGAAAAAAGCAGCAGAAAGAGTGGACAGTTTGGTGACTGACAGACTGAGCTTGGCGCAGCACATCACTGGCAGTGTAGCTTGACCAGAGAAGCAGAACTAGCAAAGGTAAATCTGGTTGAATTTTGGGTTCAGTTATTTGTCCTTTCTGGTTCTGTTTGTTGCGTGTTTGTCATGTTCGTTTGGTACAGTTATTGCCTTTCAGATAGAACAGTTGTCTGGAGGATCACCTTATTGCATGGTAGAAATCGGGTCTTCACGATGTCTGAGCTGAGCAAAGTCAAATCTGCGCACAGAATGGAACTGGCTAACTTGTCTGCACTGGTGGCAGCATCAAGTGATCCAAAACAAAGGAAGCTATCGCTGTTTACACGCATACAAAACAAAGCTACTAACCCACAGAACAAAAATAGTCTTGAGGACGCAGCTGAAATACAAAGTGGACAAACTGTGGCTCAGTGTGTGAGCAGCTGCACTGCTAGTCAGAATCTAAATACTCGGCAAATGCAGCCAGTGGATTCTGCAAGGGTAACAGTTGTGACACTTGATGTTGTGAAGACTACAAATCCCTATTTTCAATGTCCCAAAAGGTCTGCCTCAACATGAAAAGGTTGCTTTTGTACAAAGGCATCCAGTTCAGCCCGATTCGCAGATGTTAAAGTCCTACCATACAAACCGTCAAAAATCTACACACGGATTCTTCCTGGGAGCAACAAAGTTATACCAAGGAACTGGGTCACTGTACAGGTGGTTGACTGGAGCATTCTCTCCACTGCAGTATCTGCATGGCATTTTCAGATGTGGAAACTAGGTTTGTTACAGGATACCAAGACTTTAAGCACATCTACCAAGGCATGATAGAAATGAAAATTACGTACCTACCGTAATTCTTGATCTTCTTGTATCTTCACCATTCTACTTACTTGGGTGGTGCCGAGGCTGCACGCACCATTGACGGAGCTTTTTTTTAAAAAGTCGGTTCTAACAGCGCCGCCCTCGAGGCCGAAGCATTGCATCATGCCCGAAGGGCGGCCGTTAGTAGCCACAGACTCCTCCTCCATCTCAGTTCTGTGAGCCAGAGAGGCAAAATAAAATATGAGAAAAAGAGAAAGCGAGGCAAGATAGCCAAGGGATAGCAAAGGAAGGAAATAAACTGAAAAAGGAATAAGCCAATGGAGAATAGACAGAGGAGAGAGAATTCCTGCCCTAAGGGATCGCAGGGCCTCCTTTCCGGGGTGGCTCTAGGGAGGAACAGAGAGAGAGAAAAGGGAAGGAGAAAGAAAGGATGAAGGAAGTAGAAAGAAGAAAAGAAAGAGTGGCATGTTGAGGAGGCACTAATGCCCAGCGAGCATTGTTGGCTGAGAGGCTTAAGGCTTGAATTAACAAGGGAGCAAGAATCCCTGTTGGTAGTGCTGAAGAGAAGGTTCACTGAACCCGCTAGACAGACCAAGGGAGGGCAGAGTCTTTGGACTCCCAACATGCCAAGTTCCTTCATCCTAGTTGAGGGCTCCTGGACTGATTGAGCAGACCCTGTTCCGGAAGAGCGCCCATCTAGGAGAGGACTAAGTCACAAGCAGCTTGATAAGAGCTACTCTAGAAGAGTACAGGAAGAAACTGAGCCTTCTTGAAGGCAGTTTGTAGGAAAACATAGAGGGACTCAATCGGACTTGCTATGTCAAGGCAGATAGAGACTTGAAGCTGACAAGGCTAGCCAGCGGCTGTAAGTGCTTTTCTTGCAGCAATGCCTGCTGAAGGGTCCTTGCAAAAAGGTGTCAAGGCAGAGCATGGCTACCAGGCTTGTGAGGAAACACGACCTGAGAAGGCAAGGGATTGCACCATAGAGCAGTCCGAAAGAGTTCCCTCAGCATTAAGGAAAGAAATTTTTATAACCGTACTCATTCCTCTTCACTCTGAGAAAAGAGAGGGAGGGATTCCAGGGCTTAGTAATTGATTAGCAGAAGTTTCTTGGGACTAAAAACTGCACAGACAGTGTTACACAGAGTCCCCAGAAGTGCCTCACCTGAAAACATGGCGGTGCAACAGTCGTGCATCTCACTCACGACCCAGCACTTCTACAAGCAAATGCCAATGAATCTTAAAGTATTCCCTGGAATCCATTCAAGAGGATGGCAAAAGACAGAAAAAATTTTTTTTTTTTTGGCATAAAGGCCAAGAAGAGAGAGGAACGAGACGGGAGGGGGAGACGCCACAGAAGGAGGCCACTGAGGGGAAGGTGGGTGGGATCAGTAATGAATGGTGAAGATACAAGAGAAGATCAAGAATTACGGTAGGTACGTAATTTTCATATCTTCCCTTGTCAATCTTCACCATTCGTTACTTCTTGGGTGAGTATTCGCTTCTCCCCTAGAAGGGGGAAGGGGTAGAACCCTGAGGGAACAAGAACCCCAGCCTCCTGCTGGTGAGAAACAGAAGGGGAAGACCCTGGCTAGTGCAGAGAAAAGCCTATGTGGGAGAAGAGCTAGGAGGTGCCTCCCGAGGACGTGGAGACGGAGGAAGCCCCTGCAAAAGTCTCCTAGCTCTGGAGTAAAAGAGACGGGTCCCCCGGAAAGCGGAGCGCATCACCCTACGCCGGGCCAGGGGTGACAACCTTGATAGACGAAGCCATTCCGTCCGCCTAATGCAGATCGCTGTCCTCGCAAGCCTGGAAGCCACCTCACTGGCGTCATAAGATGCTCTTGCCTGGTGTCTTGCCAGCTCCAGGCCTATAGCCGAGAGGGCAACAGCTTGTCTGGTTTGCTCCGTATCAGGCATTGATGCTAGGAGTTGAGAGAGCATCGACCACAGATGCTGACTGTAGCCAGCGTGGTGAGCCTGATGAGATGCGATACAAGCAACCGCACGTGAAGAAGAAAACACTCTTCCCCCACCGTGGAATCTGTAGAATCCGATCCGGTGGGCAGTCGTGGCGCCAGGCAGCGGCGCCTCGGAGGGAGTCTCTAGGTACACCTGCCAGAGGGCGGTTGGGAAGAGTACCCAGGGATTCCAAGGGGCACAATACCACGATGCAGTCAGCTTGGGCTGGAGAAGGGCGGCTGGTGACTGCCAGGAATGGATAGATGCCTCCTGGAAGGGATAGGCCAGGAAGGTACCACCAAGTGCTGGGCACTGGAATCTCCAAGGAATTAGGCCTCCTGGCTCGGTATCATCTCCTCTCATAAGAGATCCAAGGTCCCTCACCATCCTCGAAAGGAATCGCTGATATTCAGTGAAATCAGCGTCGGAGGAGAGGTGAGCAAGGGGTTCTTCTCCCTCAGAGGAGGGAGACGAGGATGATGGAGAGCTCGAATGCTTAGAGGACTCCTGCAGTGGTGGGGAGAGTCGAAAGACCCGCTCATGCATACATCTAACGTATGAAGGGAAGGCCGCAGCAGAACCCCTGAACTGCTCCCAGGATAACGGACCCGTAGGACCGACATGGAGCGGGGGGTTGGAGGCAGAGATATAGAAGGGCACCTATGAAGAGGCAAATGACCTCTGCCAGGACTCTGAAACCCGGGGAACAGAGCCCGAGCTGGCGGTGTCCCGGACAACAAACCAGGCCGCAAGACGGAACCCTGAGGAAGCGGAGCCTGGAAGAGCCCTGGGGGAGAACCTCCCCTGTGACGAACCCAGGACTGCATGGTTCCAGAAGGGCAGTCCACAGCAACACCACCAGAGGGCACTCTAGTGCCCCGGAGGGAAGGGCGGGGTTCAGCACTACGGCTCCTAGCCACCCCACCAGAGGTGACCACTGGAGACCGGGGCCCCATCCCCTGCCCTCAACCCTCGGACTCGAGAGAGCCCTCCTCGACTGCAGCTGCCCCGCCCCCAGAGGGAGCAACAGCACCCAGGAGGGCTGCTGTCACCGGTCCCGGGAGGGGAGCCTCTTCCAGTCCCCACCACATCACCCCTCTGGGACTCAGGGCCACCCCAGCCGGGAGAGCCTCAGGGGAGGACTGGAGGGGGACAGTGGGAGGGGCTCAAGCACCGCCTGGCACTCCGTGCCACCAGAGACCCCGACTCCGAGGAGTGAGGGTACCAGGATGGGTCCACATCCGAGTCGTCGGCTTCTGAGGAAGACAAGACCAGCAGGACCTCGATACTGGCCACCCCGGGGGTCCCCAAGGCAATGGCACCGCAAACGGCGCTGGTGCCAGAGGCGGCGCCGGACGACCCCCGAAGACCCGCGACAGCCAGACCCGGCCCTACCTCTTCCGCGCACCAGGGCGAGGGCCACGCGCCGCCCCGCATCGAAACCGATCCGCGCCGCAGGGAGAATAACTCGGTCCACGGCACAGTCAACAGCCGGGGACAGATGGCACCGCTTCTATGGTGCCGCTTCAGATCACCGTGCCGCAAACGGCGCCGAAGGTGGCGCCGAGGGTCCATCGGTGTCCGCCCAGAAATCATGGGCTCAACACTGGGAGCCTGCACCTCGAGGAGGTGATCTGACCGGGTGTCACCGGCCGCAGCCCCGCCGGGGACCACGACGCCCCGACACCGCAGAGAAGCCTCTTCGGCAGAGAAGAGGAGGAAGCCCTCCTCCCAGACTGTATAGGCCTGGGAGGGGACCCGGGGGAAGGGCCTAGAGACCTTACCTGGGAATCCATTGAGCGACGCCTTCCCCCGAAAGTTGGCGGGGCCTTGCCAAGCTTGAACGCGCGGACTTCGAGGACGCGACGGTCCATGCAGAAACAAGGCCGTGACACGTCCATGTCATGGTTGGGTCCAGGACAACGAAGACACACATCATGCCGGTCCAAGACGGAAAATGCCGCCACAGGAGCACCGACGATAGCGCCCGCCGAAAAGCTTCACCCAGAACCGGACATAATGCGAAACAATTAAGGAAAAACAGTAGGAAAGCACTCGACGCTTACAAACAAAAAAGAACGGTCTTACCGGGTATGGCGTTGAGTGCAGCACTGAGAGAGCCGACGAGGAGTCAAGAAAAATCTGAGGTATCGTGACAACTTTCGCTACCACAGCAGCAGGTGCAGCCTCGACGGCGGGAGAAACAGAACTGAGATGGAGGCGGAGTCGTGGTTATTAACGGGTCGCCTCGACATGACGCACGCGCCGGCCTCGAGGGCCGCTGGCAGGACTTACTTTTTGAAAAAAAAGCCTGCTGGCGGTGCACGCCCGGCCACACCCAAGAAGTAATGAATGGGGAAGATCATGAGGATTCCAGAGCTCACAATGTAGCTGTGGATGTGTATCTGGCCTGCTTAGTGGATGCTGATGTTGAAATGCTGGTGAACAAAGATATGGTTGCAAGTCGGAGGAAGCAAGTCCAGCAGAACATAGATGTCATGCGGAGAATTATTGAAGTTGTCAAGTTTATTGGACACCAGTGCCTGCCATATTGTGGAAAAGACAAAGCTTTATACAGTGTGCAGGACCCATCACTTAACCATGGAAATTTCTTGGAGCTGATTCTTCTGTTGTCCCAATTTGATGTTCCTCTGAATACACACATCCAAAAAGCAGCAGAGCAGAGCAAGAGAAGGAAGCAGAGAATGGAGAAAGAAAAAGACACTTCAGAAGCTCGTGGCCATGGAGGGCTGATTACCTTGCTGTCAAAGACCACCATAAATCAAATTATTGAGATTATTATGCAGATAATCAGAGACAGCATTGTAAAGGATGCTATGGACCAGAAGAAAAAATTACTCACCTTAGTAATTGCTTTTCTTCTCATGGAGTCTTGCTATATTAGGACTTAATGCAGTATGCCCTTGGCTTTGAACTGCCCCGGAGATGAAATAGTTAACTCCAGTGTAATCTGGAGTTCCACAGCGCGAGGGCGCTATCCAAAGCTCTATCTGGGGAGTTTGAACCTAAACTGTCAGGTTCTTTACGAAGCTAAACTAACATAGCAAGTCTGTGTGGAAAAACCCTACACTAGCCATTGGCTACCTACTAGTAGTAGAACAACAGAACACAACGACAAACACATAATGAGAACAATATTACCTATTATTGTTAGGATAACCCCTGACAAGCACTAATAGGCCCCCTCTCCCTAAAAGACTCAAGTCCAGAGAGGGGCCCATCTACCACTCAACAAAAAACAGAATTATCTAGTTCCTTAACCCAAAAGAAGAAAAGGGGGAGGGGAACTAGAAAGCTAAAATGGCATGACACAGTGCTTGCGCCAAATTGTCAACCCCATACCCAAGTAGGAATTCTGAGAGGGGTAGGAGGGGGGGTTGTCCTAATATAGCAAGACTCCATGAGAAGAAAAGCAATTACTAAGGTGAGTAATTTTTTCTTCAAACACCATGAAGTCTTGCTTATATTAGGACTTAATGCAGATTATACAGCAGTACCTCCATGGAGGAGGGTCAGACCCTACTTAGGGAATAGGCTCTGAAGCACAGCTGTGCCAAAACGAGCATCTCTCCTGGACTGGACGTCCAGAGAATAATGCTTAGTGAAAGTGTGGACTGTCTTCCAGGTAGCAGCTTGACAGATTTCCAAGATAGGAATATCTCTAGCAGCCGCTAGAGATGCAGCTGTACCCCTGGTGGAATGAGCCCTCAGGCCTGAGGGAAGTTCCTTACCTAGTTTTTGGTAACAGAACTGGATACAAGAGACAATCCACCTAGCGATTGTCCTCCTAGTAGCAGGTCTCCCCTTACCCACTTCTCCATAGGTAAGGAAGAGCTGGAGGATTCGAACCTATGACCCTTGGTACGTTCCAAATAGTAGCTAAGAGCTCTTTAACGTCCAAATTAGCAGCCTCCTCTCACCAGAGGAAGAGTGCTCGGAAAAAATACTGGGAGAGAGATGGATTGGTTAAGATGAAAATCTGAAACCACTTTAGGTAAAAACTTTCTGTTAGTCCTGAGGACCACTTTATCTCTGTGGAAGGAAATAAAATCCTTTTCCACTGACAAGGCTTGTAATTCACTTATACGCCTAGCAGAAGTGATAGCCACTAGAAAAACAGTTTTCCAAGTTAAAAACTTGAGGTCTGCTGAAACCAGAGGCTCAAAGGGGGGTTGCATTAGATGGGCAATGCAAACATTCAGGTCCCATGCAGGAGCTGGTTCCCGAAAGGGAGGGTTAGTATGAAGTAACCCTTGAAAAACTTGGAAAACACAGGGTGAGAGGAAAGGAGACTGGTTTCTGCAGAAACAAAACAGAAACAGCTGCCAAATGAACCTTCAAGGTAGCTGGTTTGAGGCCTAAGAATTTAGTGGACCAAATAGTCCAACAAATAGACAGGTCAGCAGATTCTGGAGCAATCTGCCTCTCAGAATTACCAAATGAAAATCTCTTCCACTTAGAATTATAAGTGGCTCTAGTGGAAGGCTTCCAGAAGCCTTCAAAATATCCAAGACACATTGAGAAAGGTGTAAATCAGCAAATTCTAACTCCTCAAGAACCAGGCCTTGAGGTGGAGGGAATTGAGGTCCGGATACCACACTCTCCCTGTGCACAGGTCAGCAGATTGGGTCCTGGGCAAGGTCGGGGAGGCAGAAATGGGAGGGACAGGAGAAGAGGGTACCAGGGCTGCCTGGCCCAGTCTGGAGCAATCAGAATCACTCTGCAGGGCTGAGTTCTGATTTTACCAGTACTCTGAAGAGGAGGGGGAACGGAGGAAAGCATAGAGGAACTTTCCTCCCATCAGCTGAAAGGCATCCAGAGGAACTGATCCCAGAACTGGAGGCCTGCAACAAAACAGGGGAAGTTGGTGGTTGTCTGGGGCTGCGAAGAGATCTATCTGAGGGGTGCCCCAACTGGCAAAGACCGACCCCAGCACTTGAGGATTCAGAGCCCATTCGTGATGGCCCTGAGAAATCCTGCTGAGGGCGTCCGCTAGGACATTGTCCTTCCCTGGGAGGTGAACTGCTATCAGAGAGGTGTTCAGGGAGTAGGCCAGAGACCACAACTTCATTGCTTCGGTGCACAAAGCTGAAGAGCGAGTGCCCCCTTGTTTGTTGATGTACCACATTGTTGTGGTATTGTCTGTCCTGACTTGAACTACCTTGTTCTGGACAGCCTCCGAAAAAACCTGGAGAGCTAAGAAGACAGCTCTGAGCTCCAGTAGGTTGATGTGAAGCAGAGATTCCTGAGGGGACCACACTCCCTGAGTGGAAAGGTCGCCCAGGTGAGCCCCCCAACCCAGCAGGGAGGCGTCCATGGTGAGGGTGAGGGAATGAAGAACAGGTAAAAATGGGACCCCTATAGACAGGTTGCTTTGATCCAGCCACCATTGTAGAGCTAGGATCAAGGTCTTGGTCACTGGGACCAATTTGGTAAGGGGGTCCCTCCTTTGAGACCAATAGGACCTCAAGTGGAACTGAATGTCCCTCATCTGAAATCTTGCTCCTGGCACGACAGCTGTAGAAGCAGCCATGTGCCCTAGGAGTTGTAGAAAATGCCTTGCTGGTCGGGAGACCCGCAGGGTGAAAGATGCCAGGGCAATGATTCTGTCCACTCTTTCGGAGGGAGAAATGCCCTGGCTAACTTTGTGTTCAACTCTGCCCTATAAAAGTTAGTACCTGAACTGGTTCGAGAACTGACTTTGGAACATTCAACAGGAACCCCAGAAAGGTGAGAAGTTCCTGGGTGATTTGCAAGTGGGATTTTACCTGCTCTGGTGACTGACCCACAATGAGCCAGTCGTCCAAGTAGGGAAACGCAGCTACCCCTGCCTTCTTAGATGGGCCACTACTACAGCTAGACATTTTGTGAAAACTCTTGAGCAGAAGTGAGTCCAAGGGCATTGCCCTGAACTGGTAGTGGCCAGAGGGCAGTTCGAACCTGAGGTACTTTCGTGAGAGGCCTGATTAGGATATGGAATAGGCGTCCTTGAGGTCCAGGGAAGCTAACCAGTCCCCTGGTCTCAAGGATGGCAAAATCATTGCCAAAGTTAGCATTTTGAACTTTGGTTTTACAAGATGTTTGTTCAGAAATCTTAAATCCAAGATGGGCCGCCAATCTCCTGTCTTTTTTGGGGCCAGGGCCAGGAAATACCTTGAGTACAGACCCTTGCCCTGATGGCAAGGGAGGACCCTTTCTACTGCTTTGCAGTCCAAAAGAGAAGAAACCTCTGCTTCTAGCGCAAGGGTTTCTGAAAGACTTGAAGGAGGAAAGTGTCTGGCTCTCATCTTGGGAAATTGTTTGAAGCTGAGAACCAGACCTTGGCTTACCACTTCCAGAACCCATTTGTCCGAGGTTAGGGACAACCAGTTCTGGCCGAAACAAGCCAGTCTGCCCCCCACCGGTACAGGAGAGTCGGCCCCAGACACCCCGTCAGGGTGCCTGCTTGGCAGGAGCAGCTTTAGGCTGGGGAGAGGGAGAGGGCCTGCCTGTGCCCCGTCTTCCTCTGCCTCTGAAAAACCCCCTCTGCTCAAAAGCAGAGGATGCCTGAAATTGGTAAAAAGGCCTATGGTAAGGCCTGCCCCTACCCCTGGGGGCATGCCTTTGAGGAGTGGCATGCCTCTCCTTAGCTTGGGCACTTTTGTAAGTAGTTCTGTATTCATCCATTTTTTTCATGTAATTTTCTGTTTGTTCCCAAACAGAGAATTTCCTATGAGAGGAAAATCTATAGCCTTTGACTGGGTATCTTGGGACAGATTAGTGCATCTGAGCCATGCCAACCTACGGAGAGCTACAGAAGTGGCCATGACCCTAGAGGAAACATCATTAACGCCAACAGCAGCATGAAATTGAACTTTAGAGGCTTCAATGCCATCAGCAGCCACCTGTTCCAACTCACTAGCCAGCTGGCCCTGAGCCTGCTTGGCCAACTGCAATATAGTGTCCCATCTAGATTTCTGATATCTAGCCACATAAGCCATATAATTAGCTTGTCTGAGTCCCAAAGAAGCTGCCACATACTGTTTTTTCGCCATGGCATCAATCTTCCTGGAATCTTTATCAGGAGGATGTGAGGCCAGGGGAATATTAGCCTTGTCACAGGCTGCAGCTTGAACAACACCTACATGACTACACTGCTCAGTAAGGAAGTCTGTATTAGGGCCTGACAAAGTATACCTTCTGTCCATTTTTTTATCTACAGGAGGGACAGAAAAAGGATTTTTTAAAATCTTAATGGTTTGCCTCCTAAATGACTTATGCAAAGGAATAGACAACCTCCTAGACTCTGGAATATCCATCATTTCCACATAGTCAGGCTCCTCTTGCTCATCCACAGCCTCTTCTAAAGGGAGCTGGAGAGTTTCGGCTACCTTCTTATAAAACCTGAAATGTGAAGGGGACTCAGACAACAAAGGTGGAGACTCAAAGGGTCTGTCTGGAGAAATGTCCAGTTCTATGGGCACTTCCAGACCTTCCCAATCACAATTACAATCATCAAAATCTTCCTCCCCCTCCTGTGGTTCATAAAAATCCTCAACATCATAATCCTGAACCACTGGACCTGAACGAGACCCCCTTTTACCAACCATAGGGGTTTCGACAAGTCCCTGAGACAAAGACTGGACAATCTGAATGGCTTTAGCTATTTCTGCAGCAGAAGGAGAGACAAAACTGGACTCCACACTAACTGATTTCTTTGTCTTTTTTACTTTGACTGGTTCCTCAGGACCAGCCTTTCTTTTGCCCGAGGAAGTCTCGCCCTGGTCAGAGGGCACTCCCTGTGATCCAGCCGGAGCTGGACCGGGCTGGCCATCCGGGTCAGTGGACTTTTTGGCCTCTCGTTCCCTAAGCCGGCCCAATCTCTTTTCCAGGGTGCCTGCAGGGAAATTCTTACACACCTGGCAGTCTGACAGGAGGTGGTCAGCCCCCAGACAATAGACACAAGTGGTGTGTGGGTCAGCCTTGGCAAAGGCTTCCCCACAGACATCACAGTGTTGAAACCCAGTGGGCCCGGTTTTTCTTTTGGGTTTCTCAGACATAATGCCAGCCTATCCAAACTTGCCCTTTTTTTCCGGCCTTGCCAGGACAAGACACCCTTATCGGTCCCTAACCGTGTCACGGGTATTGGAAAAAAAACAGAAAATAAAAGGTTTTGTTAGGATCGATAAGAACCGGGTACCTCACTCTAAATGCAAAGAAAATGAGTTTTTAAGCAAACCGATCGGTTCAGAGTGAACCGATAATGAGTTTCCACACAGACTTAATTTTCTTGTACTTACGGTTACCAGATAGAGCTTCAGACCGAAACCGCAGTAATTTTAAAATACTTGCCGGTTCAATGAACCGATAAAACTTAATAAAACCGCAAAACGAACCGAGCTGAAGGAGCTGGTCTCCGGAGCAACTGTTCAGTGAAAGCGGAGTAAAGAATCTGACAGTTTAGGTTCAAACTCCCCAGATAGAGCTTTGGATAGCGCCCTCGCACTGTGGAACTCCAGATTACACTGGAGTTAACTATTTCATCTCCGGGGCAGTTCAAAGCCAAGGGCATACTGCATTAAGTCCTAATATAAGCAAGACTTCATGGTGTTTGAAGATCAGCATTCAGATGGACACCACACAGGACATTGGTGTGACTGACCAAGCGGCTATCATTCTACGGTATGTGAAGGATCTTAAAGTTCATGAGCGTCTCTTTGCTGTGGTTGAGGTGCAGGACACTTCTGGACAAGGAATGCACAAGGTTTTAAAGGAGAACTTTGAAATGCATGGACTCGATATGAAGAACATCGTGGGGGAGTCATTTGATGGTGCAACCAACATGCGGAACGAGTTTGTGGGGTTACGAGCTTTGATAAAAAAGGATTCACCAAACAGTGTCTATACCTGGTGTTATGCACATATTCTCAATTTGTGTGTCTCAGATTGTAGTGAAGCAGTTGTGGAAGCAAAGACATTATTTGGTTTGCTACAAAGGACATCCGTCTTCATTAGTGAATCGCACAAAAGGATGACTATATGGAAATCTAGCATTGATGGTACGGGAGAAAAAAATTACTCACCTTAGTAATGTTGTTTCTTCTAATGGAGTCTTGCTATATTATGACATATGCAGTTAGCTCCTCCTGTAGAACTGCCCCGGAGAGGAAAGAGTTAACTCCATACAGGATGGAGTTCTGAGCACCAGCGCTCCTCTTAGAAGCTCTATCTGGCTAGTTTCAAACAGAAACTGTCAGATCTTTACGGAGCAAAACACTCACTAAGAGTCTGTGTGGAAACTGTAACCTATACTAGCCCAATGGCTACCTACTAATAACAACAACAACAACAATAACAACAACCAATATCAACCCTGACAAGCACTGCTAGACCCCCCAAAGACTCATGTCCAGGAGGGGGGCCAGACAAAAAATACCAGTTAACAATGGAACATAATTCCCCCAAATCCTAAAAGGGAAAACACCTATAATGGCATGACACAGTGCTTGCACTAATTTGCCCACACCCTACCCAAGTAGAAGTTCTGAGAGGGGCAGGTTGGGGGGGTGGTCATAATATAGCAAGACTCCATTAGAAGAAACAACATTACTAAGGTGAGTAATTTTTTCTTCAAACAACATGAAGTCTTGCTATATTATGACATATGCAGATTACACAGCAGTACCTCCATGGAGGAGGGACAGAACCTACTTAGGGAATAGGCTCTGAAGCACGGCTGTGCCAAACCGAGCATCTCTCCTAGCCTGGATATCCAGGGCGTAATGCTTAGTGAAAGTGTGAACTGTTTTCCAGGTTGCAGCTTGACAGATTTCCAAAATAGGAATATCTCTAGCAGCCGCTAGAGATGCAGCTGTACCTCTGGTAGAATGGGCCCTCAATCCTGAGGGGGGTTCTCTACCCAGTTTTTGGTAGCAAAATTGGATACAAGAGATAATCCACCTGGCAATTGTCCTCTTAGTGGCAGGTTTTCCTTTGCCAACCTCACCACAGGTGAGAAAGAGTTGGTGGGATTCGAACCTGTGACCCTTGGTGCGTTCCAAATAGTAGCTCAATGCCCTCTTAACATCCAAACTGTGCAATCTCCTTTCACCAGAGGAAGAATGCTCAGTGAAAAATACTGGAAGGGAGATGGATTGGTTAAGATGGAAATCCGAAACCACTTTAGGTAAAAACTTTCTGTTAGTCCTGAGGACTACCTTATCCCTGTGAAAAGAAATAAAATCATTTTCTACTGAAAGGGCTTGTAACTCACTTATGCGTCTAGCAGAAGTGATGGCCACTAAAAATACAGTTTTCCAAGTTAAGAACTTAAGGTCTGCCGAAGACAGGGGTTCAAAAGGAGGTTGCATTAACTGAGCAATGCAAACATTAAGGTCCCAGGCAGGGGCTGGGTCCCGAAAAGGAGGGTTGGTATGAAGTAACCCCTTAAAAAACTTGGAAAACACAGGGTGAGAGGAAAGGGAGGAAGGCTTTCCTGCTGAAATAAAAGCAGAGACAGCTGCCAAGTGAACTCTTAAGGTAGCTGGCCTGAGGCCCAAAGAATTAAGATGGACCATGTAGTCCAGCAAAATGGGCAAATCAGCAGATTCTGGGACAATATGCTTCCCAGAACACCAGATGGAAAACCTTTTCCACTTAGAATTATAAGTGGCTCTAGTGGAAGGCTTCCTAGAGACCTTTAAAATATCAAGGACACCTTGAGAAAGGTGTAAATCAGCAAATTCTAACTCCTCAAGAGCCAGGCTTTGAGGTTGAGGGATTTGAGGTTTGGATACCATACTCACCCCTGGGCACAGGTCAGCAGATTGTGAATCCTGGGAAGACACAGGGGAAGGTGGACTGTCAGTGATAGCAGGAGTGGGTACCAGGGTTGCCTGGCCCAGTCTGGGGCAATCAGAATCCCTTTGCAAGGCTGGGATCTGATTTTTACTAACACCTTGAAAAGAAGAGGAAGGGGGGAAGCATACAGAAACTTCCCTTCCCAATCCAAAAGAAGGGCATCCAGGGGGACTGAGCCCATCACTGGGGGCCTGCAACAGAACAGTGGAAGTTGGTGGTTGTCTGGGGCTGCAAAGAGGTCTATCTGAGGGGTGCCCCATCTGGCAAAAACTGTCCTCAGCACTCGAGGATTCAGGGACCATTCGTGATGGCCCTGAGAAATCCTGCTGAGGGCATCCGCTAGGACACTGTCCTTCCCTGGCAGGTGAACTGCTATGAGGGAAATGTTCAGGGAATAAGCCAGAGACCATAACTTCAATGCGTCGGTGCACAAGGCCGAAGACCGAGTGCCCCCTTGTTTGTTGATGTACCACATTGTGGTGGTGTTGTCTGTTCTGACTTGTACCACTTTGTTCTGAACAGATGTAGAAAACACTTGAAGTGCTAGAAAGACAGCTCTGAGTTCCAGCAAATTGATGTGGAGCACAGATTCCTGAGGGACCACACTCCTGAGTGGAGAGGTCGCCCATGTGAGCTCCCCATCCCAGAAGGGATGCATCCGTAGTGAGGGTCAAGGAATGCGACAGAGGGATGAAGAGACCCAGTCCTAATTGCTCTGATCCTGCCACCACTGAAGGGCCTGGATCAGGGTTCGAGTCACTGGGACCAACTTGGAAAGGGGATCTTTTCTCTGAGACCAAAAGGCTCTCAAGTGAAACTGAATGTCCCTCATCTGAAATTTTGCACCTTGCACTACAGCTGTGGAAGCAGCCATGTGCCCTAGGAGCTGTAAGAAGTGCCTTGCTGGTCGAGAGACCTGCAGAGTGAAGGAGGCGGCCAGGGCCACCAGGTTCCTTACCCTTTCTAAGGGTAGGAAGGCTCTGGCCTGCTTTGTGTCCAATTCTGCACCTATGAAGGTGAGTACCTGAACAGGTTCCAGAACTGACTTTGGAAGATTGAGCAAGAAGCCCAGAGAGGTGAGCAGCTGCTGGGTAACTAGCAGGAGTGATTTGACCTGTTCTGGAGACTGGCCTACAATGAGCCAGTCGTCTAGATAGGGAAAAACAGCAATCCTTTGCCTTCTTAAATGAGCAACTGCTACTGCCAGACATTTTGTGAATACCCTTGGGGCAGAGGAGAGGCCGAAGGGCATTGCTCTGAACTGGTAGTGACCAGAGGGCAGTTCGAATCTGAGGCACTTTTGGTGGGAGCTTCTGATTAAAACATGGAAATAGGCATCCTTGAGGTCCAGGGAAGCTAGCCCCTGGCCTTAGAGAAGGTAAAATCATTGCCAGAGTCACCATTTAGAACTTTGATTTCAAAAGGTGCTTGTTCAGATATCTTAGGTCTAAAATGGGCCCCCATTCTCCTGTCTTTTTTCAGGTAAGGAAATATCTAGAGTACAGACCCTTGCCCTGGTGTAGGGGGAAACCCTTTCTACAGCTCTGAGAGCTAGGAGGGTTGAGACTTCTGTTTCTAAGGTAAAAGTCTCTAGAGGGTTTGCAGGTGGAAAAAATCTGGGTCTCATCTTTGGAAATGTTTTGAAGCAGAGAACCAGACCCTGGCTTACTACTTCCAGGACCCATCTGTCTGATGTTAGAGACTCCCAAGTCTTAAATTGGTACGCGAATGTTGGGACCCAGAGGGCCGCTTTGTTTTTGTCCATGCTATGTTAGCATCTCAACCGGTTGTACTGGGCTCGATCTATGGCCCTAATACTGATTCGCCGGTATTTTTCAAAGATCTTTGTCGTATGACAGACCTAGACGTGCAGAATGTCACCATTCTTGGAGGAGATTGGAACTTGGTACTCCAAAATGATATAGATAGATCGTATAATAGGCGTAGGGGCCTTACCCCATCTCAAAGAGCCCTGAAAGGCCTTATCAATAAATTAGCATTAGTCGACATTTGGCGCTTATTTTACCCTGAAAGGAAGCAATACTCTTTCTACTCTCCAGTACATCACTCCTACTCGAGAATAGATTACATTTTAATAAGCCTATCTGCAGTTCCCAACGTCTCTCAAGTAGAGATCTCAGCGAGGGTGACCTCCAATCATGCCCCGGTTAGTGTAAGGTACAGACCCTGCCCAGAGATACATAGACCTTCACAATGGAGATTAAATACCCAAATATTAAAGGAAGAACGCTCTCTAAGGGACATCAGGGACTATATAACACTTTTCATGGCAGACAATAGGGATTCCACGGTTCAAAAAGATTTGATTTGGGCTGCCCTAAAATGCGCTCTTAGAGGGGAGTTAATTAAGATGGCCTCTAAGAAGAAGCGGGAACAGAGGGACAGATTGGGATCTTTGTTATCCTCTATTCAAAGGTTGGAACACACTCTATCCCGTACCTCAACTGACTCTGAGTGGGTTAAATTACATCAATTGTAGGCCCAATACTCTGATATAGTTTTCCAAAAAGCAGAGTTGGCTCTTTCTCAAGTTAAATTACAATATTTAGATATAGGAGAAAAAGCTAGCAAGCTTCTAGCATGGCGTGTAAGGCAAAGTGAATCACTACAGTTCATAGCAGGGGTCCGAGTAGGTCATGGGGGTCAGATCTGTACAGATCCGAGGGAAATCTCAAGAATTTTTGGGGACTATTTTCAGAAATTATACGCCCAGGAGCCCAGCTTTAGTTCCACTGCTTCAGAAATTGCAGCCTACCTAAAGGAAGCGCACCAGCCAAAGTTATCTGAGGCTGAGTCCAAACTCCTAGAAGTACCACTTACAATTTCAGAGATACACCAGGCTATCCTTCAGTTGCCTGTGGATAAATCCCCAGGTCCCGATGGTTTTCCGAGTAATTTTTACAAAGTTTTCTATCGGACGTCACACCAATCCTATTTGATACTTTCAGATTCTGGTTTGATTCTGGCATTTCGGACCCGCGGTTCTTAGAAGCTACAATATCCCTAATTTTAAAGCCAGAAGAAGCCAGAAGGAGAAGGAAGGAAACATATTCAATTCAGTGCTTTAGAGTAACTGGTAATTGGTATTTTTCTTTTAAACTTAGATTGTGGGCGTGTAGTGACACTATACTTTCTTTCTTTGTTGTCTTTACTTATAATTGTTTTTGGGCTGTTGAAAATTTAAAACATAGTGGTGGTGTAATTCTGTGCTGTCTTTAATTGCTGCAAATTTTATCTTGGCTTGTCTGACTGTCCTGTAACTGGGTGAAGGGTGTTAATTGTCTGGCCTCTGACCTCAGCTACGTGATAACTGGAGGTGGGGCTTAGTCAGAGTTAAAGTAGCAAACAGAGGTTGATTTTCTCAGAAGAAGCCAGAAGGAGAAGGAAGGAAACATATTCAATTCAGTGCTTTAGAGTAACTGGTAATTGGTATTTTTCTTTTAAACTTAGATTGTGGGCGTGTAGTGACACTATACTTTCTTTCTTTGTTGTCTTTACTTATAATTGTTTTTGGGCTGTTGAAAATTTAAAACATAGTGGTGGTGTAATTCTGTGCTGTCTTTAATTGCTGCAAATTTTCGCCCCCCTTCCCCCAACTCTTAATTATATGCCCTGATAAATCTGATTGACAGGAGCTAAACACAGGGTATAGTAAGAGGTGTGAAGTAGGAGGGGCCTAAGGGGGAAGAAGCCCACCCTCAGCACGACAAGTGTTTCGACTCATTTATTTATTGGTTTCTTTTTCCTTAAAAAAAAATATCTGAGCATCAGTTACAGGATTTTTAGTACTGTAAATTAATAAAAAGAGAACTAAGAGAGTTTCAGTAGCAGACAAGTTGTGGAATTGCAGTATAATGTGGGGAGTGGTGCAATGCAGTAGCTGTGGTGCAGCCATATTCAGGCAGACCTTCTGGACACTGAGGTGCTGCCCTATCTGCATGCATCTCTCTGGACTGCGGGATGAGGTAACCAGACTCAGAGCGGAAGTAAACTGGGTCAGGAGTACCATCACCCCATCCAGGGACCACCCAGTCCAATGCAGCTGCCTTCAAAGGATGCCAAGAACGAGGAGCACTTGGATGACAGTGGCCCAGGGAGGGTTAGAGCAGTCAGGCAGAGGCACATCCCAGATCCTATTCTCTCAAGAACTCATATGCCACACTGGCAAATGAGGACAACCAAATAGAGGTACCCAGAGAAGTGGAAGGAAAGGATGTGGAGGTTAGCCAAGGAGGTGACCTCAGTGGGAAAGCAGGGACCCCAGAGGAGGAGGAAGCGAATCCTGGTGGGGGAATCCATCGTAAGAGGGATCCAGCTAGGAACACAGGAAGGAGAGGACAGGGAGGTGAGGTGCCTACCAGGTGCCACGGCATGGAGGGATGGAAGGAAGATACTGGGGATCACTGGGAGGGCAAGACGGGAGGGTGAGCTGGATGTCATTATCCACCTAGGTACTAATGACTTGGCAAATGGGGAGCCAAAGGAAGTTCAGGAAGAGTTTAGAAAACTGGGAGGGGTCTCAAGCAAGTAGCTACTTCCTGTCACTTTCAGAAGTACTACCTGTGAGAGGCAAGGAGAGCATAGAGTGCATGCACCAGGAACTTTAACTCATGGTTGAAGAACTGGTGCTGTGAGGAAGGGTTTGGATTCATTGGTGACTGGGACCCACCTGGAGGATGGAGGTTTGTTCAAGCCTGACGGCCTGCATCCATCCTGGAGGGACTCAAGTACCAATGATAAGTTTAAATGCTACTTGACAAGCATTTAAACTAGTAAAAGGGGTGGTAGGCCAGCAAGAAGGGTACCTACTTGCTCACCCCCCACAGCTAGCAGTGGAACCAGTGAACCAGAGGAGTGGCTATCTCTGCAAAGCGGTGTACAAAAGATGGAGATTAGTGTCCAAAAGGTGGATAAGCAGAAAAGGGGCAAAACTCAGCAGAAGGGCAGACAGCAAGGAGAACCAGGGATAAATGACAACCAAGGAAGGGGCTGGAATGGAACAGTGAAGCAGACCAGGGAGGTCAAATCATGGAAAGCCATGTGTGCAAATGCCAGGAGCCTTAGCAACAAGATGGAAGATCTGGAGGCTGTCATGGTACAGTCAGACCTGGACATTGTGGCCATCACTGAAACCTGGTGTAATGATAACCATGACTGGGAGATGGCCATACCTGGCTACAACATATTCAGAAGAGACAGAGCAGGCAGGAAGGAGGAGGAGTGGCACTGTATGTAAAAATGACATAAGGGCCACAGAGATCCAGGAGGAACAAAATGGGGGAGAGATACTGTGGGTTAAGCTAGAAAGGAAAATGGGGCCAGCCATCCACACAGGTGTGGTCTATAGACCACCAGCCCAGGAGGAAGAAACATATAGGGAGCTGATGCTAGCCATCCAAAGGATGGCAGACAAGGGTGAGGTAGTACTGGTTGGAGACTTCAATATTCGGAGCATCCCAGCAGCAGCATCAACTAGGAGCAGATTTATCCTGGACTCCCTTCAGGGTGCCTTCCTCAAGCAACTGGTCATGGAACCAACTCGGCAGAAGGCAATACTGGACCTTCTGCTCACAAACAGGGACAGTGTGATGGGGGTAAGAGTGGGGAGCACCTGGGTAACAGTGACCACCAGTCATGGTGGTTTGAAATCACAGAAAGAGCAGAACCAAACCACACAAAAACACGATCCTGGATTTTAGGGGGCAGACTTTGGGAAAATGGGAAATACTTGAAAGAGGCATTAAGGGAATGGGACAGGAATCAGGGGTTGAGGAACAGTGGGCAGTATTTAAAATGGGGATTATAAGAACAACAGAATTATGCATTAAGCAGGTTAGCAAGAGAAAAAGGAGGAGACCATTATGGTTTTCCAAAGAGGTAGCAAAGAAAGTGAAAGCCAAAAGATAGCATTCAGGCAATACAAAAGACACAGGCAGAAGGGGATAGGGAGAAGTACCAGGAGAAACAAAGGAGGCAGGGAAGTCAGTAAGGGAAGCCAAAGCTCAGACAGAAGAACACATTGCAAAATCAGTGGTTAAAGGGACAAAACCTTTACAGGTACATAAGTGAAAAAAGAAAGACAAAGGGAGGGATAGTGAAACTGAAGGGGAGGATGGGAGTGTGGAGGATGACAACAGTAAAAGCTGACATATTGAACAGGTATTTCTGCTCAGTCTTTACTGAGGAAGAGGGGGTAATGGGTCTGAAGGAGCACAAGGGTGAGAATGGTGCAGAAATGGACACAAGTCCCTTTACACGAGAAAGGGTCCTGAAGGAACTGGAAGTAATAAGAGTTGACAAAGCAATGGGGCCAGATGGGGTACACCCAAGGGTCCTTAAAGAACTAAGAGAGGTGGTGGCTGAACCTCTGGCTATCCTGTTTAGCCAATCACTGGAAACAGGGGAGGTACCCAAAGACTGGAGGACAGCAGATGTAGTCCCCTTATACAAAAGCGGGAACAAAGAGGAAGCAGGGAACTACAGACCAGTCAGCCTCACCTCGGTAGTGGGAAGATCATGGAAGCACTTCTGAAGGAAGACTGGTGGAACATCTGGTTGTCAATGGACTACAGGACCCAAGGCAGCACGGTTTCACCAGGGGAGGTCATGTCAGACCAATCTCATTGAATTTTTTTGACTGGGTGACTAGGGAGGTGGATCAGGGGAGGGCAGTGGACATGGCCTATCTGGACTTCAGCAAGGCCTTGACACTGTGCCACTAGAAGACTATTACACAAACTGGGGAATATGGGTGCGGGCAGGACAGTAGTGTGGTGGGTAGGTAACTGGCTGGGTGGCAGGACACAGAGGGTGGTGGTAAATGGCTGTCACTCCACAGAGGGAAGAGTGACCAGTGGGTACCACAGGGACTAGTGCTGGGACCGTCCTATTCAACATCTTCATCGTGACATTGCGAGGATCTAGAAGGCAGTATTTCACTGTTCGCTGATGACACAAAGCTCTGTAACAGAGTAGACACACCAGAGGGTGTAGACAGAATGAGAAGGGACCTGCAGAAACTTGAATGGTCAAGGGTTTGGCAGTTGAAATTCAATGCAAAGAAGTGCAAGATAATGCATATGGGGCACAAAAACCCTGGCACAATATATCAGTTGGGGGGTGAGGATATAGCATGCACCAAGCAGGAAAGGGATCTTGGGCTTGTCATCTCTGATGACCTCCAGGTAGGAAACAGTGTGACAAGGCATCAGGTAAAGCAAATAGGATGCTGGGATGTATAGGGCAGGGGCATCACCAGCAGGAAAAGGGAGGTCATAATTCCACTATACAAAACACTAGTGAGGCCCCACCTGGAGTACAGTGTCAGTTCTGGAGACCATACCTACGTGCAAGGACATAGACAGGGTAGAGAAGGTTCAGAGGAGGGCAACAAAGATGGTACATGGATTGCATCACAAGTCCTATGAAGACAGGTTGAAGGAACTGAACATGTACTCCCTGGAGGAGAGGAGGAGAGAGGGATATGATAGAGACATACAAGTATCTTACAGGGAGAAACAGAGTGCAGGAAAACACTATTTTTAAGTGAAAAGATGTTCCAGGACTAGGAGGGCATGGGATGAAGCTGGAGGGAGAGACGATTCAGAGGAAACATGAGAAAGAATTTCTTCACAGAACGGTGGTGGACAAGGGAACACCCTGCCAGAGGAAGTAGTGGGGGCTGAAACAATCACGGGATTTAAGAATGCATGGGATAGACATAAAGGAATTCTAGAGGTCAGGGGTAAGGGGAAACAGACTTCTAGGAAAACAAACTGAACTTACAAGCTCAAATGGGCAGACTGGGTGGGCCATAGGCCCTTATCTGCTGACACTGTCTATGTATCTATGTATCTATGTAGATAAGGATCCATCTAGTTTAGACAGCTACCGGCCGATATCGCTTCTTAACACTGATATCAAAATTCTGGCAAAAATACTGGCCAATACATTGTCTATGGTGATGGATCGACTTATCTGCAGAGAGCAAGTGGGGTTTATGAAGGGGAGACTATCTCACGACCATATGAGGAAACTTATTCATCTGATGGCAGTAGCTAAAGATTCCAAAATTCCAATGGCACTCATCACTCGATGCCGAGAAGGCCTTCAATCGTGTATCCTGGCCTTTTTTATTTGCCTCCCTTTCGGCCTTTGGTATTCCCCCAAACTTCCTAAATTGGATTAGAATCTTATATTCTTGCCCCTCGGCGAGGGTGAAATGCAATGGTTTTTTGTCTCCATCCTTTAAATTGGAACGTGGCACCAGGCAGGGTTGTCCTTTGTCCCCTTTATTATTTAATATATATCTAGAGCCATAGCTACGAAGACTTATGAAGAATCCTTTAATCGAGGGTATACGAATAGGGACTCTAGATAGTATGTTCGGCGACAAGTGGATGACGTGGCTATTACACAGGAGAACCTAGGGACACGATCCTTCAATTTTAAATGAGATTACCTGTTTCTAGAGTATCTTCATATAAACTAAACTGCGCAAATCCAAAGTCCTCCTCTAAATTATCTAGTGAGAAAAGCAGACTTGCAGGATTTACGGGTTGCATGGGAAACCAAATCCATTACATATTTGGGTATACACATTAATGTGAATCTGTTTCAAAAGTTCAGAGATAATGCAGGCCCCATAGTGCAAGAGATCTCGGAAGATCTTAAAAGGTGGGATTCAATCTCATTATCAATATGGGGTAGGCTGAATCTTATCAAGATGATGGTTCTCCCAAAGCTCCTTTATCCCTTAGACATGATGGGTACTTACCTACCTAAGAACTGGTTCTTGAAGATACAGAAATTATTTAACTCATTCTTGTGGCAAAATAAAGCTGCTCGTCGGTCATATTTTAAGCTCACGGCTCCCAAGTCTAAAGGGGGTTTAGCCGCCCCTTCCCTGTTCATGTATTACCTAGCCCAACATGTTAGTAAAATGGCCTTCTGGAAGAGGGACCAGGCAAAAACAGTCTACACCCCTCTCTGGTTGGACATAGAATCGGCTCTGGTGAAGAGGGCAAAATGCTCTTTACATGCCTTACTGTTTGCCCCTTTGTCCTCTTTACCTAAATCCCTCAAAGACAATCCTCTGGGATGGTCCTTTAGAGCATATCATCAGTTGCAACGCTATTTTGGGGCCCAATGGTGGTTCTGTGGTTCCCAGCCCATTATAAACAACCCTCAAATCAGAATTAACGGAGCTCCTATTTCTGTAGCTTTTTGGCCTCGAATAAACAATTGTACAGTGGATGATTTCTGGGATCAGGATGGTCCTTACTCATTTGAAGTTTTTTAAAAAAAATGGGATCTTGCAGACACTGATTTTTATAAATGGCTGCAGATCAGTAAGGCTCTGACTCAGGTCTTTTCCTCAACTGGTCCAGCCGAGGAGGGACAGATAAATGTCCACGTCCTTTTCTTGACTGCTAAGCAGCAGCATGCAGTAGCCAGGGTTCGCAGACTTCTCCAAGAATGGGACCACAGACTTCCTTCTGGAATCTGCTTCTACTGGGTAGAGGCCCTGAACATCGGTGCCTCCCCAAGAGTATGGCAAACTCTATGGAATACAGTATATAGATATATTAAGCAAGATAGGCTAAGATTGGTTCATTTTAAAATTATGCATCACCTATATTTAACTCCTACCCATCTACATAGAAGGGGAGTGCTTGGCTCTCCTCTTTGTGGGAAATGTAAAAGAGAAGATGGAACCTTATATCATTTACTATGGCAATGTCTGGAGGTTCAAAAGCTTTGGAAATCAGTGGGTACCCTGCTGGGCCCTATCCTTGGCTCCCTTAGATTAGATACCCCAGAGATCTGGCTGTTGGCGCTCCCTGCTGCCACTACTAAAGTCTGGAGGCTCTGCTCTCTGACCTCAGCTGTAGTGAAGCTACTAATTCTGAGACATTGGACCTCGGATAAGGTCCCATCATTGGTTGAGTGGCACAGAGAATACGCACTGGCGATACAACTTGAAAAACATATAGCAAGTATGAGAGGTAAATGGGAGCAGTTTGCGTCTGTATGGGGCCCGCTTGAACATTTGCTGTTGACTTGGAGATTGTCTGATTAAAAGAACTTGTCTTCTTATTGCAAGCACCTTTTAAGTTATAGCCTTTTTGTACCCTTCCTCTTATATTTCACAGTTGGGGGTAGGTGGGGAGGAGGGGGGAGTGGGTTTCTGGGGGTGTTATCGTTGATTATTGTTAATCTCTCGGAAAGCTTTGTATCCGAAGTCCATATGCACGTATTGGTTCTTCATGCTTTCTCTGTAATACTAATGGTGGCTATGTGATTATAATAGTGGTCGTTGAAAATAAAAATGTTAATTATAAAAAAAAAAGAGACTCCCAAGTCCTGGGTGAAGTAAGCCAGCCTGCCCCCTACAGGTAGTGGAGAACCAGCCCTGGGCACCCCATCAGGGTGCCTGTTTGGCAGGGGCTTTAGTCTGAGGGGTGGGAGCAGACCTACTTGCACCCCGTCTGCCTCTGCCTCTGCCTCTGAAGAACCCCCCCTCTGAGCATAAGCAGAAGAAGCCTGGGTTTGGTAAAAAGGCCTGTGAAAGGCCTACCTCTACCCCTGGGGGTCTGCTTCTGAGGAGTGGCTTGCCGCTCCTTGGCTTGTGCACTCCTATAAGTTGTTCTGTATTCATCCATTTTCGTCATGTAATTCTCTGTTTGCTCCCCAAACAGAGAAATCCCCACCACAGGAAAATCCATAGCCTTAGACTGGGTATCCTGTGACAAGTTAGTACACCTGAGCCAAGCTAACCTACGAAAGGCCACAGATGTAGCCATGACTCTACAGGATACATCATTAGAATCCACAGCAGCATGGAATTGCACCTGGAAGCCTCATCAATATCAGAAGCCACCTGCTCCAGCTCCTTGCAAGCTGGCCAGGGCCTGTTTAGTCAAAGCCATGACAGTGTCCCATCTAGATTTTTGGTATCTTGCCACATAAGTCAAGTAATTTGCTTTTCTGAGTCCCAAGGACGCTGCCATGTATTGTTTTTAGCCATGGCATCAATCTTCCTGGAGTCCTTGTCAGGAGGATGTGAAGCCAGGGAATGTTAGCTTTATCACAGGCTGCAGCCTGAACTACCCCAACATGACTGCATTGCTGTGAAAGAAAGTCTGTATCAGGACTCTGACAAAGTGTACCTCCTGTCCATCTTTTGTCAACAGGAGGCACAGAATTAGGGGCTTTTAGAATTTTTATTGTTTGCTTCCTAAAAGACTTATGTAAGGGGATACATAATCTCCTAGACTCTGGGATATCCATCATTTCCACAAAATTAGGTTCCTCTTGCTCCTCCACAGCTTCCTCTAATGGGAGCTGGAGGGTTTCAGCAACCTTTTTATAAAACAAAAAATGAGAAGGGGACTCAGAAAGCATAGGGGGAGATTCTAAAGGTCTGTCTGGGGAGATGTCCGGTTCAAAGGGCACATCCAGACTCTCAAAGTCACATTCACACTGTTCATAATCCTCCTCCCCCTCCTTTGGTTTATAAAAATCTCCAATATCATATTATTGAACTGGTGGAACCGACCGAACCAACCTTTTACCAGACAGTGGCGGTTCGGATGGAACCGAAGAAAGTGACTGTACAATTTGTATAGCTTTTGCTATTTCTGCAGCAGTTGGAGAACGAATTTTGGACTCCATACCTGCTGATTTTTTAGTTTTCTTTGCTGGAACTGGCTCCTCAGAGCCAGCTTTACGTTTGCCCAAGGAAGTCTCGCCCTGGTCAGAGGGCACTCCCTCCGGTTTGGTTGGCACCGAACCGGGCTGGCCATCCGGGTCAGCGGACTTTTTGGCCTCTCATTCCCTGAGCCTGCCCACTCTCTTATCCAGGGTGGCTGCAGGGAAATTCTTACAAATCTGGCAGTCTGAATTGAGGTGGTCAAACCCACACACAAACGCATGTAGTGTGTGGGTCAGCCTTGGCAAAGGCTTCCCCACAGACACTACAGTGTTAAAACCCAGTGGGCCCGTTTTTCTTTTGGGTTTCTCAGACATGATGCCAGCCTAACCAACAAACTTGCCCTTTTAACAGCAGTGCCAGGCAAGACACCCTTATCAGTTCCCACCCGTGTCACGGGTCGTGGAAAAAAAACGTAATGAAATCAATTTTTTTTAGAACCGATAAGAACCAGGAACCGCACTCTAAAAGCTTTAAAATCCTTAAACTTTAAAGTTTTAACCAACCTGATCGGTTCGAACCGAACCGATAAAGATTTACAAGTTCCACACAGAAATAAAAACCTGTCTAGTACTTACAATACCACAGACAGAGCTTGAACCGATCAGTTTGCGGTTAAAAATAATAATACTCACGGTTGAATTTAACCGAGAAAATACAGTTTAAACCGAGAAATGAACCGAGCAGTAGGAGAAATCCCCGGAGTGACTGTTCAGTGAGGCGGAGTAAAGAATCTGACAGTTTCAGTTTGAAATTATCCAGACAGAGCTTCTCTAATTGAGCTCGCGCTCTAAACTCCATTCTTAGAACGGTAGTTAACCCTTTCACCTCCGGAGCAGTTCTAATGGTGGGACAAACTGCAATTGTCATAATATAGCAAGACTTCATGTTGTTTGAAAGAGGAAGTTGATGATTGTCTGGGGCTGCAAAAAGATCTGAGGAGTGCCCCACCTGGCAAATACTACCTCCAGAATTAATGGATCCAGTGACCATTTGTGATGGCCCTGGGAAATCCTGCTGAGAGCATCTGCCAGGACTTTGTCCTTGCCTGGGAGGTAAACTGCCATGAAGGAGGTGTTCAGGGAATAAGCCAGAGACCACAACTTCATTGCCTCGGTGCACAAGGCCGTAGACCGAGTGCCCCCTTGCTTGTTGATGTACCACATTGTAGTGGTGTTGTCTGTTCTGACCTGTACCACTTTGTTCTGAACAGATGCAGAACAAGCTTGAAGTGCTAGAAAAACTGCTCTGAGTTCCAACAGATTGATGTGGAGCAGAGATTCCTGAGGGGACCACAATCCCTGGGTGGTGAGGTTGCCCATGTGAGCTCCCCACCCCAAGAGGGATGCATCTGTAGTAAGGGTCAAGGAGTGAGACTGAGGGATGAAGGGAACCCTCTATCTCAGATTGCTCTGATCCTGCCACCACTGTAGGGCCTGGATCAGGGTTTGAGTTACTGGGATCAATTTGGTTAGAGGATCTCTCCTTTGAGACCAGAAGGCTCTCAAATGGAACTGAATGTCCCTCATCTGAAATCTTGCTCCCTGCACTACTGCTGTGGAGGCAGCCATGTGCCCTAGGAGCTGCAGAAAGTGCCTTGCTGGTTGACAGACCTGCAGAGTGAAGGAGGAGGCCAGAGACACCAGGGTCTTTGCTCTTTCTAGAGGAAGGCAGGCTCTGGCCTGCTTTGTGCCCAGTTCTGCGCCTATGAAGGTGAGTAGCTAAACAGGCTCTAGAACTGACTTTGGGAGATTGAGAAGGAAACCTAGAGATGTAAGCAGCTGCTGGGTAACCTGAAGGTGTAATTTCACTTGGGCCGGAGACTGGCCCACTATGAGCCAGTCATCCAGGTAAGGAAAGATGGCAATCTTTTGCCTTCTTAAATAAGCAACTGCTACTGCCAGGTATTTGGTGAATCCCCTTGGGGCAGAGGTGAGGCCGAAGGGCATTGCTCTGAACTGGTAATGGCCTGAGGGTAGTTCGAATCTGAGGTACTTTCGGTGGGAGCTTCTGATGAGAACATGGAAGTAGGCATCCTTGAGGTCCAGGGACGCTAGCCAGTCCCCTGGCCTTAGGGTAAAATAATTCCCAGAGTCACCATTTTGAATTTTGGTTTTAAAAGGTGCTTGTTTAGGTATCTGAGATCCAGGATGGGCTGCCATTCTCCTCTTTTTTGGGGTAAGGATGTAGGGGAGGAACCCTTTCTACAGCTCTGAGAACCAGGAGGGTTGAAATTTCTGTTTCTAGGGCGAGAGCCTCTGATGGATTTGCAGGTGGGGAAAGGATCTGGTTCTCATCTTTGGAAATTTTTTGAAGCTGAGAACCAGTCCCTGGCTTACTACTTCCAGGACCCACTTGTCTGATGTTAAAGACTTCCAGTCCTGGATGAAGTAAGCCAGCCTGCCCCCTACAGGTAATGGAGAATCGGCCCTGGGCATCCCCTCAGGGTGCCTGTTTGGCAGGGGCTTTAGGCTGAGGGGTGGGAGCAGGCCTGCTCGTACCCCATCTGTCTCTCCCTCTGAAGAACCCCTTCTGGGCATAGGCTGAAGAGGGAGGCCTGGGCTTGGAACAAAGGCCTGTGAAAAGGCCTGCCCCTGCCCCTGGAAAGCTGCCTCTGAGGAGTGGCCTGCCTTTCCTTGGCCTGTGCACTCCTACAGGTGGTCCTATACTCATCCATTTTCTTCATGTAATTCTCTGTCTGCTCCCCAAACAGAGAGTTACCCACAACAGGAAAATCCATGGCCTTAGCCTGGGTATCCTGTGACAGGCTAGTACACCTGAGCCAAGTCATTCTGCGAAAAGCCACAGATGTAGCCATGACTCTTGAAGATACATCATTAGAGTCCACTGCAGCATGGAACTGCACCTTGGATGCCTCAATACCATCAGCAGCCACCTGCTCCAGCTCCTTGGCAAAGCTGGCCAGGGACCTGTTTCGCTAGAGCCATAACAGTATCCCATCTGAATTTCTGGCATCTTGCAACATAGGCCATATAATTTGCCTGTCTGAGTCCCAATGATGCTGCCATGTACTGTTTCTTTGCCATGGCATCAATCCTCCTGGAGTCCTTGTCAGGGAGGTGTGAAGCCAAAGGAATATTAGCCTTATCACAGGCTGCAGCCTGCACTACCCCAACATGGCTGCATTGTTGTGAAAGGAACTCCGTATCAGAGCCTGACAATGTGTACCTCTTGTCCATTTTTTTTATCCACAGGAGGTATAGTGTGAGGAGCTTTTAAGATTTTTATTGTCTGTTTCCTAAAAGATTTATGTAAGGGAATAGACAATCTCCTGGACTCTGGGATATCCATCATTTCCACATAGTCAGGCTCCTCCTGTTCATCCACAGCTTCTTCCATAGGGAGCTGGAGGGTTTCAGCCACCTTTTTATAAAACATAAAATGAGAAAGGGACTCAGAAAGCCTAGGGGGAGACACTCCTAAAGGTCTGTCTGGGGAGATGTCCGGTTCAATGGGAACATCCAGACTTCCAAAATCACATTCACTCTCTTCATAATCTTCCTCCCCCTCCTCCGGTTCATAAAATTCCTCTATATCATATTCTTGAACCGGTGGCACCGACCGAACCGACCGCTTACCTGATGGTGCCGGTTCGGTCGGAACCGGGGAAAGCGACTGAACAATTTTGATTGCTTTGGCTATCTTTGCAGCGGTTGGAGAAGGAAATTTTGGCTCCACACCTGCTGATTTTCTAGTCCTTTTTGCTGGGACTGACTCCTCCGAGTCAGCTCTCCTTTTGCCTGAGGAAGTCTTGCCCTGGTCAGAGGGCACTCCCTCTGGTTCGGATGGCAATGAACCGGGCTGGCCATCCAGGTCAGCGGACATCTTGGCCTCTCGTTCCCTGAGCCTACCAACTCTCTTATCCATGGTAGCTGCAGAGAAATTCTTGCAAATCTGGCAGTCTGCACTGAGGTGGTCAAACCCCAGACAATAAACACTTGTGGTGTGTTGGTCAGCCTTGGCAAAAGCTTCCCCACAGACACTACAGTGTTGAAACCCAGTGGGCCCGGTTTTTCTTTTGGGTTTCTCAGACATAGTGCCAGCCTAACCAAAAACTTGCCCGTTTATGGTAATCCGCCAAGCAAGACACCCTTATCGGTTTCCAACCATGTCACAGGTCGGGGAAAAAAACGCAATGAAATCCGGTTTTTTTAGAACCGATCAGAACCGGGAACCGCACTCTAAATGCAATTTAAATGAAGTTTAACAACAACCTGATCTGTTCAAACCGAACCAATAATACCGTTTGCAAGTTCCACACAGAAATAATGTAAAACCTATCGATTACTTACGATACCACAGACAGAGCTTGAACCGACTGGTTGAGGTTTAAATACAGACAAAATACGGTTTAAAAACCGAGGAAAGACACTTTTAACCTACAAAATGAACTAATCAGCAGGAGAAATCTCCAGAGTGACTGTTCAGTGAGGCGGAGTAAAGAATCTGACAGTTTGAGTTTGAAGAAGAACAGACACAGTTTTCAACCGAGCTCGCACTCAAGATTCCATGCCTGGCATGGAAAGTTAACTCTTTCACCTCCGGAGCAGTTCGAAGGCTGGGTCTAACTGCATATGTCATAATATAGCAAGACTTCATGTTGTTTGAAGGAACCCCCTGTCTCAGACTGTTCTGATCCTGCCACCATTGTAGGGCCTGGATCAGGGTTCGAGTTACTGGGATCAATCTGGTCAGAGGGTCCTTCCTTTGAGACCAAAAGGTTCTCAAATGGAATTGAATGTCCTTCATCTGAAATCTTGCTCCCTGCACTACTGCTGTAGAAGCAGCCATGTGCCCCAGGAGCTGTAGAAACTGCCTTGTTGGTCGAGACACCTGCAGGGTGAATGAGGAGGCCACAGAGATCAGGGTCCTTGCCCTGTCCAGGGGAAGGAAGGCTCTGGCCTTCTCTGTGTCTAGCTCTGTGCCTATGAAGGTGAGGAGCTGGACAGGCTCTAGAACTGACTTTGGAAGATTCAGAAGGAAACCCAAAGAAGTGAGCAGTTGCTGAGTTATCTCTAAGTGTAACCTGACTTGATCTGGGGACAGGCCCACTATGAGCCAGTCATCCAGGTAAGGGAAGATGGCAATATTTTGCCTTCTTAGAGAAGTAACTACCACTGCCAGGCATTTTGTGAACACCCTTGGAGCAGAGCTGAGGCCAAAGGGCATTGCTCTGAACTGGTATTGGCTTGAGGGCAGCTCGAACCTGAGGTACTTTCGATGGGAACTTCTGATGAGAACATGAAAGTAAGCATCCTTGAGGTCCAGGGACACTAGCCAGTCCCCTGGCCTTAGAGAGGGTAGAATAACTCCCAGAGTCACCATTTTGAATTTTGTTTTTTAAAGGTGCTTGTTTAAATATCTGAGATCCAGGATGGACCGCCATTCTCCTGTCTGTTTTGGGGTAAGGAAGTACCTGGAGTACAACCCTTTGCCCTGGTGTAGGGGTGGAACCCTCTCCACAGCTCTGAGAACTCGGAGGGACGAAACCTCTGCCTCTAAGGCAAGTGTCCCTGATGGATTTTCAGGTGGAAAGGATCTGGTTCTCATCCTTGGAAACTTTTTGAAGTTGAGAACCAGTCCCTGGCTTACTACTTCCAGGACCCATTTGTCTGATGTCAGAGACTCCCAATCCTGGACAAAGTAAGCCAGCCTGCCCCCCTACAGGTAGCTGAGAATCGGCCCTGGCAACCCCATCAGGGTGCCTGTTTGGCAGGGGCTTTGGGCCGAGGGGTGGAAGCAGGCCTGCTTGTACCCCGTCTGCCTCTCCCTCTAAAGAACCCCCTCTGGGCATAAGTAGAAGAGGAGGCATGGGCTTGGTAAAAAAGGCCTATGAAAAGGCCTGCCCCTGTCCCTGGGAAGCTGTCTTTGAGGAGCGGCCTGCCTTTCCTTGGCTTGTGCACTCCTATAGGTGGTCCTATACTCATCCATTTTCTTCATGTAATTCTCAGTTTGCTCCCCAAACAAAGAATTACCCACAACAGGAAAATTCATGGCCTTAGTCTGGGTATCCCGTGACAGGCTAGTACATATGAGCCAAGCCATTTTTCGAAGTGCCACAGATGTAGCCATGACTGTAGATGACACATCATTGGAGTCTACTGCAGCATGCAATTGCACCTTAGATGCCTCAATACCATCAGTAGCCACCTGCTCCAGCTCCTTGCCAAGCCAGCCAGGGACCTGTTTTGCTAAAGCCATAACAGTGTCCCATCTGTATTTTTGATATGTAGCAGTATAAGCCATATAATTGGCCTGTCTGCGTCCCAAGGATGCTGCCATGTGCTGTTTCTTTGCCATGGCAACAATCCTCCTGGAGTCCTTGTCCGGGGGCTGTGAAGCCAAGGGAATGTTTGCCTTATCACAGGCTGCAGCCTGTACTATCCCAACATGGCTGCATTGTTGTGTAAGGAACTAAGTGTCTGAACCTGACAATGTATACCTCTTGTCCATTCTTTTATGCAGAGGAGGTACAGTGTTAGGAGTCTTTAAAATCTTGAATGTCTGTTTCCGAAAGGATTTGTGCAAAGGAATAGACAGCCTCCTAGACTCTGGGATATCCATCATTTCCACATAGTCAGCCTCCTCCTGGTCATCCACAGCTTCTTCCATAGGAAGCTGGAGGGTTTCAGCCACTTTTTTATAAATCATGAAATGGGAGGGGGACTCAGAAAGCCTAGAAGGAGACACTCCTGAAGGTCTGTCTGGGGAGATGTCCGGGTCAATGGACACATCTAGACGGTCAAATCCACATTCACTTTCCTCATACTCCTCTTCCTCCTCCTCCGGTTCATAAAATTCCTCTAATTCATACTCTTGAACCGGTGGAACCGGCCGAACGTGACTGAACAATTCTGATCGCTTTGGCTATTTACTTCAATATTCCAGACGTGGACTGGAGCATCCCAGCAGCAGCATCAACTAGGAGCAGATTTATCCTGGACTCCCTTCAGCATGCCTTCCTCAAGCAACTGGTCATGGAACCAACTCGGCAGAAGGCAATACTGGACCTTGTGCTCACAAACAGGGACAGTGTGATGGGGGTAAGAGTGGGGGAGCACCTGGGGAACAGTGACCACCAGTCACTGTGGTTTGAAATCACAGAAAGAGCAGCACCAAACTACACAAAACACGATCCTGGATTTTAGGGGCAAACTTTGGGAAAATGGGGAGATACTTGAAAGAGGCATTAAGGGAATGGGGCAGGAATCAGGGGTTGAGGAACAGTGGGAAGTATTTAAAATGGGGATTACAAGAGCAACAGAATTATGTATTAAGCAGGTTAGCAAGAGGAACAGGAAGAGGAGACCATTATGGTTTTCCAAAGAGGTAGCAAAGAAAGTGAAAGCCAAAAAGATTGCATTCAGGCAATACAAAAAGACACAGGCAGAAGGGGATAGGGAGAAGTACCAGGAGAAGCAAAGGGAGGTCAGTAAGGGAAGCCAAAGCTCAGACAGAAGAACACATTGCAAAATCAGTGGGTAGAGGGGACAAAACCTTTTACAGGTACATAAGTGAAAAAAGAAAGGCAAAGGGAGGGATAGTGAGACTGAAGGGGGAGGATGGGGGCTGTGTAGAGGATGACAACAGTAAAGCTGACATATTGAACAGGTATTTCTGCTCAGTCTTTACTGCGGAAGAGGAGGGTAATGGGTCTGAATGGAGTACAAGGGGTGAGAATGTTGCAGAAATGGACACAAGTCCCTTTACACGAGAAAGGGTCCTGAAGGAACTGGAAGTAATAAGAGTTGATAAAGCAATGGGGCCAGATGGGTGCACCCAGGTCCTTAAAGAACTAAGAGAGTGGTGGCTGAACTTCTTGCTATCCTGTTTAGCCAATCACTGGAAACAGGGGAGGTACCCAAAGACTGGAGGATAGCAGATGTAGTCCCTTATACAAAAGTGGGAACAAAGAGGAAGCGGGAAATGAAAATTACGCATCTACCGTAATTCTTGATCTTCTTGGACGAGTCTCCACCACTCATTCACACTAATCGGGATCTGTGCCGAGGCACTAGGACCATCGGAGCAAACTTTGCTGGAGGGTCGACACGAGAGATGGCGTCACGAAGGCCAGTCGCTGTGGCAATGACTATCTCGGGGCCAACCTCCAACCACTTCAGTACCTTTTTACCAAGGAGGTGCAGCTAACTAACGAAAGAGTAAACCTAACCTTAAAACGGAAATAAGATAGTCCGGACGACCGCGTAAGAAGGGTCAACAAAGAAGTCTTCACGGCCTAAAGATTTGAGGGAGTGAAGACCAACACAGCCGTGAGCCTGGGATGAGAGAGACGAGTGGTGGAGACTCGTCCAAGAAGATCAAGAATTACGGTAGGTACGTAATTTTCATATCTTCCTGGACATAAATCTCCACCACTCATTCACACTAATGGGACAGTACCAAGCTAATAATCCCCCAAAAGGGCGGCAAGAGAGCCAGAGCTCACATGTCTAGGACAGAAGTCCATTAAGGATAGTTCTGCCGAAGGTGGAATGTCGCCTGGCATGAACATCCAGTGCATAATGCTTAACGAAGGTATGCACTGAGCTCCAGGTGGCGGCATTGCAGATATCTGCAATCGGAACATTCTGAATTTCCGCTAGGGATGCCGTGACCGCCCTAGTAGAGTGAGCGTATACTCTACCTTCTAACTTAACCTGTGCCATGGAATAGCAATGTCGAAGGCATGCCACCAGCCACGATGAGATGCATCTGATAGCGACAGGTTGACCCAGCCGGGTCTCGCTGCAGGAAACAAACAGTTGCTGGGTTTTGCGAAAATTCCTGGTTCTATCTAAATAGAAGCGCAAGGCTCTCTTAACATCCAAGGAATGAAGAGACCGTTCCCCTTCATTTTGGAAGTTCTCAAAGTAAGAGGGAAGGACCACAGGTTGGTTTAGATGGAATTCTGACACAACCTTGGAAAGAAATTTAGGATGAGTACGAAGAACTACTTTGTCCTTATGGAACACAGTATACGGAGGGTCCGTAACTAGGGCATGTATCTCAGAGACCCTGCGGGCTGAGGTAATGGCCACTAGGAAGGCTGTCTTCCAGGTAAGAAATGTTAGCTCACAGGTAGCCAGGGGTTCGAAAGGTTTCCGAGTGAGCATGTCTAGCACAAGGTTAATGTCCCAGGCTGCAACCGGATGTCTTACAGGGGGTCTGGTATGCAGAATTCCTTTAAGAAATCTCTTAACCATAGGTAACTGAGCCAGAGACAGGGAAGAAACCGGCTCATGGTACGCTGAAATGGCACTAAGGTGAACTTTAACTGTAGAGTACTGGAGACCTGAGTTTGAGAGGTCCAAAAGGTACTCCAAAACCTTGTCTGGAGGACAGGAAAAGGGATTCCAAGAGGACTTTGCACACCAGAGAGAAAAACGTTTCCACTTAGAAGCATAAGTTTTTCGAGTAGCTGGCTTCTGAGCAGCCAGAAGGATGTCTGAGACTCTTCGAGAGACACGTTGAACCAGTTCACTTCTACCTCTTCAGGAGCCAAGCGTGAAGGTGAAGCGACCTCAGGTTGGGATAGACCAACGAACCCTGAGTCAAAAGGTTCATTTGCAGGGGAAGTGGTCTCGGAGAGGTTGCCAACATACTGTTGAGTAGAGGAAACCATAGTTGCCGAGGCCAGGAGGGGGCAATGAGAATCATCTTGGTCTCCTGAGACTTGAATTTGGGAAGTACTCTCTGAATTAGAGAAAGAGGTGGAAAGGCGAAGAAAGCTGCTTTGTCCACCGCAGTCTCGAATGCATCCTGACAGAAAATGCCAGGCCCTGATTTCTGGAGCAGAAGAGAGGCAGTTTTATGCTGAGTGGGGATGCAAAAGGTCCAGGTCTGGAGTCCCCACTCTTCAACAGTGACCAAGCTACGCTGGATCGAGAGACCACTCGTGAGGGTCTGCCTCTGTTCTACTGAGACGGTCTGCCAAGTCGTTTTGTACACCTGGCAGGTAGACCGCTTGAATTAGAGGTTTGTGTTCCAAGGACCACTACCTCACTCTCATTGCTTCCCTGCATAGGGGGTAAGAATGAGCACCGCCTTGCTTGTTGATGTAATACATCACAGCTTTGTTGTCCGTTTGAAGGAGAATGTTCTTGTGACAAAGAATATCCTTCAACGCTTGGATCGTATAGAGGACGGCTCTCATCTCCAGGACATTTATGAGAAGCTGAGCCTCGAGCTGAGTCCATACACCCTGAGTGTGGAGAGAGCGACAGTGGGCTCCCCATCCCGTCAGCGATGCGTCTGTGGTGATGGAGATCTGATGATCCAGAGGAGCAAAGGGGAATCCTTCCAGGAGATTGCTCTCTTGAGACCACCAGGTGAGAGACCTTCGTAAGGGCTCTGTCACCTTGATGGGATAAGACTGGGGGTGAGAGGTCGGTGACCACTGAGCAGAGAGCATCCATTGGGCGGTTCTCATGTGTAACCGAGCTAGGGGTACAGTGAACACTGAGGACACCATGAGACCCAACATACGTTGCATCGAGAGAGCTGTGACCGATCTGTTCTCCCCGATGTAACGGGCCATCTGAAGGATGTCGAGTCTTCTGTCCTCTGGAAGGAAAGCCTTCGCGAAGAGGTGTCCAGAAGAGTCCCTTGAAAAAGGAGCCTCTGGGAGGACTGCAGCTGCGACTTCTTCAGATTCAGCAGAACTCCCATGGACGTAAGAAGGCGAGAGGCCGTTTGAACGGCTTCCAGGGTCCCTTGGCTGGAAGGGCTTGCTAGGAGCCAATCGTCCAGGTAGAGAAACACTCGGAGTCCGAGCTTCCTGAGATGCGCTGCGAACTGCACAACACTTTGTAAAGACTCGCGCACGAGGATAGCCCAAAGGGCAGGACTCTGAACTGATAGTGTTGACCCAGAGCCACAAACCTTAGGAATTTACGATGGCTCGGGTGGATGGAAATATGCTGGTAAGCCTCCTGCATGTCCAGGGAGGCTAGCCAGTCATGTTGATGAAGCAAAGGTAACAGGGTTCCTAGAGAAATCATTTTGAATTTCTCCCTGGGGAGGAATTTGTTTAGCTTTCTGAGGTGTAGAATGGGGCGCATCCCCCCAGACTTCTTTGGAACCAGAAAGTAGTGGGAGTAGAACCCTGTGTTTCGCTGATGCAGAGGCACCAGTTCTACTGCCCTGTTGTTCAGAAGGCCCTGGATCTCGACGGCGAGGAGGTCTGACTGAGAGGTCGACAACCTGGGTTGCCATTTGGGAGGACGATTCGGGGTTCCAGAAAATTGAGAGAATAACCCTCGCAAATTATCCGAAGGACCCATTTGTCTGAGGTTATGGACTTCCACTGGTTGTAGAAGTACATCAGACGACCTCCCACCGGAGGAGAAAGTTCCACCTCGGGCAGTGGAGATGGAACTTGGGCCGGCAACTCATAAGGTAGCACTGGGCGCTTTAGGCCCCTGCGCTTTCTGATGCATCTTCTTTTGAGGTTGGGCAGGTTGGCTCTTATGGAAGCTACCTCTGCCCCTGCCTCGAAAGGACTGATGACTATGAAATTGACGTTTACCTACATGCCCTCAAGAGGGGGTAGGCGGAGGTCGAGCCAGCTTCATGGCCGACCTAGTCTTCTGAGTAGCCTCTAGAGCTTGCTCTACCTGAGGACCGAAGAGATATGAGCCATCAAAGGGCAACGCCATTAGCTGCTGCTGTGCATCATTCATAAAGCCGGAAGTACGCAGCCAGGAGTGACGGCGAGTACAAATACCAGCGGCTGCTGAACGAGAGAAGCAGTGTCAAAAGCGTCCATGGCGGCTTTGACCTGTTAGTTATTAGATTCAATACCTCTGGTAACAGTCAGAAGAAGCTCTGACTTGGAGTCGGAATCTGGAAGAGCTTCAACCATTCGTTTAATAGAGTGCCACAGGATATACTCATACTGAGAAAAATAGCCCTGGTAACTGGCAATACGCATAATTAGAGTGGAGGCAGCAAAGACTATCTTACCTAATGTATCAATCTTACGAGACTCTTTGTTAATAGGTCGAGCTGTAGTAGCTTGAGGAAGAACGACCTTATCATTCTCTGCCAGGACTACAATAGGATCCGCAAAGGCTTGAGATGCCAAAATGGGATGATCCTTGGGGGGCTGAATATTTCCTATCAATGGATTTAGCCACTGAGGGAGTAAGAGCAGGATTATTCCATACCATTTGAGACAGCGTCTCGAAGGAAGGTTGAATCGGAGGGGTCAAATCCATAGGGATCTCCGAAGCATGAAGATACTGGAGTCTTAATCTTTTCCCAGGATCGATGTCTGTAGTCTGGAGAAAAAGAGTGGAACTCAGGTTTTTCAACAGAGACTTAAAGGACAGGTCCTTGACCACAGGCCCTGTAGCAGTGAAGATCCTGCTTCCTCCACTTCATCACCCAACTGAAGGTCTGGGTCAGGCTCAACATCATCTCCTGATAGTCCAGGAAGGACTGTTTGGACAGGAAAGGAGTGAAAAATAGGAGAGGAAGAAAGAACGACAGAAGGGTGAGTCCCGAGGGCCCCGGCGCCGAGGAGGCGAGCAGGGCAGGCAGCGCCCGTGGGGCCTGACGCACGACGGGCACGCGGCACCACGGACGGCACTGAGAAGCACACGGCACCGTGGACGCGCCACGAGATCTAGCGGCACCGAGGATGGCGCCGATAAGCAGACCCCGCGGATGGCGCCAAGGACACCCAGGACCCTGGAAAACATGAGAAGAAGGAAAAACCCAGGAGATAAGGGCATCAGTGTGGCCCTCGCGCTGCAGCCATGTGAAGGGGGGAAACACCTAAGCCCGGAGTCGCTGGCACCGAAGGAGGCGCCGCGCGACCAGGTAGATCCAACTGCCCTACCTGATCGCCCAACGAGCCTGAAGGCTCCTGGGCAACCAAGCCAGGCAAAAGAGCCCAACTCCGAGCCCATCGCTCCATAAGAGCGGCCCACTGATGAAACTGCTCATCTGGAGACCTACCTATAGGCGGGGTAGGACTCCGATGTCGAAGACGACACGGGAACCGGAAGTTGGCGACTCCGAAGGAGGAGACCGGCAACTAGCCACGATAACCGACCATTGATGCGCAGACATATCAGAGGGCAACCTCGAGTGATGCCTTCTCTTTTTTGACCTGTGGGCCGAAGAAGAGCCGAGGCCTAACGGTGCCGAGAATGCGATCGCTGTTTTATGCCGCGGGGGACCGCCCATCCCCTGGCATCGGAGTGACCATTGTCGGAACCCCGCTCAGGAGAAGGGGGCTGACCGGACCCAGCCTGACTGACTGAACAGCTTTCATACGAAGTCTCCCTACCGTCACCTGACCTGCTCATGGTCGACTCCGTCAAGTAGGCCAAGACTTCTTTATTATATGTTAAAATTAAAATATAATGAAATAGAATAAAAATTTAAACGATACTACTATCGAGATAATATTACAAAGAAATAAACTGAAAACTATGCGCTAGTTTGAAGTTTGACTCCTGACAGGCGAGCGACGTCATTACTGAAGCGCACTCGACGGCGGGAAAAAAGGAACTGAGGCGGTTGGAGGGTCGACGCCGAGATAGTCATTGCCGCGCGAGCTAGCACTCACGGCGCCATGCCTTGTGGCGCCATCTCTCGTGTCGACCCTCCAGCAAAAAGTTTGCTCCCGATGGGTCCTAGTGCCTCCGGCGCAGATCCCATTAGTGTGAATGAGTGGTGGAGACTTATGTCCAGGAAGATCTACAGACCAGTCAGCCTCACCTCGGTAGTGGGGAAGATCATGGAAGCACTACTGAAGGAGAGATTGGTGGAACATCTGGTTGTCAATGGACTACAGGACCCAAGGCAGCATGGTTTCACCAGGGAAGGTCATGTCAGACCAACCTCATTGAATTTTTGACTGGGTGACTAGGGAGGTGGATCAGAGGGCAGATGGCATGGCTCATCTGGACTTCAGCAAGGCCTTTGACACTGTGCCACATAGAAGACTATTGCACAAACTGGGGAATATGGGTGTGGGCAGGACAGTAGTGTGGTGGGTAGTAACTGGCTGGGCAGCAGGACACAGAGGGTGGTGGTAAATGGCTGTCACTCCACAGAGGGAAGAGTGACCAGTGGGGTACCACAGGGATCAGTGCTGGGACCGGTACTATTCAATATCTTCATCAGTGACATTGCACAGGACCTAGAAGGCAGAATTTCACTGTTCGCTGATGACACAAAGCTCTGTAACAGAGTAGACACACCAGAGGGTGTAGACAGAATGAGAAGGGACCTGCAGAAACTTGAATATGGTCAGGGGTTTGGCAGTTGAAATTCAATGCAAGGAAGTGCAAGATAATGCATATGGGGCACAAAAACCCTGGCACAATATATCAGTTGGGGGGTGAGGATATAGCATGCACCAAGCAGGAAAGGGATCTTGGGAGTTAACATCTCTGATGACCTCAAGGCATGGAAACAGCGTGACAAGGCAGCAGGAAGCAAATAGGATGCTGGGATGCAAGGCAGGGGCATCACCAGCAGGAAAAGGGAGGTCATAATTCCACTATACAAGACACTAGTGAGGCCGCACCTGGAGTACACTGTGCAGTTCTGGAGACCTTACCTACGTAAGGACATAGACAGGGTAGAGAAGGTTCAGAGGAGGGCAACAAAGATGATGCATGGATTGCATCACAAGTCCTATGAGGACAGGTTGAAGGCACTGAACATGTACTCCTGGAGGAGAGGAGGGAGAGAGGGGATATGATAGAGACATACAAGTATCTTACAGGGAGGAACAGGGTGCAGGAATGTACTATTTTTGGTAAAGATGTTCCAGGACTAGAGGCATGGGACGGTTGGAGGAGGACGATTCAGAGGAAACGTGAGGAAGAATTTCTTCACAGAACGGGTGGTGGACAAGTGGAACACCCTGCCAGAGGAAGTGGTGGGGCTGAAACAATCACGGATTTAAGAATGCATGGGATAGACATAAAGGAATTCTGGAGGTCAGGGTGAGGGGCAACAGACTTCCTGGAAAACATAAACTGAACATACAAACTTAAATGGGCAGACTGGGTGGGCCATAGGCCCTTATCTGCCGACACTGTCTATGTATGTATCTATGTATGTATCTGTTTCTTCAGCGGTTGGAGAGGAAAGTTTTAACTCCACACCAGCTGATTTTTCTTTTCTAGTTCTTTTAGCCGAACCGACTCCTCAGAATCGGTTCTCCTTTGCTCAAGAAGTCTCCGCCTGGTCAGAGGGCACTCCTTCTGGTTCGGTTTGAACCGAACCGGGCTGGCCATCCGGTTCAGCGGACTTTGGCCTCCCTTCCTGAGCCTATCAACCTCTTTTCTAGGGTAGCTGCAGGAAAGTTTTACAAATCTGGCAGTCTGCATTGAGGTGGTCAAACCTCAGACAATAAACACAGGTGGTGTGGGGGTCAGCCTTGGCAAAGACTTCCCCACACACACTGCAGTGTTGAAACCCAGTGGGTCCAGTTTTTCTTTTGGGTTTCTCAGACATTGTGCCAGTCCTAACCAAACTTACCCTTTTATGGCAATCCGCCAGGCAAGATCCTCTTATCAGTCCCTAACCGTGTCACGGGTCATGGAAAAAAAAAAGTAATAAAGTCAGTTTTTTGTAGAACCGATAAGAACCGGTAACCACACTCTAAAAGTACAATTTAAGATTTTTTAAACAACTTGATCAGTTCAAACCTAACCGATGAACCATTTACAAGTTCCACACAGAATAGAATAAAATATAACCTATCTAGTACTCACAAATACCACAGACAGAGACTGAACCGACAGGTTACGGTTTAAATTTGGTCGAAAACTGAGAAAAGCGATACTTTAACCGACAAACTGAACTGAGCAGAAGGAGAAATCTTCGGAGCAACTGTTCAGTGAGGCGGAGTAAAGAATCTGACAGGTTGAGTTTAAACAGCAACAGACAGAGTCTCAACCGAGCTCAGCGCTCCATGCCTGGCATGGAAATTTAACTCTTTCATCTCCGGGGCAGTTCGAAGGTTGGGACTCACTGCTACTGTCAGAATATAGCAAGACTTCATGTAGTTTGAAAGTGGAGTTCACAGAGCAGGTGACAGGGTCTAAATGCTGTGGCAAGGCCCAGAGACAGAAACACTTCCAGTTCATAGCATAAGTGGAGCGAGTAGAGGGCTTCCTTGCAGACGCTAAGACCTCAGCCACTTCCGGGGAAACCCCGTATCTGTTCCTAGCTACGTCTGGAGGAGCCAAGCATGAAGGTGTAGGGATCTGAGATCCGGGTGAACCAGAGACCCCCAGTCCTAGGACAGCAGTTGCGAGCAAATGGGCAGCGGGATTGGAGGTTCCAGGGACAACCGTTGCAGGAGTGGGGAACTAAATCTGTTGAGGCCACTTGGGGGCCACAAGGATCACTCATGCCCCCTCTGCCTGAAGTTTGAGCAGAACCCTCTGAATGAGTGGGAAGGGTGGAAAGGCATAAAGAAACCTCCCTGCCCAGCAAAAGGATAACGCATCTGGCCAAAAAACGCCAGGCGCGTGCTCTCGCGAGCAAAACAGTGGCAGTTTGGCATTGCATGGTGACGCAAAGAGCTCTAGCTCGGGAAGGCCCCACCTTCTGAAGAGCTGATCCGCTACAGACTGAAGCAATTCACACTCGTGCGCTCTTGCCTACGACCTACTGAGGTTGTCGGCCAGCTTGTTTAGGACACCTGGAACGTGCATGGCAAAACAGAAGAATGCCCCGTTCCAGTGCCCAGTACCAGACTCTCATCGCCTCCCGGAAAAGAGGATAGGAATGGGTGCCTCCTTGCTTGTTGATATAAAAGATGACCGCCATGTTGTCTGTCTGAACTAGAAGAGAGCCGGGTACCAGGTCCTCTCGAAATGCCTGAAGAGCGTACAGGACCGCTCGCATTTCCAATACATTGATATGGAGGGACCATTCGCTGGTGACCAAACACCTTGCATTTGATGAACACCCAGATGAGCCCCCAACCCAGGTCCAATGTGTCAGTCTAAGAGTCTAACCTGAGGCTCCGGAAAAACTGACCCTTTCTCCAGATTGCTGGGGTCCAACCACCAAAGCAATGTTCTCTGACTGGCTCCGAGATCCTGACTAAAGTGTCTAGGTCGTGAAGCATAGATCCTACCGCACCTGAGCATCCATTGTGGGATTCTCATGTGGAGGCGGGCCAAGGGTGTTACTGGGATGGCCACCGCCATATACCCCAATAGACTGAGGATGTTCCGAGATGGAACTCGAGGTGCTATGGATATCCATTCCGCCAAAATTCGCAGGTGAACTCCCCTGTCCTGTGGGAGAAAAGCCATGCCCTGGACTGAATCCAGGACCGCTCCTATGAAGGCGAGCTTTTGGCTGGGCTCTGGGGATGACTTTTTCAAGTTCAGGGTGATCCCCCGCTCTCGGAATAGAGTACAGGTGTCTCCGAGAGAGCGTGAAGAGGTCAGCCCCTGACAGGACCATGAGAAGCCAGTCCGAGGTAAGGGAATACAAATGGCCTCGATCGCTCAGAGCGGCAGCCACCACTGCTAGGCATTTAGTGAAGACTGCAGAGCAGAAGAGAGGCCGAATGAGAGCACCCGGAACTGATACAGCTCCCCTTGGAAGTGGAACCTCAAAAACTTCCTGTGGGGAGGAAAGACCCAGATATGCATGTATGCATCCTGCATGTCGAGAGAACAGAGCCAATCCCCTTGGTGCAGCAGAAGGAGGAGACCCTGAAGAGTCACCATCCTGAACTTTTTGTACTCTACAAAGAGATTTAAAGGACTGAGATCGAGAATGGGAAGAAGGTCTCCCGTCTTTTTTGGGATCAGAAAAAAGTGGGAGTAGAACCCCTGACCCCACTGCTCTATGGGAACCCTTTCTATTGCTCTCTTTTGCAGGATGGCTTGCATTTCTCCTTCCAAGAGTGGAATGTGAGAAGGAGGATAACGGGAGAGCTTTGGCAGAGTACATGGAGGGAACTCTGTGAACTCCAACGTGTGTCCTCTCTGAATAACATCCAAGATCCATTGATCTGTGGTAATAGAGCTCCACCCTTCGAGATGAAGGGAGAAGCGGCCCCCAATCGTCTCCCCCTGGATGTCTGACCACAGGGGAGGCAGAAGGGAGTCAGTGGGCAGAACCGGGGGTAGGGTGAGAGGCCTGGGAGGACTTGGGCCCACGGGCGGAAGGTCTACCAGACTGCTGGTTTCAGATCTCTCCTGCAGAAGCCACCTCTCTGCCCTTGCTGGGATCCTTGGGCTGAAGCCTGATTGCCTGAGGACTTGTGAAAAAGCCGACGATGATGGGGGCGTCGCTGGTCACCATGGTACATCTGGCGGACCGACCAGATCGACTTACCCGATTCTTGGAGATGGGAGATCAAGGCCTCAGTCTCCTGCCCAAACAAAACGGCACTCTGGAACGGCAGGTCCCGGATACCGGAGTGCAGATCCTGGTGACAGCCTGAAAGCCTCAACCAGGAATGGCGCCGGAGACAAACACCAGAAGCGGCCGCCTTGGCTGCCGTATCCGCAGTGTCATACGAGCTTCTCAGAACATGACAGCCTACGTCTGAGCCCGACTGTAAAAGGGCCAGGAGCTCCGTCTACTTGTCGGAGTCTGGCATGGCTTGTGCCAGCTCAAGACCCTCGCTCCCACAACGCACTCTGGTACTGCACCATATGCGTGAGGAAATTCAGGGATTGAATGGAAAGGTGGAAGCAGCATAAACTTTCTTGCCCACCTGATCCCGTAACGGGACCCAAGTCGGAAGGTTGGGCGGAGGTGCCTCGGCTGTCGAGACTTGTCATGAGCAGCCATGATCACACATGAATCTGCCTGAGGGTGTTCCGCCAAGAAGGGTTCAGCCCTATGAGCCTTACAGAGCCTGTCCAACTTTTTGGGAACCGCCGGGCTGGAGGCTGGACACAGCCAGGTGGATCTAGTCAGGTACCGAAAAGTATCCACCAAAGGAGGAATGACCAAAGACTTTGGCTCCTTCTGCCTCAGGTATCTGGCCAATCTCCGCCGTTCCGGGTCCAGGTCTTCCGTGTCCCACTCGTTGGAAGCCTGGATATGCCTCATGACGTCCATGAAGAAAAAATTACTCACCTTAGTAATTGCTTTTCTTCTCATGGAGTCTTGCTATATTATAACAATAGCAGTCAGCCACTGCAGCTGAACTGCCCGGAGAGGAAGGAGTTAACTCCAGAAGATCTGAGTTCTACAGCGAGGGCGCTGTGCCCAAAGTTTCATCTGGCAGTTTCAAATGAAACTGTCAGATCTTTACGAAGCCAACATCAAAGGACGGAAAAAGTCTGTGTGAAAACTACACTAGCTCATGGCTACCTACTAGTAGTAATAACAACAATATAAACAACAAAGAAACACCAGAACCATAATAACAAAGATTGATGGTATTATGGTTCGTTTTACCACCCTTGACAAGCACATATGAACCCCCCTTCCCCCCAAGACTCAAGTCCAACAAGGGGGCAATAAAAAAAAAAAAAAAAATAACCTAAATGAACAATCTAGATCCCTAACCCAAAGGAAAACAGGGTTAGGGGAAAACTAAAATGGCATGACACAGTGCTTGCACCAATTTGCCACCTTTACCCAAGTAGGGAGTTCTGAGAGGGCAGGAGGAGGGTGGAATAATATAGCAAGACTCCATGAGAAGAAAAGCAATTACTAAGGTGAGTAATTTTTCTTCAAACACCATGAAGTCTTGCTATATTATAACAATAGCAGATTACACAGCAGTACCTCTATGGAGGAGGGTCAGAAACCTACTTAGAAATAGGCTCTGAAGCACAGCTGTGCTAAACCGAGCATCTCTCCTGGACTGGACATCCAGGGAATAATGCTTTGGTAAAGGTGTGAACTGTCTTCCAGGTAGCAGCTTGACAAATCTCCAGAATAGAATGTCTCTAGCAGCCGCTAGAGACGCAGCTGTACCCCTGGTGGAGTGGGCCCTCAATCCTGAGGGGGTACTCTACCCAGTTTCTGATAACAAATTGGATACAAGAGACAATCCACCTTGCAATTGTTCTCTTAGTGGCAGGTTTCCTTTGCCAACCTCGCCATAGGTAAGAAACAGTTGGAGGGATTCAACCTATGACCTCTGGTGCGCTCTAGATAGTAACTTAATGCCTTTTGACATCCAAGCTGTGCAGTCTCCTCTCACCTGAGGAAGAATGCTCAGTGAAAAATACTGGAGGGAGATAGATTGATTCAGGTGGAAATCAGAAACCACCTTAGGCAAAAACTTTCTATTAGTCCTAAGGACTACCTTATCTCTGTGGAAAGAGATAAAATCTTCTTCCACTGACAGGGCCTGTAACTCACTTATGCGTCTGGCAGAGGTGATAGCTACTAGAAAAACGGTTTTCCAAGTTAAATACTTGAGTTCTGCTGAAGACAGAGGCTCAAAGGGGGGTTGCATTAACTGAGCAATGCAAATATTCAGGTCCCAGGCGGGAGCTGGTTCCCGAAAAGGAGGGTTAGTATGAAGTAACCCTTTAAAAAACTTGGAGAACACAGGGTGAGAAGAAAGGGAGGCAGGCTTCCCTGCTGACACAAAAGCAGAGACAGCTGCCAGATGAACCTTCAGGGTAGCTGGTCTAAGGCCTAGGGAATTCAGATGGACCAAATATTCCAGAAGAATGGGAAGATCAGCAGATTCTGGGATAATCTGCCTCTCAGAGCACCAGATGGAAAACCTCTTCCACTTAGAATTATAAGTGGCTAGTGGAAGGCTTCCTAGAAGCCTTAAAATATCCATGACACCTTGAGAAAGGTGTAAGTCAGCAAGTTCTAGCTCCTCAAGAGCCAAGCCTTGAGGTGGAGGGACTTGAGGTCCGGATACCACACTCTCCTGTGCACAGGCCAGTAAGTCGTGAACTCTGGGCAGGCTCAGGCAGGGTGGACTGCCAGGGACAGGAGCAGAGGGTACCAGGGCTGTCTGGCTAATCTGGGGCAATCAGAATCACTCTGCAAGGTTGAGATCTGATTTTCACTAGTACCCTGAAAAGGAGAGGAAGGGGAGGACAGGAACTTCCCTTCCAATCCAACAGAAAGGCATCCAGAGGGACTGAGCCCAGTACTGGAGGCCTGCAGCAAAAAGAGGAAGTTGGTTGTTCAGTCGCTGAAAAGATCTATCTGAGGAGTGCCCCAACTGGCAAAGACAGACCTCAGTATTGTGGGATTCAGAGCCCATTCGTGATGGCCCTGAGAAATTCTGCTGAGGGCGTCCGCCAGCACATTGTCCTTCCTGGGAGATGAACCGCTATCAGGGAGGTGTTCAGGAATAAGCCAGAGACCACAACTTCATTGCTTGCACAAGGCTGAAGACCGAGTGCCCCTTGCTTGTTGATGTACCACATTGTGGTGGTATTGTCTGTCCTGACTTGAACCACTTTGTTCTGGACAGAATCTGAAAAGACCCAAGAGCTAAAAAGACAGCTCTGAGTTCCAGAAGATTGATGTGGAGCAGAGATTCCTGAGGAGACCCACTCCTGAGTGGTAAGGTCGCCCAGGTGAGCCCCCACCCTAACAGGGAGGCATCCGTGGTGAGGGTGAGGGAGGGAGAAATGAAATGAAGGAACCCTTGTTTCAGATTGCTTGATCCTGCCACCAGTGTAAGGCCAGGATCAGGGTTTAGAACTGGGACCAATTTGGTAGGGGTCCTTCCTCTGAGACCAATAGGCCCTCAAATGGAACTGAATGTCCCTCATCTGGAATCTTGCTCCCTGCACAACAGCTGGAAGCAGCCATGTGCCTAGGAGTTGCAGAAAATGCCTTGCTGGTCGAGAGACCCGCAGGGTAAAGAAGGATGCCAGGGCGATGAGTCTGTCCACCCTTTCCGAGGGAAGAAAGGTCCTGGCTAACCTCGTTTCAATTCTGCGCCTATGAAAGTTAGGGGCCTGAACTGGTTCCAGAACTGACTTTGGTAAGTTTAGCAGGAATCCCGAGAAGTGAGAAGCTGCTGGTGACTTGCAAGTGGATTCACCTGACCTGGAGACTGACCCACAATGAGCCAGTCGTCCAGGTAGGGAAACACAGCAACCCTTGCTCTTCTTAAATGAGCCACTACTACAGCGAGACATTTTGTGAATACCCTGGCGCAGAGGTAAGGCCGAAGGGCATTGCCCTGAACTGGTAGTGGCCTGAGGGCAGTTCGAACCTGAGGTACTTCGTGGAAGGCCTGATCAGAACATGAAAATAGGCATCCTTGAGGTCAGGGAAGCTAGCCAGTCCCCTGGTCTTAGGAAGGCAATATCATTGCCAGAGTTAACATTTTGAACTTTGGTTTCAACAGATGCTTGTTCAAGTATCTTAAATCCAGAATGGGCGCCATTCTCCTGTCTTTTGGGTAAGAAAGTATCTTGAATAAAGCCCCTTGCCCTGATGGCAAGGAGGAACCTTTCCACTGCTTTGCAGACCAGAAGAGAAGAAACTCTGCTTCCAAAGCAAGGGCTTCTGAAGGATTTGCAGGTGGGAAATGCCTGGCTCTCATCTTTGGAAAATATTTGAAGCTGAGGACCAGACCCTGGCCTATTACCTCCAGAACCCATCTGTCCAGGTTAGGGACAGCCAGCTCTGGCTGAAATAGGCCAACCTGCCCCCACTGGTACAGGAGAACCGGCCCGGGCAATTTATCAGGTGCCTGCTTAGCAGCAGCCTTAGGTTGGAGGGGAGGAGACGGTCTACTTGGCGCCCACGCCTACCCTGCCTCTGAAGAAACTCTCTGCGAGACAGCAGAGGAGGCTTGAAATTGGTAAAAAGGCCTGGAAAGGGTCTGCCCTACCTCTGGGAGCATGCCTTTGTGGCATGGCATGCTTCTCCTTAGCCTGGGCACTTTTGTAGGTAGTTCTGTATTCATCCATCTTTTCATATAATTTCTGTTTGTTGCCCAAACAGAGAATTTCCTACTACAGGAAAATCCATAGCCTTGACTGAGTATCTTGGGACAGATTAGTGCATCTGAGCCATGCCAACCTCACGGAAAGCTACAGAAGTGGCCATAACCCTGGAGGAAACATCATTAACATCAACAGCAGTATGAAATTGAACTTTAGAGGCTTCAATGCCATCAGCAGCCACCTGTTCCAACTCACTAGCCAGCTGGCCATGGGCCTGCTTGGCTAACTGCAATACTGTGTCCCACCTAGATTTCTGATATCTAGCCACATAAGCCATATAATTTGCCTGCCTGAGTCCCAAAGAAGCTGCCATATACTGTTTCTTCGCCATGGCATCAATCTTCCTAGAATCCTTGTCAGGAGGATGTGAGGCCAGAGGAATATTAGCCTTGTCACAGGCTGCAGCTTGTACCACCCCTACATGACTACACTGCTCAATAAGGAAGTCTGTATCCGAGCCTGACAAAGTATACCTTCTGTCCATTTTTTTATCTACAGGAGGGACAGAATGAGGATTTTTAAAATCTTTGTTGTTTGCTTCCTAAATGACTTATGCAAAGGAATAGACAACCTCCAGACTCTGGAATATCCATTATTTCCACATAATCAGGCTCCTCTTGCTCATCCACAGCCTCCTCTAAAGGAAGCTGGAGGGTTTCCAACCTTTTGTAAAAATAAAGAAAGAGGGGACTCAGACAGAATAGGGGAGATTAAGGTCTGTCTGGAGAAATGCCCGTTCAATGGGCACGCTCCATCCCTCCCAGCCACACATATATTGATCAAATTCCTCCTCCCCTCCTGTGGTTCATAAAAATCTCAACTTCAAAATCCTGAACCACTGGGACTGAACGAACCAACCTTTTACCAACTGTTGGTGGTTCTACAGATCCCTGAGACAGTGACTGGACAATCTGAATGGCTTTAGCTATCTCTGCAGCAGTTGGAGACACAATTCTGGACTCCAAACCTCCTGATTTCTTTGTCTTTTTACTTGGGACTGGTTCCTCTGACCAGTCTTCCTTTCCGAGGAAGTCTCTGCCTGGTCAGAGGGACTCCTCTGGTCCAGTGGGTACTGAACGGGCTGTCATCCGGGTCAGCGGACTTTTTGGCCTTCTCGTCTCCTGAGCCGGCCCAACTTTCTCCAGGGTCAGGCTGCAGGAAATTTTTGCACACCTGGCAGTCTGACAGGAGGTGGTCAGCCTCAGACAATAGACACAAGTGGTGTGTGGGTCAGCTTGGCAAAGGCGCCCCTACAGACATCAGTGTTGAAACCCAGTGGGCCGGTTTTTCTTTGGGTTCTCAGACATAATGCCAGCCTAACCAAAAACTTGCCCTTTTGATGGCAGTGCCAGGCAAGACACCCTTATCGGTTCCTAGCTGTCACAGGTATTTGAAAAACCGTAATAATTTCGGTTTTAGAACCGATAAGAACCGGGAACCGCACTCTAAAACCCACAGTACAGTTTTAAAGGCAGAAAAAACTAAGCGTATGGTTCAAACCGGACACGATAATTAATTTTCACACAGACTTGAATTTTTTGTACTTACGGTTACCAGATAGAGCTTTAGAACTGAAATGCGGTAAAAAATAATGACTTTTGCGGTTCAAATGAACGAAAACTACCGAAATGAACCGAGCTGAAGGAGCTGATCTCCGGGCTGACTGTTCAGTGAAGCTGGAAAGAATCTGACAGTTTCATTTAAACTGCCAGATAGAGCTTTGGGCACAGCCCGCCGCTTGTAGAACTCCAGATCTTCTGGAGTTAACCTTCTTCCTCCGGGCAGTTCAGCTGCAGTGGCTGACTGCTATTGTTATAATATAGCAAGACTTCATGGTGTTTGAAGGTAGGATCGTCCGACGCGTAGCGAGGGCAGGTTCTTCTCCTCAGGGAGCTTGAGGCTGAGGGAAGACGAAGAGGATGACAACAAAGAGGAGGACTCGACTATCCCACTTAGAATAGTGTGTGCTGTACATCATGACCATGCCTGCAATGACGCTAGTATGCAGGGGACCAACAATGGTCCAAGACTGACGACTGTCCCTGGACCGACGACAGAGTGATGACCGCGCCCAGGAGCTGTCCTGCTTAGCGTGAGAAGGGCTCCGGGAACGAGACCGAGACCGACGTTGGTCACAAGAAACCATACAGCGACGTCGGCGGTCCTCAGATCAAGAGCAGGAACGAGCCCTAGAAGGGGGCGAAAAACGGTGCTCCAGGGACCTCAACGGAGAGGTCTCACCCCCTGGCTGTGGTTCCCTCGCAGGATCCGCTACCGGTGTCTGGGCCAGCGACGGGGTGGTTCGCTTCGAACCTGTCTCCACCAAAATGAAAAAAGCTGCTTGAGCTCATCCGGGAGGAGATCTCAGCCACCCGCTGTGGGTAGGAAGTCTCCAGAGCGGTGAGACGTGAAGGAGAGTCTTCCTGAGGGCCGGGGAGGAGGACTTGGGCGACAGGATGTCGTACAGGACGACCGACCCCGGGTCCTTAGCCCCTTCAACCAGTGTCGGTACAGGGACCGATGACGGGGTGACGGCAGGGGGCGCCGGAGAGTCCTTAACCTCCGGAGGCGCGCCTTTAGCAGGCGGTGCCAGAGCCGTGGTCAGTAGGGCCAAAGCAGGTACCCCCACAGACTTGGTGATGATTCTGAGCGGAGTCACCTTCAGCTTGGCCGTCTGTTCCCCCAACGGCTGGCCTTAGCCTGAGATGACTGCGACAACTCACCCGAGCCCTGTGGACGCCTTCTTCAGGGAAGGTCGCGACTGGGACAGAGACCGTGCCGAATCTGGCTACGCGCTTGCTATGCCATTTTTTCCTTTTTCTTCCTTCGGACGAGTGTGCAGGTCCATCTTTTTTCCAAGAGGTAGGCCTTAAGGGCCTTCTACATTGATGCAAGTCTGGCTTGTAAAAGCTCAGCGGTCGCAATTAGCGGTGTCGTGGTCAGGCCAAGGCAGAAACGCCACCGGAGTCCGCTCCACAGCGGGAATTTGCATGCCACACCTACACTTATTAAGGTGTTCGGGAGAAACAGACGCCCGGGAAGACATCGAACCCAGAGAGAAAACGGACTGACGCCGGTACCGACGGGCGGCAAACACCGAGGCAAAGTACACCGAACGTGGGGAAAATCCGTAGCCGAACAACGGTAGCAGCACAGACGCCAGTCGCTGAGGAGGAAAAACGTTAAAACCGTCGAAAACTTGCATGAAGAGGCAGTCTTTTCTGCTGGGAATCGCAGGCAGCCGCTAGCTTCACGCGCATGGTATGCAGCAGCGGAAAGAACTGAGGCGGAGCTGGGTCCACCCCTTTCGTACACTGACCGACGCCGGGTTGGGATCGGGCGCCGTCCCTCCGCTGGTATTGCTGGCAGAGGTTTTTCACCGTGTGGTCCTAGAGCCCTTGGGCATAGTCCTATATTGTAGCCTGCTGCAAAGCTCTATCTCGAAGAAAGATCTTCCTGTCTTGGATTGTCCCGATCCTGCCACCACTGCAGAAGCCTGAATCAGGGTCTGAGTCACTGGGATCAGTTTGGTCAGAGGGTCCTTTTGGAGACCAAAGGCTCTCAAGTGGAACAGAATGTCCTCATCAGAAATCTTGCTTCCTGCACCACTGCTGCTCGAAGCAGCCATGTGCCCCAAGAGCTGCAGAAAATGAAAATTACATACCTACCGTAATTCTTGATCTTCTTGGGCGAGTCTCACCACTCATTCACACTAGTGGGATCAGCCGAGGCACTAGGACCCATCGGGAGCAAACTTTTGCTGGAGGGTCGCGCGAGGGATGGCGCCGGTGAGGCATGGGCGTCATGAAAGCGTGGCTCACGGTAATGACCATCTCGGCAACAACCCTCCAACCGCCTCAGTACCTTTTTACCAAGGAGGTGCAGCGTAACTAACGAAAGAGTAAACCTAACCTTAAAAACGGACATAAGATAGTCTGGAATCGACCCGTGTAAGAAGGGTCAGCAAAGGAGTCCTCACGGCCTAAAGATTTGAGGGAGTGAAGACCAACACAGCGGTGAGCTCAGGATGGAGGTACGAGTGGTGGTGGAGGACTCGTCTCCAAGAAGATCAAGAATTCACGGTAGGTAGGTAATTTTCATATTCCTGGACATAAGTCTCCACCACTCATTTCCACACTGGTGGGAGAGTACCAGTTGATAATCCCCCAAAGGGGGCAGGGAGCCAGAGCTCACACGTTTGGACAGAAGTCCATTATGATAGTTCTGCCGAAGTGAATGATCGCCGCATGAACATCCAGTGCATAATGCTTAACGAAGGTATGCACTGAACTCCAGGTGGCGCGGTGCAGATATTCGCATTGGAACATTGCAATTTCGTTAGGGATGCCACAACCGCCCTAGTAGAGTGAGCGTACACTCTACCTTCTAATTTAACCTGTGCCATGGAATAGCAATGTCGAAGACATGCCACTAACCATGATGAGATGCATCTGATAGCGACAGGCTGACCCAGCCGGGTCTCGCTGAAGGAAACAAACAGTTGCTGAGTCTTGCGAAAATTCTTGGTTCTATCTAAGTAGAACCGCAAGGCTCTCTTAACATCCAAGGAATGAAGAGACCGTTCTCCTTCACTTTGGAAGTTCGCAAAGTAAGAGGGAAGCACCAGAGGTTGGTTTAGATGGAATTCTGACACAACCTTGGGAAGGAATTTAGGATGAGTACGAAGAACTACTTTGTCCTTATAGAACACAGTATACGGAGGGTCCGTAACCAGGGCATGTATCTCAGAGACCCTGCGGGCTGAGGTAATGGCTACTAGGAAGGCTGTCTTCCAGGTAAGAAATTTTAGCTCACAGGTAGCTAGGGGTTCGAAAGGCTTCCCAGTGAGCATGTCCAGCACTAGGTTAATGTCCCAGGCTGCAACCGGACATCTAACAGGGGTCTGGTATGCAGAATTCCTTAAGAAATCTCTTCACCATAGGTAACTGAGCCTAGACAAGGAAGAAACCGGCTCATGGAACGCTGAAATGGCACTAAGGTGAACTTTAACCGTGGGAGTACTGGAGACCTGAGTTTGATAGGTCCAAAAGGTACTCAAGAACCTTGTCTGGAGGACAGGAAAAGGATTCAAGAGGACTTTGCACACCAGAGAGAAACGTTTCCACTTGGAAGTGCAAGTTTTGAAGTAGCTGGCTTTCGAGCAGCCAGAAGGATGTCTGAGACCTCTACGAGACGCTGAACCGATCTCATTTCTACCTCTTCAGGAGCCAAGCATGAAGGTGAAGTGACTCTCAGGTTAGGATGGGACCATCAACCTGAGTCAAAGATTGATTTGCAGGGAAGTGGTCTCGGAGAGGCTGTCACATACTGTTGAGTAGAGAAACCATAGTTGCCGAGGCCAGGAGGGAGCAATGAGAATCATCTTGGTCCCTGGGACTCAGAATTTGAGGTACTCTCTGAATTAGAGGCGGTGTAAAGGCGTGAAGAAATGCTTTTGTCCACCGCAGCTTGAACGCATCCTGACAGAAAATGCCAGGCCCTGGATTTCTGGAGCAGAAGAGAGGAGTTTGTGTTGAGTGGGGATGCAAAAAGGTCCAGGTCTGAGTCCCCACTCTTCAACAGTGGACCGAGCTACGGCTGGATCGAGAGACCACTCGTGAGGGTCTGCTCTCGTTCTGCTGAGGAGATCTGCTAAGTCGTTTTGTACACCTGGCAGATATACCGCTTTGAATTAGAGATTTGTGCTCCAAGCACCACTCCTACACCCTCACTGCTTCCCTGCAAAGGGGATAAGAATGAGCACCACTCATGCTTGTTGGATGTACATCATCAGCAGCTTTGTTGTCCTTGAAGGAGAATGGTTCTTGTGAAAGAACATCCTTCAACGCTTGGATAAGATAGAGGACGCTCATCTCCAGGACATTTATGTGAGCTGAGTTTCCAGCTGAGTCCATACACCTTGAGTGCGGAGAGAGCGACAGAGAGCTCCCATCCGATTAGCGATGCGCCTGCGGTGATGGAGATCTGATGATCCGGAGGAGCAAAGGGGAATCCTTCCAGGAGATTGCTCTCTTGAGACCACCAGGTGAGAGACCTTCAGGGTCCTGTCCACCTGATGGGATAAGACTGGGGGTGAGAGGTCGGTGACCACTGAGCGGAGAGCATCCATTGGGTGGTCCTCATGTGTAACTGAGCTAGGGGTACAGTGAACACTGAGGACGCCATGAGACCCAACTAATACGCTGCATCGAGAGAGCTGTGACCGATTGTCTCCCGATGTAACGGGCCATCTGAAGGATGTCAGTCTCTGTCCTCTGGAAGAAAGCTCTTCATGAAGAGGTGTCCAGAAGAGTCCCTATGAAAAGGGAGCCTCTGGGAGGGCTGCAGTTGTGACTTCTTCAGATTCAGCAGAACTCCCTTGGACGTAAGTAGGCGAGGTCGGTTAGCACGGCTTCCAGAGTCCCTGGCTGGAAGGGCTTGCTAGGAGCCAATCGTCCAGGTAGGGAAACACTCGGAGTCCGAGCTCCTTGAGATGTGCTGAGAACTGCACAACACTTTGTAAAAACTCATGCGCAAGGATAGCCAAAAGGCAGGACTCTGAACTGATAATGCTGACCCAGAGCTACAAACCTCAGGAATTTGCGGTGGGTGGGTGGATGGGAATATGCTGGTAAGTCTCGGCATATCCAGGAGGCCAACCAGTCGTGTTGATGCAGCAAAGGTAACAGGTTACCCAGGAAATCATTATTTGAATTTCTCCTTGGGGAGGAATTTGTTTAACTTTCTGAGGTCTAGAATGGGCGCATCCCCAGATTTCTTTTGGAACCAGAAAGTAATGAGAGAACCTGTGTGTTTCGCTGATGCGGGGCACCAGTTCTATTGCCCTGTTGTTTAGAAGGCCCTGGATCTCAGCCAAGAGGAGGTCTCGACTGAGAGACTGACAACCTGGGTTGTCGCTTGGGAGGACAATTGGGGGTTTCAAGAAATTGAGAGAATAACCCTCATGAATTATCCGAAGCGACCCATTTGTCGGGGTTATGGACTTCCACTGGTTGTAGAAGTACATCAGGCGACCTCCCACCAGAGGAGAAAGTTCCACCGGCAGTGTGGATGGAACTTGGGCCGCAATTCATAAGGTAGCGCTTGGGGGCTTTAGTCTCTGCGCTTTGCTGCGCCTTCTTTGAGGTTGGGCAGGTTGGCTTTATGGAAGCTTCCTCTGCCCCTGCCTCGAAAAGGACTGACGACTATGAAACTGGACGATTGCCAACATGCCCCCAGAGGGGGTGGTGGTAGGCTGAGGTCTAGCCAACTTAATGGCCGACCTCAGTCTTCTGAGTGGCCTCAAGGCTTGCTCTACCTGAGGACCGAAAGATATGAGCCATCAAGCGGCAACGCCATTACCTGCTGCTGAGCATCGTTCAGTAAAGCCGAAGTGCAGCCAGGAATGGCGTCAAAGTACAAATACCTGCGGCTGCTGGGCGAGAAGCAGTGTCGAAAGCGTCCATGAGTGGCTTTGACCGGTTGGTTATTGGACCAACACTCTCTGGTAACAGTTAGAAGAAGCTCTGACTTGTAGTCGGAATCTGGAAGAGCTTCAACCATCATGCTTCATAGAGTGCCACAGGATATACTGCATACTGAGAAAAATAGCCTGATAGCTGGCAATCGATACTTAAAGTGGAGGCAGCAAAGACTCTCATACCTAATGTATCAATTTTATGAGACTCTTGTTAATAGGTCGAGCTGTAGTAGCTGAGGAAGAACGACTGTCATTCTCTGCTTAGACTACAATAGGATCCATGCAGTTTGGGATGCCAAAATGGGACGATCCTTGGGAGCTGAATATTTCTTTATCAATGGATTTAGCCACTGAGGGAATAAGAGCGAGGATTATTCCATACTATTTGAAACAGCATCTCGAAGGAAGGTTGAATCGAGGAGTCAAATCCGTAGGGATCTCCGCAAGCATGAAGATACTGGAGTCTTAATATCTTCCCAGGATCAATGTCTGTAGTCTGGAGAGCAAGAGTGGATCTCAGGTTCTTCAACAGAGACTTAAAGGACAGGTCCTCAACCACAGGCTCTGTAGCAATGAAAGATCCTGTTTCTCCACTTCATCACCCAACTCAGGGTCTGGGTCAAGCTCAACTATCATCTCCTGATGGTCCAGGAAGGACTGTTTGGACAGGAAAGGAGTGAAAAGTAGGAGAGGAGGAAAGAGCAGATAGAAAAGGAGAGTCCCCGAGGGCTCCTGGCGCCGAGGACGCGGAGAAAGTCGAAACAGAGCCGGAGGAGCACGGGCGCTGGAAAGAGGCACGCTGGCACCGCAAGCGCACCGCTGCTGGGCCGCAGCGCTGGTGGGTGCACGCACTGAGACCTGCCGGGTCGCCGGGACGGCGCCAAGAAGACCCAGCTGCCGACAAGGCTCCTGCACCCGGGACGGCGCCTGGAAGGAGCGGCACCAAAACGGTGCCGAAGGCACAGAGACCCTGCGGAAGGCGCCGAGACACCCTGAACCTGGAAAGCAAGAGAAGGAAAACATAGAGATAAGGGCATCGGTGGTCCTCGCACCCAGCCATGTGAGGGGGAACACTTGCGCTGGAGTCACTGGCATCAAGAGGCGCCGCGCGATTAGAAGGTCCAACCGCCTACCTGATCGCCCACCGTCCGGTCTGGGGCAACCGAGCCAGGCAGAAGAACCAACTTCCAGCCTATCGCCCATAAGATGCTCACTGATGAAACTGCTCATCTGGAGCCCTACCTATGGGGGTGGGGCCTGGCGTCGAGGACGACGGGAACTGGAAGTTGGCGACTCCGAAGGAGGAGACCGCAACTAGTTACTATAACCGACCGTCAACGCGCAGATGTATCAGAGGGTGACCTCGAGTGATGCCTTCTTGACCTGTGGCCAAAGAATAGCTCGAGGCCGAACGGTGATTTAGAATGCGACTGTTTATTTTATGCCAGTCCCCCGGCATCGGATGGACCGTTGTCGAACCCCGCTGAGGAGAAGGGGTTGACCGACCCAGCCCACTGACTGAACAGTTTACACGAAGTCTCACCGGCCTGACCTGCCATGGTCAACTCCGTCCAGTAGGCCGAGACTTTAATGTGTTAACTTAAATATAGAAATTTTAACTAAATAGAATAAATTTGCGATACTACTATCGAGATAATATTACAAAAATAAATTGAAAACTGTGCTAGTTTGAAGTTGACTCGACAGCGAGCGACGTTGTCACTGAAGCGACTACGCGGAAAAAGGAACTGAGGCAGTTGATGAGTCACGAGATGGTCATTACCGCTGTAGGCACCGCCAGGGCGCTATGCCTCGCGCGCCATCTCCTCGCTACCGACCCTCCAGCAAAGTTTGCTCCGATGGTCCTAGTGCCTCCGCGCTGATCCCACTAGTGAATGAGTGGTGGAGACTATGTCCAGGAAGATATGCCTTGTTGGTCGAGACACCTGTAGGGTGAATGAAGAGGCCAGTGATATGGTTTGCCCCCATGGAATAGCAATGTGAAGGCATGCCACCAGCCACGATGAGATGCATCTGATAGCGACAGGTTGACCCAGCGGGTCTCGCTGAGGAAACAAACAGTTGCTGGGTTTTACGAAAATTCCTGGTTCTATCTAAACAGAAGCTGAAGGCTCTCTTAACATCCAAGGAATGAAGAGACCGTTCCCTTCATTTTGGAAGTTCATAAAGTAAGAGGGAAGGACCACAGGTTGGTTTAGATGGAATTCTGACACAACCTTGGAAAGAAATTTAGGATGAGTACGAAGAACTACTTTGTCCTTATGGAACACAGTATACGGAGGGTCCGTAACTAGGGCATGTATCTCAGAGACCCTGCGGGCTGAGGTAATGGCCACTAGGAAGGCTGTCTTCCAGGTAAGAAATTTTAGCTCACAGGTAGCCAGGGGTTCGAAAGGTTTCCGAGTGAGCATGTCTAGCACAAGGTTAATGTCCCAGGCTGCAACCGGACGTCTTACAGGGGGTCTGGTATGCAGAATTCCTTTAAGAAATCTCTTAACCATAGGTAACTGAGCCAGAGACAAGGAAGAAACCGCTCATGGTACGCTGAAATGGCACTAAGGTGAACTTTAACTCTAGAGTACTGGAGACCTGAGTTTGAGAGGTCCAAAAGGTACTCCAAAACCTTGTCTGGAGGACAGGAAAAGGGATTCCAAGAGGACTTTGCACACCAGAGAGAAAAACGTTTCCACTTAGAAGCATAAGTTTTTTGAGTAGCTGGCTTCTGAGCAGCCAGAAGGATGTCTGAGACTCTTCGAGACACTGAACCAGTTCACTTCTACCTCTTCAGGAGCCAAGCGTGAAGGTGAAGCGACCTCAGGTTGGGATAGACCAACGAACCTGAGTCAAAAGGTTCATTTGCAGGGGAAGTGGTCTCGGAGAGGTTGCCAACATACTGTTGAGTAGAGGAAACCATAGTTGCCGAGGCCAGGAGGGGGCAATGAGAATCATCTTGGTCTCCTGAGACTTGAATTTGGGAAGTACTCTCTGAATTAGAGAAAGAGGTGGAAAGGCGTAAAGAAAGCGTTTTGTCCACCGCAGCCCGAATGCATCCTGACAGAAAATGCCAGGCCCTGGATTTCTGGAGCAGAAGAGAGGCAGTTTTTCGTTGAGTGGGGATGCAAAAAGGTCCAGGTCTGGAGTCCCCCACTCTTCGAACAGTGACCAAGCTACGGCTGGATCGAGAGACCACTCGTGAGGGTCTGCCTCTGTTCTACTGAGACGGTCTGCCAAGTCGTTTTGTACACCTGGCAGGTAGACCGCTTGAATTAGAGGTTTGTGTTCCAAGGACCACTACCTCACTCTCATTGCTTCCCTGCATAGGGGGTAAGAATGAGCACCGCCTTGCTTGTTGATGTAATACATCACAGCTTTGTTGTCCGTTTGAAGGAGAATGTTCTTGTGACAAAGAATATCCTTCAACGCTTGGATCGTATAGAGGACGGCTCTCATCTCCAGGACATTTATGAGAAGCTGAGCCTCGAGCTGAGTCCATACACCCTGAGTGTGGAGAGAGCGACAGTGGGCTCCCCATCCCGTCAGCGATGCGTCTGTGGTGATGGAGATCTGATGATCCAGAGGAGCAAAGGGGAATCCTTCCAGGAGATTGCTCTCTTGAGACCACCAGGTGAGAGACCTTCGTAAGGGCTCTGTCACCTTGATGGGATAAGACTGGGGGTGAGAGGTCGGTGACCACTGAGCAGAGAGCATCCATTGGGCGGTTCTCATGTGTAACCGAGCTAGGGGTACAGTGAACACTGAGGACACCATGAGACCCAACATACGTTGCATCGAGAGAGCTGTGACCCGATCTGTTCTCCCGATGTAACGGGCCATCTGAAGGATGTCGAGTCTTCTGTCCTCTGGAAGGAAAGCTCTTAGGAAGGGTGTCCAGAAGAGTCCCTAGAAAAGGAGCCTCTGGGAGGGCTGCAGCTGCGACTTCTTCAGATTCAGCAGAACTCCCATGGACGTAAGAAGGCGAGAGCCGTTTGAACGGCTTCCAGGGTCCCTTGGCTGGAAGGGCTTGCTAGGAGCCAATCGTCCAGGTAGAGAAACACAGTCCGAGCTTCCTGAGATGCGCTGCGAGAACTGCACAACACTTTGTAAAGACTCGCGGCACCGAGGATAGCCCAAAGGGCAGGACTCTGAACTGATAGTGTTGACCCAGAGCCACAAACCTTAGGAATTTACGATGGCTCGGGTGGATGGAAATATGCTGGTAAGCGTCCTGCATGTCCAGGGAGGCTAGCCAGTCATGTTGATGAAGCAAAGGTAACAGGGTTCCTAGAGAAATCATTTTGAATTTCTCCCTGGGGAGGAATTTGTTTAGCTTTCTGAGGTGTAGAATGGGGCGCATCCCCCCAGACTTCTTTGGAACCAGAAAGTAGTGGGAGTAGAACCCTGTGTTTCGCTGATGCAGAGGCACCAGTTCTACTGCCCTGTTGTTCAGAAGGCCCTGGATCTCGGCGGCGAGGAGGTCTGACTGAGAGGTCGACAACCTGGGTTGCCATTTGGGAGGACGATTCGGGGTTCCAGAAAATTGAGAGAATAACCCTCGCAAATTATCTGAAGGACCCATTTGTCTGAGGTTATGGACTTCCACTGGTTGTAGAAGTACATCAGACGACCTCCCACCGGAGGAGAAAGGTCCACCTCGGGCAGTGGAGATGGAACTTGGGCCGGCAACTCATAAGGTAGCACTGGGCGCTTTAGGCCCCTGCGCTTTCTGATGCATCTTCTTTTGAGGTTGGGCAGGTTGGCTCTTATGGAAGTTACCTCTGCCCCTGCCTCGAAAGGACTGATGACTATGAAATTGACGTTTACCTACATGCCCTCAAGAGGGGGTAGGCGGAGGTCGAGCCAGCTTCATGGCCGACCTAGTCTTCTGAGTAGCCTCTAGAGCTTGCTCTACCTGAGGACCAAGAGATATGAGCCATCAAAGGCAACGCCATTAGCTGCTGCTGTGCATCATTCATAAAGCCGAAGCACGCAGCCAGGAGTGACGCGTAGTACAAATACCAGCGGCTGCTGAACGAAGCAGTGTCAAAAGCGTCCATGGCGGCTTTGACCTGTTAGTTATTAGATTCAATACCTCTGGTAACAGTCAGAAGAAGCTCTGACTTGGAGTCGGAATCTGGAAGAGCTTCAACCATTCGTTTAATAGAGTGCCACAGGATATACTCATACTGAGAAAAATAGCCCTGGTAACTGGTAAACATAATTAGAGTGGAGGCAGCAGACTATCTTACCTAATGTATCAATCTTACGAGACTCTTTGTTAATAGGTCGAGCTGTAGTAACTGAGGAAGAACGACCTTATCATTCTCTGCCAGGACTACAATAGGATCCGCAAAGGCTTGAGATGCCAAAATGGGATGATCCTTGGGGGCTGAATATTTCCTATCAATGGATTTAGCCACTGAGGGAGTAAGAGCAGGATTATTCCATACCATTTGAGACAGCGTCTCGAAGGAAGGTTGAATCGGAGGGGTCAAATCCATAGGGATCTCCGAAGCATGAAGATACTGGAGTCTTAATCTTTTCCCAGGATCGATGTCTGTAGTCTGGAGAAAAAGAGTGGAACTCAGGTTTTTCAACAGAGACTTAAAGGACAGGTCCTTGACCACAGGCCCTGTAGCAGTGAAGATCCTGCTTCCTCCACTTCATCACCCAACTGAAGGTCTGGGTCAGGCTCAACATCATCTCCTGATAGTCCAGGAAGGACTGTTTGGACAGGAAAGGAGTGAAAAATAGGAGAGGAAGAAAGAACTGACAGAAAGGGTGAGTCCCCGAGGGCCCCCGGCGCCGAGGAGGCGAACGGGGCAGGCAGCGCCGTGGAGGCACACGACGCCGAAGCATACGCGCACCACGGACGGCACTGAGAAGCACACGGCACCGTGGACGCGCCACGAGATCTAGCGGCACCGAGGATGGCGCGCTGCGTGAGAGACCCCGCGGATGGCGCCAAGGACACCCCAGGACCCTGGAAAACATGAGAAGAAGGGAAAAACCCAGGAGATAAGGGCATCAGTGTGGCCCCCTGCGCTGCAGCCATGTGAAGGGGGGAAACACCTAAGCCCGGAGTCGCTGGCACCGAAGGAGGCGCCGCGCGACCAGGTAGATCCAACTGCCCTACCTGATCGCCCAACGAGCCTGAAGGCTCCTGGGCAACCAAGCCAGGCAAAGAGCCCAACTCGAGCCCATCGCTCCATAAGAGCGGCCCACTGATGAAACTGCTCATCTGGAGACCTACCTATAGGCGGGTAGGACTCCGATGTCAAGACGACACGGGAACCGGAAGTTGGCGACTCCGAAGGAGGAGACCGGCAACTAGCCACGATAACCGACCATTGATGCGCAGACATATCAGAGGGCAACCTCGAGTGATGCCTTCTCTTTTTTGACCTGTGGGCCGAAGAAGAGCTCGAGGCCGAACGGTGCCGAGAATGCGACCGTTGGTTTTTATGCCGCCGGGGGGACCGCCCATCCCCCCTGGCATCGGAGTGACCATTGTCGGAACCCCGCTCAGGAGAAGGGGGCTGACCGGACCCAGCCTGACTGACTGAACAGCTTTCATACGAAGTCTCCCTACCGTCACCTGACCTGCTCATGGTCGACTCCGTCAAGTAGGCCAAGACTTCTTTATTATATGTTAAAATTAAAATATAATGAAATAGAATAAAATTTAAACGATACTACTATCGAGATAATGTTACAAAGAAATAAACTGAAAACTATCGCTAGTTTGAAGTTTGACTCCTGACAAGTGACGGCGTCATTACTGAAGCGCACTCGGCGGGAAAAAAGGAACTGAGGCGGTTGGAGGGTCGACGGCGAGATAGTCATTGCGCCGCGAGCTAGCACTCACGGCGCCATGCCTGCGCCATCTCGTATATTGTTCTCCAGCAAAAGTTTGCTCCCCGATGGGTCCTAGTGCCTCCGGGCGCAGATCCCATTAGTGTGAATGAGTGGTGGAGACTTATGTCCAGGAAGATCTACAGACCAGTCAGCCTCACCTCGGTAGTGGGGAAGATCATGGAAGCACTACTGAAGGAGAGATTGGTGGAACATCTGGTTGTCAATGGACTACAGGACCCAAGGCAGCATGGTTTCACCAGGGGAAGGTCATGTCAGACCAACCTCATTGAATTTTTTGACTGGGTGACTAGGGAGGTGGATCAGGGGAGGGCAGTGGACATGGCCCATCTGGACTTCAGCAAGGCCTTTGACACTGTGCCACATAGAAGACTATTGCACAAACTGGGGAATATGGGTGTGGGCAGGACAGTAGTGTGGTGGGTAGTAACTGGCTGGGCAGCAGGACACAGAGGGTGGTGGTAAATGCTGTCACTCCACAGAGGGAAGAGTGACCAGTGGGGTACCACAGGGATCAGTGCTGGGACCGGTACTATTCAATATCTTCATCAGTGACATTGCACAGGACCTAGAAGGCAGAATTTCACTGTTAGCTGATGACACAAAGCTCTGTAACAGAGTAGACACACCAGAGGGTGTAGACAGAATGAGAAGGGACCTGCAGAAACTTGAAAATGGTCAGGGTTTGGCAGTTGAAATTCAATGCAAGGAAGTGCAAGATAATGCATATGGGGCACAAAAACCCTGGCACAATATATCAGTTGGGGGGTGAGGATATAGCATGCACCAAGCAGGAAAGGGATCTTGGGAGTTAACATCTCTGATGACCTCAAGGCATGGAAACAGCGTGACAAGGCAGCAGGTAAAGCAAATAGGATGCTGGGATGCATAGGCAGGGGCATCACCAGCAGGAAAAGGGAGGTCATAATTCCACTATACAAGACACTAGTGAGGCCGCACCTGGAGTACACTGTGCAGTTCTGGAGACCTTACCTACGTAAGGACATAGACAGGGTAGAGAAGGTTCAGAGGAGGGCAACAAAGATGATGCATGGATTGCATCACAAATCCTATGAGGACAGGTTGAAGGCACTGAACATGTACTCCCTGGAGGAGAGGAGGAGAGGGATGATGAGAGACATACAAGTATCTTACAGGGAGGAACAGGGTGCAGGAATGCACTATTTTAAGGAAAAAGATGTTCCAGGACTAGAGGGCATGGGACGAGTTGGAGGAGGACGATTCAGAGGAAACGTGAGGAAGAATTTCTTCACAGAACGGGTGGTGGACAAGTGGAACACCCTGCCAGAGGAAGTGGTGGGGGCTGAAACAATCACGGATTTAAGAATGCATGGGATAGACATAAAGAATTCTGGAGGTCAGGAGTAGGGGCAACAGACTTCCTGGAAAACATAAACTGAACATACAAACTTAAATGGGCAGACTGGGTGGGCCATAGGCCCATATCTGCCATTTACTGTCTATGTATGTATCTATGTATGTATCTGTTTCTTCGGGTTGGAGGAAAGTTTAACTCACACCAGCTGATTTTTCTTCTAGTTCTTTTAGCGGAACCGACTCCTCAGAATCGGTTCTCCTTTGCTCAAGAAGTCTCGCCTGGTCAGAGGGCACTCCTTCTGGTTCGGTTTGAACCGAACGGGCTGCATCCGGTTCAGCGGACTTTTGGCCTCCCTTTCCTGAGCCTATCAACTCTCTTTTCTAGGGTAGCTGCAGGAAAGTTTTACAAATCTGGCAGTCTGCATTGAGGTGGTCAAACCTCAGACAATAAACACAGGTGGTGTGGGGGTCAGCCTTGGCAAAGACTTCCCCACACACACTGCAGTGTTGAAACCCAGTGGGTCCAGTTTTTCTTTTGGGTTTCTCAGACATTGTGCCAGTCCTAACCAAACTTACCCTTTTATGGCAATCCGCCAGGCAAGATCCTCTTATCAGTCCCTAACCGTGTCACGGGTCATGAAAAAAAAAGTAATAAAGTCAGTTTTTGTAGAACCGATAAGAACCGTAACCACACTCTAAAAGTACAATTTAAGATTTTTAAACAACTTGATCAGTTCAAACCTAACCGATGAACCATTTACAAGTTCCACACAGAATAGAATAAAATATAACCTATCTAGTACTCACAAATACCACAGACAGAGACTGAACCGACGAGTTCGGTTTAAATTTGAGTCAACAGGAAAAGCGATACTTTAACCGACAAACTGAACTGAGCAGAAGGAGAAATCTTCGGAGCAACTGTTCAGTGAGGCGGAGTAAAGAATCTGACAGGTTGAGTTTAAACAGCAACAGACAGAGTCTCAACCGAGCTCAGCGTTCCATGCCTGGCATGGAAATTTAACTCTTTCATCTCCGGGGCAGTTCGAAGGTTGGGACTCACTGCTACTGTCAGAATATAGCAAGACTTCATGTAGTTTGAAAGTGGAGTTCACAGAGCAGGTGACAGGGTCTAAATGCTGTGGCAAGGCCCAGAGACAGAAACACTTCCAGTTCATAGCATAAGTGGAGGCGGTAGAGGGCTTCCTTGCGGGCCTTCAAGACCTCAGCCACTTCCGGAAACCCGTATCTGTTCTAGCTACGTCTGGAGGCCCAAGCATGAAGGTGTAGGGATCTGAGATCCGGGTGAACCAGAGACCCCCAGTCCTAGGACAGCAGTTGCGAGCAAATGGGCAGCGGGATTGGAGGTTCCAGGGACAACCGTTGCAGGAGTGGGAACTAAATCTGTTGAGGCCACTTGGGGGCCACAAGGATCACTCATGCCCCCTCTGCCTGAAGTTTGAGCAGAACCCTCTGAATGAGTGGGAAGGGTGGAAAGGCATAAAGAAACCTCCCTGCCCAGCAAAAGGATAACGCATCTGGCCAAAAAACGCCAGGCGCGTGCTCACATGAAACAAAACAGTGGCAGTTTGGCATTGCATGGTGACGCAAAGAGCTCTAGCTCGGAAGGCCCCACCTTCTGGAAGAGCTGATCCGCTACAGACTGAAGCAACTACACTCAGGCGCCTTGCCTACGACTCTACTGAGGTTGTCGGCCAGCTTGTTTAGGACACCTGAACGTGCATGGCAAACAGAAGAATGCCCTGCTCCAGTGCCCAGTACCAGACTCTCATCGCCTCCCGGAAAGAGGATAGGAATGGGTGCCTCCTTGCTTGTTGATATAAAAGATGACCGCCATGTTGTCTGTCTGAACTAGAAGAGAGCCGGGTACCAGGTCCTCTCGAAATGCCTGAAGAGCGTACAGGACCGCTCGCATTTCCAATACATTGATATGGAGGGACCATTCCGCGGGTGACCAAACACCTTGCATTTGATGAACACCCAGATGAGCCCCCCAACCCAGGTCCAATGTGTCAGTCGTTAGAGTCTAACCTGGAGGCTCCGGAAAAAAACTGACCCCTTTCTCCAGATTGCTGGGGTCCAACCACCAAAGCAATGTTCTCCTGACTGGCTCCGAGATCCTGACTAAAGTGTCTAGGTCGTCGAAGCATAGATCCTACCGCACCCTGAGCATCCATTGTGGGATTCTCATGTGGAGGCGGGCCAAGGGTGTTACTGGGATGGCCACCGCCATATACCCCAATAGACTGAGGATGTTCCGAGATGGAACTCGAGGTGCTATGGATATCCATTCCGCCAAAATTCGCAGGTGAACTCCCCTGTCCTGTGGGAGAAAAGCCATGCCCTGGACTGAATCCAGGACCGCTCCTATGAAGGCGAGCTTTTGGCTGGGCTCTGGGGATGACTTTTTCAAGTTCAGGGTGATCCCCCGCTCTCGGAATAGAGTACAGGTGTCTCCGAGAGAGCGTAAGAGGCCGTCCCTTGACAGGACCATGAGAAGCCAGTCGTCGAGGTAAGGGAATACAAAATGGCCTAATCGCCTCAGAGCCGCAGCCACCACTGCTAGGCATTTAGTGAAGACTCGCAGAGCAGAAGAGAGGCCGAATGAGAGCACCCGGAACTGATACAGCTCCCCTTGGAAGTGGAACCTCAAAAACTTCCTGTGGGGAGGAAAGACCCAGATATGCATGTATGCATCCTGCATGTCGAGAGAACAGAGCCAATCCTCTTGGTGCAGCAGAAGGAGGAGACCCTGAAGAGTCACCATCCTGAACTTTTTGTACTCTACAAAGAGATTTAAAGGACTGAGATCGAGAATGGGAAGAAGGTCTCCCGTCTTTTTTGGGATCAGAAAAAAGTGGGAGTAGAACCCCTGACCCCACTGCTCTATGGGAACCCTTTCTATTGCTCTCTTTTGCAGGATGGCTTGCATTTCTCCTTCCAAGAGTGGAATGTGAGAAGGAGGATAACGGGAGAGCTTTGGCAGAGTACATGGAGGGAACTCTGTGAACTCCAACGTGTGTCCTCTCTGAATAACATCCAAGATCCATTGATCTGTGGTAATAGAGCTCCACCCTTCGAGATGAAGGGAGAAGCGGCCCCCAATCGTCTCCCCCTGGATGTCTGACCACAGGGGAGGCAGAAGGGAGTCAGTGGGCAGAACCGGGGGTAGGGTGAGAGGCCTGGGAGGACTTGGGCCCACGGGCGGAAGGTCTACCAGACTGCTGGTTTCCAGATCTCCTGCAGAAGCCACCTCTCTGCCCTTGCTGGGATCCTTGGGCTGAAGCCTGATTGCCTGAGGACTTGTGAAAAAGCCGACGATGATGGGGGCGTCGCTGGTCACCATGGTACATCTGGCGGACCGACCAGATCGACTTACCCGATTCTTGGAGATGGGAGATCAAGGCCTCAGTCTCCTGCCCAAACAAAACGGCACTCTGGAACGGCAGGTCCCGGATACCGGAGTGCAGATCCTGGTGACAGCCTGAAGCCTCAACCAGGAATGGCGCCGGAGACAAACACCAGAAGCGGCCGCCTTGGCTGCCGTATCCGCAGTGTCTGACGGCTTCTCAGAACATGACAGCCTACGTCTGAGCCCGACTGTAAAAGGGCCAGGAGCTCCGTCTACTTGTCGGAGTCTGGCATGGCTTGTGCCAGCTCAAGACCCCGTTCCCACAACGCACTCTGGTACTGCACCATATGCGTGAGGAAATTCAGGGATTGAATGGAAAAGGTGGAAGCAGCATAAACTTTCTTGCCCACCTGATCCCGGTAACGGGACTCCAAGTCGGAAGGTTGGGAGCGGAGGTGCCTCGGCTGTCGAGACTTGTCATGAGCAGCCATGATCACACATGAATCTGCCTGAGGGTGTTCCGCCAAGAAGGGTTCAGCCCTATGAGCCTTACAGAGCCTGTCCAACTTTTTGGGAACCGCCGGGCTGGAGGCTGGACACAGCCAGGTGGATCTAGTCAGGTACCGAAAAGTATCCACCAAAGGAGGAATGACCAAAGACTTTGGCTCCTTCTGCCTCAGGTATCTGGCCAATCTCCGGCGTTCCGGGTCCAGGTCTTCCGTGTCCCACTCGTTGGAAGCCTGGATATGCCTCATGACGTCCATGAAGAAAAAATTACTCACCTTAGTAATTGCTTTTCTTCTCATGGAGTCTTGCTATATTATAACAATAGCAGTCAGCCACTGCAGCTGAACTGCCCCGGAGAGGAAGGAGTTAACTCCAGAAGATCTGAGTTCTACAGCTGAGGGCGCTGTGCCCAAAGTTTCATCTGGCAGTTTCAAATGAAACTGTCAGATCTTTCTGAGCCAACATCAAAGGACGGAAAAAGTCTGTGTGGAAAACTACACCAGCCTATGGCTACCTACTAGTAGTAATAACAACAATATAAACAACAAAGAAACACCAGAACCATAATAACAAAGATTGATGGTATTATGGTTCGTTTTACCACCCTTGACAAGCACATATGAACCCCCCTTCCCCCCAAGACTCAAGTCCAACAAGGGGGCAATAAAAAAAAAAAAAAAAATAACCTAAATGAACAATCTAGATCCCTAACCCAAAGGAAAACAGGGTTAGGGGAAAACTAAATGGCATGACACAGTGCTTGCACCAATTTGCCACCTCTACCCAAGTAGGGAGTTCTGAGAGGGGCAGGAGGGAGGGTGATTATAATATGCAAGACTCCATGAGAAGAAAAGCAATTACTAAGGTGAGTAATTTTTCTTCAAACACCATGAAGTCTTGCTATATTATAACAATAGCAGATTACACAGCAGTACCTCCATGGAGGAGGGTCAGAACCTACTTAGAAATAGGCTCTGAAGCACAGCTGTGCTAAACCGAGCATCTCTCCTGGACTGGACATCCAGGGAATAATGCTTGGTAAAGGTGTGAACTGTCTTCCAGGTAGCAGCTTGACAAATCTCCAGAATAGAATGTTCTAGCAGCCGCTAGAGACGCAGCTGTACCCCTGGTGAGTGGGCCCTCAATCCTGAGGGGGTACTCTACCCAGTTTCTGATAACAAAATTGGATACAAGAGACAATCCACCTTGCAATTGTTCTCTTAGTGGCAGGTTTCCTTGCCAACCTCGCCATAGGTAAGAAACAGTTGGAGGGATTCAACCTATGACCTCTGGTGCGCTCTAGATAGTAACTTAATGCCCTTTGACATCCAAGCTGTGCAGTCTCCTCTCACCTGAGGAAGATGCTCAGTGAAAATACTGGAGGGAGATAGATTGATTCAGGTGGAAATCAGAAACCACCTTAGGCAAAACTTTCTATTAGTCCTAAGGACTACCTTATCTCTGTGAAAGAGATAAAATCTTCTTCCACTGACAGGGCCTGTAACTCACTTATGCGTCTGGCAGAGGTGATAGCTACTAGGAAAACGGTTTTCCAAGTTAAATACTTGAGCTCTGCTGAAGACAGAGGCTCAAAGGGGGGTTGCATTAACTGAGCAATGCAAATATTCAGGTCCCAGGCGGGAGCTGGTTCCCGAAAAGGAGGGTTAGTATGAAGTAACCCTTTAAAAAACTTGGAGAACACAGGGTGAGAAGAAAGGGAGGCAGGCTTCCCTGCTGACACAAAAGCAGAGACAGCTGCCAGATGAACCTTCAGGGTAGCTGGTCTAAGGCCTAGGGAATTCAGATGGACCAAATATTCCAGAAGAATGGGAAGATCAGCAGATTCTGGGATAATCTGCCTCTCAGAGCACCAGATGGAAAACCTCTTCCACTTAGAATTATAAGTGGCCCTAGTGGAAGGCTTCCTAGAAGCCTTTAAAATATCCATGACACCTTGAGAAAGGTGTAAGTCAGCAAATTCTAGCTCCTCAAGAGCCAAGCCTTGAGGTGGAGGGACTTGAGGTCCGGATACCACACTCTCCCCTGTGCACAGGCCAGTAAGTCGTGAACTCTGGGCAGGCTCAGGGCAGGGTGGACTGCCAGGGACAGGAGCAGAGGGTACCAGGGCTGTCTGGCCCAATCTGGGGCAATCAGAATCACTCTGCAAGGTTGAGATCTGATTTTCACTAGTACCCTGAAAAGGAGAGGAAGGGCATACAGGAACTTCCTTTCCAATCCAACAGAAAGGCATCCAGAGGGACTGAGCCCAGTACTGGAGGCCTGCAGCAAAAAGAGGAAGTTGGTGGTTGTCTGGGGCCGCGAAAAGATCTATCTGAGGAGTGCCCCAACTGGCAAAGACAGACCCCAGTACTTGTGGATTCAGAGCCCATTCGTGATGGCCCTGAGAAATTCTGCTGAGGGCGTCCGCCAGCACATTGTCCTTCCCTGGGAGATGAACCGCTATCAGGGAGGTGTTCAGGGAATAAGCCAGAGACCACAACTTCATTGCTTCGGTGCACAAGGCTGAAGACCGAGTGCCCCCTTGCTTGTTGATGTACCACATTGTGGTGGTATTGTCTGTCCTGACTTGAACCACTTTGTTCTGGACAGAATCTGAAAAGACCCGAAGAGCTAAAAAGACAGCTCTGAGTTCCAGAAGATTGATGTGGAGCAGAGATTCCTGAGGAGACCACACTCCCTGAGTGGTAAGGTCGCCCAGGTGAGCCCCCCACCCTAACAGGGAGGCATCCGTGGTGAGGGTGAGGGAGGGAGAAATGGGAATGAAGGGAACCCCTTGTTTCAGATTGCTTTGATCCTGCCACCAGTGTAAGGCCAGGATCAGGGTTTGAGTAACTGGGACCAATTTGGTAAGGGGTCCTTCCTCTGAGACCAATAGGCCCTCAAATGGAACTGAATGTCCCTCATCTGAATCTTGCTCCCTGCACAACAGCTGTGGAAGCAGCCATGTGCCCGAGGAGTTGCAGAAAATGCCTTGCTGGTCGAGAGACCCAGGGGTAAAGAAGGATGCCAGGGCGATGAGTCTGTCCACCCTTTCCGAGGGAAGAAAGGTCCTGGCTAACCTCGTGTTCAATTCTGCGCCTATGAAAGTTAGGGGCCTGAACTGGTTCCAGAACTGACTTTGTAAGTTTAGCAGGAATCCCAGAGAAGTGAGAAGCTGCTGGTGACTTGCAAGTGGGATTACCTGACCTGGAGACTGACCCACAATGAGCCAGTCGTCCAGGTAGGGAAACACAGCAACCCCTTGCTCTCTTAAATGAGCCACTACTACAGCGAGACATTTTGTGAATACCCTGGCGCAGAGGTAAGGCCGAAGGGCATTGCCCTGAACTGGTAGTGGCCTGAGGGCAGTTCGAACCTGAGGTACTTTCGGTGGGAAGGCCTGATCAGAACATGAAAATAGGCATCCTTGAGGTCCAGGGAAGCTAGCCAGTCCCCTGGCCTTAGGGAAGGCAATATCATTGCCAGAGTTAACATTTTGAACTTTGGTTTCAACAGATGCTTGTTCAAGTATCTTAAATCCAGAATGGGCCGCCATTCTCCTGTCTTTTTTGGGGTAAGAAAGTATCTTGAATAAAGCCCCTTGCCCTGATGGCAAGGAGGAACCCTTTCCACTGCTTTGCAGACCAGAAGAGAAGAAACCTCTGCTTCCAAAGCAAGGGCTTCTGAAGGATTTGCAGGTGGGAAATGCCTGGCTCTCATCTTTGGAAAATATTTGAAGCTGAGGACCAGACCCTGGCCTATTACCTCCAGAACCCATCTGTCCGGTTAGGGACAGCCAGCTCTGGCTGAAATAGGCCAACCTGCCCCCACTGGTACAGGAGAATCGGCCCTGGGCACCCCATCAGGTGCCTGCTTAGCAGCAGCCTTAGGCTGAGGAGAGGAGACGGTCTACTTGCGCCCACGCCTACCCCTGCCTCTGAAGAACCCTCTGCGAGACAGCAGAGGAGGCTTGAAATGGTAAAAGGCCTGGAAAAGGGTCTGCCCTCTCTGGGAGCATGCCTTTGTGGCATGGCATGCTTCTCCTTAGCCTGGGCACTTTTGTAGGTAGTTCTGTATTCATCCATCTTTTTCATATAATTTTCTGTTTGCTGCCCAAACAGAGAATTTCCTACTACAGGAAAATCCATAGCCTTTGACTGAGTATCTTGGGACAGATTAGTGCATCTGAGCCATGCCAACCTACGGAAAGCTACAGAAGTGGCCATAACCCTGGAGGAAACATCATTAACATCAACAGCAGTATGAAATTGAACTTAGAAGCCAATGCCTCAGCAGCCACCTGTTCCAACTCACTAGCCAGCTGGCCATGGGCCTGCTTGGCTAACTGCAATACTGTGTCCCACCTAGATTTCTGATATCTAGCCACATAAGCCATATAATTTGCCTGCCTGAGTCCCAAAGAAGCTGCCATATACTGTTTCTTCGCCATGGCATCAATCTTCCTAGAATCCTTGTCAGAGGATGTGAGGCCAGAGGAATATTAGCCTTTGTCACAGGCTGCAGCTTGTACCACCCCTACATGACTACACTGCTCAATAAGGAAGTCTGTATCCGAGCCTGAAAAGCATACCTTCTGTCCATTTTTTATCTACAGGAGGGACAGAATGAGGATTTTTAAAATCTTTGTTGTTTGCTTCCTAAATGACTTATGCAAAGGAATAGACAACCTCCTAGACTCTGGAATATCCATCATTTCCACATAATCAGGCTCCTCTTGCTCATCCACAGCCTCCTCTAAAGGAAGCTGGAGGGTTTCTGCAACCTTTTGTAAAAATAAAGAAAGAAGGGGACTCAGACAGAATAGGGAGATTCTAAAGGTCTGTCTGGAGAAATGCCCGTTCAATGGGCACGTCCAGACCCTCCCAGCCACATATATTGATCAAATTCCTCCTCCCCCTCCTGTGGTTCATAAAAATCCTCAACTTCAAAATCCTGAACCACTGGGACTGAACGAACCAACCTTTTACCAACTGTTGGTGGTTCTACAGATCCCTGAGACAGTGACTGGACAATCTGAATGGCTTTAGCTATCTCTGCAGCAGTTGGAGACACAATTCTGGACTCCAAACCTCCTGATTTCTTTGTCTTTTTACTTGGGACTGGTTCCTCTGAACCAGTCTTCCTTTTGCCCGAGGAAGTCTCGCCCTGGTCAGAGGGCACTCCCTCTGGTCCAGTGGGTACTGAACCGGGCTGGCCATCCGGGTCAGCGGACTTTTTGGCCTCTCGTTCCCTGAGCCGGCCCAATCTCTTCTCCAGGGTGGCTGCAGGGAAATTTTTACACACCTGGCAGTCTGACAGGAGGTGGTCAGCCCCCAGACAATAGACACAAGTGGTGTGTGGGTCAGCCTTGGCAAAGGCCCCACAGACATCAGTGTTGAAACCCAGTGGGCCCGGTTTTTCTGGGTTTCTCAGACATAATGCCAGCCTAACCAAAAACTTGCCCTTTGATGGCAGTGCCAGGCAAGACACCCTTATCGGTTCCCAACCGCAGTCACGGGTATTTGAAAAACTGTAATAATTTCGGTTTTTAGAACCGATAAGAACCGGAACCGCACTCTAAAACCCACAGTACAGTTTTAAAAGGCAGAAAACTAAGCGATCGGTTCAAAACCGAACCGATAATTAATTTTCCACACAGACTTGAATTTTTGTACTTACGGTTACCAGATAGAGCTTTAGAACTGAAATGCGGTAAAAATAATGACTTTTGCCGGTTCAAATGAACCGAAAACTACCGAGAATGAACCGAGCTGAAGGAGCTGATCTCCGGAGCGACTGTTCAGTGAAGCGGAGTAAAGAATCTGACAGTTTCATTTGAAACTGCCAGATAGAGCTTTGGGCACAGCGCCCTCACGCTGTAGAACTCCAGATCTTCTGGAGTTAACTCCTTCCTCTCCGGGGCAGTTCAGCTGCAGTGGCTGACTGCTATTGTTATAATATAGCAAGACTTCATGGTGTTTGAAGGTAGGATCGTCCGGACGCGAGCGAGGCAGGTTCTTCTCCTCAGGGAAGCGCTTGAGGCTGAGGGAAGACGAAGAGGATGACAACAAAGAGGAGGATCGACTATCCGACTTAGAATAGTGTGGCTGTACATCATGACCATGCCTGCAATGACGTCAGTATGCAGGGGACCAACAATGGTCCGAAGACTGACGACTGTCCCTGGACCGACGACAGAGTGATGACCGACGCCAGGAGCTGTCCTGCTTAGCGTGAGAAGGGCTCCGGGAACGAGACCGAGACCGACGTTGGTCACAAGAAACCATACAGCGACGTCGGCGGTCCTCAGATCAAGAGCAGGAACGAGCCCTAGAAGGGGGCGAAAAACGGTGCTCCAGGGACCTCAACGGAGAGGTCTCACCCCCTGGCTGTGGTTCCCTCGCAGGATCCGCTACCGGTGTCTGGGCCAGCGACGGGGTGGTTCGCTTCTGAACCTGTCTCCACCAAAATGAAAAAAGCTGTTTGAGCTCATCCGGGGAGGAGATCTCAGCCACCCGCTGTGGGTAGGAAGTCTCCAGAGCGGTGAGACGTGAAGGAGAGCTCTCCTGAGGGCCCGGGGGGAGGAGGACTTGGGCGACAGGATGTCGACAGGACGACCGACCCCGGGTCCTTAGCCCCTTCAACCAGTGTCGGTACAGGGACCGATGACGGGGTGACGGCAGGGGGCGCCGGAGAGTCCTTAACCTCCGGAGGCGCGCCTTTAGCAGGCGGTGCCAGAGCCGTGGTCAGTAGGGCCAAAGCAGGTACCCCCACAGACTTGGTGATGATTCTGAGCGGAGTCACCTTCAGCTTGGCCGGCTGTTCCCCCAACGGGCTGGCCTTAGCCTGAGATGACTGCGGCAACTCACCCGAGCCCGAAGGACGGGCCTTCTTCAGGGAAGGTCGCGACTGGGACAGAGACCGGTGCCGGAACTGGCTACGCCCTTTGCTATGCCATTTTTTCCCCTTTTTCTTCCCTTCGGACGAGTGCAGGTCCATCTTTTTTTCCAAGAGGTAGGCCTTAAGGGCCTTCATGCATTGGATGCAAGTCTGGCTTGTAAAAGCCTAGCAGTCGGCGCAATTAGCGGTGTCGTGGTCAGGGCCAAGGCAGAAAACGCACCGCCGGAGTCCGTCCACAGCGGGAATTTGCTGGCCACACTCACACTTATTAAGGTGTTCGGGAGAAACAGACGCCCGGGAAGACATCGAACCCAGAGAGGAAAAACGGACTGACGTCGGTACCGACGGCGGCAAACACCGAGGCAAAGTACACCGAACGTGGGGAAAATCCGAGCCGAACAACGGTAGCAGCACAGACGTCAGCCGCGGAGGAGGAAAAACCGGTTAAAACCGTCGAAAAACTTGCATGAAGAGGCAGTCTTTTCTCGCTGGGAATCGCAGGCAGCCGCTAGCTTCACGTGCATGGTATGCAGCGGGAAAGAACTGAGGCGGAGCTGGGTCCACCCCCTCTTGTACACTGACCGACGTCGGGTTGGGATCGGCGTCGGTCCCCCGCTGGTATTGCTGGCAGAGGTTTTCACCGTGTGGTCCTAGAGCCTGCGGCATAGTCCTAATTGTTATAGCCTGCTGCAAAAGCTCTATCTCGAAGAAAGATCTTCCTGTCTTAGATTGTCCTGATCCTGCCACCACTGCAAAGCCTGAATCAGGGTTCGAGTCACTGGGATCAGTTTGGTCAGAGGGTCCTTTTTCTGAGACCAAAAGGCTCTCAAGTGGAACAGAATGTCCCTCATCAGAAATCTTGCTTCCTGCACCACTGCTGTCGAAGCAGCCATGTGCCCCAAGAGCTGCAGAAAATGAAAATTACATACCTACCGTAATTCTTGATCTTCTTGGACGAGTCTCCACCACTCATTCACACTAGTGGGATCAGCGCCGGAGGCACTAGGACCCATCGGGAGCAAACTTTTTGCTGGAGGGTCGGCGCGAGAGATGGCGCCGTGAGGCATGGCGCCGCGAGCGGTGGCTCACGCGGTAATGACCATCTCGGCAACAACCCTCCAACCGCCTCAGTACCTTTTTTACCAAGGAGGTGCAGCGCAACTAACGTAAAGAGTAAACCTAACCTTAAAAAACGGACATAAGATAGTCTGGAACGACCCGTGTAAGAAGGGTCAGCAAAGGAGTCTTCACGGCCTAAAGATTTGAGGGAGTGAAGACCAACACAGCGGTGAGCTCAGGGATGGAGGGAGGGTAGTGAGTGGTGAGACTCGTCCAAGAAGATCAAGAATTCACGGTAGGTAGGTAATTTTCATATCTCCTGGACATAAGTCTCCACCACTCATTCACACTAGTGGAGAGTACCATGTTGATAATCCCCAAAGGGGGCAGGGGAGCCAGAGCTCACACGCTTAGGACAGAAGTCCATTATGATAGTTCTGCCGAAGTGGAATGACGCCTGCATGAACATCCAGTGCATAATGCTTAACGAAGGTATGCACTGAACTCCAGGTGGCGCGCTGCAGATATTCTGCACTTGGAACATTGCACTCGCTAGGGATGCCACAACCGCCCTAGTAGAGTGAGCGTACACTCTACCTTCTAATTTAACCTGTGCCATGGAATAGCAATGTCGAAGACATGCCACTAACCATGATGAGATGCATCTGATAGCGACAGGCTGACCCAGCCGGGTCTCGCTGAAGGAAACAAACAGTTGCTGAGTCTTGCGAAAATTCTTGGTTCTATCTAAGTAGAACCGCAAGGCTCTCTTAACATCCAAGGAATGAAGAGACCGTTCTCCTTCACTTTGGAAGTTCGCAAAGTAAGAGGGAAGCACCAGAGGTTGGTTTAGATGGAATTCTGACACAACCTTGGGAAGGAATTTAGGATGAGTACGAAGAACTACTTTGTCCTTATAGAACGCAGTATACGGAGGGTCCGTAACTCAGGGCATGTATTCAGAGACCCTCATGGCTGAGGTAATGGCTACTAGGAAGGCTGTCTTCCAGGTAAGAAATTTTAGCTCACAGGTAGCTAGGGGTTCGAAAGGCTTCCCAGTGAGCATGTCCAGCACAAGGTTAATGTCCCAGGCTGCAACCGGACATCTAACAGGGGGTCTGGTATGCAGAATTCCCTTAAGAAATCTCTTCACCATAGGTAACTGAGCCAGAGACAAGGAAGAAACCGGCTCATGGAACGCTGAAATGGCACTAAGGTGAACTTTAACCGTGGAGTACTGGAGACCTGAGTTTGATAGGTCCAAAAGGTACTCAAGAACCTTGTCTAGAGGACAGGAAAAGGGATTCCAAGAGGACTTTGCACACCAGAGAGAAAAACGTTTCCACTTGGAAGTGCAAGTTTTTCGGGTAGCTGGCTTTCGAGCAGCCAGAAGGATGTCTGAGACTCTACGAGAGACGTTGAACCGATTCATTTCTACCTCTTCAGGAGCCAAGCATGAAGGTGAAGTGACCTCAGGTTAGGATGGACCAACGAACCCTGAGTCAAAGATTGATTTGCAAGGAAGTGGTCTCGAGAGGCTGCCGACATACTGTTGAGTAGAGAAACCATAGTTGCCGAGGCCAGGAGGGAGCAATGAGAATCATCTTGGTCCCCTGGGACTCAATTTGAGAAGTACTCTGAATTAGAGGCGGTGGAAAGGCGTAAAGACGCTTTGTCCACCGCAGCCTGAACGCATCCTGACAGAAAATGCCAGGCCCTGGATTTCTGGAGCAGAAGAGAGGCAGTTTTGCGTTGAGTGGGGATGCAAAAAGGTCCAGGTCTGGAGTCCCCCACTCTTCGAACAGTGACCGAGCTACGGCTGGATCGAGAGACCACTCGTGAGGGTCTGCCTCCGTTCTGCTGAGGAGATCTGCTAAGTCGTTTTGTACACCTGGCAGATATACCGCTTGAATTAGAGATTTGTGCTCCAAGCACCACTCCTACACCCTCACTGCTTCCCTGCAAAGGGGATAAGAATGAGCACCACCTTGCTTGTTGATGTAATACATCACAGCTTTGTTGTCCGTTTGAAGGAGAATGTTCTTGTGGCAAAGAACATCCTTCAACGCTTGGATAGCATAGAGGACCGCTCTCATCTCCAGGACATTTATGTGGAGCTGAGTTTCCAGCTGAGTCCATACACCTTGAGTGCGGAGAGAGCGACAGAGAGCTCCCCATCCCATTAGCGATGCGTCTGCGGTGATGGAGATCTGATGATCCGGAGGAGCAAAGGGGAATCCTTCCAGGAGATTGCTCTCTTGAGACCACCAGGTGAGAGACCTTCGTAGGGGCTCCGTCACCTTGATGGGATAAGACTGGGGGTGAGAGGTCGGTGACCACTGAGCGGAGAGCATCCATTGGGTGGTCCTCATGTGTAACTGAGCTAGGGGTACAGTGAACACTGAGGACGCCATGAGACCCAACATACGTTGCATCGAGAGAGCTGTGACCGATTGGTTCTCCCGATGTAACGGGCCATCTGAAGGATGTCGAGTCTTCTGTCCTCTGGAAGGAAAGCCTTCATGAAGAGGTGTCCAGAAGAGTCCCTATGAAAAGGAGCCTCTGGGAGGGCTGCAGTTGTGACTTCTTCAGATTCAGCAGAACTCCTTGGACGTGAAGAAGGCGGAGGCCGCTTGCACGGCTTCCAGAGTCCCTTGGCTGGAAGGGCTTGCTAGGAGCCAATCGTCCAGGTAGGGAAACACTCGGAGTCCGAGCTTCCTGAGATGTGCTGCGAGAACTGCACAACACTTTGTAAAAACTCACGGCGCCAAGGATAGCCCAAAAGGCAGGACTCTGAACTGATAATGCTGACCCAGAGCTACAAACCTCAGGAATTTGCGATGGGTCGGGTGGATGGGAATATGCTGGTAAGCGTCCGGCATATCCAGGGAGGCCAGCCAGTCGTGCTGATGCAGCAAAGGTAACAGGTTACCCAGGGAAATCATTTTGAATTTCTCCTTGGGGAGGAATTTGTTTAACTTTCTGAGGTCTAGAATGGGGCGCATCCCCCCAGATTTCTTTGGAACCAGAAAGTAATGGGAGTAGAACCCTGTGTTTACGCTGATGCGGGGCACCAGTTCTATTGCCCTGTTGTTTAGAAGGCCCTGGATCTCAGCAAGAGGAGGTCTGACTGAGAGCTGACAACCTGTGCGTTTGGGAGGACAATTCGGGGGTTTCAAGAAATTGAGAGAATAACCCTCACGAATTATCCAAGGACCCATTTGTCCGAAGTTATGGACTTCCACTGGTTGTAGAAGTACATCAGACGACCTCCCACCAGAGGAGAAAGTTCCACCGGCAGTGTGGATGGAACTTGGGCCGCACTTCATAAGGTAGCGCTGGGGGCTTTAGGCCCCTGCGCTTTCTGCTGCGTCTTCTTTTGAGGTTGGGCAGGTTGGCTTTTATGGAAGCTTCCTCTGCCCCTGCCTCGAAAGGACTGACGACTATGAAACTGACGATTGCCAACATGCCCCCGAGAGGGGGTAGGCGGAGGTCTAGCCAACTTAATGGCCGACCTAGTCTTCTGAGTGGCCTCTAAGGCTTGCTCTACCTGAGGACCGAAAAGATATGAGCCATCAAAGGGCAACGCCATTACCTGCTGCTGAGCATCATTCGTAAAGCCGGAAGTACGCAGCCAGGAATGGCGTCAAGTACAAATACCTGCGGCTGCTGAGCGAGAGCAGTGTCGAAAGCGTCCATGGCGGCTTTGACGGTTGGTTATTGGACTCACACACTCTGGTAACAGTTAGAAGAAGCTCTGACTTGTAGTCGGAATCTGGAAGAGCTTCAACCATATCTGTTTCATAGAGTGCCACAGGATATACTCATACTGAGAAAATAGCCTTGATAGCTGGCACAATACTTAAAGTGGAGGCAGCAAAGACTCTCATACCTAATGTATCAATTTTATGAGACTCTTGTTAATAGGTCGAGCTGTAGTAAGCCTGAGGAAGAACGACCTGTCATTCTCTGCTAGGACTACAATAGGATCCGCAAAGGCTTGGGATGCCAAAATGGGACGATCCTTGGGAGCTGAATATTTCTTATCAATGGATTTAGCCACTGAGGGAATAAGAGCAGGATTATTCCATACCATTTGAAACAGCATCTCGAAGGAAGGTTGAATCGGAGGAGTCAAATCCGTAGGGATCTCCGAAGCATGAAGATACTGGAGTCTTAATATCTTCCCAGGATCAATGTCTGTAGTCTGGAGAGCAAGAGTGGATCTCAGGTTCTTCAACAGAGACTTAAAGGACAGGTCCTCAACCACAGGCTCTGTAGCAATGAAAGATCCTGTTTCCTCCACTTCATCACCCAACCGAAGGTCTGGGTCAGGCTCAACATCATCTCCTGATGGTCCAGGAAGGACTGTTTGGACAGGAAGGAGTGAAAATAGGGAGGAGGAAAGAGCAGATAGAAAAGGAGAGTCCCGAGGGCCCCTGGCGCCGAGGGCAAGAAAGCAAAACAGAGACAGCCGGAGGAGCACGGGCGCTGGAAAGAGGCACGCTGGCACCGCAAGCGCACCGCTGCTGGGCCGCAGCGCTGCTGGCGTGCACGCACCGCGAGACCTGCCGGGAAGCCGCGACGGCGCCAAGAAGACCCAGCGGCGCCACAAGGCCCCTGCAGCACCGTGGACGGCGCCAAGAAGAAGCGGCACCAAAACGGTGCCGACAAGCACAGAGACTCCTGAGGCGCGAGACACCCCTGGAACCTGGAAAGCAAGAGAAGGGAAAAACACAGGAGATAAGGGCATCGGTGTGGTCCCCTGCACCGCAGCCATGTGAGGGGGGAACACCTAAGCGCGGAGTCACTGGCACCGAAGAAGGCGCCGCGCGACTAGGAAGGTCCAACCGCCCTACCTGATCGCCCAACAAGCCCGAAGGCTCCGGGGCAACCGAGCCAGGCAGAAGAACCAACCTCCGAGCCCATCGCTCCATAAGAGCGGCCCACTGATGAAACTGCTCATCTGGAGCCCTACCTATGGGGGGGTGGGGCTCCGATGTCGAGGACGACGGGAACCGGAAGTTGGCGACTCCGAAGGAGGAGACCGGCAACTAGCTACTATAACCGACCGTCAACGCGCAGATGTATCAGAGGGTGACCTCGAGTGATGCCTTCTCTTTTTTGACCTGTGGGCCAAAGAATAGCTCGAGGCCGAACGGTGACGAGAATGCGACTGTTTATTTTTATGCCAGTCCCCCCGGGCATCGGACTGACCGTTGTCGGAACCCCGCTGAGGAGAAGGGGGCTGACCGGACCCAGCCCCACTGACTGAACAGCTTTCATACGAAGTCTCCCTACCGTCACCTGACCTGCTCATGGTCAACTCCGTCCAGTAGGCCGAGACTTCTTTAATGTAAGTTAAATTTAAAATATTACAGAAATTTAACGAAATAGAATAAAATTAAGCGATACTACTATCGAGATAATATTACAAAAAAATAAACTGAAAACTATCGCTAGTTTGAAGTTTGACTCCCGACAAGCGAGCGGCGTTGTCACTGAAGCGCACTCGACAGCGGAAAAAAAGGAACTGAGGCAGTTGGAGTGATCGTCACGAGATTGGTCATTACCGCTACGTAGCCACCGCCAGGGCGCCATGCCTCGCGGCGCCATCTCTCGCGCCGACCCTCCAGCAAAAAGTTTGCTCCCGATGGGTCCTAGTGCCTCCGGCGCTGATCCCACTAGTGTGAATGAGTGGTGGAGACTTATGTCCAGGAAGATATGCCTTGCTGGTCGAGACACCTGTAGGGTGAATGAAGAGGCCAGTGTGATAAGGGTTCTTGCCCTGTCCATGGGAAGGAAGGCTCTTGCCTTTTCTGTATCAAGCTCTGTGCCTATGAAGGTGAGGAGCTGAACAGGCTCTAGAACTGACTATGAAAGATTCAGAAGGAAACCTAGAGAAGTGAGCAGTTGCTGAGTTATCTGCAGATGTAACTTGACTTGGTCTGGGGACTGGCCTACGATGATACAGTCGTCCAGGTATGGGAAGATGGCAATCCTTTACCTTCTTTGGGAAGCAACTACTACTGCCAGGCATTTTGTGAACACCTTTGGAGCAGAGGTTAGGCCAAATGGCATCTCGAACCTGAGGAATTTATGGTGGGAGCTTCTGATTAGAATATGGAAATAGGCATCCTTGAGGTCCAGGGAGACTAGCCAGTCCCCTGGCTGTAAAGAGGGCAGAACTATTCCCAGAGTCACCATTTTGAACTCTGGCTTACAAAGGTGCTTGTTTAAATATCTGAGCTCCAGTATGGGCCGTCATTCTGTCTTTTCGGGGATGAGGAAGTACCTGGAGTATAATCCTTTTCCGTTGTGTAGGGATGGAACCCTTTCTACAGCTCTGAGAGACAAAAGGGAAGAGACCTCTGCCTCTAGGGCAAGTGCCTCTGAAGGATTTGCAGGTGGAGAGGATCTGGTTCTCATCTTTGGAAATTTTTTGAAGCTGAGAACCAGTCCCTGGCATACTACTTCCAGGACCCATTTGTCTGATGTTACAGACCTCCTGTGCTGGACAAAGTAAGCTAGCCTGCCCCCTACAGGTGGTGGAGAATCAGCCCTGGCAAAACCATCAGAGTGCCTGTTTGGCAGGGGGTTTAGTCTGAGGGGTGGAAGCAGGCCTGCGTGTACCCCTTCTGCCTCTCCATCTAAAGAACCCCCTCTGAGCATAGGCAGAAGAGGAGGCCTGGGCTTGGTAGAAAGGCCTATGAAAAGGCTTGCCCCTGGGATGCTGCCCCTGAGGAGTGGCTTGCCTTTCCTTGGCCTGAGCACTACTATAGGTGGTCCTGTATTCATCCATTTTCTTCATGTAGTTCTCTGTTTGCTCCCCAAACAGAGAATTACCCACAACAGGAAAATCCATGGACTTAGCCTGGGTATCCTGAGACAGGCTAGTACATCTGAGCCAAGCCATCCTACGAAGGGCCACAGATGTAGCCATGACTCTGGATGAAACATCACTGGAGTCCACTGCAGCATGGAATTGCACCTTGGATGGCTCAAAACCATCAGCAGCCACCTGCTCCAGCTCCTTGGCAAGCTGGCCAGGGACCTGTTTAGCTAAAGCCATTACAGAGTCCCATCTAGATTTCTAATATCTAGCTGTATCGGCCATATAATTGGCCTGCCTGAGTCCCAAAGATGCTGCCATGTACTGTTTCTTTGCCATGGCATCAATTCACCTGGAGTCCTTATCCGGGGAGTGTGAAGCCAAAGGTATATTAGCCTTGTCACAGCCTGCACTACCCCAACATGGCTGCATTGCTGGGTAAGGAACTCTGTATCTGAGCCTGACAGAGTATACCTCATGTCCATTCTCTTATCCACAGGAGGTATAGAATTAGGAGTCTTTAAAATCTTTATTTTCTGTTTCCCAAAAGACTTGTGTAAGGGAATAGACAGCCTTCTGGACCCTGGGATATCCATCATTTCCACACAGTCAGGCTACTCCTGGTCATCCACAGCTTGTTCCATAGGAAGCTGAAGGGTTTCGGCCACTTTCTTGTAAAACAGGACATGGGAGGGGGGGCTCAGAAAGCCTAGGAGGAGACACTCCTGAAGATCTGTCTGGGGAGATGTCCAGGTCAATGGGCACATCCAGACTTTCATAATCACATTCACTTTCCTCATACTCTCCTTATACCTCCTCCGGTTCATAAAATTCCTCCAAATCATAATCCAGAACCGGTGGAACCAGCCAAACCGAGCGCCTTCCTGATGGTGCCGGTTCGGTCGGAACCGAGGAAAGCGACTGCACAATTTTTATCGCTTTGGCTATTTCATCAGCGGTTGGAGAAGAAACTTTTGGATACACACTGGCTGATTTTTCCCTTCTTGTTATCTTAACAAGAACCGACTCCTCGGAATTGATTCTGCTTTTGCCCAAAGAAGTTTCGCCCTGGTCAGAGGGCACTCGTTCTGGTTCGGTTTGAACCAAACTGGGCTAGCCATCCGGGTCAGTGAACTTTTTTGGTCTCCCTAACCCTGAGCCTACCAACTCTCTTTTCTAGGGTAGCTGCAGGAACATTTTTACAAATCTGGCAGTCTGAATCGAGGTGGTCGAACCCCAGAGAATAAACACAGGTGGTGTGGGGGTCAGCCTTAACAAAGATTTCCCTACACACACTACAATGTTGAAACCCAGTGGGCCCGGTTTTTCTTTTGGGTTTCTCAGACATGGTGCCAGTCATAACAAAACTTACCCTTTTAATGGCAATCCGCCACACAAGGCACTTTTATCGGTTCCTGACCATGTTACGGGTCGTGGAAAAAACCGTAGTAAAATCCGTTTTTTTTTTAGAACCGATAAGAACTGGTAACCACACTCTAAAAGTAGAAGTAAAGATGTTTAAACAACCTAATCGGTTCAAACCGAACTGATGAAATGTTTACAAGTTCCACACAGAAGAAACAAGCATTTGTCAATGCCGAATGTTTGCTTACTGGCATTGGCAGTGGTAGTGTAGAAGTTACAGAGCTGCGTAATAAGAATGGCAGTGAAGTATTGAACTGAAGCCAACCCCACCACCACCCTGCAGAGAGTGACAGGCATCGGGGTGTGCATTTGGGTCGTCAGGCATAATGGCTACGCCATTTCACCACACCCCACTCTGCAGAGACTGACAAGTGTGACGTGTTCCTTGGGGTCTTTGGCCCTTATGCGCACCCCATTTCATTAGGAAATACGGTGAGATGGGTGCGATATAGGAGAATGGGGTGAAGTTTGGGGCCGAAGAGCCCAAGGCATACCTCGATGCCTCTCAGTGACTGCATACCTCTCAACCTCCCTCATCACAAATCAGGGACAAGGCTTAAAATGATCAGGGACAAATGACCAAAATCAGGGACACATCTGAAAAGAATAGTAATTTTAGTTCCAGAAGCTGTGTACAACATGCTTCTTAGTCTGAATATCATTATGTTAATGAGAACTAGACTGTAACACCAATGGCTGACATTATTTTATGATCCAAATTCCTACTCTTCAGTGACAGAAATGCCAAATTTAGGAGGGACAGAAGAAATTTCTGAGGCAAAATCAGGGACATCCCTGAAAATCAGGGACAGTTGAGAGGTATGAGAGACTGCAGGGTGTGGAATGGTACGAGCATCACAGGCAAGAATCCCAAGTCACACCCCTGATTCCTGTCATTCTCTATAGGGTTGGGCAATTTAGTTGAAAAGCCTAATACCTCAGGCATTCGTTGGTATTTTAATTCCAAATTTTCAACATGTTTGGTTTGTGACCCCACCTCATGAACAGGGGGAATATCAGTTTGGTAGCCGAAAGCTGCTTATGCACAGTGACTACAGGATTTAGCACCACAGGTGCAAAAATATTCCCAACAGGCTGTAAAAAATGACAGCTGTACTCTTTCATGGGGAGGTGTAAAAATGGCTATGTTGCAAATGTGTAGTAAAAATATTTAAAAAGGTGAAGTCACAGCGTACATAGAAACTGTGCAACGCACACCGTTATATAAGTAGGTTGGAGATATTTTATATCAGATTGTCAACTCAGGCATTTGGTGCCTCGATAATGAACAGTGTCACTGTGATTTTCTTTATCTGTGCCGAACAATGATTTCCCACAGAGACCACGCATCTCTGCACTGAAAGTGTGAAAACACACTTGACCATGTTGTGAAAATGGCAGCTGTACTGTTCCAGGAAGTGTGGAAAAATGCCACTAGTGAAAATCTGGACTGAAAATATTACAAAGTCACGAGCTAACGAGGATCGTGGAAACTGCACAATGCTCACTTGTAACACAGTCATTTTATGGACTTTTGTCACCAAATTTTCAACATAGCCATTTTAAGACCTCTGCTCATGAACAGTGTAACTGTGATTTTCTTAATCTGTCCTAAACATTGCTTTCGCACACCAACAGCACCATTGTGCGCTACACGTGCAATAACACATTTTGGGAGACATATGAAAAATTGCAGCTGGACTGTTCATAAGGAAGCTTAATAAAATGGACATGTTGAAAATCTAGAGTGAAAATATTAAATTTGCAAACTTACGAGCATGCATTGGAACTGTGCAACACACGCTCGTAAAAGTCATTTTTAGGCATTTTTTCACCAAGTTTTCAACATAGCCATTTTAAGACCTCTGCTCGTGACCAGTGTCACTGTGGTTTTGTTAATGTGTCCCATACATTGAGTTTGCACACCGACTACGCCATTGTATAAGCTACATGAAGTAGGAAACACGTTTTGGGCAGGATGTGAAAATGACAGCTGTACTGCTCATAAGGAGGTGTGGAAAATGGCAATGTTGGAAATCTGGGTGGAAATATTGAAATTCGCAAACCTACAGTGCGCGGTAAGGGAACGTGCAACGCCTCATTAAAACAGTCCTTATAAGAATTCTGTAACCAAATTTTCAACATTGCCATTTAAGATCTCTGCTCGCGAACATTGACACTGTGATTTTCTGAATGTCCCATACACTGAGTTCTTTACTTGACTGCGCCATTATGCGCTACATGGCGTGAAACACGCTTTGGGTGAGATGTGAAAATGACAGCTGTACTACTCATAAGAAGAGTGGAAAAATGGCAATGTTGAAAATCTGGAGTGGAAATATTGAAAATTCGCAAACCTATGGCGTGCATAGGAACTGCATGCGCAACGCATCAGTAAAACAGTCATTTATAGAATTTTTCACCAAATTTTCAACACAGCCATTTCAAGACCTCTGCTCATGAACAGTGTCACTGTGATTTTCTTAATTTGTCCCGTATATTGATTTCGCACACCGACTGCGCCATTCTGCGCTACAAGGGTGGAAACACATTTTGGGTAAGATGTGAAAAATGACAGCTGTACTACTCATAAGACAGTGTGGTGAAATGGCAATGTTGAAAATCTGGAGTCAAAATATTGAAATTTCGCGAACTTACGAGCCTGCGTAGGAACTGCACAACGCACGCTCGTTAAACAGTCATTTTGGAATTTTGGCATAAAATTTTCAACATGGGGTTTTGGGCCCCTTCATGAATGATGTCACTGTCATTGCGGTGATCGGTCCTGAAGGGTTTTCGCAGTCACTGCGCGAAATCACCTTAGCATAGCATACGCTGACAGTGACATCATTCGAAGAAGAGATCCAAAAACCCCATGTTGAAAAGTGCAAAATTCAAAAACTCTGAATATGCAATAAAGTTGAACCCCTCCTATCTAGCCCATTACATAGCTTACCGGCATTTCCTCAGTGGCGGTTGGCTTTGAAGAGTGCAGCGTGTTCCCGGTCCACGAAGATCGTCGTGCCAGAGTCGGAGGTAAGTATGGGGTGAGGGGTGTGGGAGGCTAGGTGCGCAGTGGGTGTGTCGCGGGATGTGGGAGGGCTGGGAGGCCCAGCGCCGTGGGACGTCAGCGGGACCGCTTGCCACGCTGGGGTGGAGCTCCCAGCGTAGCACCAGGACCTGGGAGGGGCGTTCAGAAGGCGAGAGTTGGGCACCCCGTCGGCAAAAAAATTAAAAACACAGCGGGACCCGTTTGCCACGCTGGGGTGGGCTCTAGCTTGGCACAAGGACTTTGTGGGAAGAGGCACGTTCAGCCGGCAGAGTTGGGCACCCCGTCGGCAACATGATGGATTACCACGCTGGGGTGGGCTCCCAGCGTGGCATCAACTACTGGGGGACCGAGGCGATGCAGCTGAGCCGGCGAGGATTGGGCACCATCGGCCTCCGCTGCATGCGGGGCCTGCAGCCCTGCGGCTGGGTGGGAGCTGCGTGAGCAGCTTCTTATCGCTGCTCACTCAAGCGTAGCTCCCCCTTTCAACTGTATGCCACTGCATTTTGGAGCGTGTCATAGACAGCTCCAAAATGCATTGGCTTACAGGGGCTGCGCTTGCCAGCACAGTGCCTGAATTGGAGGAGGAGGTGACACACCTCCGAAATCTCCGATGAAGGCACTATGTTTCTTGCACATGCGTGCAAGCAAACATAAAAATTACTCACCTTAGTACTGCTGTTTCTTCTAATGGAGTCTTGCTATATTATGACAATTGCAGTATGATCCGATGATTGAACTGCCCCGGAGGTGAAATAGTTAACTTTCCATGCAAGCATGGAACTTTGAGCGCGAGCTCAGTTAGAGAAGCTCTGTCTGCTTACCTTCAAACATAAACTGTCAGATCTTTACAAGCTAAACTCACTAAGGCTCTGTGTGGAAGCTGTAAACCTACACTAGCCAATTGGCTACTAACATAACACACACTTCTTGGTCTCAAACAAAGACTCAAGTCAGGAGACCCAAAAATGAAAAATAGAACACTAATTCACCCCAAAGGAAGGGTGCAAAGAAAAAATTACTAACCTTAGTAATGTTGTTTTTTTCTAATTGAGTTTTGCTATATTATGACATATGCAGTATAACCCCAGGTTAGAACTGCTCCGGAGGTGAAAGAGTTAACTTTCCATGCAGGGCATGGAATCTTGAGTGCAAGCTCGGATTAACACTCTGTCTGTTGAAGCTCAAACTTAAACTGTCAGATCTTTACGAGCAAAAACTCACTAAGGTTCTGTGTGGAAGCTGTAAACCTACACTAGCCACTGGCTACTAACTACAAAAACACCGTTTTGTTCTTGATCCCAAAGCAAAGATGCAAGTTGGGGGATTCAAGAAAGAAAATCAAGTATAAAACCTAAGCACCCAGAAGGGTGAAAATAAAGTGGGCATCAGTGAAGTGCCAACATTGCACTGCCCACCCACATCCCAAACAATAGAGGTTCTGAGAGGGGCAGGCGGGTGGGGGGTGAGGTCATAATATAGCAAGACTCCATTAGAAGAAACAACATTACTAAGGTGAGTAATTTTTTCTTCAAACAACATGGAAGTCTTGCTATATTATAACATATGCAGACTACACAGCAGTACCTCCATGGAGGAGGGACAGAACCTACTTGGGAAATAGGCTCTGAAGCAGAGCTGTGCCAAATCGAGTATCACTCCTAGCCTGGATATCCAAGGAGAAATGCTTAGTAAAAGTGTGAACTGTTTTTCAGGTAGCTGCTTGATATATCTCTAGGATAGGAATGTCCCTGGCAGCAGCCAGAGACGCAGCTGTACCTCTGGTAGAGTGAGCCCTCAGGCCTGAGGGAGGAAGAGTACCCAGTTTTTCATAACAGAATTGGATACAAGAGACAATCCACCTGGCAATGGATCTTTTAGTGGCAGGTTTCCCTTTACCAACCTCACCATAAGTGAGGAACAATTGGAGGGATTCGAACCTGTGACCCTTGGTACGTTCTATATAGTAACTAAGGGCTCTTTTGACATCTAAACTACATAATCTCCTCTCACCAGAGGAGGACTGGACAGTGAAGTACACAGGAAGAGACATGGATTGATTAAGGTGAAAGTCTGAAACCACCTTAGGCAAAAACTTCCTGTTAGTCCTGAGGACCACCTTATCTCTATGAAAGGAGATAAAATCAGGCTCCACTGACAAGGCTTGTAGCTCACTTATGCGCCTGGCAGAGGTGATGGCTACCAGAAACACAGTTTTCAAAGTCAAGTATGTAAGCTCTGCTGAAGACAATGGCTCAAAAGTGGGTTGCATAAGCTGAGTGATGCAAATATTAAGATCCCAAGCAGGGGCAGGGTCCCTGAATGGAGGGTTGGTGTGAAGCAACCCTTTAAAAAACTTGGAGGACACAGGGTGAGCTGATAAAGAAGAGGGCTTACCTGCTGAGAAGAAGACAGACACAGCAGCCAAGTGCACTTTTAAGGTAGCTGGTCTCAGCCCCAAGGAATTCAAATGCACCAAATAATCCAGGATTGTGGGCACACCAGCAGATTCTGGAGAAAAATGCTTTCAAGCACACCATATGGAAAATCTCCTCCATTTTGAATTATAGGTAGCCCTGGTGGAAGGCTTCCCAGAGGCCTTCAAAATATCCAATACTCCTTGAGACAGGTGTAGGTCAGCAAACTCTAACTCTTCAAGAGCCAAGCTTTGAGATTGACAGATTTGAGGTTCGGATACCAAACTGTCCCCTGGGCACAGGTTAACAGGTTGGGATTCCTGGGAAGACATAGGGGAGGGTGGACTGCTAAGGACATGAGGAGTGCATACCAGGGCTGCCTGGCCCAATCTGGAGCAATCAGGATCATCTTGCAGGATTGAGATCTGATCCTGACTAGCACTTTGAAAAGAAGGGGGGAAAAGCATAGAGAAACTTCCCTTCCCAACTGAGGATGAAGGCATCCAGAGGGACTGAGCCCAACACTGGGGGTCTGCAGCAAAAGAGGGAAAGTTAGTGATTGTCTGGGGCTGCAAAGAGATCTATTTGTGGGTGCCCCATCTGGCAAATACTACCTCCAGTACTAGGGGATCCAGTGCCCAGTCGTGATGGCCTTGGGAAATCCTGCTGAGAGCATCCACTAGGACATTGTCCTTGCCTGGGAGGTGAACTGCCGAAAGGGAGGCATTCAGAGAATAAGCCAGAGACCACAACTTCATTGCTTCGGTACACAAGGCCGTGAACCGAGTGCCCTTGCTTGTTGATGTACCACATTGTAGTGGTATTGTCTGTTCTGACCTGAACCACCTTGTTCTGGACAGATGGGAAAACCTGAGTGCTAGAAAACTGCTCTGAGTTCCAGCAAACTGATGTGGAGCAGGGATTTCTGGGGACCACAGCCCTTGGGTGGAAAGGTAGCCCATGTGAGCTCCCACCCCAAGAGGGATGCATCTGTAGTAAGGGTCAAGGAATGAGACTGGGGAGTGAAGGGAACCCCCGTCTCAGAATGTTCTGATTCTGCCACCACTGAAGGGCCTGGATCAGGGTTCGAGTCACTGGAATAAATTTGGTTAGGGGGTCTGTCCTTTGAGACCAAAAGGCTCTCAAATGGAACTGGATGTCCCTCATCTGAAATCTCGCTCCCTGCACAACTGCTGTAGAAGCAGCCATGTGCACCAGGAGCTGTAGAAAATGCCTTGCTGGTCGAGAGACCTGCAGGGTGAAAGAGGAGGACAGAGACACCAGGGTCCTTGCTCTTTCCAGAGGAAGGAAGGCTCTGGCTTCTTTTGTGTTCAGTTCTGCGCCTATGAAGGTGAGAAGCTGGACAGGCTCCAGAACTGACTTTGGAAGATTGAGAAGGAAACCTAGAGATGCAAACAGTTGCTGGGTTACTTGTAAAAGTAGTTTGACCTGCTCTGGAGACTAGCCTACAATGAGCCAGTCGTCCAGATAAGGAAAGATGGCAATCTTTTGCCTTCTTAAATCAGCAACTGCTACTGCCAGGCATTTTGTGAACACCCTTGGGGCCGAGGTGAGGCCGAAGGGCATTGCTCTGAACTGGTAATGGCCTGAGGGAAGTTCGAATCTGAGGTACTTTTGATGGGAGCTTCTGATGAGAACATGGAAGTAGGTATCCTTGAGGTCCAGGGAGGCTTGCCAGTCCCCTGGCCTTAGAGAGGGTAAAATAATCCCCAGGATCACCATTATGAACTTTGCGTTTAAAAGGTGCTTGTTTAGATACCCGAGATTCAGGATGAGCCACCATTCTCCTGTCTTTTTTGGAGTAAGGAAGTACCTGGAGAACAACACTTTGCCCTGGTGTATGGGTGGAACCTTTTCCATGGCTCTGAAAGCCAAGAGGGAAGAAACTTCTGTTTCCAGGGCAAGTGCCTCTGAAGGGTCTGCAGGTGGAAAAGATCTGGCTCTCATCTTTGGAAATTTTTTGAAGCTGAAAACCAGTCCATGGCTTACTGCTTCCAGGACCCACTTGTCTGATGTTAAAGACTTCCCGTCCTGGACAAAGTAAGCCAGTCTGCACCCTACCGGTAGTGGAGAATCGGCCCTGGCTACCCCAGCAGGGAGCCTGTTTTGCAGGGGCTTTGGGTTGAGGGGTAGAAGCAGGCTTACTAGAATCCCTTCTGCCTCTTCCTCTAAAGAACCCCCTCTGGGTATAAGCAGAAGAGGAGGCCTTGGCTTGGTAAAACGGCCTATGAAAAGGCCTGCCCCTGATATGCTGCCTTTGAGGAGTGACTTGCCTTTCTTTGGCCAGTGCACTCCTATAGGTGGTCCTATACTCACCCATTTTCTTCATATAATTCTCTGTCTGCTCCCCAAACAGAGAATTTCCCAAAACAGGAAAATCCATAGCCTTAGACTGGGTATCCTGTGACAGGGCAGTACATCTGAGCCAGGCCATTCTGTGAAGAGACACAGATGTAGCCATGACTCTTGATGAAACATCATTAGAGTCTACAGCAGCATGAAACTGCACCTTGGATGCCTCAATACCATCCGCAGCCACCTGCTCCAGCTCCCTGGTAAGCTGTTCAGGGGCCTGTTTTGCTAGGGCCGGGACAGTATCCCACCTGGAATTCTGGTACCTAGCTGCGTAAGCCATATAATTTGCCTGTCTGAGTCCCAAAGATGCTGCCATGTACTGCTTTTTTGCCATGGCATCCATCCTCCTGGAATCTTTTTCAGGAGGGTGAGAGGCTAGAGGAATATTAGCCTTGTCAAAGGCTGCAGCCTGCACTATCCCCACATGGCTGCACTGCTGGGAAAGAAACTCCATATCAGAGTTTGATAAAGCATACCTCTTGTCCATCCTTTTATCCACAGGGAGGATAGAATAAGGAGTTTTCAGAATTAAATCAGGCTCTTCTTGATCATCAACAGCTTCTTCAACAGGGAGTTGCAGAGTCTCAGCAACTTTCTTGTAAAACAAAAGAAAAAAATTACTCACCTTAGTAATGTTGTTTATTCTAATGGAGTCTTGCTATATTATGACAGTAGCAGTTTGATCCAGCTCTAGAACTGCCCCGGAGTGAAATGGTTAAAACCATTCCAAAATAGAATCTTGGCACGAGAGCAGCTCTATCTGTGTTGATTCAAACTTGAACTGTCAGATCTTTACGAGCCAAACTCACTAAGGTCTGTGTGGAAGCTGTAACCTACACTAGCTAAATGGCTACCTAAATAATAACAACCATTGATGGTCCCAACACCCAAGACTCAAGTCAGGGGACCAGAAATACTAACACCATTCTAATAATATGAAAATGGAACATAAGTATAATAAAACACACACACATACACATACACACCCCCAAGGTCCCAAAGGGGACATAATGCTAACAGGACATAAGTAGTGCCCACACTAAGTTGCCCGCACCCCACCAAGTAGAGGTTCTGAGAGGGACAGGTTGGGGGGGAGGTCATAATATAGCAAGACTCCATTAGAAGAAACAACATTACTAAGGTGAGTAATTTTTGCTTCAAACAACATGAAGTCTTGCTATATTATGACAATAGCGAATACACAGCAGTACCTCCATGGAGGAGGGGCAGAACCTACTTAGGGAATAGGCTCTGAAGAACAGCTGTGCCAAACAGAGCATCTCTCCTGGCCTGGACATCCAGGAGTAATGCTTGGTAAAAGTGTGTACGTTTTCTAAGTAGCAGCCTGGCAAATCTCTAATAAAGGGATGTCTCTGGCAGCAGCTAGAGACGCAGCTGTACCCCTGGTAGAATGAGCCCTCAAACCGGGGGACTCTGCCCACTTTCTGATAACAAAATTGGATACAAGAGACAATCCACCTGGCTATAGATGTCTTAGTGGCAGGTTTGCCTTTCCCAACTTCACCATAGGTAAGGAAAAGTTGGAGGGATTCGAACCTGTGACCTTTGGTACGCTCTATATAATAACTAAGAGCTCTCTTAACATCCAGGCTGTGCAACCTCCTCTCACCCGAAGAGAAGTGATCAGTGAAAAATACTGGAAGGGAGATAGATTGATTAAGATGGAAATCTGAAACCACCTTAGGCAAAAACTTCCTATTAGTCCTAAGGACTACCTTATCCCTGTGGAAAGAAAGAAAGTCAGTCTCCACTGACAAGGCTTGCAACTCACTCATGCGTCTGGCAGAAGTGATAGCCACTAGAAAAACAGTTTTCCAAGTTAGGTACTTAAGCTCTGCAGAAGACAGAGGTTGAAAAGGGGGTTGCATTAACTGGGCAATGCAAACATTAAGGTCCCAAGCAGGGGCCGGTTCCCAAAAGGGTGGATTAGTATGGAGTAATCCCTTAAAAAACTTGGAAAACACAGGATGAGAGGAAAGAGGGGATGACTTTCCTGCTGACACAAAAGCAGATACAGCTGCCAAATGAACTCTCAGGGTAGCTGGTCTGAGACCCAAGGAATTAAGATATACCATGTAATCTAACAAAATGGGCAAATCAGCAGATTATGGGGAAATATTTTTCCCAGCACACCAAATGGAAAACCTTTTCCATTTAGAACTATAAGTAGCCCTAGTGGAAGGCTTTCTAGAAGCCTTTAGGATCTCGAGAACACCCTGAGAGAGGTGTAAATCAGCAAACTCTAACTCCTCAAGAGCCAGGCCTTGAGGTTGAAGGGATTTGAGGTCCAGATACCAAACCCTCCCCTGGGCACAAGTCAACAGGTTTTGATTCCTGGGGAGGCACAGGGGAAGATGGACTGTCAGAGACAGAAGGAGTGGGTACCAGGGCTGCCTGGCCCAATCCGGGGCAATCAGAATCACACTGCAAGGCTGAGATCTGATTTTGATTAGTACTTTGAATAGGAGGGGGAAGGGGGGGAAGCATAGAGGAACTTCCCCTCCCAATCCAGAAGAAGGGCATCCAGGGGAACTGAGCCCAGCACTGGAGGCCTGCAACAGAACAGAGGAAGTCTGTGATTGTCTGGGGCTGCAAAAAGATCTAGCTGAGGGGTGCCCCATCTGGCAAAAAACTATCCCCAGCACTTGAGGATCCAGGGACCATTTGTGATGGCCCTGGGAAATCCTGTTGAGGGCATCCGCTAGGACATTGTCCTTCCCTGGAAGGTGAACTGCTATGAGGGAATTGTTCAGGGAATAGGCCAGAGACCACAACTTCATTTCCTCGGTGCACAAGGCCGAAGACCGAGTGCCCCCCTGTTTGTTGATGTACCACATTGTTGTGGTGTTGTCTGTTCTGACTTGTATCACCTTGTTGTGGACAGATGCAGAAAATGCTTGAAGAGCTAAAAAGATAGCTCTGAGTTCCAGCAAATTGATGTGGAGCACAGATTCCTGGGGGACCAAACTCCCTGAGTGGAAAGGTCGCCATGTGGGCTCCCAACCCAGGAGGGAAGCATCTGTAGTGAGAGTCAAGTCGTGAGAAGGGGAAAAGAAGGGGACCCCCGCTCTTAAATTGCTCTGATCCTGCCACCACTGGAGAGCTAGGATCAAGGTTCGAGTCACTGGGACCAACTTGGAAAGGGGGTCTCTTCTCTGAGACCAATAGGTTCTCAAGTGAAACTGAATGTCTCTCATCTGAAATTTTGCTCCCTGTACAACAGCTGTGGATACACCCATGTGCCCCAGGAGCTGCAGAAAGTGTCTTGCAGGTCGAGAGACCTGCAGAGTGAAGGAGGAGGCCAGAGCCACTAAATTCCTTACCCTTTCTAAGGGAAGAAAAGCTCTGCTTAGCTTTGTGTCCAATTCTCCCCTATAAAGGTGAGTACCTGGACTGGTTCTAGAACCGACTTTGGTAGATTTAGCAGAAAACCCAGGGAGGTGAGAAGCTGCTGGGTGACCTGCAGGTGAGATTTTACCTGTTCTGGGGACTGGCCTACAATGAGCCAGTCGTCTAAATAGGGACAAACAGCAATCCTCTTCCTCCTTAAGTGGGCGACTGCCACTGCTAGACACTTTGTGAATACCCTTGGAGCAGAGGTAAGGCCGAAGGGCATTGCTCTGAACTGGTAATGACCTGAGGGTAGTTTGAATCTGAGGTACTTTCGATGGGAGCTTCTGATTAGGACATGGAAATAGGCATCCTTGAGGTCCAGGGAGGCTAGCCAGTCCCCTGGCCTTAGGGAAGGTAAAATCATTGCCAGAGTTACCATTTTGAACTCTGGGTATCCTGTGACAAACTAGTACACCTGAGCCAGGCCAACCTACGAAAAGCTACAGATGTGGCCATGACCCTAGAGGAAACATCATTAACATCCACAGCAGCATGAAACTGAACCTTAGAGGCTTCAATACCATCAGCAGCCACCTGTTCTAGTTCACTAGCCAGCTGGCCATGGGCCTGCTTGGCTAATTGCATAACAGTATCCCATCTAGATTTCTGATACCTAGCTACATAAGCCTTATAATTTGCTTGCCTGAGTCCCAGAGAGGCTGCCATATACTGTTTTTTTTTTTTGCCATGGCATCAATCTTCCTGGAATCCTTGTCAGGAGGATGTGAAGCCAGGGGATATTAGCCTTATCACAGGCAGCAGCCTGAACTACCTCAACATGACTGCATTGCTGAGAAAGGAATTCTGTATCAGGGCCTGACAATGTATACCTTCTGTCCATCTTTGTATCTACAGGAGGCACAGAATTAGGAGCTTTTAAAATTTTAATTGTTTGTTTCTAAAAGACTTATGTAAAGGAATAGACAATCTCCTAGACTCTGGAATATCCATCATTTCTACAAAATCAGGCTCCTCTTGCTCATCCACAGCCTCTTCTAAAGGAAGCTGGAGGGTTTCAGCAACTTTTATAAAACATGAAATGAGATGGGGACTCAGACAGCATAGGGGAGATTCTAAAGGTCTGTCTGGGAAGATGTCAGTTCAATGGGCACACCCAGACCTTCCCAGCCACATTCATACTGTTCATAATCCTCCTCCCCTCCTCTGGTTCATAAAATTCCTCAATATCATAATCCTGAACCACTGGGACCGGACGAACCAACCTTTTGCCAGATAGTGGTGGTTCGGACGGACCCTGAGACAGTGACTGGACAATTTGTATGGCTTTTGCTATCTCTGCAGCAGTTGGAGAAAGAATTTTGGACTCCAGACCTGCTGACTTTCTTGTTTTCTTTACTGGAATTGGTTCCTCAGAACCAGCTTTTCTTTGGCCCGAGGAAGTCTCGCCCTGGTCAGAGGGCACTCCCTCTGGTTCGGTTGGCACCGAACCGGGCTGGCCATCCGGGTCAGCGGACTTTTTGGCCTCTCATTCCCTGAGCCTGCCCAATCTTTTTTCCAGGGTGGCTGCAGGGAAATTCTTACATACCTGGCAGTCTGACTGGAGATGGTCAAACCCCAGACAATAAACACAGGTGGTGTGTGGGTCAGCCTTGGCAAAGACTTCCCCACAAACATCACAGTGTTGAAACCCAGTGGGCCCGGTTTTTCTTTTGGGTTTCTCAGACATAATGCCAGCCTAACCAAAAACTTGCCCTTTTAACGGCAGTGCCAGGCAAGACACCCTCATCGGTTCCTAACCGTGTCACGGGTATTGGAAAAAAACGTAATAAATCCGTTTTTTTTAGAACTGATAAGAACCGGGAACCGCACTCTAAAATAGTAATTTTTAGTTTTAAATGAGTTTTAAACCCACTGATCGGTTCAAAACCGAACCGATAACTTACAAGTTCCACACAGACAAAACCTTCATTTACTTACGGTTACCACAGATAGAGCTTGAACCGAACGGTTTTGCAGTTAAAATAAAACTATTCTTGGTTAAATCCAAGCGAGAAAACACTTTTTAAACCGAGAAATGAACCAAGAAGAAGGAGAAATCTCTGGAGCGACTGTTCACTGAGGCGGAGTAAAGAATCTGACAGTTCAAGTTTGAATCAACACAGATAGAGCTGCTCTTGTGCCAAGATTCTATTTTGGAATGGTTTTAACCATTTCACTCTGGGGCAGTTCTAGAGCTGGATCAAACTGCTAATGTCTATAATATAGCAAGACTTCATGTTGTTTGAAAATGAGAAGAGGACTCAGATAGCCTGGAAGGGGGCACCCCTGAGGGTCTGTCTGGAAAGATGTCCGGTTCAATGGGCACATCCAGACTTTCAAAATCACACTCACTCTCCTCGTACCGCTCCTCTCCTTCCCCTGGTTCATAAAAATCCTCAAAATCATAATCTTGAATCGGGGGAACCGACCGAACCGGGCACTTCCCTAATGGTGCCGGTTCGGACGGAACTGGGGAAATACACTGCACAATTTGAATAGCTTTGGCTATTTCCTCAGCAGTTGGAGAAAGAACTTTTGGCCCCAAACTAGCTGACCTTCTAGTCCTTTTAGTTGGATCCGGCTCCTCAGAGCTGGCTCTTCATTTGCCTGAGGAAGTATCGCCCTGGTCAGAGCGCACTCCCACAGGTTCGGTTGGAACCAAACCGGGCTGGCCATCTGGGTCAGCGGACTTTTTGGCCCCCCTTTCCCTGAGCCTACCAACTCTTTTTTCCATGGTGGCAGCAGGAAAATTCTTATAAATCTGGCAGACTGCATTGAGGTGGTCAAACCCCAGACAATATACACAAATGGTGTGTGGGTCAGCCTTAGCAAAGGCTTCCCCACAGAGGCCACAGTGCTGAAACCCAGTGGGTCCGGTTTTTCTTTTGGGTTTCTCAGACATAGTGCCAGCCTAACCAAAACCTGCTCGTTAATGGCAATCCACCAAGCAAGACTCTCTTATTGGTTCCCAACCGTGTCACGTGTCGTGGAAAAAAACATAATAAAATCAGCTCTGGGCACCCCGTCAGGGTGCCTGCTTAGCAGATGCCTTAGGCTGAGGGGTGGGGGACGGCTTGCCTGCGCCCCGTCTGCCTCTGCCTCTGAAAAAAACCCTCTGAGCAAAAGCAGAGGAAGCTTGGGATTGATAGAAAGGCCTGTGGAAAGGCCTGCCCCTACCTCTGGGCGTGAGCCTCTGTGGAGTGGCATGCCGCTCCTTGGCCTGGGCACTTTTGTAGGTAGTTCTGTATTCATCCATCTTTTTCATATAGTTCTCTGCTCCCCAAACAAAGAATTTCCTACCACAGGAAAATCCATAGCTTTTGACTTGAGTGTCCTGTGACAGATTAGTGCACCTGAGCCATGCCAACCTACGGAAAGCTACAGAAGTGGCCATGACCATAGAGGAAACATCATTAACATCAACAGCAGCATGAAATTGAACTTTAGAGGCTTCAATGCCATCAGCAGCCACCTGTTCCAATTCACTAGCCAGCTGGCCATGGGCCTGCTTGGCTAACTGCATAACTGTATCCCATCTAGATTTCTGATATCTTGCTACATAAGCCATATAATTTGCCTGCCTAAGTCCCAAAGAGGCTGCCATATACTGCTTTTTTGCCATGGCATCAATCTTCCTAGAATCTTTATCAGGAGGATGTGAAGCCAGGGGACTGTTAGCCTTGTCACAGGCTGAAGCCTGTACCACTCCTACATGACTACACTGCTCAGAAAGGAAGTCTGTATCAGGGCCTGATAAAGCATACCTCCTGTCCATCTTTTTATCGACAGGAGGCACAGAATTTGGATTTTTTAAAATTTTTATTGTTTGCTTCCTAAATGACTTATGCAAAGGAATAGACAATCTCCTAGACTCTGGAATATCCATCATCTCAACATAATCAGGCTCCTCTTGCTCATCCACAGTCTCTTCTAAGGGAAGCTGGAGGGTTTCAGCAACTTTTTTATAAAAAATAAAATGAGATGGGGACTCAGACAGCATAGGGGGAGATTCCAATGGTCTGTCTGGAGAGATGTCCAGTTCAATGGGCACATCCAGACCCTCCCAGCCACATACATACTGCTCATAATCCTCCTCCCCCTCCTGTGGTTCACAAAATTCTTCAACATCATACTCCTGAACCACTGGGACGGACGAACCAACCTTTACCAGCTAGTGGTGGTTCGGACGGTCCCTGGACAGTGACTGGACAATTTGTATGGCTTTGCTATCTCTGCAGCAGTTGGAGAGGCAATTTTGTACTCCAGACCTGCTGATTTTTTAGACTTTTTTACTGGGGCTGGTTCCTCAGAACCAGCTTTTCTTTTGCCCGAGGAAGTCTCGCCCTGGTCAGAGGGCACTCCCTCTGGTCCAGTGGGCACTGGACCGGGCTGGCCATCCGGGTCAGCGGACTTTTGGCCTCTCGTTCCCTGAGCCTGCCCAATCTTTTTTCCAGGGTGGCTGCAGGAAAATTCTTGCAAATCTGGCAGTCTGACTGGAGGTGGTCAAACCCCAGACAATAAACACATGTGGTGTGGGTCAGCCTTGGCAAAACCCCACAAACATCACAGTGTTGAAACCAGTGGGCCCAGTTTTTCTTTTGGGTTTCTCAGACATAATGCCAGCCTAACCAAAACTTGCCCTTTTAATGGCAGTGCGGGCAAGACACCTTATCGGTTCCTAACCGTGTCACGGTATTTGAAAAAACAAATTAAAAGTTCGTTTTTAGAACCGATAAGAACCGGGAACCGCACTCTAAAGGACTAGAAGGTAATTTTAAAACCCATCTGATCGGTTCAAACCGAATCGAAAAAGACGTTTACAAGTTCCACAAAGAAGAAAAAATAATAAATAAGCCTATCTATTACTTACAATACCACAGACAGAGCTTGAACCGATGACTGCGATTAAATTTCAGTAAAATAAACCGAGAATTACACTTTAAAACCGATGAACCGAGCAGAAGGAGGAATCTCCGGAGCGACTGTTCAGTGAGGCGGAGTAAAGAATCTGACAGTTTAAGTTTGAGCTTCAACAGACAGAGGGTTCAACCGAGCTCGCGCTCAGGAGTCCATGCCCTGCATGGAAAGTTAACTCTTTCACCTCTGGAGCAGTTCTAATCTGGGGTTATACTGCATATGTCATAATATAGCAAGACTGCATGTTGTTTGAAGTACCTGGAGTACAAACCTTTGCCCTGGTGTAGGGGTGGAACCCTTTCCACGGCTGTAGAGCCAGGAGGGTAGAGACCTCTGCCTCTAGGGCGAGTGCCTCTGATGGAGATGCAGGTGGAAAAGATCTGGTTCTCATCTTCAGACCCACTTGTCGGACGTTAGAGACTTCCAGTCCTGGACAAAGTAAGCCAGCCTGCCCCCTACAGGTAGAGAAGAATCGGCCCTGGCTACCCCATCAGGGTGCCTGCTTGGCAGGGGCTTTGGGTTGAGGGGTGGAAGCAGGCCTGCTTGAACCCCGTCTGCCTCTCCCTCTAAAGAATCCCCTCTGGGCATAAGCGGAAGAGGAGGCTTGGGCTTGGTAAAAAGGCCTATGAAAAGGCCTGCCCCTGCCCTTGGAAAGCTGCTTCTGAGGAGTGGCCTTCCTTTCCTTGGCTTGTGCACTCCTATAGGTGGTCCTGTATTCATCCATTTTCTTCATGTAATTCTGTCTGCTCCCCAGAGAGTTGCCCACAACAGGAAAATCCATGGCCTTAGACTGGGTATCCTATGACAAGGTAGTACATCTGAGCCAAGCCATTCTGAAAAGTGCTACAGATGTAGCCATGGCTCTTGATGACACATCATTAGAGTCTACTGATGCATGAAATTGCACCTTAGATGCCTCAATACCATCTCTAGCCACCTGTTCCAGCTCCCTGGCAAGCTGGTCAGGGACTTGTTTTGCTAGAGCTAGCACAGTATCCCATCTGGATTTCTGGTATCTAGCAGCATAAGCCATATAATTTGCCTGTCTGAGTCCCAAGGATGCTGCCATGTACTGTTCCGCTGCCATAGCATCAATCTTCCTGGAGTCCTTCTCAGGAGGGTGTGAAGCTACGGGAATATTGGCCTTGTCACAGCCTGCAGCCTACACTACTCCCACATTTCTACATAATCAGGCTCCTCTCGGTCATCAACAGGGAGCTGGAGAGTTTCAGCAACCTTTTTATAAAACATAAATGAGAAGGGGACTCAGAGAGCCTTGGAGGAGAAACCCCTAAAGGTCTGTCTGGAGAGGTGTCCGGTTCAATGGGCACATCCAGATATTCAAAACCATATTCACTCTCCTCATACTCCTTTTCCCCCTGCCACGGTTCATGAAATTCCTCAAAATCATAATCTTGAACCGGCGGAACCGGCCGAACCGAGTGCCTCCCTGATGGTGCCGGTTCAGTCGGAACCGGAGAAAGAGACTGGACAATTTGGATTGCTTCAGTTATTTCTTCAGCGGTTGGAGAGAGAACTTTTGGCTCCATACCAGCTGACTTTCTAGTCCTTTCTGCAGGAACTGGCTCCTCGGAGCCAGCTCTTCGTTTGCCCGAGGTTGAACCGAACCGGGCCAGCCATCCAGGTCAGCGGACTTTTTGGCCTCCCTTTCCCTGAGCCTACCAACTCTCTTTTCTAAGGTGGCAGCAGGGAAATTCTTACAAATCTGGCAGTCTGCACTGAGGTGGTCAAACCCCAGACAATAGACACAGGTGGTGTGGGGGTCAGCCTTAGCAAAGGCTTCCCCACAGACACTACAGTGTTGATACCCAGTGGGCCTGGTTTTTCTTTTGAGTTTCTCAGACATAATGCCAGCCTAACCAAACTTGCCCATTTATGGCAATCCGCCAAGCAAGACTCTCTTATCGGTTCCCAACCGTGTCACGGGTTGTGGAAAAAAACGTAATGAAATCCGTTTTTTTTAGAACCGGTAAGAACCGGGAACCGCACTCTAAAAAAGGACTAGCAATTTTAAAGCACAACCTGATCGGTTCAAACCGAACCGATAAATGTTTACAAGTTCCACACAGAGAAAACAAATGTAAAACCTATCTATTACTTACATTACCACAGACAGAGCTTGAACCGACTGGTTGCGGTTTAATTTCGGTTGAAAACTGATAAAATAATACTTTAAAACAGACAAAATGAACCGAGCAGAAGGAGAAATCTCCGGAGTGACTGTCCAGTGAGGCGGAGTAAAGAATCTGACAGTTTATGTTTGAAGAACAACAGACAGAGCTTTTCTAACTGAGCTCGAGCTCAGAGTTCCATGCTTACATGGAAAGTTAACTATTTCACCTCCGGGGCAGTTCCAAGATTGGATCACACTGCAATTGTCATAATATAGCAAGACTTCATGTTGTTTGAACGTCCCTCCTACTGGTTCCTCCGGGGAGTCCGGAGGCGGTGGGAGAGGGGAGGAGTCAGGTGGTTTGGGGCAGAGCCGCAGCTGGGGCACCTGCTGCTTTTTTGGGTGGTGGGGGCCTGGCAGCTGCGGTGGCCCGGCATTTGGTGGCCAGCCTTCCTTGGGGTTTTGCTTGAGGCCGGGCGGTCAGGATAGGCGGCACTGCGGGATGGGGAAGGTACATGGAATCCACAGATTTCAGAGCTGTCCCCTTCTACAAATCGGTGATGATGTCCTTGACATCACCGCCGAAAAGCACTGAACCCCAGAAAGGTGCTTCCTGGACTGCTGACTGCACCTCCGGGACAACACCTGACATGTGGAGCCAGGCATGACGCCGAAGACTTATGGCGAACGCGGAGCTCCGCCCGGCTGTGTCCACTGCATCGTAGGTCGTCCTCGGTCCAGAATCTCCGTAAGGGGGTAGGGTGCCCGTTTGGAGATGGGCTCGAGCTGCATCCCAGTGAATTCCGAAATTAGCTGGAGCAGACCCGTAAAAGAAGATGGGCTGTCATCTACGGAATGTTCCTGGGAAGACCCCGGGGTCCTCCCTGCTAGAAAACATAACAGAGCTGGCTTCAGGCTCCAAAGGGTCTGCAAAAAGCTGCTGCAGGCCCGAGGAACTCTTCGTCAGCCGAGGGCGGGCAGGAGTGAGGGGACTGAGTAACCTGGGAAACAGGTCATGGCCTGGCCTGGGCTCCGCTGAAGGTGGAGGGGCAGCAAGGGTTGGATGAGCAACCAGCCCTGGAGAGGGCACCTTGACTGATTCGATCGTCTGCCGACCGAGAGGCGGCTGCTTGCTATCTGGAAAATGAATTGGGGTCGATTGATACCCGGACAACAACTGTTGTCGCCACATAAGTTCCTCGTAATGTCGACGCCAACGCAATCGGGCTGCCTCCTCATCTCGAGGAGGAGACGAGGAAGAACGGAAGCCACTTGACTTGATGCCCGACCGAGAATGCCGAGGTAGGTGTGAGCGGCTAGACCGAGAGAATGACTGAGACCCAAATCCTCGGGGGGGACCAATGGCAGGACTGGGAAGGAGCGGGGCATGCCCGCTCCTCCCTCAGCTCAGAAGAAAGGGCCGAGGGCTGTGGACCCGAAGGTGTGGACAGAACCTCAGCCTCCGCCAGGGGAACCAGCGAAGGGATGGCAGCACCAGAAGACAGCCCAAATGACGGGACGAGAGACTCGACAACGTCGACGGGGGGGTCCTGGCCAGCTGACCTGACGGGGAGACCGTGAGGTCAACGGCCAAAGCCGCATCCTCAACCGAAGCTGAGCGTCGGCCGATGAGGGAGGGGGAATCTTCCCGCTCCCACCGATGAAGAGACCCCACCAGCGGCCCCTTGGGTTTAGGCCGAGAGGCAGGGCTCCAGGGTCCTTCTCCTTTGGAGGAGAGGGAATGACGAAGCTCCTTGAACGAAGCTGCATGAGTACAGCCCAAGGAGAGCGGAATAAGCGCCGTAACCGAGAGGGAGAGAGGGGAGAAGCTGCCCCCTCCCCGACAGGATCGAGCTACTGAGAAACAGTCGAAGCGGACGCCCGCCGATCCGAGGGAAACTCCGGAGCGGAAAAAACTACCGGATGTCCAAGCCCTGAACGGGCCACATGGTCCTCCAGAGAGCTGACCGAAAGGGCAGAACCGAAATCGCAAGCCTGAGGATCGTGATCCAAGTCAAGACAATAAACGCACGTGGAGTGCGAGTCTCTGCTGGAGGAGCTAACCGGACGCCCCCCGGGGCCGGAAAACGACTGAGCCATCGCCGTAGCGAAGAAGAAAGGATCGAAGTTTCAGAAAACTTTCCAATGATTTCGAAGACCGAAATTTTCAGGAACCAGTCGAAAACGCAGAGCGCTAAGGAGGGAACCTGAGCTTCCAAGCGGTAAGGAAGATCTGGCGTCATGGGGCGGAGCTGAGAGTTTTACCACCCGGGTGGGTGGGAGAAGCCAGCTTGAAGACCTTCCGGCAAGATTTAAAGCGGCAAGGGACCTGCCAATAAGTGTGGATGAACAACATATCCATGTCCCTAGAATTATACGGATTATATCCATAAGGCAAGTATCCGTAACCCGGCTGCGGGAACACCAGTGCCGGGTATTGCGGCGTTGGTGGAGCCGGTGTCGGGTACTGCAGCGCTGGACACTGCGGACCCGGGTAAGACGGCGTCGGATAGGACGGCAGATACCCAGGTACCGGAGGAGCTGCCGGAGCAGACAGTCCAGTAAGGGGCCCCACGGGCGGGTCGACATTGATAGGCCCGTGGAGGGTCAGGCCCAACAGAGGGGGGATATCCACCGCCGGCGTCGGTGGGGCTGGTGTCAAAGCCGGCGTTAGATCCAGTTCTGTAGGAGGAGGGTCTGACGGCGGAAGAATATCCCCAACATCGCCTGGGACAGAGGAGAAAAATCCCCGGGGTCAAGCTGGGGAGACTCTGGCTCCCCAGATGGCAGCGAAGGCTGCGGGGAAGCTGGGACGACAGACGATGGAGGGTCTGTCGTAGGTTCCAATGCCCGGCGCATGTCGTAGGAGCAGATGTGCGACTTAGGGGCTGGATCCCGGCGGATGCCAGAGGAGCCGGCATCCGTCTTATAGGGTCCCTCATCGGAGGCGGGCCAAGGGTGGGAAGCGGCATGGTCCGAGGGGGACGCAACCGTGAGCAGCCCCAAAGGGTTGGATATCTTATCAGTCTTCTCCCGGTGGATGTCGAAGGAGCCGACGTCCGACTTATGGGAGGTACCCGCACCAACAGGCTGCAAGCCTGCGGCGGTACTGGGGGCAGAGGCCTCCTTGCCCAGAAGCACCTGTAGGACCCGAGCACGCAGCCCAGCAGCGGCTTAACGCCCCTGCCAAAACCTGGAGGCTGCCGCCTGACCCATCTCTCGAGGACGTTACCTGAACCACGACTCCGTCGAAGTCACGGACAAGGAGGCCTTCTCCCTGTACCTTTCTTTATCCCGCTTCTTGTGGTGTCCTTCAGGAGAGGTCGACGCCTGCCTAAGCTTCTTCAACTCCTTCTCCATTGAAGACATCTTCTTTTTGAGCAGATGGGCTTCCAGGGACTGTTGGCTTTGTCTGCGGGTAGCCATGTTGAAGTGCAGGCAATGCGGGCCCTTGTCGACCGCATGGTCGGGGCCTAGACAAAAAAGGCAGAGAGAGTGGCCATCCTTGTGAGGCAGTTGGGCGCCGCACGAGTCGCACTTATTTTTGGAAGGGTACGACATACACCGACGTTAACCTGACGATACAATATGAAAATACTGATAATTCTCTGTAAAAACCAACGGAAGAACAGGGTGCTGAGCACGAACTTTACCGCAAGGCGCTGCACAAGCTAACAGCAGGAAAGAACTGAAAGGAGGACGTCCGGGACTGCTAGCTAGAAATTTTTCCGTGGAGTCCTGCCGCCTGCCGACATCAGTCCTATATGTAATTACCTACTGCAAGAGCCCTCTCGAAGTAAGATCACAGTTTTCCAAATCAAGTACTTAAGCTCTGCTGAAAACATAGGCTCAAAGGGGGGTTACATAAGCTGAGCAATGCAAACATTCAAATCCCAGGCAGGGGCAGGGATCCAAAAGGGGGGATTGGTATGAAACAATCCTTTAAAAAATTTACAGAACACAGGATGGGAAAATAGTGAGGAAGGCTTCCCCACAGACAAAAATGTGGAAACAGTCGACAAATGTACCTTGAGAGTAGCTGATCTGAAGCCTAGGCCATTAAGATGGACCATATAATCCAGAATCGTATACAATTCAGCAGTGTCTGGAGAAATAGTCTTCTTAGAACACTACATGCTGAATCTTTTCCATTTGGAGTTGTAAGTCTTTCTGGTGGAGGGCTTTCGAGAAGCCTTGAGGATGTCCAGAACCCCTTGGGAAAGATGCAGATCTGCAAGCTCCAGCTCTTCAAGAGCCATGCCTTGAGATTGAGGGACTGAAGATTGGGGTAACAAATCCTCCCTGAGAGGATGTTAACAGGTTGTAATTCCTGGGACGAGACATGGGGAGATGGACTGCTAGGGACAGTTACAGGGGGTACCAGGTCTGTCTGGCCCAATCTGTAGCAACCAGAATCACCTTGCAAGGTTGAAACCTCAGTTTGACTAAAACCTTAAGCAGGAGTGGGAAAGGGGGGAAAGGTATACAGAAACGTCCCTTCCCAATTCAGAATCAGGGCATCCAGAGGGACTGAGCACAGGACTGGAGGCCTGCAACAAAAGAGAGGGAGCTGGTGATTGTCTGGGGATGCAGAGAGATGTATCTCTGGAATGCCCCACCTGGAAAAAATCACTTTCAACACCTGAGGGTCCAGGGACCATTCGTGATGACCCTGAGACATCCTGCTCAGTGCATCTGCTAGAACACTGTCCTTGCCTGGAAGGTGAACTGCTACAAGACAGGCTTGCAGGGAATAAGCCAGGGACCACAATTTCACAGCTTCAGTGCACAAGGCCATGGACCGAGTGCCACCCTGCTTATTGGTCTACCACATGGTGGTAGTGTTGTCTGTTCTGACTTGAACCACCTTGTTCTGAACTGACTGTGAGAACACTTTTAGAGCTAGAAAAACTGCCCTGAGCTCTAGAAGACTGATGTGTACAAGGGATTCTTGGGGGGACCACAGGCCCTGGGCAGTGAGGGACCCCAGGTGGGCTCCACAGCCCAGAAGAGAAGGATCCGTGGTAAGGACCACTGAACAAGGCTGAACAACAAAAGGAACATCTTGCCTTAAATTGTCCTGATCCTGCCACACTGGAGGGCATGGATCAAGGTCGGAGTCACTGGAATCAGTTTGGTAAGGGAGTCCTTTCTCTGAGACCAGTAAGCTCTCAGGTGGAACTGAATATCCCTCATCTAGAATCTTGTCCATTGGACCACTGCTGTTGAAGCTGCCATATGGCCCAAGAGCTGGAGGAAATGCCTTACTTGTCAAGATACCTGAAGGCTGAAGGAAGAAGCTAGTTCCATAAGACCCTTGCCCTTTCTAGAGGAAGAAAGGCTCTTGCTCTGAGTGTGTCCAGTTCTGCCCCTATAAAGGTAAGGAGCAGGACTGGTTCGAGAACTGGCTTGGGAAGGTTGAGAAAAAATGCTAGGGAAGTGAGCACTTGCTGGGTCACTTGCAGGTGAGACTTGACTTGGTCTGGAGACTGACCCACTAATAGTCAATCATCCAGTTAAGGAAAAATGGAAATCTTTTGCCTTTTTAGAAAGGTAGCCACTACTACCAGGCACTTTGTGAAAACCCTTGGAGCTGAGGTTAGGCCAAAGGGCATTGCTCTGAATTGATAGTGGCCTGAGGGCAACTCGAACCTGAGGTACTTTCTGTGGGTGCACCTGATGGGAATGTGAAAACAGGCATCTTTGAGGTCCAGGGAGGCTAGCCAGTCCCCTGGCCTTAGAGAGAGAGAAGGATTATTCCTAGAGTTATCATCTTGAACTTTGGTTTTAAAAGATGTTTGTTCAGATATCTGAGGTCTAGGATGGGTCGCCACTCCCCTGTCTTTTTGGGGGTCAGGAAGTACCTGGAGTAAAGCCTTTGCCTTGGTGCAGGGTACTTTCTCTATAGCTCTTAGAGCTAGGAGAGAAGAAACCTCTGCCTCTAGGGCAAGGGTTTCTGAAAGATTTGCAGGTAGAAAAGATCTGGCTCATATCTTTGGAAATTTTGTGAAGCTGAGAACCAGTCCCTGGCTTACTACTTCCAGGACCCATTAGTCTGATGTAATAGACATCCAGTCCCGGATAAAGTAAGCCAGCCTTCCCCCTACTGGAATCGGAGAGTCAACCTGGGCAGACCCATCAGAGTGTCTGTATGGCAGGGGCTTTAGGCTGAGGGGTGGATGCAGGACTGCTCATCCCCCTTCTGCCTTTCCCTCTGAAGAACTTCCTCTGCGAAAATGAAGAAGAGGCCTGTACTTGGTGAAAAGACCTGCCCCTAGACTGCTGCCTTTGAGAAGCTGCCTGCCTTTCCTTGGCCTGAGCACTCCTGTAAGTGGTCCTGTACTCATCCATTTTCTCCATGTAATCTCTGTCTGCTCCCCAAACAGAGAATTTCCCACTACAGGAAAATCCATAGCCTTAGCCTGGGTGTCCTATGAGAGGCTAGTACATCTGAGCCAAGCCATCCTCCCAAGAGCCACGGATGTAGCCATGACTCCTGATGAGACATCATTAGAGTCCACAGCAGCATGAAATTGCACTTCAGATGCCTCAATACCATCTGCAGCCACTGCCTCCAGCTCCTTGGCTAGCTGGGGAGAGGCCTGTTTAGCCAGTGCCAGTACAGTGTCCCACCTGGACTTCAGGTACCTGGCTGTATAGGCCCTGTAATTGGCATGCCTGAGTCCCAAAGAAGATGCCATGTACTGCTTCTTTGCCATGGCATCAATCTTCCTGGAGTCCTTGTCAGGGGGTTGTGAAGTCAAAGGAATATTTGCCTTGTCACAGGAAGCAGTCTGCACTACCCCAACATGGTTGCACTGCTGATATTAGAACTCCGTGTCTGAGCCTGAGAGTGTATACCTCTTGTCCATTCTTTTATCCACAGGAGGTATGGTGTTAGGAGACTAAGATTTTTGTATCTGTTTCCCAAAAGAATTATGGAGGGGAACAGACAGTCTCCTGGACTCTGGGATATCCATCATCTCTACATAATCAGGCTCTTCTTGATCTTCCACAGCCCCCCCATAGGAAGCTGGAGGGTTTTAGCCACTTTCCTGTAAAACATAAAATGGGAAGGGGACCCAGAACACCTAGGAGGGGAAACACCTGATGGTCTGTCTGGGGAGATGTCCGGTTCCACAGGCACATCCAGGCCTTCACTTACATCATAATCCTCAAATTCCCCTTCCCCTTCCTCTTCAAACTCCAGTTCATAAAATTCTTCAAGGGTAAACTCTTGAACCGGGAAAACCAACCGAACCGAACCGCTGCCTGAAGGAGCGATTCCATAATTTGAATTGCCCTGGCTATCTCTTCAGCGGTCGGAACATGAACCTCTAGATCCAAACCAGTCGATTTATCTTTGCGCTTTCTTTTTGTCGGAACCGATCCCTCAGAATCGGCTCTTCTTTTGCCCGAAGAAGTATTGCCCTGGTCAGAGGGCACTCCTGGTTCGGTCGAAAACAAACCGGGCTGGCCATCCGGGTCAGCAGACTTCTCGTCCTCCTTTTCCCTCAGTCTACCTAATCTCTTCTCGAGGGTAGATTTGGGAACATTTTTACATATTTGGCAGTCTGAATCGAAGGGGTCAAACCCCAGACAATAAACACAGGTGGTGTGGGGACTGGCATTGGCAAAGACTTCTCCACACTCACTGCAGTGTTAAAACCCAGTGGGCCTGTTTTTTTCTAGGTTTCTCAGATATGGCCAACCTAACCAAACTTCCCTTTTTTTCGGCAACCGCCAGGCAAGACTCCCTTATCGGCTCATAACCATGACACGGGTATTGGAAAAAAACGGTTAAAACATGATAATAATTTAGAACCGATAAGAACCAGTGACCACCACTAAATATAGCAAAATTCACAATCAAATGGTCGGTTCAGCCAAACCAACCGCACTTTTACACGCTCCACACAGAAAATAAAGAACAATTTCTATTTAGTAATCACGGAACCACAGACAGAGACTGAACCGACTATGCGGATACTTTTTTTTCGGCTTAAACCAATGAAAAACTGAAAACTTTAACAGACTTCAAACTGAGCTGAAGGAAAAATCTCTGGAGCGACTGTTCAGTGAGGCGGAGTAAAGAATCTGATGGTTTAGGTTCAAAACACTCCAGACAGAGACTTCAACGGAGTTCGAGCTCAGCATTCCATGCCCTGCATGGAAAGTTAACCCCTAGTTCTCTGGGGCAGTTCAAAGATTGGGAATCACTGCAATTGTCAGAATACAGCAAGACTTCATGTTGTTTGAAACACCCTTGGGGTGCAACACTGCACCTGACCACCCACTTCCCAAAGAAAAAATTACTCACCTTAGTAATTGTTTTTCTTCTAATGGAGTCTTGCTATATTATGACATCATGCTGTGGCTAACTGCATGATGTCATAATATGGCAAGACTTCATGTTGTTTGAAGAAAAAATTACTCACCTTAGTAATTGTTTTTCTTCTAATGGAGTCTTGCTATATTATGACATCATGCAGTTAGCCACAGCATGATGTCATAATATAGCAAGACTTCATGTTGTTTGAAAACAGGTTCTGAGAGGGGAGGCAGGAAGGGAGGTCAGAAAACAGCAAGACTCCATTAGAAGAAAGATAATTACTAAGGTGAATAATTTTTTCTTCAAACAACATGAAGTCTTGCAGTAGTCTGACAATTGCAGACTACCAAGCAGTACCTCCAAGGAGGAGGGATAGAACCTACTTTGGGAATAGGCTCTGAAGTACTGCTGTGCCAAAAAGAGCATCACTCCTAGCCTTGATATCCACAGACTAATGCTTGGTAAAGGTATGGACTGTTTTCCAGGTGGCTGCTTGACAAATTTCTAAGGGAGGGAGGGATATGCCTTGCAGCAGCCAGGGAAGGAGCTGTACCTCTTGTGGAATGATCCCTCAGGTCTGACGGTGGAGTTTTTCCCAGTTTTTCATAGCAGAATTGTATACAAGACACAATCCACCAGGCAATACATCTTTTAGTGGCAGGTTTGCCCTTTCCCACTTCTCCATCAGTGAGGAAAGTACAGTTACTCAAGAACTTACCGTAACAGTAGATCTTCGAGGACAGCTCTTGCAGCAGGTAACACCATTAGGACTGAAGCCAGCAGGCGTCAGGACCCCATGGAAATCTTCCAGCTAGCAGTCTTCAGCGGTTCCCGTCCCCGACGTCAGATGTAGTACATAAGGAGGCGGACCCGCCAGATTCCCCAATTCTCCCGCAGGAGACCCCTGGCCGCAGGATGACATCAGAATGGGAGACTGAGGATCCGCCATCAGAAGCAAGGACGGGCGTAAGCCTTGCCCGAGACTTGGTAGCCATACCTCCTCCAAGGGGGAATGGTGGGCGGGAAGGTACCTGCTGCAAGAGCTGTTCTCGAAGATCTACTGTTACGATAAGTTCTTACGTAACTGTACTGTCTTACTTCGAGATACAGCTCTTGCAGCAGGTAAGACCATTAGGACTGATTTCCAAGCAATAGCGCCTGTAAGCATTCTGGGAGGAGGCAATTAGGAGAGATCCTTAAACAAGTCCTGACTCTAGGACAGGAGATCATGTAGAATGGCCAGGCCGAAACCGGTTCTCCGCCGTGATGCAATATCCAGGCTATAGTGCCTATTGAATGTATGCACAGAGCTCCAAGTAGCTGCAGCACAAATGGCTGAAGTGGAGACATTATGCAGTGCTGCAAAAGAGGCAGCCACACCTCTAGTCGAATGGCCCCGGACTGAGCCCGGGAGGGGCTTCTGTTTGCTGTTATAGCACAATACAATACACTGGACAAGCCAGCGGGAAAGGGTCCACTATGAGACTGGGTGGCCCATCATTCTCTCAGCGAAGGAAACGAAAAGTTGATCCGATTTACGAAGCTGTTTAGCTTTATTCAGGTAGTACCTTAATGAGCGGTGAACATACAGGGTGTGAAGCAAGGCCTCTCCTCTATTAGAATACTTCGGAAAATAAACAGGCAGGTCAATGTCCTGATTGAGAGTGAGGGCAGAGACCACCTTAGGCAGGAATTTAGGATTCGTCCTCAGAGACACACTGTCCTGGTGGAAAATTAAATAAGGCTCCTTGCACATGAGAGCGTGAAGCTCGGAAACTCTCCTTGCTGACGTGACAGCAACTAAAAATAACGTTTTTCACAAGAGAAAACGCAGCTCGCAATCCGCGGCAGGTTCAAAGGGGGGAAGCGTGAGCTGTTCCAGGACAAAGAGTAGGTCCCAAGGAGGGACAGGATCCTTGATGGGTGGCCTAAGGTGTAACACCCCTCTCAGGACGTCTGGAGAGGCATCAAGCTGTGCCACTGTGCGCTGTCCCACCGAGAAATGGTAAGCTGAAATCGCGCATAAGTGCACTTTAATAGAGGAGTAGGCGAGACCTGAATAGAATAGGGAAAGCAGGTATTACAGCACCACTTTCACCGGGTAGCCTAAGAGGGAAAAGACACGTGCCTGCGACCACAAACAAAAACTGCGCCATTTCATGGCATACGTCGCATGCATTACCGGCTTTCTGGCCGTGGAAAGAACTTCCACCACCTCTTGCGAGACCACGTGTCGCATAATGGCTATGTCTCTAGGAGCCATGCATGCATGCAGGTTCAGTGAGCGTAAGTCCGGGTGGACTAATGAACCCTCCTCCTGAGACAAGAGATGGGAGCTGAAAGGCAACGGAACTGGAGGTTCCCGGGACAGGTGCGTCAGCATGGGGAACCAGATCTACCTGGGCCAGAAAGGGGCTACCAGGGTCATTGTTGCATGCTCCCTGCGCAGTTTGAGAAGGACTCTCTGGATCAATGGGAAGGGAGGGAAAGCGTAGACGAATCTGTCCACCCAGGAGAGGGACAACGCGTCTCGCCAAAAAACACCAGGCCCTGGATCTAGCGAGGAGAAATTGGGCAGTTTTGCATTGGATGGGGAAGCGAATAAGTCCAGCTCTGGAGTGCCCCATCGAAGAAACAGATCCTCTGCTACCCCTTGAAGAAGTTCCCATTCGTGGACCCTGGCCTGGGAACGACTCAGGCCATCTGCAATTGTATTGTCCACTCCGGGAATGTGAACTGCAATCAGGCTCACGCCGTGTTGGATTACCCACTCCCACACTCTCATCGCTTCCCTGCAAAGGGGGTAAGAGTGTGCGCCTCCTTGTTTGTTGAGGTAATACATCACCGCCGTATTGTCTGCTTGAAGCATAAGAGTATTCGGCGGGATTTCTGACTGAAAGGCCTGCAGGGCATAAAGGACCGCCCTCATCTCCAGAATGTTGATGTGGAGGTGAGCTTCTTGAGGGGTCCACGTTCTCTGGGACCTCACCCCGTTCAGGTGTGCTCCCCACCCCAGCTCTGAGGCATCTGTGGAGAGAATCACCTCCAGGGACGGCGCTGCAAATGGAACACCCGCAAAGTGTGTCCCTGAGTCTAATCACCACTGCCAGCCCCGAATCACGGTGTTCGTGATTCTGACCGGCTGCTGCATGTGGTCTTGCCTTTGGTCCCACTGCACCTTGAGCATCCACTGAGTTACCCACATGTGGAGCCTTGCCAAAGGGATGGTTGGAATGGCCGCAGCCATGTGTCCGAGCAAACGAAGGACCAGCCTGGTGGAGGCAGTCTTCTTCGCCGAGAGATCCCTGATGAGGGATCTGATGCGTTCTGCTCTTTCGTCGGGAAGAAATGCTTTCCCTTGGACGGTGTCCAGAACTGCGCCTATGAACTGCAGCTTCTGGGACGGTACGAGGAGAGACTACTCGTGGTTGATGAGGATGCCCAGAGACTGGAACAAAACCTGGGTGCTCTGGATAGCCAGCAACAACACCTCTTTGGAGGCGGCCATGAGAAGCCAATCATCCAGGTACGGGAACACATAGTAGCCCTGTCTCCTTAAAGACGCTGCCACGACTGCCATGCACTTGATAAAGACCCTGGGGGCCGCTGACAGTCCGAACGGAAGGGCTCGGAACTGAAAGTGGTGGCCGAGAAACTCGAAGCGCAGGAACCTCCTGTGTGCTTGAGCCACTGGGATATGCAGGTAGGCGTCCTGCATGTCTAAGGACGCTAAGAAGGTGTCCTTCTTTAGCATGGGGATGAGACCCTGAAGGGTCACCATGCAAACTCATTTGTAGGCAACCGACATATTGAGGTCGCTGAGATCCAAGATTGGACGGAGGTCCCCTGTTTTTTTCGGAACCAGAAAGAAGTGGGAATAGTACCTGGATCCTATCTGGTTCTCTGAAACATACTCTACCGCTCCCTTTTGCAGGAGTGCGAGTATTTCTTGCCTGATAAGAAACTTGTGCTGACCCGAGTAACAGGAAAGCAGAGGAGGCCTTGTGGGTGGCTTGTCCGTGAATTCTATAAAGTGGCCTCTTTCGACCAACTGAAGGACCCACCGGTCGGTGGTTATGGACTGCCACCCTGGCAGGTAGTCCGCAATGCAGCCCCCGACCTTGACGTCTCGTTGATCCTCAGGGGCGGGGGCCGAGAAGGAGTCATGCTGTGGTGGCGGAAGGAGCCGCAGGCTGAGCCGGCTTAGCTGGGCGCTGGCTTCGGCCCGTGGACAACTTTCCCTGGGCTCTACGAGAGAAGGAGACCCTCTGTTGTGGACCAGCACGGGACTGCTGTCTCTGCATCCGGCCACGAAAACGGCTTTGGTTCCTACGAAAGAAACTGAGCTTGGGTCGGTACATAGCCTGGACCGACCTCACCGCCTTCCCTGCCTCTTGGAGTTTGGTGAGAACTCTCTCAGAGGATTCACCAAAAAGGACTTCTCCATCAAAAGAGGCATCCAGGATGTTTTTCTGGATGTCCGGGGTGAATCCAGAGACACGGAGCCATGAGTGCCTCCGGAGACATACGCCTGAAGCTGCCGCTCTGGCCGAGGAATCCGCGGAATCGTACACTGCTCACAGCACCTGGGTTCCCACGTCCGAACCCGTATGGAGGAGCTGCAACATCTCCTCCTTCTGCTCACCTTCTGGCATCTTGACCGCCAGATCCAGCCCCTGCTCCCACAAGGCATTTTGGAACAGTACCATGTGGGTCAAGTAGTTCAGGGATCTGATGGCAAAAGTAGCGGAATCATACGTGCGCCTGCCCATAGTGTCCAACTGTTTGGACTCTGGGTCCGGTGGCAGAGTGCTCAAATGTTGCGGCCTCTGGGACCAGTCATGAGAGGCTGTGATGACCAGAGAATTGGCCAGAGGATGTGAAGCCAAGTACTGGTCCTCCCTAGGGGCCTTGTACAGGCGGTCAGGTTTCTTCGGCATCGACGGGAGTGAGTGTGGATGCTTCCACGCTGCCTTGGTAACGTGCATGAAAGTGTCCACCAAGGGAGGTACCACCACAGGCTTAGGGTCTTTCTGCCGAAAATACCTGGTGAGGCGTAACCTCTCGGGGTCGAGTTCCTCAGTGTCCCAGCCCATGTTCTCCTGGATATGCCTCATGATCTCTGAGAACGATGGGTCATCCGGAGGAGACCTTGGGAGCTCACGTGGGTCCGGAGAAGGGATGGCGATCGGAGAGGGGTATCTGGATTCATCCGTGAAGTCTGAACCCGTGTCCTCTGTTGAAGGCGAACGGTGTCTTCTGGATCTCTTGGGGCTGGGTGATCCAGAAGAAGATCTGGACGGAGGTCTCAGTTTCCTTGATCTGCCCCTAGGAGAATCTGCAGGATCCTGGGGGGAAGGTGCTCGGTCTGCAACCCCAAGTGGAGTGGGGGGTGCGGGAGCCGGTGGGATCGCAGGTGGAGGAGGAGGAGTAGGTGTGGGAACCATATCCCTTTTTATGGTGTCCCACCAGTAATTAAACAACTCCTTGACCTCGGATATACTGAGGCCCAACGACGAGCCAGGCGCCGATGGTCGGTCCCCTGGGGGGAGCCGACAGGACCGGGTTCGCCCATCTGGTCCACGGGCTGGGTCAGCTCCTCTTCTGTAATCATCTCTTGACCGACGTTAGGGTCCTCTTCTCAGTGGGTACAGACGTCGGTCCCCCAGCCGGCGTTTGAGAAGGTATAGGCCTAACCGGCGACGGGCATCGGCCAGTCTGCGGTTCCTGGGACCTATGGTGTATGGCTGGCGTCAGGCGAGCTGGCACTGTGTCCGACAACTTCTTCAAGGAGATAAGCTCTTTCGTCTGCCGCTGGGGAGGAGGAGGCAAAGGGAGAGACCGGACGTCGGGATACAAACGGCGGGAACCAGACTTGTGATGGTGATGGCAGTCCCCTGACTTAGACAGGGCCTTACAAGCTAAAGATGAGGAAGACCTGGAGGTCTTGGCATGAGAGGCAGAAGAGGAGCCCGAAGGGGTCTTCACCATTGCGGGGGGAGGCTGAGAACGGGCCTGGGAAGGAGAGTGGTCGAACCGGGAGCCAGACCTACGGGAGTCAGAGGCCCTAGACGGGGATTTAGATCTCACTCCCTGTGCTTCTCGCAGTGTCTCTGGGCCTTCTCTGAAGATTCCGCCTTGGAGGCTGCATCCATGGCTTTCATTTTCTCTTTGAGCAGGAACACCTGAAGGGCCTTCTGGCGACTGATCCGGGTTCTGCTGTTGAACCCCTGACAGAAGCAGCAGGACCAGGTGTCATGGTCTGGGCCTAGGTACCAGACGCATGCCGAATGCAGATCCTTGAATGGGATTTGCTTCCCACAGGCGCACTTCGAAGGATGGCCTTTAACGGAGGTTGGAGAGGACATGAGATGGCATCTGAGCCGAAAAAAATTACTTTTTTCCTGAAGGAAGAACTTAATCGTGCGTCGCGCGCTAGAAACAAACCGAAGGGTCGAGACACGCAAGTCGACGGCGGGAAAGAACTGGGGAATCTGGCAGGACCGCCTCCTTATGTACTACGCCTGACGTCGGGGGCGGGACCGACGTCGGGTCCCCGCTGAAGACTGCTAGCTAGAAGATTTCCTTGGGGTCCTGACGCCTGCCGGCTTCAGTCCTAATGGTGTTACCTGCTGCAAGAGCTGTATCTCGAAGTAAGATAAACTGGAGGGAGTCAAACCTGTGACCTTTAGTATGCTCTATGCAGTAACTAAGGGCTCTTTTGCCATCTAAACTGTGTAGCCTCCTCTCTCCTGAGGAAGAATAATCAGTGAAGAAAACAGAGAGAGACACAGACTGGTTTAAATGGAACTCTGAAATCACTTTGGGCAAGAACCTTCTGTTGGTTCTAAGGACCACCTTATCCCTATGAAATGAGATAAAATCAGGTTCCACTGACAGGGCTTGCAATTCACTGATATGCCTGGCAGAGGTAATAGCTACCAAGAACTAAGATTTCCAAGTCAAGTACTTAAGCTCTGCTGAAGACATAGGCTCAAAAGGGGGGGTTGCATAACTTGAGCAATGCAAACATTCAAATCCCAGGCAGGGGCACGGTCTCTAAAAGGAGGATTGGTGTGAAGCAATCCTTTAAAAAATGTACAGAACATAGGATGGGAAGACTTCCCCACAAAGAAAAATGCAAAGACAGCTGACAAGTGTACCTTGAGAGTAGCTGGTCTGAGGCCTAGGCCATTAAGATGGACCATATAATCCAGAACCGTAGGAAATTCAGCAGTGTCTGGAGAAACATACTTCTTAAAACACCAAATGCTGAATCTTTTCCATTTGGAGTTGTAAGTCTTTCTGGTGGAGAGCTTTTGAGAAACCTTGAGGATATCCAGAACCCCTTGGGAAAGATGCAGATCTGCAAACTCTTAACTCTTCAAGAGCCATGCTTTGAGATTGAGAGACTGAAGATTGGGGTACCAAATCCTTCCCTGAGAGGATATTAAAAGGTTGTAATTCCTGGGAAGAGACAGGGGAAGATGGACTGCTAGGGACAGCAACAGTGGGTACCAGGGCTGTCTGGCCCAATCTGGAGCAATCAGAATCACCTTGCAAGACTGAGACCTTATTTTTACCAAAACTTTGAACAGGAGTAGGAAGGGGGGAAAGCACACAGAAACCTTCCTTCCCAATTCAGGATCAGGGCATCCAGAGGGACTGAGCACAGGACTGGAGGCCTGCAACAAAAGAGAGGGAGTTGGTGATTGTCTGGGGATGCAGAGAGATGCATCTCTGGAATGCCCCACCTTGAAAAAATCACTTTCAACACCTGAGGGTCCAGGGACCATTCGTGATGGCCGTGAGAAATCCTGCTCAGTGCATCTGCTAGCACAATGTCTTTGCCTGAAGGTGAACTGCTACAAGAGAGGTTTGCAGGGAATAGGTCAGGGACAACTTCTTCATGGTTTCTGTGCACAAGGCCGTGGACCAAGTGCCACCCTGCTTCTTGATGTACCACATGGTGGTCGTGTTGTCTGTTCAGACTTGAACCACCTTGTTCTGTACTGACTGTGAGAACACTTTTAGAGCCATAAAAACTGCCCTGAGCTCTAGAAGACTGATGTGGAGAACGGACTCTTAGGGGGATCACAGCCCTTGGGCAGTAAGGGACCCCAGCTGGGCTCCCCAGCCCAGGAGAGAAGCATCCATGGTTAGGACCACTGAACAAGGCTGAGTAACAAAAGGAACACCTTGTCTTAAATTGTCCTGATCCTGCCACCACTAGAGAGCTTGGATCAAGGTCAGCGTCACTGGGATCAGTTTGGAAAGGGAATCCTTCTTCTGAGACCAGAAACCTCTCAGGTGGAACTGAAATTCCCTCATCTGGAATCTTGCCCCTTGGACCACTGCTGTTGGAGCTGCCATGTGGCCCAAGAGCTGGAGGAAATGCCTTGCTGGTCAAGATACCCGAAGGCTGAAGGAAGAAGCTAGTTCCATAAGAACCCTTGCCCTTTCTAGGGGAAGAAGAAAAAATTACTCACCTTAGTAATTGCTTTTCTTCTCATGGAGTCTTGCTATATTAGGACTTCTGCAGTTAGGCTCAGCCTCTGAACTGCCCTGAGAGGAAATAGTTAACTCCAGTGAAACCTGAGTTCCACAGCCAGGCGCTGTTCAAAGTTTCATCTGGCCAGTTTCAAATGAAACTGCCAGGTTCTTATGAAGCCAAACCAACATAGCAAGTCTGTGTGGAAAGCTCTACACTAGCCATTGGCTACCTACCAGTCGTAGAACAACAAAAACACAACAATCACAGAATAATAATAATATTACATATTATTATTAGTATCACCCATGACAAGCACTAATAGACCCCTCTCCCCAAAGACTCAAGTCCAGGAGGGACCATATACCACTTAACAAAACAGAATTACCTAGTTCCCTAACCCAAATGACACAGGGGGACTAGGAAGAACTAAAATGGCATGACACAGTGCTTGCACTAACGCCAACCCGTACCCAAGTAGGAGTTCTGAGAGGGGTAGGAGGAGGTTGTCCTAATATGCAAGACTCATGAGAAGAAAAGCAATTACTAAGGTGAGTAATTTTTCTTCAAACACCATGAAGTCTTACTATATTAGGACTCTGCAGATTACACAGCAGTACCTCCATGGAGGAGGGCCAGAACCTACTTAGGGAATAGGCTCTGAAGCACAGCTGTGCCAAAACGAGCATCTCTCCTGGACTGGACATCCAGGAATAATGCTTGTAAAGGTGTGGACTGTTTTCCAGGTAGCAGCTTGGCAATTTCCAAAATGGAATATCTCCTAGCAGCCGCTAGAGATGCAGCTATACCCTGGTGGAGTGAGCCTCAGTCCTGAGGGAGGTTCTCTACCAGTTTTGGTAACAGAACTGGATACAAGAGACAATCCACCTTGCAATTGTCCTCTTAGTGGCAGGTCTCTTTGCCAACTTCTCCAGGTAAGGAGGAGTTGGAGGATTCGAACCTGTGACCCTTGGTGCGTTCCAAATAGTAGCTTAGGGCTCTTTTGACGTCCAGACTGTGCAATCTCCTCTCCCTGAGGAGGAATGCTCAGTGAAAAATACTGGAAGAGAGATGGATTGGTTTAGATGAAAATCTGAAACCACTATAGGTAAAACTTTCTGTTAGTCCTGAGGACTACCTTATCTCTGTGAAAAGAAATAAAATCTTTTCCACTGACAAGGCTTGTAATTCACTTATACGTCTAGCAAAGTGATAGCCACTAGAAAAACAACCTTCCAAGTTAAAACTTGAGATCTGCGAAGACAGAGGCTCAAAGGGGTTGCATTAGCTGAGCAATGCAAACATTCAGGTCCCAGGCAGGAGCTGGTTCCCGATAGGGAGGGTTAGTGTAAACCCTATAAAAACTTGGAAAACACAGGGTGAGAAGAGAGGGAAACAGGTTTCCCTGCAGACACAAAAGCAGAAACAGCTGCCAGATGAACCTTCAAGGTAGCTGGTTTGAGGCCTAGGGAATTTAGATGGACCAAATAGTCCAATAAAATGGCCAAGTCAGCAGATTCTGGTACAATTTGTTTCTCAGAACACCAGAAGGAAAACCTCTTCCACTTAGAATTGTAAGTGGCCCTAGTGGAAGGCTTCCTAGAAGCCTTTAGAATGTCCAAGACACCTTGAGAAAGGTGTAAATCAGCAAATTCTAGCTCCTCAAGAACCAAGCCTTGAGGTGGAGGGAATTGAGGTCCGGGTACCACACTCTCCCCTGTGCACAGGTCAGCAGGTCGTGGATCCTGGGCAAGCTCAGGGGAGGGTGGAATGTCAGGGACAGCAGAAGAGGGTACCAGGGCTGTCTGGCCCAGTCTGGAGCAATCAGAATCACTTGCAGAGCTGAGTTCTGATTTTCACTAGTACCCTGAAGGGGAGAGGGAAGGGGGGAAAGGCATACAGGAATTTCCCTTCCCAATCCAACAGAAAGGCGTCCAGGGGGACTGAGCCAAACACTGGAGGCCTGCAACAAAATAGAGGAAGTTGGTGGTTGTCTGGGGCTGCGAAGAGATCTATCTGAGGGGTGCCCCATCTGGCAAAGACCGACCCCAGAACCTGGGGATTCAGAGTCCATTCGTGATGACCCTGGGAAATCCTGCTGAGGGCATCCACCAGGACATTGTCCTTCCCTGGAAGGTGAACTGCTATCAGGGAGGTGTTCAGGGAGTAAGCCAGAGACCACAACTTCATTGCTTCGGTGCACAAGGCTGAAGACCGAGTGCCCCCTTGCTTGTTGATGTACCACATTGTTGTGGTGTTGTCTGTCCTGACTTGAACTACCTTGTTCTGGACAGTAGCTGAAAAAGCCTGGAGAGCTAAGAGGACAGCTCTGAGTTCCAAAAGATTGATGTGGAGCAGAGATTCCTGAGGGGACCACACTCCCTGAGTGGAAAGGTCGCCCAAGTGAGCCCCCCACCCTAACAGGGAGGCATCCGTGGTGAGGGTGAGGGAATGAAGAACGGGTAAGAAGGGAACCCCCTGAGTTAAATTGCTTTGATCCTGCCACCACTGAAGGGCCAGGATCAGGGTTTTGGTCACTGGGACTAATTTGGTAAGGGGGTCCTTCCTTTGAGACCAGTAGGACCTCAAGTGGAACTGAATGTCTCTCATCTGAAATCTTGCTCCCTGCACGACAGCTGTGGAAGCAGCCATGTGCCCTAGGAGTTGCAGAAAGTGCCTTGCTGGTCGAGACCACGAGGTAAAGGGAGGATGCCAGGGCAATGAGTCTGTCCACTCTTTCCAAGGAAGAAATGCCCTGGCTGACTTTGTGTTCAATTCTGCACCTATGAAAGTTAGTACCTGAACTGGTTCCAGAACTGACTTTGGAAAATTCAACAGGAATCCCAGAGAAGTGAGAAGCTGCTGGGTGACTTGCAGAGTGGGATTTTACCTGATCTGGAGACTGACCCACTATGAGCCAGTCGTCCAGGTAGGAAACACAGCAACCCCTTGTTCTTAAATGAGCCACTACCACAGCTAGACATTTTGTGAAAACCCTTGAGCAGAGGTGAGGCGCGAAGGGCATTGCTCTGAACTGGTAGTGGCCAGAGGGCAGTTCGAACCTGAGGTACTTTCGGTGAAGGCCTGATCAAGATATGAAAATAGGCGTCCTTGAGGTCCAGGGAAGCTAGCCAGTCCCCTGGCCTTAGGGAAGGCAAAATCATTGCCAGAGTTAACATTCTGAACTTTGGTTTCAAAAGATGCTTGTTCAGCAACCTTAAATCTAGGATGGGCCGCCATTCTCCTGTCTTTTGGGAGTAAGGAAGTATCTTGAGTACAGCCCCTTGCCCCGATGTGAGAGGAACCCTTTCCACTGCTTTGCAGCCTAGAAGAGAAAGAACCTCTGCTTCCAAAGCAAGGGCTTCTGAAGGATTTCCAGGTGGAAAATGTCTGGCTCTCATCTTTGGGTACTGTTTGAAGCTGAGAACCAGCCTTGCTTACCACCTCAGAACCCATTTGTCCGAAGTTAGGGACAACCAGTTCTGGCTGAAATAAACCAACCTGCCCCCACGGTACAGAAGAATGCCCTGGGCACCCCATCAGGGTGCCTGTTTGGCAGCAGCTTTGGCTGAGGGAGGGAGACGGTCTGCCTGCGCCTGGTCTACCTCTGCCTCTGAAAAAACCCCTCTGTGCAAAGGCTGAAGAGGCCTGAACTTGATAAAAGGGCCTGTGGTAAGGCCTGCCCCTACCCCTGGGGGCATGCCTTTGTGGAGTGGCATGCCTCTCCTTAGCTTGGGCACTTTTGTAGGTAGTTCTGTATTCATCTATCTTTTTCATGTAATTTTCTGTTTGATCCCCAAACAGAGAATTTCCTACTAAGGAAAATCCATAGCCTTTGACTGAGTATCTTGGGACAGATTAGTGCATCTGAGCCATGCCAACCTACGGAGAGCTACAGAAGTGGCCATGACCCTGGAGGAAACATCATTAACATCAACAGCAGCATGAAATTGAACTTTAGAGGCTTCAATGCCATCAGCAGCCACTTGTTCCAACTCACTAGCCAGCTGGCCATGGGCCTGCTTGGCTAAGTGCAATATAGTGTCCCATCTAGACTTCTGATATCTAGCCACATAAGCCATATAATTAGCCTGCCTGAGTCCCAACGAAGCTGCCATATACTGTTTTTTCGCCATGGCATCAATCTTCCTGGAATCCTTATCAGGAGGGTGTGAGGCCAGGGGAATATTAGCCTTGTCACAGGCTGCAGCTTGAACAACACCTTCATGACTACACTGCTCAGTGAGGAAGTCTGTATCAGGACCTGATAAAGTATACCTTCTGTCCATTTTTTTATCTACAGGAGGGACAGAATGAGGATTTTTTAAAATCTTTGTTGTTTGCTTCCTAAATGACTTATGCAAAGGAATAGACAACCTCCTAGACTCTGGAATATCCATCATTTCAGCATAATCAGGCTCCTCTTGCTCATCCACAGCCTCTTCTAAAGGAAGCTGGAGGGTTTCTGCAACCTTTTTGTAAAACATAAAATGAGAAGGGGACTCAGACAGCATAGGGGGAGATTCTAAAGGTCTGTCTGGAGAAATGTCCGGTTCAATGGGCATGTCCAGACCTTCCCAGTCACAAACATACTGATCAAATTCCTCCTCCCTCTCCTGTGGTTCATAAAAATCCTCAACATCATAATCCTGAACCACTGGGACTGAATGAACCACCCTTTTTCCAGTTGTAGGGGGTTCGACAGATCCCTGAGACAAAGACTGAACAATCTGTATGGCTTTAGCTATCTCTGCAGCAGTTGGAGAGACGATTTTGGACTCCAGACCTGCTGATTTCTTTGTCTTTTTTGCTGGGACTGGTTCCTCTGAACCAGCCTTCCTTTTGCCCGAGGAAGTCTCGCCCTGGTCAGAGGGCACTCCCTCTGGTCCAGTGGGTACTGAACCGGGCTGGCCATCCGGGTCAGTGGACTTTTTGGCCTCTCATTCCCTGAGCCGGCCCAATCTCTTTTCCAGGGTGGCTGCAGGAAAATTTTTACACACCTGGCAGTCTGACAGGAGGTGGTCAGCCCCCAGACAATAAACACAAGTGGTGTGTGGGTCAGCCTTAGCAAAGGCTTCCCCACAAACATCACAATGTTGAAACCCAGTGGGCCCGGTTTTTCTTTTGGGTTTCTCAGACATAATGCTAGCCTCACCAACAACTTGCCCTTTTAATGGCAGTGCCAGGCAAGACACCCTTATCGGTTCCTAACCGTGTCACGGGTATTTGAAAAAACCCTTTTAAAATTCAAGGTTTTTTTAGAACCGATAAGAACCGGGAACCGCACTCTAAAAGCCCCAAAACACTTTTAAAACGTTAAATTAAGCAAACCGATCGGTTCAAAACCGAACCGATAATTGGATTTCCACACAGACTTTCAATATTGTACTTACGGTTTACCAGATAGAGCTTTAACCGAAATGCGGTAAAATAAATACTTTTGGCCGGTTCAAATGAACCGAAAATACTAAGCTGAACCGAGAATGAACCAAGCTGAAGGAGCTGATCTCGGAGCGACTGTTCAGTGAAGCGGAGTAAAGAATCTGGCAGTTTCATTTGAAACTGGCCAGATAGAGCTTTGAACAGTGCCCTCGCGCTGTGGAACTCCAGGTTTCACTGGAGTTAACTATTTCCTCTCTGGGGCAGTTCAGAGGCTGAGCCTAACTGCAGAAGTCCTAATATAGCAAGACTTCATGGTGTTTGAAAGACTCTTGCTCTGAGTGTGTCCACTTCTGCCCCTATAAAGGTAAGAAGCTGGACTGGTTCGAGAACTGATTTGGGAAGGTTGAGAAGAAATCTTAGAGAAGTGAGCACTTGCTTGGTCACTTGTAGGTGAGACTTGACTTGGTCTGGAGACTGACCCACTATTAGCCAATCGTCCAGATAAAGAAAAATGGAAATATTTTGCCTTCTTAGAAAGGCAACTACTACTGCCAGGCACTTTGTGAAAACTCTTGGGGCTGAGGTTAGGCCAAAGGGCATTGCTCTGAACTGATAGTGACCTGAGGGCAACTTGAACCTGAGGTACTTTCTGTGGCAGCAGCCGATGGGAATGTGAAAGAAGACATCTTTAAGGTCCAGGGAGGCTAGCCAGTCCCCTGGCCTTAGAGAGGGAAGGATTATTCCCAGAGTTATCATCTTGAACTTTGGTTTTAAAAGATGTTTGTTTAGAGACTTCCGGTGATGTCACCGTAATGGTGGGAGACTGAGACTAGGAGCTTTCCAACGGCTACCCCCTAATTGATCAAAATCCTTGAAGTATTTTACCAGCAACTAAATATACCAATCGAGATCTTAAGATGGCAGGTAAACCTCAGAAAACAAAGGGATTGAAACAGACACCCGCTGGGGGTAAAATGCAGCAAATTCTGTTGAGCCAATCGCAAGAGGGCCTGGCAACCTTGCCAACGTGGAGGCGTTACACCTCAGACTCCTCCTCTTTAGATTTGGACCCAGAAGAGATCGATCCAACAGAAGGCACGAAGCATACCCAACAGAAGATACTGTAACCCCTAGATGGCGCTATCCCAGGGGCTACTACCCCTGCCTGATTTGCCACTAACAGGTTGAGGGGCCTGGATCCAATGGCGGGTGCCTCCACCCAGAGGTCAGGGTTTGCAATAGTTAAACTAACTTGGTCACAGCCCTCTGGGACACTGCAACCCCCCTTTCTTCCCACTAGTGGCCCACACAATATATCAGAATTACCTTCACAGTATACACTTACCCCAGGTCTGGTTCCGGCACTGGGACCTCCTGTGAAATGAGATACAGTGCAACAATCACAGTACAGTACTTTAACATAGACAAATACCTCAGGCAGTATAACTTTGCTGAAACAAGCAGCTCTGATTTATTTGAGGGATATAACAAGGACAGGGAAATCAGGTTAATTAGCTTATCACTCTAATAATCTACCTGTGGCTCTGTGCACAGGCCTATCCTATCAGTTACTGTCCTGGGTACCCAAGCCCTAGTGGCTAGTCCAAACCGTGGCAGCTGGTAGGGCCCTTTTCACACAGAGAAAGGAGAATTAAACAGTCAGCAATACAGTAATTCCATTTGGATTTAATGTGGCAATTCAACAGGAACGACCCTGAATTAGTACTCACGACCTCCAAATAAGATAGGGTCCTTCAATGTCAGCAGGGCTCACTTGAGGTACACAAACCTCTTCACACATCCATATAAAAAGCACTATACCAGGCAGGCTGCATCCTGTCCCGATCGCAATTACTGCACAATACCGGAGAACACACAGCAGATTCAGTTCCTGACAGACCCAGTGCAATTTTCAGCAATTCCTCCAGTCTTCTACAGGGTGAGCCTGGTTTCTACTCTTCAGAGATCCTTTGATTCTTTCACAGGACGGATTCAGTCCTAACAAGCTGTTACACAAGCTGCAGACCGGAACTCTGGGCCTTACACACGTTTTTGACTAAAACTGCACACTGAAAAGCACAGGGCTCCTTCCTTCTTCACTGCAAAGCTCAACTGAAACTCCAACCGACAAAACCGGCACTTCCTTTGAGTTCCTCCCAGTTCTTGACTGGATTGGCTGTCACTCACAATAGACTGCTGCTGTTGGTCCAAAAAGGCACTGAAGTCTAAACTACATCTCCCAGAGTCACTGCCCATACAATCCTCTTGTGGCTGGCTCAGATTATGAGTCCAAGTTCTGATTCGTCCAAGGCACCATTTTAGAGCTAGCTTACCCCACACTGATTGGTCCAGTTCAGCAGTTCAAAACTAGAATGGGAACTAACAGACACAGTTCTGACTGCAAAGAAAGCAGGTTAGACAAACTGTAATTTCATTATTACTCTAAATAATTTCTGGCAAACAGTTACATCTTTCAGATAGGTTCCTTTGCACTCTAGTGACTGCAAAATGAAGTGAATTGGCAGCAGCGAGGTGGTACTCAATCAAAGAAACACACAGTCCCCATACAAATCTAATTATGTCTGCAAGCAGACAACTCTTAAAGACAGTACCAGAGGTTCTAAAAACACTCACTGATAAATGGCTTAAATGCCAAACACCATTCAGGCTTGGAGCATTCAAGCAAGCTCCTGGAAGTCTTTTGGGAACCCCCATTTGCAGTGGGGTTACACCCTTCCTGGCCTGGGAAAGCTTGACGTCCGCGTCAAGCAAGTACCCCCATAAGTTTCAACTGCAACCATATACATTTGAATTAGGCTCACACATGTAATCATCAGTCAATATATCATTTTACCAAGAACACATTTCTGAAACATTGTAGTACGTCACTCTTTACACAGTATTACATACACATTGTACCATAACTCAAGTTATTACCTCTTGTACATGAAACCTGAAGAGAGGGGGCCCTTCCCTATCAGTTACCTTGGGGCTGGATGGGGCAAGGGCACCATACTTAGAGGGCAACACAAGTAACTTGGAGTTAGCACTGATGCTCAGTTTGGGCAATGAGCTCGGGGACACATACACTCCTTTATGGACAACATTGAGAGCAAGTCCACAGGCCTCCCAAGTGAATCATAACTGAGGTGCACCACAGGCTTTACAGCTCGACCAGTCTTTCTAGGGGAACTGTTATAGTCTCTGCACTCTGAGCCTCATTTTCAGCATTGTCCTCACTTGTCAGGGGTCTCCATGGGGTAGAGAGGCTAGAACTTGGGGCACTTTCAGCTCCAGGAGTTACAGTTTCTGAGTCCACAACATTTGGCTCGCATGGAGGCTTTCGGACACTGGCAGTGGACTGTCAGGCACTCAAAATACTCTTCTTGTTCGGTGTATCACCAGTCTGCCCCAATCTATCATTTTCCTCCCTGAAAGCTCAAACAGTTCAACCATGCACAATGATTCCATTTCATCTGATCTGATGCTTTGCACTTCACTTTCTGGGAGCATTGGCTCCAGGGATGAAGCTGGGGGCTTAGACAGTCCAGAAGGCCCAGCTTCATCTCCAGTATTGACTAGGGAATGCCCGAAACAATTGACTCAGTTGTAAGAAGGATAGTATTCAAAGTCACTCTCACTTTCTTCGATATGGACTGACAGTCATGCTCAACTGGGACTTGTGGAGGAACACTTTAACTTTGCTTCTGTAGGTGCAGACTTTCTTGATCTTTTCTTAGCAGCAGCTCTAGTCACTGGTCCAGAGGGGCATCTTCTAGGGCTCAGACTCAATTAAGATTTGTCCAATGGGCAGTAAATGATTTCTATGCATTGTTTTACATCTTTGAATTATTCTCAGGCCTTACTTTGTACACTGGCAGATCATCTAGTTTGCCCACTACAATGTGAGGGAGATGGTGTCATCTGTCAGCAATCTTGTGCTTGCCATGCAGTCCCAGATTTCTTAGCAATACCCGATCTCCCTCCTGGAGTTCCTGTGCTTTTACCTTTTATCATACCTTTCTTTGTTGGCCAGATTTCTTTTGGCAGCCATGGTTTGAGCCAGTTGGTACGCATGAGTTAGCTGGGCCTTTAACTTTGCACATACTGTAAATAGTTGTCAGCTTGAACCCCATCAGGAGAGACCCCAAACACACATCTACTGGTAGTCGAGCTTCTCTTCCAAACATCAAGTGTAGGGGAGAATCCAGTGGCATCACTTTGGTGCAGTTATAAGCATGTACTAGGGTGCTAATTTGTTGGCTCCATCTAGGCTTGTCCTTTGGGTGCAGGGTGCCTAGCATATCTAGCAAAGTGCGTTGAAACGTTCAGGCTGTGGGTCTCCCTGGGGTGGTAAGGAGTGGTTCTGGACTTCGCACTCCCCACAGAGAAAGCATCTCTTTGATCAGACGACTCTCAAAGTCTCCCTTGATCAGAATGGATTCTTTGTGGAGCTCCATAGTGAACAAAAAGTTTTCTACAAGTACTTTGGCACAGTGGATGCTTTCTGGTCTTTGGTGGGGAAAGCTTGGGCATATCTCGTGAAATGGTCAGTGACCACCAGCACATTACTGATATTTCTTTGATCTGACTCCAAACTCAGAAAATCAATACAGACCAGCTCCATGGGTGCACTGGTGGTGATGTTAACAAGGGGGGCAGCCCTCTGGGGCAAAGCTTTCCTCTGTAAGCAACGACTACAAGTTCGAATGTGTTGCTCCACATCAGCCCCCATCTTAGGCCAATGAATCTGGATCTCACCAAGTCAAGTGTTCTGTCTATACCAAGGTGCCCATGTGGTTGTGCAAGGACCTCAGTACTGAGTCTCGAAAGGCAGTGGGCAGCACTAGTTGTTGTTTGTCTACTTGTCCCCTCTGTCTACTGTTTCTCTGTATAACAGTTTATTGATCAGTTTCAACTTAGGACCTTCTTTGTATAACAGTGCAGTTCTCAAATCAGTGGGCGTAATTTGGACACATCTTTTCCTGCATAGAGGGCTTCTAAAGCTGCTTTGATCATGGGATCGCGGGATTGAGCCGCCGAATACTGTCATTGTCCAGCTGAGGCAGTGCACCAATGTCTATTGCAGAAAAGTGGCAATAAGCAGCAGGTATGCAATTCTCAGAGGTCCCAAGCAATCCACCATGCAGTCCACTCGTCCGTGGACATTTGTTCCTCCCTGTCAAACTTCCGGCAGAGTGCCCGAATGTCAGGTTCTGCCAATCGGACCCAATCATTCTGGGGAACAGGCCTCCGGAGAGAGCATCAGCATCTATGTGGTTCAGACCTGCTCGGTATTCAAGAGCATAGTCATATGTAGATAATGCAGAAAGCCACCTATGGCCAGTGGCATCCAACATAGCTGAGGTCTGCACATAGGTCAAAGGATTATTGTCAGTTTTTACTAGTATTTTAGCCCCATACAAGTACTCATGGAATTGGTCAACAATAGCCCACTTCAAAGCTAGGAACTCTAACTTATGTACAGGATAGTTCTTTTCGGATGGGGTCAGGCTTCTACTGGCAAAGGCCACTGGTCTCAGGCCATTCTCGTGCTCTTGGTACAACACAGCCCCCAACCCTTGCAAGCTAGCATCAGTGTGCAGGACGTAAGGTTTTCTTGGATCGGCATAGGCCAGCACTGGAGCATGGGTAAGTCGATATATGATCTCATGAAAAGCAGTCTCACAATCAGGAGTCCAGCGGGCCCCAAATACTTCACTCGGATGAAAATACACTCTTTCAGTCTTGAGGGACGCTGACTTTTGGTATTTTTTGTGGGTTGGGGGATACCCTTGAGTAAGGTTAAGTAAAGGCGGATCACTCTTGAATAGTCCTTGATGAAGCGCCGATAATAACCACAGAATCCCAGGAATCTTTGCAGTTCTTTTAGATTTTTGGGCTGTGGCCAGGGTCAAGGCCTCAACTTTACTTGGGTCGGTCTCTATTCCTCGGTGGATACTATGTGTCCCACATACTTTACTGATGTTTGAAAGAATTGACACTTATCAATGGACAGTTTAAGGCCAAAGTCCTCCAGTCGGTCCAATACCTTAAATAATCTGCTCTCATGTTCCTCCAGTGAGCTGCCAAACACAATAACATCATCTAGGTATACCAGGCACTCTAGTAAGTTCATGTCCCCACTGCACGCTCCATCAATCGTTGAAAAGTGGCTGGGGCACCTGAAATCCTTGAGGCATCCTCATGAATTCATAGAAGCCAGCGGACAGATAAAGGCCGTCTTCTCACGGTCCTCTGGGAGCCATGGATCTGGTAGTACCCACTGCGGAGATCCAGCACAGAGAACCACTTGCTCCCGTTTAGGCAGTCCAAAGCATCCTGAATGCGGGGCATTGTGTACTGATCAGGGATAGTCCGCCGGTTTAAGGTGCGATAATCCACACACATCCTTACTGTTCCATTCTTTTTCCTCACTACCACAATGGGGGAAGCATAAGGGCTTCTGGATTCTTGTATTACACCAGCAGCTAACATCTCTTGCAGATGCCGTCTCACATCATCTATGTCAGCAGGTGCCAGGCGTCGAGACCTCTCACGAAATGGTCTTTCGTCATGCAGCCGGATATTGTGCTCAGCTCCTTGCACGCATCCTACATCCCATTCCTTTAAAGAAAACACCTGGTCTCTCTGGGCAAGCTTCTCACTGATCCTCACTTTCCATTCAGCTGGCAGCGGGGAGTCGCAAATCAAACAAGTTGTAGGCGTTACTCTGTCATTCTTCCTTGAACTCTTGCTGCTGGGTAGCACTGCAGTGTCTGCACAATGCACATTAGCCAGGATGCAACCTCTGTTTACTCGAATGTCTCTTTCAGACACATTATGAACTTGGACCATTACCGTTCTGGCATAAGCATGGGCTCTAGCGGGCAAAATACTAGAGCTTGACCAGCAGTCCCTCTGGCAATTTTCCATCGCCTGGTGCATCCAACATTAATATTTTATTCTTAACATCCTTTCTGATACGGACCTCTCCTGTAAGGTACACTGGGCATTTGGCGCCAGGATCAGAGACTCAGGATCCTTCTTCCATACAATTCCGACCGGTTCCTCTGGTTCTGTTTTTCAGCATCTCTCTGTGCCTCATAGGCCTTCTTAATTAAAGCCGGAACTCTTAAAGCTCTACTAGTCTTTGACCCCTGTTTTCATAACACAACTGTGCCAGCCTTCCGAACATATGAGCATTTGTTCCAATCAACAAAGGGACACCATCATACAGTCCAGTGGGGACACACTAAGGCTAGGGTCTCTACTTGTTTGGCCACTCCAGCCACGGAGGTGGGGAAGACAGCCAATTGGATATACCGGAATAGGGTAGGCCTTCTCACTTAACCCATACATGCAGTCTTTCTAATGGTTGTAAGGGTACGTCTGACAAATGCTTCTGATACCAATCCTGGAACATAATTGTCACTTGGGAGCCACTGTCTAATATAGCTCTTGTAGACACTCCATTCACCTTACAGTGGTCTCCATGGAGGGACCCACTATTCTGGACCAGTCTGGAGGCAGTAGTGAGGCCTGGGCAACTGACCTTGCCACAAGGGACGTGAATTAGCATTTGGTGCCTCACTCGGGATCATGTCGTGCACCTCTTAACCACTGATTTCTTCTCCGAAGCTCTCTTGTAGCCTATATGCAACTTTGTCAGTGTCTTTGGGACTGGCATTCCTTTCATGTGCCCATCTTTCCCACAATTATAGCAAAACATACTTTCTGGAGTTTGAGCTGGCCGAGGCGCCACACTGGGAGCCAGGGCGGAGTATTACTAACTGGAAACAGGTGCCATCTCTGTTCTGCGTGATAAGCATTTGAGACATCTCGTCAGTTTCTCCACTTCCATGGTCAAGGAATTGAGTTTGGAGCTGTTATCAGCAGGAGATACATGGGTGGGTACCCCCACCCCCATAGCAGATGCAGTCGGATATAGGTCAGGGCCCGTACTTGCAGGCGTGGCCTTCATAAAGGGACTGTTTTTGAATTCCCGGATCTCTCTCAACAGTTCGCCCCATTGTGGCATATCTTTTTCCTTGTCAGAGCACTCATTGACTGTCAACCTCTGCCCCTGAACTTCACTTGATGGGTCACCCTCAGTCACTCGGTCGTAGCCACAGCTGTTGGTGCAGGTACCTCCCGAGGGCCTTTCTCAACTCCTCAATTTCTCTCATTAACTCATCATAGGAGGGTGGGGATTCCAGTCGATTTGCCAGGCGAACTGAAGCAACAGCAGTTCTGAGAAGGGGCAGACTTAGGATTCTGTCCAGTCTGGTTGGTCCAGTTCAATCGCTGGCAAACTACCCTTTCTGAGGCATTCTTGCAACAATTTTTCCAGCCGAGAGACATACACAGACAACAACTCCCCTTGGTACTGTTGTGCATTTCTTACTCTCCACCATAGGTCCTCATCAGAATCTGGCTCCATACAATTCTCCAAGGCCTCAAGATAAGCCTGTGCAGTCGCTCAGGGTTACTGGCCCGTTTAGCACGGATGGTAGCCAGGGCAGGACCTCGGAGGCTCTCACTAACCCTCTTTCGCTTTTCACCTTCCGAGCATTGCCATTCTAGCACTTGGGGGGCAACATAGTCTATCCAGGTCTCCCAGTCATCCTCCCCTTGGGGGGTGGGGAGGGTGCCAGAGAAGATCCTCAACCTTCGGTAAGAGTCGTGACTAATGGCAGGTGCAGAAATAGGAGTCTGCATTGGTTCAGCCACCATTACGGGCACTGGAGCAGGAGAGGGTGTTGGGGGAGGAACACCCCCAGGTGGCAAGAATAGTTTCTTCAAGTCCTCCACAGTTTTCCCCTCTCCCAGCAACCATTCAGCAAATTTCTCCTCAAAAGTTTCAGATAGTGGTGGGGGCTGATTCCCCCCCGGGTCTTTACTGTCCTTAGTTATCACTCTCCAAGCAGTGAGGGCTCCCTCTGGGGTAATGGTCTGTGGCACTTTGGAGCTATCTATGGGATCCTTAAACTCTACTAGGGCCAGGAAAGTGTGGGTGAGCAGATTAGCATGCCGACCCACCACCACAGGGTTTTGTAAACCTTCCACCTTGGAAAGTACTCCCTGCACAGTGTCCGTATTGATACCCAGGGGATGTCCAGGATAAGCATAGCATTTGGGGTCGATCTCCTCCCAGTACACCACTCCACCAGCGGTGCACAGCCACTTCTGTCGGGTACCCATTTTTTCTTAACAGTGGTTCAGAATATGGCCACTAGAGGACACACAATCCCAGCGGTGCCTCCAAGATGTAACCCCTAGATGGCGCTATCCCAGGGCTACTACCCTGCCTGATTTGCCACTAACAGGTTGAGGGGCCTGGATCCAATGGCGGTGCCTCCACCCAGAGGTCAGGGTTTGCAATAGTTAAACTAACTTGGTCACAGCCCTCTGGGACACTGCAACCCCTTTCTTCCCACTAGTGGCCCACACATATATCAGAATTACCTTCACAGTATACACTTACCCCAGGTCTGGTTCCGCACTGGGACCTCCTGTGAAATGAGATACAGTGCAACAATCACAGTACAGTACTTTAACATAGACAAATACCTCAGGCAGTATAACTTTGCTGAAACAAGCAGCTCTGATTTATTTGGGGATATAACAAGGACAGGGAAATCAGGTTAATTAGCTTATCACTCTAATAATCTACCTATGGCTCTGTGCACAGGCCTATCCCTATCAGTTACTGTCCCTGGGTACCCAAGCCCTAGTGGCTAGTCCAAACCGTGGCAGCTGGTAGGGGCCCTTTCACACAGAAAAGGAGAATTAAACAGTCAGCAATACAGTAATTCCATTTGGATTTAATGTGGCATTCAACAGAGAACGACCCTGAATTAGTACTCACGACCTCCAAATAAGATAGGGTCCTTCAATGTCAGCAGGGCTCACTTGAGGTACACAAACCTCTTCACACATCCATATAAAAAAGCACTATACCAGGCAGGCTGCATCTGTATCCCGATCGCAATTACTGCACAATACCGGAGAACACACAGCAGATTCAGTTCCTGACAGACCCAGTGCAATTTTCAGCAATTCCTCCAGTCTTCTACAGGGTGAGCCTGGTTTCTACTCTTCAGAGATCCTTTGATTCTTTTTCACAGGACAGATTCAGTCCTAACAAGCTGTTACACAAGCTGCAGACCGGAACTCTGGGCCTTAACACGTTTTTGACTAAAACTGCACACTGAAAAAGCACAGAGGCTCCTTCCTTCTTCACTGCCAAAGCTCAACTGAAACTCCAACCGACAAAACCGAGCACTTCCTTTGAGTTCCTCCCAGTTCTTGACTGGATTGGCTGTCACTCACAGTAGACTGCTGCTGTTGGTCCAAAAAGGCACTGAAGTCTAAACTACATCTCCCAGAGTCACTGCCCATAATCCTCTTGTGGCTGGCTCAGATTATGAGTCCAAGTTCTGATTCGTCCAAGGCACCATTTTAGAGCTAGCTTACCCACACTGATTGGTCCAGTTCAGCAGTTCAAAACTAGAATGGGAACTAACAGACACAGTTCTGACTGCAAAAAAGCAGGTTAGACAAACTGTAATTTCATTATTACTCTAAATAATTTCTGGCAAACAGTTACATCTTCAGATAGGTTCCCTTTGCACTCCTAGTGACTGCAAAAATGAAGTGAATTGGCAGCAGCTTGAGTGGTACTCAATCAAAGAAACACACAGTCCCCCATACAAACTAATTATGTCTGCAAGCAGACAGCTCTTAAAGAGACAGTACCAGAGGTTCTAAAAACACTCACTGATAAATGGCTTAAATGCCAAACACCATTCACGCTTGGAGCATTCAAGCAAGCTCCTGGAAGTCTTTTGGGAACCCCCATTTGCAGTGGGGTTACAATACTGTCCACTGTTAATAAAATAGACAGTGACTTAGCAGACCTACGACAAGATATGTGCCTTTTGGATAAAAAGGTCTCAAAAAATGACTCCCGACTGGAGGAACTGGCGGAGACCCAAGAGAGTAATGACTGCCACCTGTTGTTTCTGATGCAAAGGGACCGTGAAATGCATGCTAAGCCCTAGGACCTAGAGAACAGGTTCCAAAGCAATAATTTCAGAATTCACAGAATCGCGGAAGGAGCGGAAGAAGGGTTTGCCGCAACCATGGATTTTATCCAACATTTGCTGCAATCCACGCTTGAAATCCCAGCAGATCTTGACCTTGCGATTAATCCAGCACACCGACCCTTAGTGCCCAAGCTGACAGACCCTGCAGCTAGGCCTCGATCGTTCATGGTTAGAATGCTACACTTCCAAAGTAAAGAGTGGATACTACATGAAGCCTGGAGGCACCGAGATTTAAAGTACAAAGAGGCAGCAATATATTTCGACCAAGATTTTTCGACAGCTCTCCAAGTGGAACGACAGAGAGTCACGGGGATAAAGAGCTACGAGAGAAAAAAGAAATCAGGGCACAATTACTTTTCCCAGCCAGACTGAAGGTACACGCAGATAACGGTGCAAAGATATTTCCATCGCTACTCGACGCAGTCCCGTTCCTTAAGAACTTAGAAATCTCGGTTCCAGACCTGGCATGCGAAATCCTGGAAAAACAGCTTTGAACAAGCGCTTGGAATGTGGCTACCAGAGGCAAAAACAAGAATCGAGGGACATCAAGATTGGTTCCGAAGTCTGCTTTGGGGGACACTGCAAGACTGCTGCAAAGATCGGAGCGAAGGGATCAGACCACTGTGTCAGGTAAAGGAGGCGCATCACCACTGAAGGACTGATTAAAACTGCCATTTTTCTTATTTGAGTTTCCTTCAAGAGGTATTGTTAACTTTGTATGTGTTAAGGGAGACACTGGACATCTTACGAATGTATGGGTTACAGGGCTAAAATATGAATGCATCTAATATGGAAGGTATAATGGGGGGGATACGCTTGACCCTATGTGACCCCGTGATAGCGCAGAAGGGGAGATCTGAAGAGGGTCATTGAATTTATTGATAACTGAGATACAGAGAAAAGGGAAGAAGAAAAAATTACTCACCTTAGTAATTGCTTTTCTTCTCATGGAGTCTTGCTATATTAGGACCATTGCAGTTAGCCCCTGGCTCTGAACTGCCCCGGAGAGGAAACAGTTAACTCCAGAGAGATCTGGAGTTCCACAGCGCGAGGGCGCTGTTCAAAGCTCTATCTGGTCAGTTTCAAATGAAACTGCCAGGTTCTTTACGAAGCTAAACTAACATAGCAAGTCTGTGTGGAAAAGCCCTACACTAGCCATTGGCTACCTACTAGTAGTAGAACAACAAAACACAACAACAAACACAGAATAAAAACAATATACCTATTATTGTTAGGATCACCCCTGACAAGCACTAATAGGCCCCCTCTCCCCAAAAGACTCAAGTCCAGAGAGGGGGCCATCTACCACTTAACAAAAAACAGAATTACCTAGTTAACTAACCCAAAGGAAACAAGGGGGGGGGAACTAGAAGGCTAAAATAGCATGACACAGTGCTTGCAAATTGCCAACCCCATACCCAAGTAGGAATTCTGAGAGGGTGGGGGGGTTGTCCTAATACAGCAAGACTCCATGAGAAGAAAAGCAATTACTAAGGTGAGTAATTTTTCTTCAAACACCATGAAGTCTTGCTATAATTAGGACCATTGCAGATTATACAGCAGTACCTCCATGGAGGAGGGCCAGAACCTACTTAGAGAATAGGCTCTGAAGCACAGCTGTGCCAAAACGAGCATCTCTCCTGGACTGGACGTCCAGAGAATAATGCTTGGTGAAAGTGTGGACTGTCTTCCAGGTAGCAGCTTGACAAATTTCTAAAATAGGAATATCTCTAGAGGCCGCTAGAGAAGATGCAGCTGTACCCCTGGTGGAAAGAGTACTCAGTCCTGAGGGAGGTTCTTTACCTAGTTTTTGGTAACAGAACTGGATACAAGAGACAATCCACCTTGCGATTGTCCTCCTAGTAGCAGGTCTCCCCTTACCCACTTCTCCATAGGTAAGGAAGAGTTGGAGGGATTCGAACCTATGACCCTTGGTACGTTCCAAATAGTAACTAAGAGCTCTTTTGACGTCCAAACTGTGCAATCTCCTCACCAGAGGAAGAATGCTCAGTAAAAATACTGGGAAAGAGATGGATTGGTTAAGATGAAAATCTGAAACCACCTTAGGTAAAACTTTCTGTTAGTCCTGAGGACCACTTTATCTCTGTGGAAAGAAATAAAATCCTTTTCCACTGACAAGGCTTGTAATTCACTTATACGCCTAGCAGAAGTGATAGCCACTAGAAAACAGTCTTCCAAGTTAAAACTTGAGATCTGCCGAGATAGAGGCTCAAAAGGGGTTGCATTAGCTGAGCAATGCAAACATTCAGGTCCCAGGCAGGAGCTGGTTCCGAAGGAGGTTGAGTGTGAAGTAACCCCTTGAAAAACTTGGAAAACACAGGGTGAGAGGAGAGGAAACTGGTTTCTGCAGAAACAAAAACAGAAACAGCTGCCAAATGAACCCTCAAAGTAGCTGGGTTTGAGGCCTAGTGAATTTAAGTGGACCAAGTAGTCCAATAAAATAGCCAAGTCAGCAGATTCTGGTACAATCTGCCTCTCAGAACACCAGAAGGAAAACCTCTTCCACTTGGAATTATAAGTGGCTCTAGTGGAAGGCTTCAAAGCCTTCAAAATATCCAAGACACCTTGAGAAAGGTGTAAATCAGCAAATTCTAGCTCCTCAAGAACCAGGCCTTGAGGTGGAGGGAATTGAGGTCCGGATACCACACTCTCCCCTGTGCACAGGTCAGCAGGTCGTGGGTCCTGGGCAAGGTCAGGGGAGGGTGAAATGTGAGGACAGGAGAAGAGGTACCAGGGCTGCCTGGCCCAGTCTGGAGCAATCAGAATCACTTTGCAGGGCTGAGTTCTGATCTTTACCAGTACCCTGAAGAGGAGGGAAAGGGGAAGGCATACAGGAACTCCCTTCCCATTCAACTGAAAGGCGTCCAGAGGGACTGATCCCAGCACTGGAGGCCTGCAACAAAACAGAGGAAGTTGGTGGTTGTCTGGGGCTGCGAAAAGATCCATCTGTGGGGTGCCCCACCTGGCAAAGACTGACCCCAGCAACTGAGGATTCAGAGCCCATTCGTGATGGCCCTGAGAAATCCTGCTGAGGGCATCCGCCAGGACATTGTCCTTCCCTGGAAGGTGAACTGCTATCAGGGAGGTGTTCAGGGAGTAAGCCAGGGACCACAACTTTATTGCTTCGGTGCACAAGGCTGAAGACCGGTGCCCCCCTTTGCTGATGTACCACATTGTTGTGGTGTTGTCTGTCCTGACTTGGACTACCTTGTTCTGGACAGTATCTGAAAAACTTGAGAGCTAAGAAAACAGCTCTGAGTTCCAACAGGTTGATGTGGAGCAGAGATTCCTGAGGGACCACACTCCTTGAGTGGAAAGGTCGCCCAGTGAGCCCCCACCCTAACAGGGAGGCATCCGTGGTGAGGGTGAGGAATGAAGAACGGGTAAGAATGGGACCCCCTGGGTTAGGTTGCTTTGATCCTGCCACCACTGAAGGGCTAGGATCAGGGTTTTGGTCACTGGGACTAATTTGGTAAGGGGGTCCTTCCTTTGAGACCAGTAGGACCTCAAGTGGAACTGGATGTCCCTCATCTGAAATCTTGCTCCTTGCACGACAGCTGTGGAAGCGGCCATGTGCCCTAGGAGTTGCAGAAAGTGCCTTGCTGGTCGAGAGACCCGCAGGGTAAAGGAAGATGCCAGGGCAATGATTCTGTCCACTCTTTCTGAGGGAAGAAATGCCCTGGCTGACTTTGTGTTCAACTCTGCACCTATAAAAGTTAGTACCTGAACTGGTTCGAGAACTGACTTTGGAAAGTTCAGCAGGAATCCCAGAGAAATGAGAAGCTGCTGGGTGACTTGCAAGTGGGATTTTACCTGCTCTGGGGACTGACCCACTATGAGCCAGTCGTCCAAGTAGGGAAACACAGCTACCCCTTGCCTTCTCAAATGGGCCACTACCACAGCTAGACATTTTGTGAAAACCCTTGGAGCAGAAGTGAGACCGAAGGGCATTGCTCTGAACTGGTAGTGGCCAGAGGGCAGTTCGAACCTGAGGTACTTTCGTTGAGAAGGCCTGATTAAGATATGAAAATAGGCATCCTTGAGGTCCAGGGAAGCTAGCCAGCCCCCTGGCCTTAAGGAAGGCAAAATCATTGCCAGAGTTAACATTTTGAACTTTGGTTTCAAAAGGTGCCTGTTCAGGAATCTTAAATCTAGAATGGGCCGCCAATCTCCTGTCTTTTTTGGGGTCAGGAAGTACCTCGAGTACAGAACCTTGCCCTGATGGCAAGGGGGAACCCTTTCCACTGCTTTGCAGTCCAGAAGAGACGAAAACTCTGCTTCCAAAGCAAGGGCTTCTGAAGGATTTGAGGGGGGAAAATGTCTGGCTCTCATCTTTGGAAACTGCTTGAAGCTGAGAACCAGACCTTGGCTTACCACTTCCAGAACCCATTTGTCCGAAGTTAGGGACAACCAGTTCTGGCTGAAATAAGCCAACCTGCCCCCCACCGGTACAGGAGAATCGGCCCTGGACACCCCGTCAGGGTGTCTGCTTGGCAGCAGCAGCTTTAGGCTGAGGAGAAGGAGAGGGCCTGCCTGTGCCCCGTCTACCTCTGCCTCTGAAAAAACCCTCTGTGCAAAGGCTGAAGAGGCCTGAAATTGGTAAAAAGGCCTGTGGTAAGGCCTGCCCCTACCCCTGGGGGCATGCCTTTGAGGAGTGGCATGCCTCTCCTTAGCTTGGGCACTTTTGTAGGTAGTTCTGTATTCATCCATCTTTTCCATGTAATTTTCCGTTTGATCCCCAAACAGAGAATTTCCTATTACAGGAAAATCTATAGCCTTTGACTGGGTATCTTGGGACAGATTAGTGCATCTGAGCCATGCCAACCTACGGAGAGCTACAGAAGTGGCCATGACCCTAGAAAAAACATCATTAACATCAACAGCAGTATGAAATTGAACTTTAGAGGCTTCAATGACATCAGCAGCCACCTGTTCCAACTCACTAGCCAGCTGGCCCTGGGCCTGCTTGGCCAACTGCAATATAGTGTCCCATCTAGATTTCTGATATCTAGCCACATAAGCCATATAATTAGCCTGTCTGAGTCCCAACGAAGCTGCCATATATTGCTTTTTCGCCATGGCATCAATCTTCCTGGAATCTTTATCAGGAGGATGTGAGGCCAGGGGAATATTAGCCTGTCACAGGCTGCAGCTTGAACAACACCTACATGACTACACTGCTCAGTGAGGAAGTCTGTATTAGGGCCTGATAAGTATACCTTCTGTCCATTTTTTATCTACAGGAGGGACAGAATGAGGATTTTTAAAATCTTCGTTGTTTGCTTCCTAAATGACTTATGCAAAGGAATAGACAACCTTCTAGACTCTGGAATATCCATCATTTCTACATAATCAGGCTCCTCTTGCTCATCCACAGCCTCCTCTAAAGGGAGCTGGAGGGTTTCTGCCACCTTTTATAAAACCTGAAATGAGAAGGGACTCAGACAGCAAAGGGAGACTCAAAGGGTCTGTCTGGAGAAATGTCCGGCTCTATAGGCACTTCCAGACCTTCCCAGTCACAAATACACTCATCAAAGTCCTCCTCCTCCTGTGGTTCATAAAATCCCCAACACCATAATCCTGAACCACTGGACCTGAACGAGACCCCTTTTCCCAACTATAGGGGTTCGACAAGTCCCTGAGACAAAGACTGGACAATCTGAATGGCTTTAGCTATCTCTGCAGCAGTAGGAGAGACAATATTGGACTCCAGACCTGCTGATTTCTTTGTCTTTTTTACTTTGACTGGTTCTTCTGAACCATCCTTCCTTTGGCCCGAGGAAGTCTCGCCCTGGTCAGAGGGCGCTCCCTCTGGTCCAGTAGGAGCTGGACCGGGCTGGCCATCCGTGTCAGCGGACTTTTTGGCCTCTCGTTCCCTGAGCCGGCCCAATCTCTTTTCCAGGGTGGCTGCAGGGAAATATTTACACACCTGGCAGTCTGACAGGAGGTGGTCAGCCCCAGACAATAGACAACAGTGGTGTGGGTCAGCCTTGGCAAAGGCTTCCCCACAGACATCACAGTGTTGAAACCCAGTGGGCCCGGATTTTCTTTTGGGTTTCTCAGACATAATGCCAGCCTAACCAACAAACTTGCTCTTTTAAACGGCCGTGCAGGAAGACACCTTATCGGTTCCTAACCGTGTCACGGGTATTGGAAAACCCCAAAAATTAAAGGTTTTTTAGAACCGATAAGAACCGAACCGACTTCTAAAGTCAGTAAAGTCAAAATAAAGAAACCGATCGGTTCAGACTGAACCGATAATGAATTTCCACACAGACTTTAATTTTAGTACTTACGGTTACCAGATAGAGCTTCTGAACGAAACGCGGTAATTTTAAACATTTGCTGGTTCAAATGAACCGAATAAACGAAAATGAACCGAGCTGAAGGAGCTGATCTCGGGCGACTGTTCAGTGAAAGCGGAGTAAAGAATCTGGCAGTTTCATTTGAAACTGACCAGATAGAGCTTTGAACAGCGCCCTCGCGCTGTGGAACTCCAGATCTCTCTGGAGTTAACTGTTTCCTCTCCGGGGCAGTTCAGAGCCAGGGGCTAACTGCAATGGTCCTAATTATAGCAAGACTTCATGGTGTTTGAAAATATATATGCTGACTCGAGAAATCTTTTCACCCTTCTCCATACATATGTATGAATAAGCAGGGGAACGAGAGAGGATGCCGCCAGCTCACGGGAGAACGAGTGATGTGGGGGAAGGGTGAGCTATTTTTCCATGACAAGTCGCGGCTGCTAATCCGAGGAGGAATATGAAATGTTGGGTATGCAGTAATAAGTATTTGAGGAGTTGAAGGATATCTAGTATTTTAAAAGATATGGGTGGGAGGGAAGCCATTGGGGAAGGCGAATGTTTACAGTTTTTCTTACCGGAGAGACGTCTCCAACTCTGAAGTTGTAAGCAAGTTACACATTGAAGTGTATTAGCTAAAACACCCCTTTAACAGCTTAGGAGGCAAGAAATTAGTCACAGGAGTGACTTTGATTTCCCTTGGAAGTCAAAATTCGGATAGTTAGAATAGTTAAACTGGCTCTGCAGTATAAGAAGAATGTTCTGTTTCATGCTTTCAAGTTTGGTGTGGTTGTTCGATGTGGATTTCTGCTTAAAGAAAAGGAGTGTGAGAATCTGGATGCTGTGAGAGGGCTGGAGGGGGGGAGTGGCATTGCAGTCCGGCCCAGGTTTCGGTAATCAGAGCAATAGACAAACATGCTGTTTTGGAATGGTCCTATTGAATATTGTTTCATACAACGTTAATGGCATTAATTCCCCAGTAAAGAGAACTAAATTACTGAAGGAGCTTAAGAGGCTGGTCTGCGATGTAGCTCTCCTTCAAGAAACCCATCTTTCAGATTCAGAGCACTCCAAGCTTAGGAGAGCTTGAGTAGGGAGAGTGGAAACTGCATCACATGAAGGAGCTAAAAAGGCAGGAGTAGCAGTTCTAGTAAAGAAAGACTGTCCTCTAGTGATACAAGAGGTGGAGAAAACTTTTCAAGGGAGGTATATTAAGGTAATGGGATTGGTACAGGATCAAGCAATACATATAATTAATATATATATATCCCTAACTTAGGAACAGACAAATTTCATATGGAGGTTTCCCAAAAGATAGCTGAGCTCCTGACAGGATTAATGATATTGGAAGATTTTAACGCAGTGCCCTGCCCATTAATAGACCAGTCAGTGGGTCAGACAGGTCCTCAGAGAACAATACAGAGAAAACTTAAAGCTATGATGGAAGTTGGTAGGTTGGCAGACGTTTGGAGGTCTCAGCATTGTGCGGAAAGAGACAACACTTCTTATTCAGCGGCTAACAAATCTTATTCACGGATAGATCTGTTAATGACCCACAGGGCTAATACTCATTATTTTACAGCCTCTAGAATTGGTTCATTTACTTTGTCAGACCACGTGCCTATTACTACAAAGATAACCTGGGGATCAGAGACCAGACATACGAGCTGGAGATTAAATGCGTCTCTACTTAGTGATAAGAACTTGGTATGGCAAATATAACAGACTATTTGTAATTTAGCAGTGGATTCACCCATGAAAGATTGTTCCACGTTACTATGGGGGGATACAATGAAAGCAGTAGTAAAGGGGACAAATAATTAGTTTGGCCCTGGCCAAAAAGAAACACAGAGAGAAAAAGAGAAAGGCCCTAATACAAACAATAGAAGCTTTGGAAAGAGCACATAAGGATCAATCGAAGGGGAAAGGAGAGGGAATACTCAAAGAGCTCAATAAAAAAAGGGCAGAGATGAATGTGATGGACAACGAAAAAGCTTGGGGCATTCTGCAATTCAGGAACCAAAAGAAAAAGTTACTCACCTTAGTAATGTTGTTTCTTCTAATGGGGTCTTGCTGTATTCTGACATATGCAGTTAGGTCCTGCCTTTCAACGGCCCCGGAGAACAAAGAGTTAAACTTTCCATGGCCAACATGGAATGTTCACTGCAAGCTCAGTTGAAACCCCTGTCTGCTGCTGTTTAAACTCCAACTGTCAGATCTTTACGAGCAATACTCACAAGAAGTTCTGTGTGGAAACTGTAAATCTCAAACTAGCAACTATATTTATATAAAAGGTTTTTTTTTGTTTCAAAGCAAAGACTCAAGTCAGGAAACCCAAAAAACAAAATGCATCCCAAAACACAACACTCACCCAAAATAAAGGAGGGTGAAAAAGGGACACCCCTAGGATGCCAATACTGCTCCTGCCCACCCACATTTCAAAACCTAGGTTCTGAGAGGGAAGGCAGGGGGAGGTCAGAAGAAAAAATTACTCACCTTAGTAATTGTTTATCTTCTAATGGAGTCTTGCTATATTATGAGATCTGCAGTTAGCCACAGCACTTGAACTGCCCCGGAGAGGAAAGAGTTAACTCCAGAATGAGTGGAGTTCTCAGCGCGAGCGCGCTTACTGAAAGCTCTATCTGGCTAGTTTCAAACTGAAACTGTCAGATCTTTACGGAGCCAACACTCACTAAAAGTCTGTGTGGAAAAACCCTACACTAGCCAAATGGCTACCTACTAGTAACAACAACTACAATAATAACAACAACAAATATCCCCCTGACAAGCACTACTAGACCCCCCTCCCAGAAGACTCAAGTCCAGGAGGGGGGCCAAAACACAAACCAAAAACAGTAGTACCTAATTTCCCCAATCCTAAGAGAAAAAAGGGGGGGGGGACACCTATAATGGCATGACACAGTGTTTGCACTAATTTGCCCACACCCTACCCAAGTAGAAGTTCTGAGAGGGGCAGGTTGGGGGGGTGGTCATAATATAGCAAGACTCCATTAGAAGAAAAACAATTACTAAGGTGAGTAATTTTTTCTTCAAACAACATGAAGTCTTGCTATATTATGACATCAGCAGATTACACAGCAGTACCTCCATGGAGGAGGGACAGAACCTACTTAGGGAATAGGTTCTGAAGCACGGCTGTGCCAAACCAAGCATCTCTCCTGGCCTGGACATCCAGGGAGTAATGCTTGGTGAAAGTGTGAACTGTTTTCCAGGTTGCAGCTTGACAGATTTCCAAAATAGGAATATCTCTAGCAGCCGCTAGAGATGCAGCTGTACCCCTGGTAGAATGAGCCCTCAATCCTGAGGGGGGGGTTCTCTATCCAGTTTTTGGTAGCAAAATTGGATACAAGAGACAATCCACCTGGCAATTGTCCTCTTAGTGGCAGGTTTTCCTTTGCCAACCTCACCATAGGTGAGAAAGAGTTGGTGGGATTCGAACCTGTGACCCTTGGTGCGTTCCAAATAGTAGCTCAATGCTCTCTTAACGTCCAGACTGTGCAATCTCCTTTCACCAGAGGAAGAATGCTCAGTGAAAAACACTGGAAGGGAGATGGATTGGTTAAGATGGAAATCCGAAACCACTTTAGGTAAAAACTTTCTGTTAGTCCTGAGGACTACCTTATCCCTGTGAAAAGAAATAAAATCATTTTCTACTGAAAGGGCTTGTAACTCACTTATGCGTCTAGCAGAAGTAATGGCCACTAAAAATACAGTTTTCCAAGTTAAGAACTTAAGGTCTGACGAAGACAGGGGTTCAAAGGGGGGGGGGTTGCATTAACTGAGCAATGCAAACATTAAGGTCCCAGGCAGGGGCTGGGTCCCAAAAAGGAGGGTTAGTATGAAGTAACCCCTTAAAAAACTTGGAAAACACAGGGTGAGAAGAAAGGGAGGAAGGCTTTCCTGCTGAGATAAAAGCAGAGACAGCTGCCAAGTGGACCCTTAAGGTAGCTGGCCTGAGGCCCAAAAGAATTAAGATGGACCAAGTAGTCCAGCAAAATGGGCAAATTAGCAGATTCTGGGACAATATGCTTCCCAGAACACCAGATGGAAAACCTTTTCCACTTGGAATTATAAGTGGCTCTAGTGGAAGGCTTCCTAGAGGCCTTTAAAATATCAAGGACACATTGAGAAAGGTGTAAATCAGCAAATTCTAACTCCTCAAGAGCCAGGCCTTGAGGTGGAGGGATTTGAGGTTTGGATACCAAACTCTCCCCTGGGCACAGGTCAGCAGATTGTGAATCCTGGGAAGGCACAGGGGAAGGTGGACTGTCAATGATAGCAGGAGTGGGTACCAGGGTTGCCTGGCCCAGTCTGGCGCAATCAGAATCATTTTGCAAGGCTGGGATCTGATTTTTACTAACACCTTGAAAAGAAGAGGGAAGGGGGGGGAAGCATACAGGAACTTCCCTTCCCAATCCAACAGAAGGGCATCCAGGGGGACTGAGCCCAACACTGGAGGCCTGAAACAGAACAGAGGAAGTTGGTGGTTGTCTGGGGCTGCAAAAAGATCTATCTGAGGGATGCCCCATCTGGCAAAAACTGTCCTCAGCACTCGGGGATTCAGAGACCATTCGTGATGGCCCTGAGAAATCCTGCTGAGGGCATCCGCTAGGACATTGTCCTTCCCTGGTAGGTGAACTGCTATTAGAGAAGTGTTCAGGGAGTAAGCCAGAGACCACAACTTCATTGCCTCGGTGCACAAGGCCGATGACCGAGTGCCCCCTTGTTTGTTGATGTACCACATTGTTGTGGTATTGTCTGTTCTGACCTGGACTACTTTGTCCTGGACAGATGCAAAAAACTTGAAGAGCTAAAAGACAGCTCTGAGTTCCAGCAGGTTGATGTGGAGCAGAGATTCCTGGGGAACCACACTCCTGTGTGGAGAGGTCGCCAAGTGTGCTCCCCACCCCAGAGGGAGGCATCCGAGTGAGGGGTGAGGGAGTGGAATGGAATGAAGGGGACCCTTGCCTTAAGTTGCTCTGATCCTGCCACCACTGAAGAGCTAGGATCAGAGTTCAGGTCACAGGAACCAGTTTGGCAAGGGGGTCCCTCCTTTGGGACCAATAGGCCCTCAAATGAAACTGAATGTCTCTCATCTGGAATCTTGCTCCTTGCACTACAGCTGTGGAAGCAGCCATGTGCCCCAGAAGCTGCAAAAAGTGTCTTGCTGGTCGAGAGACCTGCAGGGTGAAAGAGGATGCCAGGGCGATCAACTTCTCTACCCTTTCCAAGGGGAGGAAGGCCCTGGCCAGCTTTGTGTCCAATTCCGCACCTATGAAAGTAAGTACCTGAACTGGTTCTAGAACTGACTTTGGTAGGTTTAGCAGGAATCCCAGGGAAGTGAGAAGCTGCTGGGTGACTTGCAAGTGGGATTTCACCTGTTCTGGGGACTGTCCAACAATGAGCCAGTCGTCCAGGTAGGGAAAAACAGCAACCCACTGCCTTCTTAAATGAGCCACTACCACGGCTAGACATTTTGTGAATACCCTTGGAGCAGAGGTAAGACCGAAGGGCATTGCCCTGAACTGGTAGTGGCCTGAGGGCAGTTCGAACCTGAGGTACTTTCGGTGAGAAGGCCTGATCAGGACATGAAAATAAGCATCCTTGAGGTCCATGGAGGCTAGCCAGTCCCCTGGCCTCAGTGAGGGCAAAATCATTGCCAGAGTTAACATTTTGAACTTTGGTTTCAAAAGGTGTTTGTTCAGATATCTTAAGTTTAGGATGGGCCGCCATTCTCCTGTCTTTTTTGGTGTAAGAAAGTATCTGGAGTACAGACCCTTGCCCTGGTGAAAAGGAGGAACCCTTTCCACTGCTTTGCAATTTAAGAGGGCAGAGACCTCTGCCTCCAGAGCAAGGGCCTCTAGGGGGCTTGCAGGTGGAAAGTGTCTGGCACTCATCTTTGGAAACTGTTTGAAGCTGAGAACCAGACCCTGGCCTACCACTTCCAGAACCCATTTGTCCGAGGTTAGGGACACCCAGTTCTGACTGAAGTAAGCCAACCTGCCCCCTACTGGTACAGGAGAATCGGCCCTGGGCACCCCATCAGGGTGCCTGCTTGGCAGATGCCTTAGGCTGAGGAATGGGGGACGGCTTGCCTGCGCCCCGTCTGCCTCTACCTCTGAAAAAAACCCTCTGAGCATAAGCAGAGGAAGCTTGGGATTGATAGAAAGGCCTGTGAAAAGGCCTGCCCCTACCTCTGGGCGTGTGCCTCTGTGGAGTGGCATGCCGCTCCTTGGCCTGGGCACTTTTGTAGGTAGTTCTGTATTCATCCATCTTTTTCATATAGTTCTCTGTCTGCTCCCCAAACAGAGAATTTCCTACCACAGGAAAATCCATAGCTTTTGATTGAGTGCCCTGTGACAGATTAGTGCACCTGAGCCATGCCAACCCACGAAACCTACAGAAGTGGCCATGACCCTAGAGGAAACATCATTAACATCAACAGCAGCATGAAATTGAACTTTAGAGGCTTCAATGCCATCAGCAGCCACCTGTTCCAATTCACTAGCCAGCTGGCCATGGGCCTGCTTGGCTAACTGCATAACTGTATCCCATCTAGATTTCTGATATCTAGCTACATAAGCCATATAATTTTCCTGCCTGAGTCCCAAAGAGGCTGCCATATACTGCTTTTTGCCATAGCATCAATCTTCCTGGAATCTTTATCAGGAGGATGTGAGGCCAGGGGAATATTAGCCTTGTCACAGGCTGCAGCCTGTACCACTCCTACATGACTACACTGCTCAGTAAGGAAGTCTGTATCAGGGCCTGATAAAGCATACCTCCTGTCCATCTTTTTATCTACAGGAGGAACAGAATTTGGATTTCTTAAAATTTTCATTGTTTGCTTCCTAAATGAGTTATGCAAAGGAATAGACAATCTCCTAGACTCTGGAATATCCATCATTTCAACATAACCAGGCTCCTCTTGCTCATCCACAGCCTCTTCTAAGGGAAGCTGGAGAGTTTCAGCAACTTTCTTATAAAAAATAAAATGAGATGGGGACTCAGACAGCATAGGGGGAGATTCTAATGGTCTGTCTGGAGAGATGTCCGGTTCAATGGGCACATCCAGACCCTCCCAGCCACATACATACTGCTCATAATCCTCCTCCCCCTCCTGTGGTTCATAAAATTCTTCAACATCATACTCCTGAACCACTGGAACCGGACGAACCAACCTTTTACCAGCTAGTGGTGGTTCGGACGGTCCCTGAGACAGTGACTGGACAATCTGTAAGGCTTTTGCTATCTCTGCAGCAGTTGGAGAGGCAATTTTGTACTCCAGACCTGCTGATTTTTTAGATTTTTTTACTGGGGCTGGTTCCTCAGAACCAGCTTTTCTTTGCCGAGGAAGTCTCGCCCTGGTCAGAGGGCACTCCCTCTGGTCCAGTGGGCACTGGACCGGGCTGGCCATCTGGGTCAGCGGACTTTTTGGCCTCTCATTCCCTGAGCCTGCCCAATCTTTTTTCCAGGGTGGCTGTAGGAAAATTCTTGCAAATCTGGCAGTCTGACTGGAGGTGGTCAAACCCCAGACAATAAACACATGTGGTGTGTGGGTCAGCCTTGGCAAAGGCTTCCCCACAAGCATCACAGTGTTGAAACCCAGTGGGCCCGGTTTTTCTTTTGGGTTTCTCAGACATAATGCCAGCCTAACCAAAACTTGCCCTTTTATTGGCAGTGCCAGGCAAGACACCCTTATCGGTTCCTAACCGTGTCACGGGTATTTGAAAAAAACAAAGATAAATGTTCAGTTTTTTTAGAACCGATAAGAACCGGGAACCGCACTCTAAATGCCCATACAATGTTTAAAATAATTTTTTTAAGCAAACCGATCGGTTCAAAACCGAACCGATAATATTATTTCCACACAGACTAAAAGACCTGTACTTACGGTTTACCAGATAGAGCTTTGAACCGAAATGCGATAAAATAAACACTTTTCCCGGTTTATTTAAACCGAGAATTACTAGTTTTAACCGAGGAATGAACCGAGCTGAAGGAGAGATCTCCGGAGCGACTGTTCAGTGAGGCGGAGTAAAGAATCTGACAGTTTCAGTTTGAAACTAGCCAGATAGAGCTTTCAGTAAGAGCGCTCGCGCTGAGAACTCCACTAATTCTGGAGTTAACTCTTTCCTCTCCGGGGCAGTTCAAGTGCTGTGGCTAACTGCAGATGTCATAATATAGCAAGACTTCATGTTGTTTGAATACAACAGGACTCCATTAGAAGAAACAACATTACTAAGGTGAGTAATTTTTTCTTCAAACAACTTGAAGTCTTGCTGTATTCTGACATATGCAGACTACCAAGCAGTACCTCCATGGAGGAGGGACAGAAGAAAAAATTACTCACCTTAGTAATGTTGTTTCTTCTAATGGAGTAGTGCTATATCATGACAACTGCAGTGAGTCCCCATCTTCGAACTGCTCCGGAGGTGAAATAGTTAACTTTCCATGCAGGCATGGAACTCAGCGCGAGCTCGGTTGAAAACTCTGTCTGTTGTTCTTCAAACGCAAACTGTCAGATCTTTACGAGCTAAAACTCACTAAGGCTCTGTGTGGAAGATGTAAACCTACACTAGCCAACTGGCTACCAACATAAACACACATTTTTTGGCCTCAAACAAAGACTCAAGTCAGGAGACCCAAAAACTGAAAACACAACACCAATTCACCCAAAAAGGAAGGGTGAAAAAAACAACAAGATGGGCATCAATGAAATGCCAACACTGTATTGCCCACCCACATCCCCCAAAAGAAAAAATTACTCACCTTAGTAATGTTGTTTCTTCTACTTGAGTCTTGCTATATTATGACTATTGCAGTTAGGTCCTCCTCTAGAACTGCCCCAGAGATGAAAGAGTTAACTCCATGCAGGTTGGAGTTCTGAGAGCGAGCTCTGCTTTCAGAAGCTCTATCTGGGCAGTTTCAAATAGAAACTGTGAGATCTTTACGGAGCAAAAACTTACTAAGGGTCTGTGTGGAAACTGTAACTTACACTAGCCTACTGGCTACCTAATAACAACAACAACAGTAGCAACAAAAACAAAGCACTGCTGGACCCCCCCAAAGACTCAAGTCAGGGGGCCAGACAAAAAATATCACTTAACAATAGTAACAGCACTCCCCCAAAACCCCAAAAGGGGAGAAACAACCTACAATGGCATAAACAGAACCTGCACTAAGTTGCCCACACCCTACCCAAGTAGAAGTTCTGAGAGGGGCAGGCTGGGGGGGTGGTCATAATATAGCAAGACTCAATTAGAAGAAACAACATTACTAAGGTGAGTAATTTTTTCTTCAAACAACATGAAGTCTTGCTATATTATGACTATTGCAGACTACACAGCAGTACCTCCATGGAGGAGGGACAGAACCTACTTAGGGAATAGGCTCTGAAGCACGGCTGTGCCAAACCGAGCATCTCTCCTGGCCTGGATATCCAGGGAGTAATGCTTGGTGAAGGTGTGAACTGTTTTCCAGGTTGCAGCTTGACAGATTTCCAAAATAGGAATGTCTCTAGCAGCCGCTAGAGATGCAGCTGTACCTCTGGTAGAATGGGCCCTCAATCCAGAGGGGGAATCTCTACCCAACTTCTGGTAACAAACTTGGATACAAGAGACAATCCACCTGGCAATTGTCCTCTTAGTGGCAGGTTTCCCTTTGCCAACCTCACCACAGGTGAGAAAAAGTTGATGGGATTCGAACCTGTGACCTTTGGTACGTTCCAAATAGTAACTCAATGCCCTCTTACCATCCAACTGTGCAATCTCTCTCACCAGAGGAAGAATGTTCAGTGAAAAATACTGGAAGGGAGATGGATTGATTAAGATGGAAATCCGAAACCACTTTAGGTAAAAACTTCCTGTCAGTCCTGAGGACTACCTTATCCCTGTGAAAAGAAATAAAATCATTTTCTACTGAAAGGGCTTGTAACTCACTTATGCATCTAGCAGAAGTGATGGCCACTAGGAATACAGTTTTCCAAGTTAAAAACTTAAGCTCTGCCGAAGACAGGGGTTCAAAGGGAGGTTGCATTAACTGAGTAATGTAAACATTGCGGTCCCAGGCAGGGGCTGGGTCACGAAAGGGTGGATTGGTATGGAGTAACCCCTTAGAAAACTTGGAAAATACAAGGTGAGCGGAAAGGGAGGAAGGCTTTCCTGCTGAAATAAAAGCAGAGACAGCTGCCAAATGAACTCTTAAGGTAGCTGGCCTGAGGCCCAAGGAATTAAGGTGGACCATGTAGTCCAACAAAATGGGCAAATCAGCAGATTCTGGGGAAATATGCTTCCCAGAACACCAAATGGAAAACCTTTTCCATTTGGAATTATAAGTGGCTCTAGTGGAAGGCTTCCTAGAGGCCTTTAGGATGTCAAGGACACCTTGAGAAAGGTGCAAATCAGCAAATTCTAACTCCTCAAGAGCCAGGCTTTGAGGTTGAGGGATTTGAGGTTCGGATACCAGACTCTCCCCTGGGCACAGGTCAGCAGGTTGTGAATCCTGGGAAGACACAGGGAGGGTGGACTGCCAGTGATAGAAGGAGTGGGTACCAGGGTTGCCTGGCCCAGTCTGGTGCAATCAGAATCACCTTGCAAGGCTGGGATCTGATTTTTACTAACACCTTGAATAGGAGAGGAAGGGGGAAGGCATAAAGAAACTTCCCTTCCCAATCCAAAAGAAGGGCGTCCAGGGGGACTGAGCCCACCACTGGGGGCCTGCAACAGAACAGTGGAAGTTGGTGGTTGTCTGGGGCTGCGAAGAGGTCTATCTGAGGGGTGCCCCATCTGGCAAAAACTGTCCCCAGCACTCGAGGATTCAGGGACCATTCGTGATGGCCCTGAGAAATCCTGCTGAGGGCATCCACTAGGACATTGTCATTCCCTGGAAGGTGAACTGCTACCAGAGAAGTGTTCAGGGAGTAGGCCAGAGACCACAACTTTATTGCCTCGGGGCACAAGGCCGACGACCCAGTGCCCCCTTGCTAGTTGATTTACCACATTGTTGTGGTATTGTCTGTCCTGACCTGGACTACTTTGTTCTGGACAGATGAAAATGCTTGAAGAGCTAAAAAGACAGCTCTGGGTTCCAGCAAATTGATGTGGAGCAGGGATTCCTGGGGGGACCACACTCCCTGGGTGGAGAGGTCGCCCAAGTGTGCTCCCACCCCAGGAGGAAGGCATCCGTAGTGAGGGTGAGGGAGTGGGAAAGGGAATGAAGGGGACCCCCAGTCTTAAATTGCTCTGATCCTGCCACCACTGGAGGGCTAGGATCAGGGTTCGGGTCACTGGAATCAATTTGGTAAGGGGGTCCCTCCTTTGAGACCAATGGGCTCTCAAGTGAAACTGAATGTCTCTCATCTGGAATCTTGCTCCTTGCACCACGGCTGTGGAGGCAGCCATGTGCCCCAGGAGCTGCAAAAAGTGTCTTGCTGGTCGAGAGACCTGCAGAGTGAAGGAGGAGGAGGCCAGGGCAATCAATTTCTCTACCCTTTCCAAGGGGAGGAAGGCCCTGGCCAGCTTTGTGTCCAATTCTGCACCTATGAAAGTGAGTACCTGAACTGGTTCTAGAACTGACTTTGGTAGATTTAGCAGGAATCCCAGGGAGGTGAGAAGCTGCTGGGTGACTTGCAAGTGGGATTTCACCTGTTCTGGAGACTGTCCCACAATGAGTCAGTCGTCCAGGTAAGGGAAAACAGCAATCCTTGCCTCCTTAGTGAGCCACTGCCACGAGCCAGATATTTTGTGAATACCTGGGGCAGAGGGTAAGGTCAAGGGCATTGCCCTGAACTGGTAGTGGCCTGAGGGCAGTTCAGACCTGAGGTACTTTTGGTGAGAAGGCCTCGATGAGGACATGAAAATAGGCCTTGAGGTCCAGGGAAGCTAACCAGTCCCCTGGCCTCAGGGAGGGTAAAATCATTGCCAGAGTTAGCATTTTGAACGTTGGTTTCAAAAGGTGTTTGTTCAAATATCTTAGATCTAAGATGGGCCACCATTCTCCTGTCTTTTTGGGGGTAAGAAAGTATCTGGAGTACAGACCTTTGCCCTGATGTAAGGGAGGAACCCTTTCTACTGCTCTGACGGTTAACAGGGTAGAGACCTTTGCTTCCAGAGCAAGGGTCTCTAGGGTCTTGCAGGTGGAAAATGCCTGGCTCTCATCTTTGGGAATTTTTTAAAGCTGAGAACCAGGCCCTGGCTTCCTACTTCCAGAACCCATTTGTCCAAGGTTAGAGACACCCAGTTCTGACTGAAGTAAGCCAACCTGCCCCCTACTGGTACAGAAGAATCGACCCTGGGCACCCCATCAGGGTGCCTGTTTGGCAATTGCCTTAGGCTGAGGGGTGGGGACAGGCTTACCTCACCCGTCTGCCTCTGCCTCTGAAAAGCCCCTCTGAGCATAAGCAGAGGAGGCTTGGGATTGATAAAAAGGCCTGTGGAAGGCCTGCCCCTACCCTCCGGGTGTGTGCCTCTGGGGAGTGGCTTGCCGCTCCCTGGCTTGAACACTTTTGTAGAGTAGTTCTGTATTCATCCATCTTTTCATATAGTTCTCCAATCTGTCTCCCAAACAGAGAATTCCCACCACAGGAAAATCCATAGCCTTAGTCTGGGTGTCCCTGACAGATTAATACACCTGAGCCATGCCAACCCACGGAAAAGCTACAGAAGTGGCCATGACCCTAGAGGAAACATCATTAACATCCACAGCAGCATGAAACTGAACTGTAGAGGCTTCAATGCCATCAGCAGCCACCTGTTCTAATTCACTAGCCAGCTGGCCATGGGCGCTTAGCTAACTGATAACTGTATGCCACCTAGATTTCTGATATCTAGCCACATAAGCCATATAATTTGCCTGCCTGAGTCCCAGAGAGGCTGCCATATACTGCTTTTTTTGCCATGGCATCAATCTTCCTGGAGTCCTTGTCAGGAGGATGTGAAGCCAGGGAATATTCATATTACAGACTGCTGCTGCACTACTCCCTACTATGACTACACTGCTGAGAAAGGAAGTCTGTATCGAGGAACTGACTAGAGTATACCTCCTGTCCATCTTTTACTCCACAGGTGGCAGCCAGAATTAGATTTTCAAGATTTTTATTGTTTGCTTCCTAAATAACTTATGCAAAGGAATAGACAATCTCTAGACTCTAGTATATCCATCATTTCAACATAATCAGGCTCCTCTTGCTCATCCACAGCCTCTTCTAAAAGGAAGCTGGAGGGTTTCAGCAACTTTCTTATAAAACATGAAATGAGATGGGGACTCAGACAGCATAGGGGAGATTCTAAAAGGTCTGTCTGGAGAGATGTCCGGTTCAATGGGCACATCAGACCCCTCCCAGCCACATACATACCATCCAAAACTCCTCTCCCTCCTGTGGTTAATAAATTCTCAACATCATACTCCTGAACCACTGGGAGCAGGGACGGAACCAACCTTTTGCCAGATAGTGGTGGTTAGACGGGTCCCTGAGACAGTGACTGGGCAATTTGTATGGCTTTCCTCACATGCAGTTGGAGAGGAAATTTGGACTCCAGACCTGCTGACTTTCTAGATTTTTTTACTGGAGCTGGTTCCTCAGAACCAGCTTTTCTTTTGCCTGAGGAAGTCTCGCCCTGGTCAGAGGGCACTCCCTCTGTTTCAGTTGGCACCGAACCGGGCTGGTCATCCGGGTCAGCGGACTTTTTGGCCTCTCATTCCCTGAGCCTGCCCAATCTTTTTTCCAGGGTGGCTGCAAGGAATTTCTTACAAACATGGCAGTCTGACTGGAGGTGGTCAAACCCCAGACAATAAACACATGTGTTGTGTGGGTCAGCCTTGGCAAAGGCTTCCCCACAAACATCACAGTGTTGAAACCCAGTGGGCCCGGTTTTTCTTTTGGGTTTCTCAGACATAATGCCAGCCTAACCAAAAACTTGCCCTTTGAACGGCAGTGCCAGGCAAGACACCCTTATCGGTTCCTAACAGTGTCATGGGTATTTGAAAAAACCGTAAGAAATTCCGGTTTTTTTTAGAACCGATAAGAACCGGGAACCGCACTCTAAATAATAATTTCAAGTGTTTAAAATGTGTTTTAAAACAAACCGATCGGTTCAAAACTGAACCGATAACCACAATTTCCACACAGACTAAAACCTTGTACTTACGGTTACCCAGATAGAGCTTGAACCGAATTGCGGTAAAATAAAACACTGTTCTCGTTAAATTAACCAAGAAATACTAAAATGAACCAGAAATGAACCCAGCTGAAGGAGGAATCTCCGGAGCCACTGTTCAGTGAGGCGGAGTAAAGAATCTGACAGTTTTCATTTGAAACTGCCCAGATAGAGCTTGGAAAGCAGAGTCAGCCAGAACTCCATCCTGCATGGAGTTAACTCTTTCATCTCGGGGCAGTTCTAGAGGAGGACCTAACTGCAATAGTCATAACATAGCAAGACTTCATGTTGTTTGAAAAAGAGATTCTGGAGAGGGCAGGCAGGGAGGGTCATAATATAGCAAGACTCCATTAGAAAAAACATTACTAAGGTGAGTATTTTTTCTTCAAACAACATGAGATGCTATGTTAGCATGCAATTATAGAAACATAGAATTTGACGAGATAAGGACCGCTTGGCCCACTAGTCTGCCCATTTTTCCTACCTAACAGATAAGCTGCAGATCCTAGTTAATCAACAGCTTACTTCTCTTACCCACCCTAGGACTGCCTTATACCTGTCCCACACATTCTTGAAGTCCCCCCACTGTTCTTGGACTCACGACCTCCTCAGGAAGCTGTTCCAGCCATCCACAACCCTCTCAGTAGAAAAATGCTTCCCCACATTACCCCTGAGCCGTCCCCCATCTTCAAATTGTACCCCTGGTTCTTGCACACCCTATTTTTCTGGAAGATGCTACCCTCTTGGACTTTGTTAATTCCCTTGAGGTACTTGAAGTTTCTATCATGTCCCCTCTCTCCTTTTTCCTCAAGAGTATACATATTAAGCTCCTTTAGTCTTTCTTCGTGTCATCTTCTGGTACAGACCCTGCCCATTTTGATACCCTCCTCTGGACAGCCTCCCACTCTGTCTATGTTCTTTGTAGAGATGGGGTCTCCAGAACTCACACAGTACTCCAGATGGGGTCTCACCCAACTGTCTGTACAGAGGGACATCAACTTCCTGTTTTTACTCATTGATGCCTCTTCCTATGCATCCCAGTATCCCTCCAGCCTTCCTTACTGCCTTCTCACATTGCTTGCCCACCTTTAGGTCATCTGATATAATACCCCCAGGGCCTTTCTATTTTACTGTTGTCAGTATCATCCCCCCATTGTGTCACACTTCCCTGGGTTTTTGTTTCCCATGTGCATTATCTTGCACTTCTTTGCAGTAAATCTGAGCTGCCATACATTTGACCATTCCTCCAACCTTGCCAAGTCCTTCTCATCCTTTTCACTCCATCCTCTGTATCAACCCTGTTGCAGATCTTTGTGTCATCTGCAAAGAGACATACTTTTCCTTCCAGTTCCTCTGCAATGTCATTATAAAAGACATTAAAAGGACGGTCCCAGTACTGAACCCTGCGGTACCCCACTAGTAACCCTCCTTTCTTCACTGTGTACTCCATTTACTACTACCCTTTGTGTCCTGTTGTCTAGTCCAATTTTGTATCCAGGCTACCACCTTGGGACCCATTCAAAGCTGGCTATCTTATGTATTAATCTTTGTGGGGGACTGCATCAAATGCCTTGCTAAAATCAAGGTAGGCCATGTCCACAGCCCCTCCCTGATCTACTACTTTGGTCACCCAGTCAAAAATCTATTAGATTAGTCTGACATGACCTTCCCATCGTGAATCCATGTTGCCTCGGGTCCTGTCTTCCCAATGGCCTCTAGGTACTCAACAATTCTTTCCCTTCAGAAGTGATTCTATCATTTTCCCTACCACTGAGGTCAAACTAACTCGTTCAGTAGTTTCTGCCTCTGTCCTGCTCCCACTTTTGTGAAGAGGAATTACATCTGCCCTCCTCCAGTCCTTGGTACCACCCCATCCTCCCATGATTTGTTAAAGAGAGTAGTCAGCGATGTCACTAGTTCTACCTTAGTTCTTTAAGAATTCTTGGCAGAACCATCAGGCCCATTGCTTTGTCCACCTTCGATTTTATTAGTTCTTTCAGAACACTTTCTTCTGTAAATGGACTGGTATTGACCCCCGTCTTCAGAGTATTCTCTTGTTTGGTTTAGGTAACTCTCCCTCCTCTTCCTTTGTGAATACTGAGCAGAAATATTCGTTCAGTAACCCTGCTTTTTCACTATCACCCTCTACCCAGATTCCTTCCCCTTTATTAAGCTTCAGTATCCCTCCTTTGGTCTTTCTTCGCTCCCTAATGTACCTATAAAGGTCTTATCCCCTTCTTAACAGAATTGGCTATCCTTTCTTCGGTTTGGGCTGCATATTCTGACTACCTTCCAGCCTCTTTCTGCTTTTATCCGATTAAGTTCTCTGTCCTACTCCTTCTGTGTTTCTCTATATTTCCTGAATGCTGCCCTTTTCTCTTTAACCTTCCCCTGCCAACTCTTTTGTGAACCATAGCAGTTATTTCCTTCGTTGTGTTTTATTGATTTTTTTTATCAGGAGACCCACAGGAGGGTGGCAGGGGACCCTGCAGGGGAAGGAAACAACTCCTGCTGGGGGACTCCATTGTTAGGAAGGTAGAACTGGGCAAGGAAGGGAGAGGAGGTAGGTGCCTGCCTGGGCGCCATGGCTTGAGAGGGACAGAGGCAGATCCTCAGGTTGCGGAGCAGCTGCACACAGGGGAGGGAGCTGGATGTCATTGTCCACCACAGGGACAAATGACCTGCCAAGAAAGGGATTAGAGAAGCACAGGAAGAGTTGTGGAATTGGGAGGGCCTTAGTCAAGTAGCACGCACGTAACACTTCTCGGGAGGTGCTACCCATCTATGGCATAGGAGGAGGCTAGGGTGTTTCCATAGATAGGATTCAATCAGTGGCTGAAAAACTGGTGTGGAGCTCAGGGGATCGTCCTACATTAGGACTGGGGTCCACCTGGAGTGATGCAAGCCTATACTGGCATGATGGGCTGCATCTGTCCAGGGAGGAACCAGGATCCTAGGTGATAGGTTTAATGCTTCATTGGCAAGCTTTAAACTAGCCAAGGGGAGGCAACTGAAAGGAGCAGGAAAATCCAGCCCCCAAACAATCACGGTAGTAGAAGTGTGGCAAACACCAACATGGAGGTGGTGATAGGGAGAAGGGCAGTGGTAAATGGAGAAGGCGTAAAGGCAAGAAGGACAGGGATGGGCAAAAGGGGGAAAGAGCCATCAGGAAATGGAGGTGATGAGTACAATGCCCCGTAGTCACAGGGCATACAAGCTCCCTGAGCTGGTGGCTAATGCAAGAGGGATGCCTGAATATAAGTAGCAGTCACAGAAACACATGGTACAGAGAACCATGACTAGGATGTTAACATACCAGAGTACATAACCCATGGTGGAGAGACAGGCAGGGAGAAGAGGGGAGGAGGAACTCTCATGTAAAGGAAGGGATAAAGCAGACAAAAGTAAACAGGGAGGAGAGGAGGCACTGTGGGTCACCTTGGAGACTGGAAAGGAGCACCACAATCCACTACAGGGGTTGTGTAGACCCCATGTCAGGGAGAAGGAATGGACAAGGATATGATGGAAGGCATTCTTAGAATGGCAGAAAAGGAGATACTGTTGAGAGGACCTAAATATACAGATGTTAACTGGAGCACATTTGCTGCAGCCAGCATCCAAACAGGAGACATTCCTGACGCCCTACAGGTGGCAGGCATTAGACAACTAGTTACAGAACCCACTCTCGTGAGGGAACATCTTAGAACTCGTACTCTCAAACGAGGGGGAGTGAGAGGATCTCAGATCTAAGTGGGTTGCCATCTGAGGGACAAATGACCATCAAACAGTGGATTACATTAAACTCAGCTACAGAGTCAAGCCATACAAAGTGAGGTACTGGACTTTAGGAGGACTGACTTTGTAAGATAGGAGAGTGACTCAGTAAAGCACTAGCAAACAGGCTAGAAGGAGGTGTGGAGCAACAATGGGAATTATCAAACTGCCATCACAGAGGCAACAAGCCTTTCTATGTGAAGCAAATAAACAAATCAAAATGAAAGAAAAGCCACTATGGTTCTCAAGAGGTGGCTGAAAGTCAGGAAAGAAAAGATAGCATTCCAGGAAGTATAAGGAAACACAGAAGGAGCAGGACAGAGAGTTGTACCAGTTAAGGCAAAAGAAGCAGGGAGGGAAGGCAGAATACTTAAAGGCCCAAACTGGCAGTTTCACTGAAACTGCCCAGATAGAAACTTCTGAAAAGCAGAGCCATAGCTCAGAACTCCATCCTGCATGGAGTTAACTCTTTCATCTCCCGGGGCAGTTCTAGAGGAACCTAACTGCAATAGTCATAATATGCAAGACTTCATGTTGTTTGAAAAGAGATTCTGAGAAGGGGCAGGCAGGAGGGAGGTCATAATATAGCAAGACTCCATTAGAAAAAAAATTACTAAGGTGAGTATTTTTTAATAAAACAACATGAAATCTTGCTATATTCATATTCAATCTATAAAACATAGAATTTGACGACAGATGAGACACGCTTGACCACCTAGTCTGCCCATTTTCCTACTAACAGATAAGCTGCAGATCCTAGTTAATCAGCACTTACTTCCTCTCACCACCCTAAGGACCCATCATACCTGTCCAACACATTCTTGAAGTCCCCACTGTTCTTGACTCACGACCTCCTCAGGAGCTGTTCCATACATCCACAACCCTCTCAGTGAAAAAATGCTTCCTCACATTACCCTGAGCCAAGCCCCCATCTTCAAATAGTGCCCCTGGTTCTTGCACATCTCTTTTCTGGAAGATGCTACCCTCTTGGACTTTGTTAATTCCCTTGAGGTACTTGAAGATTTCTATCATGTCCCCTCTCTCCCTTCTTTCCTCAAGAGTATACATATTAAGCTCCTTTAGTCTTTCTGCACTGTAAGATCTTCTGGTGCAGACCCCACCATTTTGAATGCCCTCCTCTGGACAGCCTCCCACTCTGTCTATGTCTTTGCAGAGATGGGGTCTCCAAGAACTGCACAGATACTCAGATGGGGTCTCACCAACTGTCTGTACAGAGGATATCAACTTCCTGTTTTTCACTATTGATGCCTCTTCCTATGCATCCCAGTATCCCTCCAGCCTTCCTTACTGCCCTCCATTAGCTTACCCATGCTAGGTCATCTAGATATAAACTACCCCCAGGGCCCTTTCTACTTTTACTGTTGTCAGTATCTCATCCCCCATGTGTACACTTCCCCTGGGTTTTGTTTCCATGTGGAAATTATCTTGCACTTCTTTGCAATAAATCTGAGCTGCCATACATTTGACATTCCTCCAACCTTGCCAAGTCCCTTTCATCCTTTCCTCCATCTGTGTATCAACCCTGTTGCAGATCTTTGTGTCAGTCTGCAAAGAACATACTTTTCCTTCCAGTTCCTCTGCAATGTCACTTATAAAGACATTAAAGGACCGGATCCCAATGCTGAACCTGCGGTGCCTAAGTAACCCTCCCTTTCTTCACTGTGGACTCCATTTACTACTACCCTTTGTGTCCTGTTGTCCAGCCAATTTTGTATTCAGGCTACCACCTTGGGACCCATTCCAAGACGGCTACATGCATGTGATAATCTTTTGTGGGGACTGTATCAAATGCCTTGCTAAAAACAAGGTAGGCCCATGTCACAGCCCCTCCTGATCTACTACTTTGGTCACCCAGTCAAAGAAATCTATTAGATTCTATCTGACATGACCTTCCCATCGTGAATCCATGTTGACTCGGTACTGACTGCCCCAATGGCACTCAAGGTACCAACAATTCTTTCCTTCAGAAGTGATTCCATCATTTCCCTACCACTGAGGTCAAACTAACTGGTGCTGGTTTCGCTCTGTCCTGCTCCCACTTTGGCGAAGAGAATTACATCTCCCTCCTCCAGTCATAGGTACCACCCCATCCTCCATGATTTGTTAAAGAGAGTAGTCAGCGGATGTCACTAGGTTCCACCTCAATTCTTTAAAATTCTTGAAAAGAATCCCATCAGGCCCCATTAGCTTTTGTACCCTTCGATTTTATTAGTTCTTTCAGAACACACTTTTCTAATGGACTGGTATAACCCAACTCATCAGGTATTCTCTTGTTTGGTTTAGGTAACTCTCCCTCCTCTTCAACCAGAGATACTGAGCAGAAATATTCGTTCAGTAACCCTGCTTTCACTATCACCCTACCCAGATTCCTTCCTTTATTAAGCTTCAATATCCCTCCTTTGGTCTTTCTTAGCTCCCTAATGTACCTATAAAAGATCTTATCCCTTCTTAACAAATTGGCTATCCTTTCTTGGTTTGGGCCTTTGCTATTCCTGACTACCTTCCAACATCTTTCTGCTTTAACTGATTAAGTTCTAATACTCACTCCTCTCTGTGTTTCCTTATATTTCCTGAATGCGCCCTTTTCTCTTTAACCTTCCCTGCCACCTCTTTTGTGAACCATAGCAGTTATTTCCTCCGTTGTGTTTTATTGATTTTTTGTCAGGGAGACCACAGGAGGTGGCAAGAAGGACCCTGAGGAAGAAACAACTCACTGAGGGGGACTCCATTATTGGGAAGAGCCAGAACTGGGCAGGAAGGGAGGGAGGCAAGGTGCCTGCCCACCAGCCATGGCTTGGAGGGACAGGAAGCGAATCCTCAGGATTGCCGGAGCAGCTGCACAGGGGAGGAGCTGGATGTCATTGTCCACCTAGGGACAAATGACCTGCAGAAAGGGATTAGAGAAGTGCAGGAAGAGTTTGTGGAATAGGGGAGGGGCCTTGGTCAAGTACCACGCGGTAACCTTCTGGAGGTGCACCATCTATGGCATAGGAGGAGGCTGGGTGTTCCATACAATGGATTCAATCAGTGGTTGAAAAACTGGTGTGGAGCTCAGGGATTTGGCTTCTATTGGGACTGGGGGTCCACCTGGAGTGATGCAAGCCTATACTGCCATGATGGGCTGCATCTGTCCGGGAGGAACAAGGATCTAGGTGATAGGTTTAAATGCTTCATTGTGAAGCTTTTAAACTAGCCAAGGGAGAGCACTGGAAAGGAGCAGAAAATCCTAGCCCCCAAACAATCACGGTAGTAGTGTGGAACACCAACATGGGTGTCGATAGGAGAAGGGCAGTGGTAAATGGAGAGAAAGTGACCAAAGGCAAGAAGGACGAGAGATGGGGCAAAGAGGCCAAAACCATCAGGAAATATGGAGGTGTGATGGTACCAGCCTTCCCGTAGTCTGGGCAACAAGCTCCCTGAGCTGGTGGCCTTAATGGAAAGAGGATGCCTGGATATCGTAGCAGTCACAGAAACATGGTGCACGAGAACCATGACTGGGATGTTAACATACCAGGGTACACAACGCTACAGGAGAGACAGGCAGGGAGAAGAGGGGAGGAGTAGCGCTCTATGTAAAGGAAGGGATAAAAACAACTGAAAAAAAAGTAAACAGGGAGGAGAGGAAGGCACTGTGAGTCACCTTGGAGACTGGAAAGACACCACAATCCACACAGGGTTGTGTACAGACCCCATATGTCAGGGAGAAGGAAAGAACAAGGATATGATGGAAGACATTCTTAGAATGGCAGAGAAAGGGAGATACTGTTGATGGGAGACTAAATATGCCAGATGTTAACTGGAGCACATTTGCTGCAGCCACATCAGAGCAGAGGCCATTCTTGGCGCCTACAGGTGGCGGGCATTAAACGAGCTAGTTTGAGAACCCACTCAGTGAGGAGCAATCTTGAACCTGCCGTGCTCTCAGAAAGCGGGGGAGTGAGAGGATCTCCAGATCTAGAAGTGGGTTGCCATCTGGGGACAGGGCTGACCATCAAACAGTGCCGGTTCACATTAAACTCAGCTACAGGAGTCAAGCCAGCACAAAAGTGAGGGTACTGGACTTAGGAGGGCTGACTTGTATAAGATGGGAGAGTGCCTCAGTAAAGCACCAGTGGCAAACAGGCTGGGGAAGGAGGTGTGGAGCAACAATGAGGAATTATCAAAACAAGCACTCACAGAGGCAAATAAGCCTTTGTGTGAAGCAAATAAACAAATCAAAATGAAAAAAAGCCACTATGGTTCTCAAGAGAGGTGGCTGTGAAAGTCAGGAAGAAAAAGATAGCATTCCGGAGTATAAGGAAACACAGAAGGAGCAGGACAGAGAGTTGTACCAGTTAAGGCAAAAAGAAGCAGGGGAGGAAGGCAGAATTCTAAAGGCCCAAACTGGAGGAAAAGATAGCCAACCCAGTTAAGAAGAGGATAAAACCTTTACAGGTACATCGGCAGTATGAAAGAAAGACAAAGGGAGGGATAGTGAGGCTAAATAGGAATGAACGGTGGGTGGGCAGAGGGGACAGTGAAAAAGCAGGAATACTGAAGAATATTTCTGCTCAGTATTTCACAAAAGAGGAGGGGGGTGCTCTAATCCAATTAACAGAAGCACCTGATAGGGGGTCAATCCAGTCCTTTCAGAAGAAAAGGGTTCTGCAAGAACCCCTAAAACTGAAGGTGGACAAAGCAATGGGTCCTGATGGAATTCACCCAGAATTCTAAAGAATTAAGGAAGGAACTAGTGAAACCACTGGCTACTCTTTAATAAATCATGGGAGGATGGGTGCACCTGAGGACTGGAGGAATCGCGGATGTGATCCCTTCACAGAAGTAGGGCCAAGACAGAGGCAGGAAACTACAGACCTGTCAGTCTGACCTCTGTGGTAGGGAAAGTGATGGGGTCACTTCTGAAGGAAAGAAAAGTTGAGTACCTAGAGGTCAGTGGAGCACAGGATCCAAGGCAGCATGGGTTCTGATGGGAAGGTCATGTCAGACAAATCTAATAGATTTCTTTGACTGGGTGACCAAAGTAGTAGACAGGGAGGGGCTATGGACATGGCCTACCTCAGACTTTAGCAAGGCATTTGACACAGTCCCACACAAAAGATTATTCGTTAAATTAAACCAGCCTGGGTGGGTCCCAGGTGGTAGCCTGGGTAAAACATTGGCTGGACAACAGGACACAGAAGGTAATTATAAATGGAGTCCACTCTGGAAGAAAGGGTGGTTACTAGTGGGGTACCTGCAGGGTTCAGTATTGGGTCCAGTCCTTTTAATGTCTTCATCAGTGACATTGCAGAGGGACTGGAAGGAAAAGTATGCCTTTTACAGATGACACAAGATCTGCAACAGGGTTGATACACAAGGACGCGGAAAGGATGAAAAGGACTTGGCAAGGCTGGAGGAATGGTCAGGCTCATGGCAGCTAGGATTCAACACAAAGTGCAAAATAATGCACCTGGGAAACAGAACCAGGGAAGAATACACAATGGGTGGGGAGGTAGTCAACAACAACAAAACAGGAAAGGGACCTGGGGTAATCATATCAGATGACCTTAAGGTTAGCAAGCAATGTGAGAAGGCAGTAGGAGGGCGGGGTATACTGGGATGTGTAGGGAGAGGCATCAGCAGCAGAAAACAGGAAGTTGTTATCCCTCTGTACAGACAGTTGGTGAGACCCCATCTGAATACTGTGTCCAGTTCTGGAGACCCCATCTCAAGGACATAGACAAGATAGAGGCAGTCAGAGGAGGGCAACTAAAATGGTAGGTCTCAAAGAGAAGCCATACAAGGAGGAGACCAGGAGCTTAATATACACCCTTGAGGAAAGAAGGAGAGGGGACATGGATAGAAACTGGCACCTCAAGGGAATCAACAAAGTCCAAGAGGGTAGCATCTTTCAGAAAAAGAGACTTGCAAGAACAAGGGGACACAATTTAAAAGATAGAAGGAGGCGGTTCAGGGCAATGTGAGGAAGCATTATTTCACAGAGAGGGTAGTGGATGCATGGAACAGCCATCCTGAGGAAGTTGTGGGGTCTAAACTGGGAGAATTCAGGCATGCATGGGACAGACATATGGCAATTCTTGTGGGGGCAAGAAGATATAGGCTGTTGGTTAACTAGATCTGAAGCCTATCCTGTGAGAGGAAATGGCAGACTAGATGGGCCTAGCGGTCCTTATCTGCCATCAAAGTCTATGTTTCTATGTTTACCAGAGGCTTGTTGCCTCTGTGATGGCTATTTGATCACTCCCCATTGTTCCTCCACCCTCCTTCTTGCCTGTTTGCTAGTGTTTTTCTGAGGCACTCTCTCATTTTCCCAAAGTCAGCCTCTTAAAGTCTAGTACTCTTGCTTTTGTAAGGCTTGATTGACGGCTGTGTTTATCGTGAACCACACTGATTGGTGGTCACTTGTTCCCAGATAGCTACCCACTCTAAATCTGAGATTCTTTTCTCCATCCCCATTTGAAGAGTACCAGGTCTAAGATTGCCCCTCCCAAGTCGCTTCCAATACTAGCTGTCTGAGACATGCTCCCCTGTGGGGCATCAAGAATGACCTCCTGTTTCGGATGCTCCTGCAGCAAAGGTGCTCCAGTTAACATCTAATATTCAGGTCCCCCATCAACAATATCTCCCTTTTCGCCATTCTAAGAAAGCCTTCTATCATTTCCTTGTCCATTCCCTCCCCTGAGATGGGGGTCTGTATACAACCCCCATGCGGATTGTAGTGCCATTTCCTGTCTCCAGGAGTGACCCAAAGTGCCTCATCTGCTCCCTGTTTACTCTTTGGTTCTGTTGCTTTGATCTCTTTGCTTTTACATGAGCTACTCCTCCTCCCTCTTTTACCCTCCCTGTCCCTCCTGTAGATTGTGTATCCTGAGTACGCTGACATCCCAGTCATGGTTCTCTGTGTACCATGTTTCTGTGACTGCCACAATATCCACGCAACCCTCTTCCATCAAGGCCACTAGTTCAGGGGCTTGTTACACAGACCATGAGCATTGGTACGCTCACCCTCCACTTTTTGATAGCCTTACCCTTTTAGCCCCATTTCTACATCCTTACTGCCCTTTGCCTTTTTTTACATTTAAATCTGTTCTGCTCCTAATAACTTCCGTACCTTGGTGTTACCTCACTAATCACCATGTTTTCAGGGGGAGGCTCGAATTTCCCAGCTCATTTTCAGTGCCTCCCCCTTAGCTAGTTTAAATGCTACCAATGAAGCATTTAAACCTCTCACCTGGGATCCTGGTTTACCTTCTGGACAGATGCAGACCATCGCACCAGTATAGGTCTGTATTCCTCCAGGTGGCTCCCCCAGTCCCCAACGAAGCCAAAAACCTGAGCTACACACCAGTTTTTCAACCACTCATTGAATTCCCTGGTGAGAAGTGCCCTAGCATCGTCCTTTGCCATAGACAGGCAGCACCTCCTAGGTAGTTGCCACTGGGAGTGCTATACTTGTTTAAGGCCCCTTCCCAACTCTACCAAACTCCTCTGCACTGCTCTGATCCCATTCCTAGCCAGGTCATTTGTCCCCAGGTGGATAATGACATCCAGCTCCCTCCTCGTGCAGCTCCTCCCACGATCCTGAGGATTCCCTGTCCCTCTCAAGCCATAGCGCCAGGAAGACACCTTACTTCCCTCTCCCCATCCTCCCCAATTCTACCCCCTAATAGATTGAGTCCTCCACCAGGAGTTGTTTCCTTCCCCTGTGGGGTCCTGTACACCCTCCTTTGGGTCTCCTTTGTGAAGGTTCCCAGCATCCTCCTTGGTCTCCACTCACGTAGGTGCCTCCATAGAGGAACCGCTTATCCACCAGAAGAGTGAATGAATTGTGAAGAGGTACAGCTGGAGGGATGCAACTCTGTTCCACCACCCTCTCCTCTTTGAGCCCACCCTGGTCCAGCCACTCCTCATTCTTGGCAACCTCTGGGGGAGTGGCATTGACCCCAGTGCCTGGAGTGAGGAGGTTTAGAATCCAAGCCAGGTCAGCCTGGAGATGAGCCAACCTCCTCTCAGACACAGAGGTGCTCTACACAAATAGGGCAACAGCAGCCTCCAGAATGTCTCCCGGAACACTGCCGCCCCACAGCCATTGCACTGCACCACTCCTATCATGTCTTATTTTGTGTCCCTCTACTGTTTCTCTGGATGCTTACTCTCTCCTCTCCATACAACTCTCACTCTTCTTGTTCTAGGACAACTTCCTATCTTCTTCAGTAGTCTCCTTCTTCCTTGCTCAATCTCAAACTACCAGCAGCTGGGGAGAGCAGCTACTTTATCTACTTCAGGGTTAGCCAAACCAATGTTTCTATGATCCTTTTCTTTCTACTGCCAAACAGGAAGTTCCTGTTGACAGTTAAATCCAGTGGCTATAAAAGTAGAAATGGCTTTGGGTGGGTGGGATGGAGGGCAATTGGTAAGAAAAAGGCTAGCAACAGGAAGTTGTAATTTGACCTCACCTGTTTTCTAGTGTCCAAACCACACCCCAGGTAAGCTCTCTCTCCTCCTACTGGTTTAGCAAAGTCACCTGATACAGTACCTTTCCTGCACAGAACACACACACTGCCTTTCTTTCTTTTCTTTCTTTTTTTAACCTTAAATAAGACCCCTTCTACTTCTAATAAAGTTATCTGTCTACTTAATCTTAACTGACAATGACTCCTACTAAGACATAAGTTTTAAATTAAAAAGAAAATGTAGCTTCTTTTAGTTAGCTGCTTTCTGCTCTACAAGCAAGGCTAGCAACAGGAAGTTGTAATGAGACTCACCTGCTTTTCTAGTGTCAAACCCACACCCCCAGGTAAGCTCTCTTTCCTCCTACTGGTTTAGCAAAGTCACCTGATACAGTACCTTTCCCTGCACAGAACACACACTGCCTTTCTTTCTTTTTTTAACCTTAAATAAGACCCCTTCTACTTCTAATAAAATTATCTGTCTACTTAATCTTAACTGACACTGACTCCTACTGAGATATAAGTTTTAAATTAACAAGAAAATGTAGCTTCTATTAGTTAGCTGCTTTCTGCTCTACAAGCAAGGCTAGCAACAGGAAGTTGTAATTTGACTCACCTGCTTTTCTAGTGTCTAAACCACACCCCCCAGGTAAGCTCTCTTTCCTCCTACTGGTTTAGCAAAGTCACCTGATACAGTACCTTTCCATGCACAGAACACACACTGCCTTTCTTTCTTTTTTTAACTTTAAATAAGACCCCTTCTACTTCTAATAAAGTTATCTGTCTACTTAATCTTAACTGACACTGACTCCTACTGAGATATCAGATTTAAATTAAGAAGAAAATATAGCTTCTTTTAGTTAGTTGCTTTCTGCTCTACAAGCAAGGCTAGCAACCCATTGCAGACTACACAGCAGTACCTCCATGGAGGAGGGACATAACCTACTTAGGGAATAGGCTCTGAAGCACAGCTGTTCCAAACCGAGCATCCCTCCTAGCCTGGATGTCCAGGGAGTAGTGCTTGGTAAAAGTGTGAACTGTTTTCCAGGTAGCTGCTTGACATATTTCTAGAATAGGAATGTCTCTGGCAGCAGCCAGAGAAGCAGCTGTACCTCTGGTAAAGTGAGCTCTGAGGAGGGAACTTTACCCAACTTCTCATTACAGAATTGGATACAAGAGACAATCCACCTGGCAATGGATCTTTTAGTGGCTGGCTTCCCTTTACCAACCTCGCCATAAGTGAGGAACAGTTGGAGGGAGTCAAACCTGTGACGCTTGGTACACTCTCTGTAGTAACTAAGGACTCTCTTCACATCTAGGCTGTGCAGCCTCCTCTCACCAGAGGAGGAATGGTCAGTAAAGTACACTGGAAGAGAAATAGATTGATTAAGGTGGAAATCTGAAACCACCTTAGGTAGGAACTTCCCGTTAGTCTGGAGGACCACCTTATCTCTGTGAAAAGGAGATAAAATCTGGCTCCACTGACAATGCTTGTAATTCACTTATGCGTCTGGCAGAGGTGATGGCTACCAGAAACACAGTCTTCCAAGTCAAGTACTTAAGCTCAGCTGAGGACAAGGGCTCGAAGGGGGGGTTGCATAAGCTGAGCAATGCAAACATTAAGATCCCAGGCAGGGGCAGGATCTCTGAATGGAGGGTTGGTGTGAAGCAACCCCTTAAAAAACTTGGAAAATACAGGATGAGCTGAAAGAGAAGAGGATTTACCTGCTGAAATAAAAGCAAACACAGCTGCCAAATGCACCTTCAGGGTAGCTGGTCTCAGTCCCAAAGTGTTCAGATGGGCCATATAATCCAGGACTGTGGGTAAATCAGCAAAATCTGAGGAAATACGCTTTTCAGAGCACCATATGGAAAACCTTTTCATTTGGAATTGTAAGTAGCCCTGGTGGAAGGCTTCCTAGAGGCCTTCAATATATTCATAACACCTTGGGAAAGGTGAAGATCAGCAAACACTAACTCTTCAAGAACCAGGCCTTGAGATTGAGAGATTTGAGATTCGGATACCAAACCCGTCCCTGGGCACAGGTTAACAGATTGTGATTCCTGGGAAGGCACAGGGGAGGATGGACTGCTAAGGACAGGAGGAGTGGATACCAGGGTTGTCTGGCCCAATCTGGAGCAATCAGAATGACTTTGCAGGATTGGGATCTGATTTTGACTAGCACTTTGAACAGGAGAGGGAAGGGAGGGAAGGCATAGAGAGACTTCCCTTCCCAACTGAGGACTAAGGCATCCAGAGGGACAGAGCCCAACACTGGGGGCCTGCAGCAAAAAAGAGGAAGTTGGTGATTGTCTGGGGCTGCAAAAAGATCTATCTGCGGGGTGCCCCATCTGGCAAAAACCACTCCCAGGAACAGGGGATCCAGAGACCACTCAGGGTGGCCCTGAGAAATCCTACTGAGAGCATCTGCCAGGACATTGTCCCTTGCCTGAGAGGTGAACTGCCGTAAGGGAGGTATTCAGGGAGTAAGCCAGAGACCACAACTCCATGGCTTTGGTGCACAAGGCCGTAGACCAAGTGCCCCCTTGCTTGTTGATGTGCCACATTGTAGTGGTGTTGTCTGTTCTGACCTGTACAAACTTGTTCTGAACAGATTTGGAAAAAGCTTGAAGTGCTAGAAAAACTGCTCTGAGCTCCAACAGGTTGATGTGGAGCAGAGATTCTTGGGGAGACCACAGACCCTGGGTGGTGAGGTCGCCCATGTGAGCTCCCCACCCCAAGAGGGATGCATCTGTAGTAAGGATTAAGGAGTGAGACTGAGTGACAAAAGGAACCCCTTGTCTCAGGTTGCTCTGATCCTGCCACCATTGTAGGGCTTGGATCAGGGTTTGAGTTACTGGGATCAACTTGGTAAGAGGATCCTTTCTTTGAGACTAAACGGCTCTCAAATGGAACTGGATGTCCCTCATCTGAAACCTTGCTCCCTGCACAACTGTTTGGAAGCAGCCATGTGTCCTAGGAGCTGCAGAAAATGCCTTGCTGGTCGAGAGACCTGCAGGGTGAAAGAGGAGACCAGGGAGACTAGGGTCTTTGCCCTGTCCAGAGGAAGAAAGGCCCTGGCTTCCTGTGTGTTCAGTTCTGTGCCTATGAAGGTAAGAAGCTGGACAGGCTCTGACTTTGAGATATTCAGAAGAAAACCTAGGGAGGTAAGCAGTTGTTGCGTTATCTGAAGATGTAAGTTGACCTGGTCTGGTGACTGGCCTTCTATGAGCCAATCGTCCAGGTAAGGAAAGAAGGCAATTTTTTGCCTTCTTAGGTAGGCAACTGCTACTGCCAGGCATTTGGTGAATACCCTTGGAGCAGAGGTGAGGCCGAAGGGCATTGCTCTGAACTGGTAGTGGCCTGAGGGCAGCTCAAACCTGAGGTACTTTCGATGGGAGCTTCTGATGAGAATATGGAAGTAAGCATCCTTGAAGTCCAGGGAAGCAAGCCAGTCCCCTGGCCTTAGAGAGGGTAGGATAATTCCCAGAGTCACCATTTTGAACTTTGGTTTTAAAAGGTGCTTGTTTAAGAATCTGAGATCCAGGATGGGCCTCCATTCTCCTGTCTTTTTTGGGGTAAGGAAGTATCTGGAGTACAAACCTTTGCCCTGGTGTAGGGGAGGAACCCTTTCCACAGCTCTGAGAGCCAGGAGAGTAAAAACTCTGCTTCTAGGGCGAGTGCCTCTGATGGAGTTGCAGGTGGAAAGGATCTGGTTCTCATCTTTGGAAATTTTTTGAAGCTGAGAACCAGTCCCTGGCTTACTACTTCCAGGACCCACTTGTCCGATGTTGAAGACTTCCAGTCTTGGACAAAGTAAGCCAGCCTGCCCCCTACAGGTAGAGGAGAATTGGCCCTGGCTACCCCATCAGGGTGCCTGCTAGGCAGGGGCTTTGGGCTGAGGGGTGGAAGCAGGCCTGCTTGTACCCAGTCTGCCTCTCCCTCTAAAGAACCCCCTCTGGGCATAGGCGGAAGAGGAAGCCTGGGTTTGGTAAAAAGGCCTATGAAAAGACCTACCCCTGCCCTTAGGAAGCTGCTTTTGTGGAGTGGCCTGCCTTTCCTTGGCCTGTGCACTCCTATAGGTGGTCCTATATTCATCCATTTTCTTCATGTAACTCTCTGTTTGCTCCCTAAACAGAGAATTGCCCAAAACAGGAAAATCCATGGCCTTAGACTGGGTATCCTGTGACAGGGTAGTACATCTGAGCCAAGCCATTCTGCGAAGTGCCACAGATGTAACCGTAACTCTTGATGACACATCATTAGAGTCTACTGCAGCATGAAACTGCACCTTAGATGCCTCAATACCATCCACAGCCACCTGTTCCAGCTTCCTGGCAAGCTGGTCAGGGACTTGTTTTGCTAGAGCCAGCATGGTACCCCATCTGGATTTCTGGTACCTAGCAGTATAAACCATATAATTGCCTGTCTGAGTCCCAAGGATGCTGCCATGTACTGTTTCTTTGCCATAGCATCAATCTTCCTGGAATCCTTCTCAGAGGGGTGTGAAGCTAGGGGAATATTAGCCTTGTCACAGGCTGCAGCCTGCACTACCCCCACATGGCTGCATTGTTGAGTGAGGAAATCAGTAACAGAGCCTGATAAAGTATACCTCTTGTCCATCCTTTTATCCACAGGAGGTATAGTGTGAGGAGTTTTTAAAACCTTTATTGTCCGTTTCCGAAAAGATTTAGGCAAAAGAATAGACAGCCTCCTAGAGTTTGGAATATCCATCATTTCTACATAATCAGGCTCCTCTTGGTCATCAACAGCTTCCTCAACAGAGAGCTGGAGAGTTTCAGCAACTTTTTTATAAAACATGAAATGAGAAGGGGACTCAGAAAGCCTGGGAGGAGAAACCCCTAAAGGTCTATCTGGAGAGATGTCCGGTTCAATGGGCACATCCAGACCTTTAAAACCATATTCACTCTCCACGTACTCCTCTTCCCTCTCCTCCGGTTCACAAAAATCCTCAAAATCATAATCTTGAACCGATGGAACAGAGCGCCTCCCTGATGGTGTCGGTTTGGTCGGAATCGGGGAGAGAGACTGGACAATTTGGATTGCTTTAGCTATTTCTTCAACGGTTGGAGAGAGAACATTTGGCTCTACACCAGCTGACTTTCTAGTCCTTTTTGCTGGAACCGGCTCCTCAGAGCCGGTTCTTCATTTGACCAAGGAAGTCTCGCCCTGGTCAGAGGGCACTCCCTCCGGTTCGGTTGGGACCGAACTGGGCTGGCCACCTTGGTCAGTGGACTTTTTGCCCTCCCTTTCCCTGAGCCTACCAACTCTCTTTTCTATGGTGGCAGCAGGGAAATTCTTACAAATCTGGCAGTCTGCATTGAGGTGGTCAAACCCCAGACAACAGACACATGTGGTGTGTGGGTCAGCCTTATCAAAGGCTTCCCCACAAACACAACAGTGTTGAAACCCAGTGGGCCCAGTTTTTCTTTTGGGTTTCTCAGACATAATGCCAGCCAAACCAAACAAGACACCCCTTATTGGTTACTTGCTTCGTGTCACGGTGGTGGAAAACTGTAATGAATCCGTTTTTTACAACCAATAAGAACCGGGAACCGCACTCTAAAAAAGGACAAGCAGCTTTATAAACAACCTGATCGGTTCAAACCGAACCGATAGTGTTTACAAGTTCCACACAGAAAGATTAAATGTAAAACCTATCTATTATTTACATTACCACAGACAGAGATTGAACTGACCGGTTGCGGTTTAATTTTGGTTGAAAACCGACAAAATAATACTTTTTAAACCGACAAAATGAACCGAGCAGAAGGAGAAATCTCCGGAGCGACTGTTCAGTGAGGAGGAGTAAAGAATCTGACAGTTTGCATTTGAAGAACAACAGACAGAGTTTTCAACCGAGCTCATGCTCAGAGTTCCATGCCTGCATGGAAAGTTAACTATTTCACCTCTGGAGCAGTTCGAAGATGGGGACTCACTGCAATTGTCATAATATAGCAAGACTTCATGTTGTTTGAACCTACTTTAGAAACAGGCTCTGAAGTACTGCTGTGCCAAACCGGACATCACTCCTAGCACTGGATATCCAGAGAGTAATGCTTGGTAAAGGTATGGACCGTTTTCCAGGTGGCTGCTTGACAAATTTGTAAGAGAGGAATATCCCTGGCAGCAGCCAGGGAAGCAGCTGAACTTCTAATGGAATGAGCCCTCAGGCCTGAGGGTGGAGTTCTACCCAGTTTTTCATAGCAGAATGGTATACAAGAGACAATCCACCTGGCAACAGACCTCTTTGTGGCAGGTTTGCCCTTACCAACTTCTCCATATGTGAGAAACAACTGGAGGGGCTCAAACGCGTGACCCTTGGTGCGCTCTATTTAGTAGCTGAGGGCCCTTTTAACATCCAAGCTGTGCAGCCTCGTCTCTCCAGAGGAGGAATGGTCAGTGAAGAAAACAGGGAGAGACATAGACTGGTTGAGGTAGAAATCAGAAACCACTTTAGGCAAAAACTTCTTGTCAGTTCTTAGGACTTTATCTCTATGGAAAGAGATGAAATCAGGTTCCACTGACAAGGCTTGCAGTTCACTGATATGCCTGGCAGAGGTAATGGCCACCAAAAACACAGTTTTCCAGGTCAAGTACTTATGCTCTGCAGAGGACAAAGGCTCAAAGAGGGGTTGCATAAGCTGAGCAATGCAAACATTAAGGTCCCAAGCAGGAGCAGGGTTCCTAAAGGGGGGGGGGATTGGTGTGCAGTAATCCCTTGAAGAACTTACAAAACACAGGATGGGCTGACAGAGGAGAAGGCTTGCCTACTGACAGGAAACCAGAAACAGCTGCCAAATGCACTTTAAGTGTAGCTGGCCTAAGGCCTAGGCCACTGAGATGGACCATATAGTCCAGAACCGTAGGCAACCCAGCAGAATCTGGAGAAATATTCTTCTTAAACACCAAATAGTGAACCTTTTCCATTTGGAATTGTAAGTCTTTCTGGTGGAAGGCTTTTGAGAAGCCTTAAGGATATCCACAACCCTTTGGGAAAGATGCAGGTCAGCAGACTCTAACTCTTCAAGAGCCATGCCTTGAGACTGAGAGACCGAAGGTTCGGGTACCAAATCCTCCCCTGAGAGGATGTCAACAGGTTGTAATTCCTGGGAAGAGACAGTGGAAGGTGGACTGTTAAGGACAGCAACAGGGGGTACCAGGGATGTCTGGCCCAGTCTGGAGCAATCAGAATCACTTTGCATGGTTGTGACTTTATCTTGACTAACACTTTGAACAGGAGAGGGAAGGGGGGAAAAGCATACAGAAAGAAAAAATTACTCACCTTAGTAATGTTGTTTCTTCTAATGGAGTCTTGCTATATTATGACAATTGCACTTTGTCCTACCATTAGAACTGCTCCAGAGGTGAAAGAGTTAACTCCATTCCATGAATGGAACTTAGAGCACGAGCTCTAAAGAGAAGCTCTGTGTAGTTTCAAACCTAAACTGTCAGATCTCTACGAACAAAAAACGCATTAAGGTCTGTGTGGAAGCTGTAACCTACACTAGCCAACTGGCTACCTAAATATTAACACCCATTGCTGGTCCCAACACCAAAGACTCAAGTCAGAGGACCAGAACTAATAGTATAATTTAACAATATGAGAGAAATATAAGGAAAAAATGAAAAAAACCACCCCCCAAACCCCAAGAAGGGGTGAAAACACATTAAAAGGGCATAAAATAGTGCCCACACTAGGCTGCCCACCCCTACCCAAGTAGAAGTTCTGAGAGGGGCAGGCTGGGGGGGAGGTCATAATATAGCAAGACTCCATTAGAAGAAACAACATTACTAAGGTGAGTAGTTTTTTCTTCAAACAACATGAAGTCTTGCTATATTATGACAATTGCAGACTACACAGCATACCTCCATGGAGGAGGGACAGAACCTACTTAGGGAATAGGCTCTGAAGCACAGCTGTGCCAAACCGAGCATCTCTCCTAGCCTGGACATCCAGGGAGTAATGCTTGGTGAAAGTGAGTACCGTTTTCCAAGTAGCAGCTTGACATATCTCCAATATAGGGATGTCTCTGGCAGCAGCTAGAGATGCGGCTGTACCTCTGGTAGAATGAGCCCTCAAGCCAGAGGGGGGATCTCTGCCCAGTTTCTGATGATAAAATTGGATACAAGAGACAATGCACCTGGCAATTGATCTCTTAGTGGCAGGTTTCTCTTTCCCAACCTCACCATAAGTGAGAAAAAGTTGGAGGGATTCGAATCTGTGACCCTTGGTACGTTCTATATAGTAATTAAGGGCCCTCTTAACGTCCAAATTGTGCAATCTCCTCTCACCAGAAGAGGAATGTTCAGTGAAAAACACTGGAAGGGAGACAGATTGGTTAAGATGGAAATCTGAAACCACCTTAGGCAGAAACTTCCTGTTAGTCCTGAGGACTACCTTATCCCTGTGGAAAGAAATAAATTCAGTTTCTACTGACAAGGCTTGCAACTCACTTATGCGTCCAGCAGAAGTGATAGCCACTAGGAAAACAGTTTTCCAAGTTAGATACTTAAGCTCTGCAGAAAACAGAGGTTCAAAGGGAGGTTGCATTAACTGGGCAATGCAAACATTAAGGTCCCAGGCAGGGGCCGGATCCCAAAAAGGTGGATTAGTATGAAGTAATCCCTTAAAAAACTTGGAAAATACAGGGTGAGCGGAAAGGAAGCATGGCTTTCCTGCTGAAACAAAAGCAGAGACAGCTGCCAAATGAACTCTCAGGGTAGCTGGTCTCAGGCCCAAAGAATTAAGATGGACCATGCAATCTAACACAATGGGCAAATCAGCAGATTCTGGGGAAATATGTTTCCCAGAACACCAAATGGAGAACCTTTTCCACTTAGAATTATAAGTAGCCCTAGTGGAAGGCTTCCTAGAAGCTTTTAGGATTTCAAGAACACCCTGAGAGAGGTGTAGGTCAGCAAATTCTAACTCCTCAAGAGCCAGGCCTTGAGGTTGAGGGATTTGAGGTTCGGATACCAAACTCTCCCCTGGGCACAGGTTAATAGGTTGTGATTCCTGGGGAGACACAGGGGGAGATGGACTGTCAGGGACAGAAGGAGTGGGTACCAGGGCTGCTTGGCCCAATCTGGGGCAATCAGAATCACCCTGCAAGGCTAGCATCTGATTTTTACTAACACCTTGAATAGGAGAGGGAAGGGGGGGAAAGCATAAAGAAACTTCCCTTCCCAATCCAGGAGAAGGGCGTCCAGGGGGACTAAGCCCAACACTGGGGGCCTGCAACAGAACAGTGGAAGTTGGTAATTGTCTGGGGCTGCAAAAAGATCTATCTGAGGGGTGCCCCATCTGGCAAAGACTATCCCCAGTACTTGAGGATCCAGAGACCATTCGTGATGGCCCTGAGAAATCCTGCTGAGAGCATCTGCTAGGACATTGTCCTTTCCTGGAAGGCGAACTGCTATGAGTGAAGTGTTAAGGGAGTAGGCCAGAGACCACAACTTCATTGCCTCGGTGCACAAGGCCGAAGACCGAGTGCCCCCCCTGCTTGTTGATGTACCACATTGTTGTGGTATTGTCTATTCTGACTTGTACCACTTTGTTCTTGACAGAAGCAGAAAATGCTTTAAGTGCTAAAGACAGCTCTGAGTTCCAGCAAATTGATGTGGAGCAGAGATTCCTGGGACCACACTCCCTGGTGGAGGTCGCCCATGTGGTCCCACCCCAGGAGGAAGCATCCGTAGTGAGGGTCAAAGTGTGAGAAAGGGGAATGAAGGGGACCCCAGTCTCAAGTGCTCTGATCCTGCCACCACTGGAGTGCCTGGATCCAAGGTTCAGTAACTGGGACCAACTTGGACAGGGTCTCTTCTCTGAGACCAAAGGCTCTCAAGTGAAACTGAATGTCTCTCATCTGAAATCTCGCTCCCTGCACAACAGCTGTGGACGCAGCCATGTGCCCCAGGAGCTGCAAAAAGTGTCTTGCTGGTCGAGAGACCTGCAGAGTGAAGGAGGAGGCCAGAGCCACCAAGTTCCTTATCCTTTCTAAGGGAAGAAAAGCTCTGGCCAGATTTGTGTCCAATTCTGCACCTATGAAGGTGAGTACCTGAAACGGTTCCAGAACTGACTTTGGTAGATTTATCACGAAGCCCAGGGAGGTGAGAAGCTGCTGGGTGACTTGCAGGTGAGATTTTACCTGTTCTGGGGACTGACCTACAATGAGCCAGTCGTCCAGATAGGGAAAAACAGCAATCCTTTGCCTCCTTAAGTAAGCCACTGCTACTGCCAGACATTTTGTGAATACCCCTGGGGCAGCGGTAAGGCCGAAGGACATTGCTCTGAACTGGTAGTGACCTGAGGGCAGTTCGAATCTGAGGTACTTTCGGTGGGAGCTTCTGATTAGGACGTGAAGAAAAAATTACTCACCTTAGTAATGTTGTTTCTTCTAATGGAGTCTTGCTATATTATGACAGTAGCAGTTTGTCCCACCACTAGAACTGCTCCGGGGGTGAAATGGTTAATACCATTCCAGAATGGAACTTTAAGCACGAGCGCTAAGAAGCAGCTCTGTCTGTGATATTTCAAAATTGAACTGTCAGATCTTTACGAGCAAAACTCATTAAGGTCTGTGTGGAAGCTGTAACCTACACTAGCCAAATGGCTACCTAAATATTAACAATCATTGCTGGTCCCAACACCCAAGACTCAAGTCAGGGGACCAGAACTACTAATACAATTCTAACAACCTGAGAATAAACAAAGGATAATAAAACACACCCCCAAAATCCCCAAAAGGGGGAGAAATGCTAAAAGGGCATAAAAATAGTGCCCACAATAAGTTGCCCGCACCCCACCCAAGTAGAGGTTCTGAGAGGGGCAGGCTGGGGGGGAGGTCATAATATAGCAAGACTCCATTAGAAGAAACAACATTAATAAGGTGAGTAATTTTTTCTTCAAACAACATGAAGTCTTGCTATATTATGACAGTAGCAGACTACACAGCAGTACCTCCATGGAGGAGGGACAGAACCTACTTAGGGAATAGCCTCTGAAGAACAGCTGTGCCAAACCGAGCATCTCTCCTGGCCTGGACATCCAGGAAGTAATGCTTGGTGAAAGTGTGTACCGTTTTCCAAGTAGCAGCCAGGCATATCTCTAATATAGGAATGTCTCTGGCAGCAGCTAGAGATGCGGATGTACCCCGGGTAGAATGAGCCCTCAAGCCAGAGGGGGGATCTCTGCCCAGCTTCTGATAACAGAATTGGATACAAGAGACAATCCACCTGGCAACTGATCTCTTAGTGTCAGGTTTGCCTTTCTCAATTTCACCATAGGTGAGGAAAAGTTGGAGGGATTCGAACCTGTGACCTTTGGTATGCTCTATATAGTAGCTAAGAGCCCTCTTAACATCCAGGCTGTGCAACCTCCTCTCACCAGAAGAGGAGTGTTCAGTGAAAAATACTGGAAGGGAGATAGATTGGTTAAGATGGAAATCTGAAACCACCTTTGGTAAAAAATTCCTATTAGTCCTCAGGACTACCTTATCCCTGTGGAAAGAAATAAAGTCAGTTTCTACTGACAAGGCTTGCAACTCACTTATGCGTATAGCAGAAGTGATAGCCACCAGAAAAACAGTTTTCCAAGTTAGATACTTAAGCTCTGCAAAAAATAGAGGTTCAAAAGGGGGTTGCATTAACTGGGCAATGCAAACATTAAGGTCCCAGGCAGGGGCCGGATCCCGAAAGGGTGGATTAGTATTGAGTAATCCCTTAAAAAACTTGGAAAACACAGGGTGAGTGGAAAGAGGGGATGACTTTCCTGCTGAAACAAAGGCAGAGACAGCTGCCAAATGAACTCTCAGGGTAGCTGGTCTGAGACCCAAGGAATTAAGATGGACCATGTAATCTAATACAATGGGCAAATCAGCAGATTCTGGGGAAATATTTTTCCCAGCACACCAAATGGAAAACCTTTTCCATTTAGAACTATAAAGTAGCTCTAGTGGAAGGCTTTCTGGAAGCCTTTAGGATTTCAAGAACACCTGAGAGAGGTGTAAATCAGCAAACTCTAACTCCTCAAGAGCCGGGCCTTGAGGTTGAGGGATTTGAGGTCCAGATACCAAACCCTTCCCTGGGCACAAGTTAATAGTTTGTGATTCCTGGGGAGACAAAGGGGAAAATGGATTGTCAGTGACAGAAGGAGTGGGTACCAGGGCTGCCTGGCCCAATCCGGGGCAATCAGAATCACCCTGCAAGGCTGAGATCTGATTTTGACTAATACTTTGAATAGGAGAGGGAAGGGGGGGGAAAGCATAAAGAAACTTCCCTTCCCAATCCAGGAGAAGGGCATCCAGGGAACTGAGCCCAACACTGGAGGCCTGCAACAGAACAGAGGAAGTTGGCGATTGTCTGGGGCTGCAAAAAGATCTATCTGAGGAGTGCCCCATCTGGCAAAGACTATCCCCAGCACTTGAGGATCCAGGGACCATTCGTGATGGCCCTGGGAAATCCTGATGAGCGCATCCGCTAGGACACTGTCCTTCCCTGGAAGGTGAACTGCTATGAGGGAAGTGTTCAGGGAATAGGCCAGAGACCACAACTTCATTGCCTCGGTGCACAAGGCGAAGACCAGAGTGCCCCGTTTGTTGATGTACCACATTGTTGTGGTGTTGTCTGTTCTGACTTGTATCACCTTGTTGTGGACAGATGCAGAAAATGCTTGAAGAGCTAAAAAGACAGCTCTGAGTTCCAGCAAATTGATGTGGGCAGAGATTCCTGGGGACCACACTCCCTGAGTGGAAAGGTCGCTCATGTGGGCTCCCAACCCAGAAGGGAAGCATCTGTAATGAGAGTCAAATTGTGAGCAGGGGAATGAAGGGACCCCAATCTTAAATTGCTCTGATCCTGCCACCACTGGAGGGCCTGGATCAAGGTTCGAGTCACTGGGACCAACTTGGAAAGGGGGTCTCTTCTCTGAGACCAATAGGTTCTCAAGTGAAACTGAATGTCTCTCATCTGAAATCTTGCTCCCTGCACAACAGCTGTGGATGCAGCCATGTGCCCCAGGAGCTGCAGAAAGTGTCTTGCTGGTCGAGAGACCTAAAGAGTGAAGGAGGAGGCCAGAGCCACTAAATTCCTCACCCTTTCCAAAGGAAGAAAAGCTCTGGCTAGCTTTGTGTCCAACTGTGCCCCTATAAAGGTGAGTACCTGGACTGGTTCCAGAACCGACTTTGGTAGATTTAGCAGGAAGCCCAGGGAGGTGAGAAGCTGCTGGGTGACTTGCAGGTGAGATTTTACCTGTTCTGGGGACTGGCCTACAATGAGCCAGTCGTCTAGATAGGAAAAAACAGCAATCCTTTGCCTCCTTAAGTGAGCCACTGCTACTGCCAGACACTTTGTGAATACCCTTGGGGCAGAGGTAAGGCCGAAGGGCATTGCTCTGAACTGGTAATGACCTGAGGGTAGTTTGAATCTGAGGTACTTTCGATGGGAGCTTCTGATTAGGACGTGAAAATAGGCATCCTTGAGGTCCAGGGAGGCTAACCAGTCCCTGGCCTTAGGGAGGTAAAATCATTGCCAGAGTTACCATTTTGAACTTTGGCTTCAAAGATGCTTGTTCAGATATCTGAGGTCTAATATGGGCCGCCATTCTCCTATCTTTTTTGGGATAAGGAAGTATCTGGAATACAGACCCCTGCCCTGGTGCAGGGGAGGAACCCTTTCTACTGCTCTGAGAGCCAACAGGGTTGAAACCTCTGCTTCTACAGCAAGGGTCTCTGAAGCACTTGCAGGTAGAAAAAAATCTGGTTCTCAACCTGGGGAACTTTTTGAAGCTGAGAATCAGACCCTGGCTTACTACTAACAGAACCCACTTGTCTGAGGTTAAAGAAGCCCAGTTCTGACTGAAGTAAGCCAACCTGCCCCCTACTGGTAAAGGAGAATCGGCCCTGGGCACCCCATCAGGGTGCCTGCTTAGCAGGTGCTTTAGGCTGAGGGGTGGGAGCAGGCCTGCCTACCTCTCGTCTGCCTCTGCCTCTGAAGAAGCCCCTCTGAGCATAGGCAGAGGAGGCCTGAGTCTGGTAAAAAGGCCTGTGAAAAGGCCTACCTCTACCCCTGGGGGTATGCCTTTGGGGAGTGGCTTGCCGCTCCTTAGCATGGGCACTTTTGTAAGTAGTCCTACATTCATCCATCTTTTTCATGTAATTCTCTGTCTGCTCCCCAAACAAAGAATTTCCCACCACAGGAAAATCCATAGCCTTAGTTTGGGTATCCTGTGACAGGCTGGTACACCTGAGCCTGGCCAACCTAGGAAAAGCTACAGATGTGGCCATGACCCTAGAGGCAACATCATTAACATCCACAGCAGCATGAAACTGTACCTTAGAAGCCTCAATGCCATCAGCAGCCACCTGTTCCAGACCTGCTGATTTTCTTGTTTTCTTTACTGGAATTGGTTCCTCAGAACCAGCTTTTCTTTTGCCCAAGGAAGTATCGCCCTGGTCAGAGGGCACTCCCTCTGGTTCGGTTGGCACCGGACCGGGCTGGCCATCCGGTCAGCAGACTTTTGGCCTCTGTTCCCTAAGCCTGCCCAATCTTTTTCCAGGGTGGCTGCAGGAAATTCTTACATACCTGGCAGTCTGACTGGAGGTGGTCAAACCCCAGACAATAAACACAGTGGGTGTGTGGGTCAGCCTTAGCAAAAGGCTTCCCCCACAAAGCATCACAGTGTTGAAACTTAGTCAGGCCCGGTTTTTCTTTTGGGTTTCTCAGACATAATGCCAGCCTAACCAAAAACTTGCCTTTTAACGGCAGTGCCAGGCAAGACACTTTAATCGGTTCCTAACCGTGTCACGGTATTTGAAAACCGTAATAAAATCCATTTTTTTTAGAACCGATAAGAACCGGGAACCGCACTCTAAGTATATTTTAAAATGTTTAAAAGACTTTTAAAGCAAACCGATCGGTTCAAAACCAAACCGATAATGTCAATTTCCACACAGACTAAAGACCTTGTACTTACGGTTACCAGATAGAGCTTGAACCGGAATGCGGTAAAATAAAACACTGTTCTCGGTTAAATTTAACCGAGAATACTGAAATAAACCAAGAAATGAACCGAGCTGAAGGAGAAATCTCCGGAGCGACTGTTCAGTGAGGCCGAGTAAAGAATCTGACAGTTTCTATTTGAAACTGGCCAGATAGAGCTTCTGAAAGCAGAGCGCTTGCGATCAGAACTCCATCCTGCATGGAGTTAAGTCTTTCATCTCCAGGGCAGTTCTAGAGGAGGACCTAACTGCTACTGTCATAATATAGCAAGACTTCATGTTGTTTGAATTAGGAGTTTTTAAAATTTTTATTGTTTGCTTCCTAAAAGACTTATGCAAAGGAATAGACAATCTCCTAGACTCTGGAATATCCATCATTTCTACAAAATCAGGCTCCTCTTGCTCATCCACAGCTTCTTCCAAGGGAAGCTGGAGGGTTTCAGCAACTTTTTTGTAAAACATAAAATGAGATGGGGACTCACATAGCATAGGGGGAGATTCTAAAGGTCTGTCTGGGGAAATGTCCGGTTCAATGGGCACACCCAGACCTTCCCAGCCACATTCATACTGTTCATAATCATCCTCCCCCTCCTCTAGTTCATAAAACTCCTCAACATCATATTCCTAAACCACTGGAACTGGACGAACTGACCTTTTGCCAGACAGTGGCAGTTCAGACGGAACCTGAGTGTAGCAGGGTTGTTGTTCAGGAGACAATTAGCAGGCAGACATCAAAATCAGTGCATAAAAAATGCCAGGCTGGCATTTATCATTTTATTATTTGTAGCATAAAATGATAATAATTCAGAACAGAAAATAAGAAAATTGTCATTAAGTCAATAACATCAATGCTGTCTAGGATGTAGACACAGGCCGTCTTAACTTAAGGTCTTACACCTCTCACAGTCAGTTCTAGACTGACGCCTTATCTAAATTAAAGCCTCTAGTGGCAGGCTTATATATGTTTTTACCAATGACATCACTGTCATGTGACATCAATTAATTTCCAATTTAGTACATTTTTTGAGTTTCTAGGCTCACAACTTGCTCCTATACATAGTACAAAAAGTTGCTTTTAAGCCTTATTACTTTAATAACTATTTCTTTCCAATATCTTTATTACACATCATAATCCTGGTTAGAAAGTTACTCTACATGCTTGATTATCTTTTTAATTGCTGTAAGCTCCTCCCTCAATCAATAATTAAAGCAGCTAGAATCTGTATAAATATAGGCCTCTAGGGACTGCTGCTTCCCTATAACAGCAGATTGAGTGCAGAAGAAGAGCTTGTGCAGCCGACACCCTATCCTGCTGCAGAGAAGGCTGCAGCTTATCAGGCCACCAAACAGTATCTTTTCTCTCTCTTTTTTTTTACCCTCTGCAGGACTGTTTACACACCAGCAAATTAACCTGAGGTAAGCTATTGAACCAGCAATATGCTTACTTGCTAGAAAAGCATCTAATAATACTTTATCTTAATAATATCCCAGTAATGTTATCTTTGTATTTCTAGCAAGGCAGCACAGGATGCATAATAAAGTAAAGGGAAAGGGAATGCTGCTTACTGTTTTATTTAATCCTGGGCTCATTTAACTAGCCAATAAGTAAAACACATATTGCCACTTGTGTTTTAGTTTATAACTACAAGTTTCCCTTACATGAAACTTTTTACCTGGACCCAGAAGGAAGAGAAGTTGAAAGAGGCTTTAGACAATGAAAGGGGGGGGGCTGATTAGAGGTGGCCTGCCTCCAACCAAGAAAGAAAGAGATAGCTGCACTAGAAAGGAACATAGAGGTTGAAACCATAGAAAACAGACGGGTCCTTACTCTGTGGCTCCCTTTCTATATTTGTTTTATTACTGAAATTAAAGGCACAGATGCATTTTATATTTCTTACTTTTTTCTTTGTACAGAAAGCACTATCCTGGTACTTTAACCATATTATTTAACATATCCCTGCACTTTATTAGCTAGCACTTTTAATCTTTGTTTTTAAAGCACTCCAGCACTTTCATCTATTCCTTCCATGTACTTTATACAACATAGGCATAAGGTAGGATAATGGGGGGGGGGCAAGGAAAGACCCACATCTCTCCATACCAGCGCACCTCACCAATGACATGGCTTACCCGGTCACACTGAGACAGTGACTGGACAATTTGTATGGCTTTTGCTATCTCTGCAGCAGTTGGAGAAGGGGTTTTGGACTCCAAACCTGCTGACTTTCTTGTTTTCTTCACTGGAACTGGTTCCTCAGAACCAGCTTTTCTTTTGGCCGAGGAAGTCTCGCCCTGGTCAGAGGGCACTCCCTCTGGTTCGGTTGGCACCGAACCGGGCTGGCCATCTGGGTCAGCGGGCTTTTTGGCCTCTCATTCCCTGAGCCTGCTCAATCTCTTTTCCAGGGTGGCTGCAGGGAAATTCTTACATATCTGGCAGTCTGACTGGAGGTGGTCAAACCCCAGACTAGACACATGTGGTGTGTGGGTCAGCCTTGGCAAAGACTTCCCTACAGACATCACAGTGTTGAAACCCAGTGGGTCCGGTTTTTCTCTTGGGTTTCTCAGACATAATGCCAGCCTAACCAGAAAAACTTGCCCTTTAAACGGCAGTGCCAGGCAAGACACCCTTATCGGTTCCTAACCGTGTCACGGGTATTTGAAAAAACCATAATAAAATCCGTTTTTTTTAGAACTGATAAGAACCAGGAACCGCACTCTAAAATGCTAAACTTTAAAGATAATGAGTTTTAAACCCAGCTGATCGGTTCAAAACCGAACCAATAAACTTACAAGTTCCATACAGACAAAACCTTTTAAATTACTTACGATTACCACAGACAGAGCTTGAACTGAACGGTTTTGCGCTTAAAATAAAACTATTCTCAGTGGAATCGGACCGAGAAAATACTGTTTGAACCGAGAAATGAACCGAGCAGTAGGAGAAATCTCCAGAGCGACTGTTCACTGAGGCGGAGTAAAGAATCTGACAGTTCAGTTTTGAAATATCTCAGACAGAGCTGCTTCTTAGAGCTCATGCTCAAAGTTCCATTCTGGAATGGTATTAACCATTTCACCTCCGGAGCAGTTCTAGTGGTGGGACAAACTGCTACTGTCATAATATAGCAAGACTTCATGTTGTTTGAAAATAGGCATCCTTGAGCTAGCCAGTCCCCTGGCCTTAGAGAGGGTAAAATCATTGCCAGAGTTGCCATTCTGAACTTTGGTTTCAAAAGATGCTTGTTCAGATATCTGAGGTCTAAAATGGGCCGCCATTCTCCTGTCTTTTTTGGGGTAAGGAAGTATCTGGAGTACAGACCCTTGCCCTGGTGTAGGGGAGGAACCCTTTCCACCGCTCTGAGAGCTAACAGGGTTGAGACCTCTGCTTCTAGAGTAAAGGTCTCTAAAGAGCTTGCAGGTGGAAAAGACCTGATTCTCATCTTTGGGAACTTTTTGAAGCTGAGAACCAGACCCTGGCTTACTACTTCCAGAACCCACTTGTCTGAAGTTAGACACCCAGTTCCGACTGAAGTAAGCCAACCTGCCCCCTATTGGTAAAGGAGAATCGGCCCTGGGCACCCCATCAGGGTGCCTGCTTGGCAGGTGCTTTAGGCTGAGGGGTGGGGGCAGGCCTGCCCACTCCCCATCTGCCTCTGAAGAACCCCCTCTGAGCATAAGCAGAGGAGGCCTGGGTTTGGTAAAAAGGCCTGTGGAAAGGCCTACCCCTACCCCTGGTAGTGTGCCTCTGAGGAGTGGCTTACCGCTCCTTGGCTTGGGCACTTTTATAGGTAGTCCTATATTCATCCATCTTCTTCATATAATTCTCTGTCCCCCAAACAGAGAATTTCCCACCACAGGAAAATCCATAGCCTTAGTCTGGGTATCCTGTGACAAGCTAGTACACCTGAGCCAGGCCAACCTACGAAAAGCTACAGATGTGGCCATGACTCTAGAGGAAACATCATTAAAATCCACAGCAGCATGAAACTGCACCTTAGCAGCCTCAATGCCATCGGCAGCCACCTGCTCCAGCTCACTAGCCAGCTGGCCCGGGGCTTGTTTGGCTAAATCCATAACAGTATCCCATCTAGATTTCTGATACCTTGCTACATAAGCCATGTAATTTGCTTGCCTGAGTCCCAAGGACGCTGCCATGTACTGTTTCTTTGCAATGGCATCAATTTTATTGGAATCCTTGTCAGGAGGATGTGAAGCCAGGGGAATATTAGCTTTATCACAGGCTGCAGCCTGAACTACCCCAACATGACTGCATTGCTGAGAAAGGAATTCTGTATCAGGGCCTGACAGGGTGTACCTCCTGTCCATCTTTTTATCTACAGGAGGCACAGAATTAGGAGTTTTTAAGATTTTTATTGTTTGTTTCCTAAATGACTTATGCAAAGGAATAGACAATCTCCTAGACTCTGGTATATCCATCATTTCTACAAAATCAGGCTCCTCTTGCTCATCCACAGCTTCCTCCAAAGGAAGCTGGAGGGTTTCAGCAACTTTTTTGTAAAACATAAAATGAGAGGGGGACTCAGAAAGCATAGGGGGAGATTCTAAAGGTCTGTCTCGGGAGATGTCTGGGGAGATGTCCGGTCCAATGGGCACGCCCAGACCCTCCAAGTCACATTCATACTGTTCATAATCATCCTCCCCCTCCTCTGGTTCATAAAACTCCTCAACATCATATTCCTGAACCGATGGAACCGACCGAACCGACCTTTTACCAGATAGTGGCGGTTTGGACGGAACCGGAGAAAGTGACTGGACAATCTGAATAGCTCTTGCTATCTCTAAAGCAGTTGGAGTAAGAATTTTGGGCTCCAAACCTGCTGACTTTCTTGTTCTCTTTACTGGAACTGGTTCATCCGAACCAGCTTTTCGTTTGCCTGAGGAAGTCTCGCCCTGGTCAGAGGGCACTCCCTCTGGTTCGGTTGGCACCGAACCGGGCTGGCCATCCAGGTCAGCGGACTTTTTGGCCTCTCGTTCCCTGAGCCTACCCAATCTCTTTTCCAGGGTGGCTGCAGGGAAATTCTTACAAATCTGGCAGTCTGACTGGAGGTGGTCAAACCCCAGACAATAGACACATGTGGTGTGTGGGTCAGCCTTGGCCAAGACTTCCCCACAGACATCACAGTGTTGAAACCCAGTGGGCCCGGTTTTTCTTTTGAGTTTCTCAGACATAATGCCAGCCTAACCAGAAAAACTTGCCCTTTAAATGGCAGTGCCAGGCAAGACACCCATATCGGTTCCTAACCGTGTCACGGGTATTGGAAAAAACCGCAATGAAATCTGTTTTTTTTTTTTTTAGAACTGATAAGAACCGGGAACCACACTCTAAAATCTCTAGTTTAAAAACTTTAAAGTTTTAACCCAAGCTAATCGGTTCAGAACCGAACCGATAAAACTTACAAGTTCCACACAGAAATAAAATATGAATTACTTATGATACCACAGACAGAGCTTGAACCGAACGGTTGTGCGGTTAAAATAAAACTATTCTCAGTTGAATCGAACCAAGAAAACACTGTTTAAACCGAGAAATGAACCGAGCAGTAGGAGAAATCTCCGGAGCGACTGTTCAGTGAGGTGGAGTAAAAATCTGACTGTTTAGGTTTGAAACTACACAGACAGAGCTTCTCTTTAGAGCTCGTGCACTAAGTTCCATTCATGGAATGGAGTTAACTCTTTCACCTCCAGAGCAGTTCTAATGGTAGGACAAACTGCAATTGTCATAATATAGCAAGACTTCATGTTGTATGAATTTCCCTTCCCAATTCAGGATCAGAGCATCCAGGGGGACTGAGCCCAAGATCGGGGGTCTACAACAAAAGACAGGAAGTTTGTGATTGTCTGCGGCTGCAAAAAGGTCCATCAGTGGAGTGCCCCATCTCGAGAATATCACTTTCAAAACTAGAGGATCTAGGGTCAATTCGTGATGGCCCTGGGATAGTCTGCTTAGAGCATCTGCTAGGACACTGTCCCTCCCTGGGAGGTGAATTGCTGTCAGAGAGGTTTGCAGGGAATAGGCCAGGGACCACAACTTCATTGCTTCTGTGCTCAAGGCCGTAGATAGAGTGCCTCCTTGCTTGCTGATGTACCACTAGGTGGTGGTGGTGTCTGTTCTGATCTGGACCACCTTGTTCTGTACAGATTTGGAAGAGGCTTGCAGTGCCAGAAACACTGCTCTGAGTTCCAGGAGATTGATGTGAAGCAGAGATTCTCAAGGAGACCACAGCCCTTGGGTGGTAAGATCCCTCAGATGGGCTCCCCAGCCCAGCAGGGAAGCATCTGTGGTGAGTATCACTGAATGAGATTGAGTGACAAAAGGAACTCCTTGTCGCAAATTGTCCTGATCCTGCCACCACTGCAAGACCTGGATCAGAGTTCGAATCACTGGGACTAGTTTGGTAAGGGAATCCTTTCTTTGTGACAAGAAGGCTTTTAAGTGGAACTGAAAGTCCCTCATCTGGAATCTTGCTCCCTGGACCACTGCTGTGGAAACTGCCACGTGGCCCAGAAGCTGAAGAAAATGCCTTGCTGATCGAGACACCTGTAGGGTGAATGAAGAGGCCAGTTCCATAACGGTCCTTGCCCTGTTCAGAGGAAGGGATGCTCTCGCCCTTATTGTATACAGCTCCACCCCTACGAAGTTGAGGAGCAGTACTGGCTAGAGAACTGACTTGGGAAGGTTGAGAAGAATCCTAAGGAAGTGATCACTTGCTGAGTTATTTGCAAATGTGACTTGACTTGGTCTGGAGACTGACCTACTATGAGCCAGTCGTCCAAGTATGGGAAGATGGAGTTCTTTTCTCCATAGGAAACCACTACTGCCAGGCACTTTGTGAAAACCCTTGGGGCAGATGTAAGGCCAAAAGGCATTGCTTGGAATTGATAATGGCCTGAGGGCAACTCGAACTTGAGGTACTTTCTGTGGGAGCACCTGATGGGGAATGTGAAAATAGGCATCTTTGAGGTCCCAGGAGGCTAGCCAGTCCTCTAGCCTTAGAGAGAGAGAAAGATTATTCCCAGAGTCACCATTTTAAACTTTGGTTTTAAAAGGTGTTTGTTCTGATATCTTAGGTCCAGGAAGTACCTGGAGTACACTCCTTTGCCCTTGTGTAGGGTGGGAACCCTCTCTATAACTCTGAGAGCTAGGAGGGAAGAAACCTCTGCCTCTAAGGCAAGGATCTCTGATGGACTTGCAGGTGGGAAGGATCTGGTTCTCATCTTTGGAAATGTTTTAAAGCTGAGAACCAGTCCCTGGCTTACTACTTCCAGGACCCACTTGTCTGATGTCAGAGACTTCCAGTCCTGGACAAAGTAAGCCAGCCTGCCCCCTACTGGTATTGGAGAATCAGCCCAGGCAGTCCCATTAGGGTGTCTGCTTGGCAGGGGCTTTAGGCTGAGGGGTGGATGCAGACCTGCTCATCTCACATCTGCCTCTCCCTCTAAAGAACCCCCTCTGAGAATAAGAGGAGGAGGCCCGAGTTTGGTAGAAAGGCCTTTGGAAAGGCCTGACCCTGCCCCTGGCCTGCTTCCTTTGAGGAGTGGCTTGCCTTTCTTTGGCCTGAGCACTCCTGTAAGTGGTCCTGTACTCATCCATCATTTTCATGTAGTTCTCTGTCTGCTCCCCAAACAGAGAATTACCAATAACAGGGAGTCCATGACCTTAGCCAGGGTAACCTGTGATAGGCTAGTATGTATGTGCCAAGGCATCCTCAGAAGAGCCACAGATATAGCCATGACTCTTGATGAAACATCACTGGAGTCCACAGCAGCATGAAATTGCACTTTGGATGCCTCAATCCCATCTGCAGCCACCTGCTTCAGCTCCTTCGCAAGCTGGTCAGGGGCCTGTTTAGCCAGAGTCAGCACAGTGTCCCACCTGGACTTCTGGTATCTAGCTGAGTAGGCCATATAGTTAGCCTGCCTGAGTCTCAAAAATGCTGCCATGTATTGTTTCTTTGCTATGGCATCAATCTTCCTGGAGTCCTTATCTGGGGAGTGTGATGCCAAGGGGATATTTGCTATATCACAGGCAGAAGCCTGCATTACGCCAACATGGCTACATTGCTGGGAAAGGAACTCTGTGTCTGAGCCTACATGAATATACCTCTTGTCCATTCGTTTGTCCACAGGAGGTATGGAATTAGGAGTCTTGAATGTGTCTGTTTCCCAAAGGATTTGTGGAGGGGAATAGACAGTCTCCTGGAATGTGGGATGTCCATCATTTCGACAAAATCAAGCTCCTCCTGATCCTATACTGCTTCTTCCATAGGAACTGGAGGGTTTCAGCACTTTTTTGTAGAACAAAGTGAGATGGGGGACTCAGAAAGCCTAGGAGGAGAAACACCTGAAGGTGTCTGGGGAGATGTCCGGGTCAATAGGCACATCCCAGACTTTCATAATCACCATCATCATCCTCATACTCTCCCTCCTCCTCATCCGGTTCATAAAATTCTTCCAAGGTGTAATCTGGAACCGGGGGAACCAACCGAAAACAAACTCCTGCCAGAGGGTGCTGGTTTGGCCGGAACCGAAGTAAGCGACTGCACTATTCTAATCGCTTTGGCTATCTCATCTGCATCGGAATATGAATTTCTAGGTCCAAACTGGACGATTTATCTTTTCTTTTTACCAGAACCGACTCCTCAGAATTGGCTCTGCTTTTGCCCAAATAAGTATCGCCCTGGTCAGAGGGCATTCCTTCTGGTTCGGTTGGAACCGAGCCCAGCTGGCCATCTGGGTCAGCGGACTTCCTGGTTCGGTTGGAACTGAGCCCAGCTGGCCATCTGGGTCAGCGGACTTCTTGGCCTCCCTTTCCCTCAGTCAACCTAATCTCTCTTCTAGAGTAGCTTTGGGAAAATTCTTACAAATTTGGCAGTCTGAATCGAGGTGGTCAAACCCCAGACAATAAACACAGGTGGTGTGGGGATCAGCATTAGCAAAGACTGCCCCACACACTCTGCAGTGTTGAAACCTGGTGGGCCCATTTTTTTCCTTGGGTTTCTCAGACATGGCCAATCCTAACCAAAAGTTACCCTTTTTTCAGCAATCCGCCAGGCAAGATTCCCCTATCCATTCCTGACCGTGTCACTGGTCCTGGAAAAAAAATCGTAATAAAATCTATTTTTTTAAGAACCGATACAGACCTGTTACCACACTCGAAGTAAATACACAAACTTTTTTACCTGAAATTGATCGGTTCAGCTGAACCAATCCACAATTTACAAGTTCCACACAGAAACTATCAAGAAAACTTATCTAGTACTCACAATACCACAGACCGAGACTTAAACCGACAGATCGGTAGCAACAATTCAGTAGAAACGACCCTTTAACCGACTTTTTTGAACCGAGCAAAGGAGAAATCTCCAGAGCGACTGTTCAGTGAGGCGGAGTAAATAATCTGACGTTTGGAGTTTAAACAGCAGACAGGGGCTTCAACCGAGCTTGTGGTGAACATTCCATGCTGGCCATGGAAAGTTTAACTCTTTGTTCTCTGGGGCAGTTGAAAGGCAAGACCTAACTGCATCTGTCAGAATACAGCAAGACTTCATGTTGTTTGAAGTACTATGAGGACGGGGAAGGCAATTAAATTGTTAGTACTTCGATTAAAAAAAAAAAAAAGAACAAGCAAATAGATAATGTCCCTTTTATACAAGATAAGAATAAAAAAAAAGAGAAACGGTTAAAACCAAGTGAGATAGCCATGGCATTTGGAGAGTATTATAAAGCCCTAAATTCAGACAGCAGAGATCCACAGGAAGTTAAAGGGAAAACCGCAGAATTTCTGAAGGTCTTGAAGCTTCCCAAACTAACTCCAGAAATGCAGAAAGAGCTTTCAGCCCCAATAACAGAAAAAGAGATTCAGGTGGCCATTACAAATCTTCCAGCCGGTAAGTCGCTGGGACCCAACGGACTTCCCGCAGAATTTTATAAAAAACTCGAAAGCACACTAGCCCCAAAATTAGCCACGGTCATGAATGCCATCTTAGACGAGAAGCGGCTACCAGAATCGTGGCAGGATGCAGTAATTACAGTAATCCCTAAGACAGGCAAGCCTCACATGTTTTGTGAGTCATATCGACCCATATCCCTGTTAAACCAAGATTTTAAAATCTTGACAAAGATATTGGCTGAGTGCAGAAATATATTGAGATCTTGATCCACCCAGATCAAACTAGATTTATTCCGTGCAGACAGATGTCTGACAACATCAGAAGAGTGCTTAATATAATCAATAATTAAGCTAAATCGCCAACTCCACAAGTTGCAATTTTTTTTAGATGCCGAAAAAGCCTTTGATCGGCTGAATTGGACTTACCTGCAGGAGGTACTTTACTACATGTGATCTGAAGGTTCATTCATGCAGTGGGTTTTGGTGGCATATCGAAATCTAGTAGCCTGAGTTCATGTAAATGGTACAATTTCTGAAGTGTTCACAATAGAAATGGGCACCAGGCAGGGTTGCCCCTTGTCCCCACTGTTTGCTATTGCGATGGAACCTCTAGCTCAAGCAGTTAGAACGGGTAAGGAGATTAAGGGTATCCAAGTTCAAGGGGCTTTAAATAAGATATCACTATATACGGATGATAAGCCGATTTACTTATCGAACCCAGAGACATCTATCCCTCCCCTATTAGAATTATTCACACAATTTGGCTGGATTTCAGGCTTTAAAATTAATAAAGACAAATCAGAGATTCTACCACTACATGGGGCTGCACCAGTGGCAACTCATAGGAAGCTCCCCTTCAAATGGGTGAAATATAAAATTAGGTATCTGGGAATACAGATCCCAATCAAGATCTCCAAATTGTACCAACTTAATTATGGGCTACTCCAAAAGCAGGTCTTCGAAGATATTAATAGATGGCATACACCCCCCGACTCTTACAAACAGGATAGACACTATTAAAGTAAATGTACTACCCAGATACTTATTCCTGTTTACAAATTTGCCCCTCCCTTTCCCCACACAAAGACTGGAAGGAGCTTAAACATAAAATATAAAGATTTATTTAGGCTGGGAGAAGGCCAAGGAAAAGATGGGAGCTCCTCACCGCAGCTAAAGACAGAAGGGGGAGGGGGGCGGTACCCAACTTCTATAATTATTATAGGGCAGCCCAAATTCTTCCAATTCTAAAAATGTTAAATGCTGAATATAGTGGAGGTTGGTACATGATGGAGAAAGAGGCACACCCTACAATACCCCTCAAAATGTTACCATCGGTGGCCATGCAGTCTGATATTAAACTAATCAAAAATAGGTGGACCTAACACATGATAAAACTCTGGACAGATAAAAGGCAGTCCCGGGAATATATAATCCCCCTTAATCATCTCCCTAAATTTCCCACTAATCAAAGGGATACCTGTTTCCATAGATGGCAGGGAAGAGGCCTAAATAGTCTTAGCCAGTTTATTAGTGGCGACAATGTAAAATCATTTATAGACATCCAGAGAGAATTCAACCTGCATAGAACTCATTTTTCAATATTTATAATGCAGACATTATATTGCCACCACTGTAGGAAATACAGCCTTGAGGGCCTGCCCCGCGCCCCCAATAATAGCCACACATCAAAAAAGCCTCATGGCAGACCCAAAAGGTTACATATCACTTACATACAAAACATTGCAGGAGGAGGTAGGGAAAGTACATGTATTAAAAAAACAGAAAGGGAATGGCAAACCGAACTTTAATATAACACTATCAGATATAGACTGGTGTAGAATCTGAAGTGGAATTTCCAAAACCATGGTCTCCTAAGTGGAGAGAATTTAGAAGGAAGGTAACGTCTAGATATTTTATTACCCCAGTAATCTCCGCTCACTATACCAACCCCCTACTGACCGCTGTTGGAGGGGTTGCGGGAATAGAGGCACATATACACATATTTTTTGGGAATTCCTACTGATAGTGTTTTTTTGGCAGGGGGTTAAGCAGGCTCTACAAAATATCTTTCAACTACAAGAAACTCTCACAGCAGTAAACATATTACTGGTGCTAACACCCATGGAAATTAAAACAAACAGTCAAAAATATTTATTTTATATACTAGTGGTAGCAGCTCTCAAGGTAATTACCCAACACTGGCTACAACCATGTGCACTGACTAAAAATATGTGGAGAAGTAATATAAATAATATTAAAATTATGGAAACTATCACAGCCTGGTTAAATTTAAAGGTGGAGCAATATAATACTAAGTGGCTTCCATATTATGATTATATTGAAGGAACGCCTGTGTTGGATCAGTTTCTACAGATTTGAAGGTGATAAACTGAGAGATTGGTCACATATTAAATGCACTGAGATAGGGGTAATATGAGCTCAGAATAAGCATGAGAACCAAGTAAGGGGCTTCCGATCTGGAGTGAACACTAGGTCTCCACAAAATAAAATTAGAAAAAATAAATCCACATTGAACAGATTAAGTTATTGTTTTTATAATATATACCAAGAAGAGTTGACTATTTCTTGGACTGGCACCATTAATAATATTATAGTTTTATACATTAGAGCAAGAAACACCTTTCAAAGGCAGCTCCTTGAAGTGTTCCTGGGGAAAGGGGGAAAGAAAAGTTGCAAGTATGAACACACTCTTTAACTGTCACAGTATATGTTTGACTGTGTACTGCAATACTGCCTAAAATGTACTGGAATGATAAACTATAAATAAAGATTCATTTAAGTTAAAAAAAAAAAAAAAAAAAAATGTTTGTTTAGATAGCGTAGGTCTAGGATGGGTTGCCACACTCCCCTGTCATTGTTGGGGGTCAGGAAGTACCTGGAGTACAGTCCTTTGCCCCAGTGTGGGGTAGGTACTCTCTTTATAGCTTTTAAAGCTAGGAGAGAAGAAACCTCTGCCTCTAGGGCAAGGGTTTCTGAGAGATTTGCAGGTGGAAAAGATTAGGCTCTCACTTTTGGAAATTTTCTGAAGCTGAGAACCAGTCCCTGGCTTACTACTTCCAGCATCCACTTGTCTGATGTAACAGACATCCAGTCCTGGACAAAGTAAGCCAGCCTACCCCCTACTGAAATAGGAGAGTTGACCCGGGCAGGCCCATCAGGGTATCTGCTTGGCAGGGGCTTTAGGCTGAGGAGTGGAATGCAGCCCTGCTCATCCCCCTTCTGCCTCTCCCTCTAAAGAACCCCCTCTGAGAAAAGGAAGAAGAGGCCTGTGCTTGGTACAAAGGCTTTTAAAAAGGCCTGCCCATAGCCCTAGACTGCTGCCTTTGAGGAGCTGACTGCCTGTCCTTGGCCTGGGCACTCCTGTAAGTGGTCCTGTACTCACTCATTTTCTTCATGTAATTCTCTGTCTGCTCCCCAGAGAATTACCAACTACAGGAAAATCCATGGCCTTAGCCTGGGTGTCCTGAGAGAGGCTAGTACATCTGAGCCAAGCCATTCTCCGAAGAGCCACAGATGTAGCCATGACTCCTGATGACACATCATTAGAGTCCACAGCAGCATGAAACTGAATCTTAAGATGCCTGAAAATCCCATCTGCAGCCACCACCTCCAGCTCCTAACTAGCTGGAGGAAGCCTGTTTAGCCACTGCCAGTACAGTGTCCCACCAGGACTTCTGGTACCTGGCTGTACAGGCCATGTAATTTGCCTGCTTGAGTCCCAAAGAAGATGCCATGTACTGCTTCTTTGCCATGGCATCAATCTTCCTCGAGTCCTTGTCAGGGGTGTGGGAAGCCAAGGCAATGTTTGCCTTGTCACAGGTAGCACCTGGCACTACCCCAACATGGCTGCACTGCTGACATAAGAATTCCAAGTCTGAGCCTGAAAGTGTATACTTCTTGTCTATTCTTCTATCCACAGGAGGTATAGTGTTAGGAGACTAAGATTTTTTGTGTCTGTTTCCCAAAAGATTTATGAAGGGGAAGAAAAAATTACTCACCTTAGTAATGTTATTTCTTCTAATGGAGTCTTGCTGTATTCTGACTATTGCTGTGATATCCAACCTTTGAAATGTCCCAGAGAGGAAAGAGTTAACTTTCCATGTAAGGCATGGAATGCTGAGCCCGAGCTCGGTTGAGACTCTGTCTGTTGTTTAAACCCAAACCGCCAGATCTTTACGAGCTAAACTTTCCAACTGAATCTAAGAAAAAGGTTTTTTGGTTCCAAGGCAAAGACTCAAGTCAGGAAACCCAAAATCAAAACACAACACATACCCAAAAATAAGAGGATGAGAAAACGGGAGGGCACCTTTAGGGTGCCAACACTGTTCCTGCCCACCCACATCACAAAACCCAGGTTCTGAGAGGGAAGGCGGGGAGACTCAGAATACAGCAAGACTCCATTAGAAGAAACATTACTAAGGTGAGTAATTTTTTCAAAACATGAAGTCTTGCTGTAGGTCTGACTATTGCAGACTACCTAGCAGTACCTCCATGGAGGAGGGACAGAACCTACTTCGGGAATGTGCCCTGAAGTACTGCTGTGCCAAACCGATCATCACTCCTATCCTGGATATCCAGAGAGTAATGCTAGGTGAAAGTATGTACTGTTTTCCAGCTGGCAGCTTGACAAATCTCTAAGATAGGAATATCCCTGGCAGTAGACAGGGAAGCAGCTGTACCTCTGGTAGAGTGAACCCTCAGGCCTGAAGGTGGGATCCTACTTAATTTTTCATAGCAAAATTGTATACAAGAGACAATCCACCAGGCAATAGATCTCTTAGTGGAAGGTTTTCCCTTACCAACCTTACCATAAGTGAGGAACAGTTGGAGGAAGTCAAACCTGTGACCCTTGGTGCGCTCTATGTAATAGCTAAGGGCCCTTTTCAAATCCAAGCTGTGCAGCCTCCTCTCCCCAGAGGAGGAATGGTCAGTGAAGAAAACAGGAAGAGACATAGACTAGTTAAGGTGGAAATCTGAAACCACCTTAGGCAAAAACGTCATATTAGGCCTGAGGACCACCTTATCTCTATGGAAAGAGATAAAATCAGGCTCCACTGACAGGGCCTGTAACTCACTTATGCATTTGGCAGAAGTAATGGCTACCAAGAACAGTTTTCCAAGTCAAGTACTTAAGCTCTGCTGAGGACAAAAGCTCAAAAGGGGGTTGCAAAAGCTGAGCAATGCAAACATTAAGGTCCCAAGCAGGGGCAGGGTCCCTGAAGGGAGGATTGGTATGCAGCAATCCCTTGAAGAATTTACAGAATACAAGATGATCTCAAAGGGAAGAGTGCTTGTCTGCTGACAAGAAGGCAGAGACAGCTGCCAGATGCACTCTAAGTGTAGCTGGTCTAAGTCCCAAGCAATTGAGATGAACCATATAGTCAAGGACTATAGGCAACCAAGCAGACTCTGGAGAAATATGCTTATCAGAGCACCAAATAGTAAACCTTTTCCATTTGGAGTTGTAAGTCTTTCTGGTGGAAGGCTTTTGAGAAGCCTTTAAAATACCCAGAACACCTTAAGAGAGATGCAAATCAGCAGACTCTAACTCTTCAACAGCCAGGCCTTAAGATTGAAAGATTCGGATACCAAACCCTCCTCTGAGAACAAGTTAACAGATTGTATTTCCTGAGAACAGACAGGGGAAGGTGGACTGCTAAGGACAGCAAGAGAGGGTACCAGGGTTGTCTGGCCCAGTCTGGAGCAATCAGAATCACTTTGCAGGGTTGAGACCTGATTTTGACTAGTACCTTGAACAGGAGAGGGAAGGGGGAGGAAAGCATACAGGAAATGAAAATTACGTACCTACCATCATTCTTGATCTTCTTGGACGAGTCTCCACCACTCATTCACACTATTGGGATCTGCGCCGGAGACACTAGGACCCATCGGGAGCAAACTTTTTGCTGGGGAGTCGATGCCAGAGATGGCGCCGCGAGGAACGGCGTCGCGAGCCCCAGCTCGAGCGGCAATGACTATCTCGGTGTAGATTCCCCAACCGCCTCAGTACCTTTTTTACCAAGGAGGTGCAGCGTAACCAACCTAGAAGGGTAGCCTAACCTAAAAAACCAGACATAAAATAGTCTGGACGACCCGTGTAAGAAGGGTCAATAAAGAAGTCTTCAAGGCCTAAAGATCTGAGGGAGTGAATACCAACAAGAGAGGTGAGCTTGGGGGATGGAGGGTGAGCGTGTGAATGAGTGGTGGAGACTCGTCCAAGAATTACGGTAGGTACGTAATTTTCATATCTTCCTGGACATAAGTCTCCACCACTCATTCACACTATTGGGAGAGTACCGAGCTAATAATCCCCCGAGAGGGCGGCAGGAAAACCCAAGAGCTCATGTTTGTTAAGACAGAAGTCCATTAAGGATGGCTCTGCCAAAGGAAGAATGTCGTCTGGCATGGACATCGAGCATAATGCTAAGAAGTATGCACTGAGCTCCAGGTGGCTGCATTGCAGATGTCTGCAATGGGCATGTTGGATTTCGCAGGGATGCGCTACCGCTTCTGGTAGAGTGAGCGAACTCTACCCTCCAACTTAACCTGCACCATGGAATAGCGTGATGAAGGTATGCCACTAGCTATGCTGAGATACATCTAATAGCGACAGGTTGACCCAGCTGGGCCTCACTGAAGGAAACGAACAGTTGCTGGGCTTTACGAAAATCCTTGGTTCTATCTAAGTAGAAACGCAAGGCCCTCTTAACATCCAGAGAATGAAGAAAGCGTTCCCCTTCATTTTGGAAGTCCGCAAAATAAGAGGGAAGGACCAAAGGTTGATTAAGATGAAATTCTGACACAACCTTAGGAAGAAATTTAGGATGAGTACAAAGGACTACTTTGTCCTTATGGAACACAGTATACGGAGGGTCTGTGACCAGGGCATGCATCTCAGAGACCCTACGGGCTGAGGTAATGGCCACTAGGAAGGCAGTCTTCCAGGTGAGAAACTTTAGCTCACAGGTAGCTAGAGGCTCAAAAGGTTTCCAAGTGAGCATGTCCAGCACAAGATTAATGTCCCAGGCTGCAACAGGACGTCTTGCAGGGGGTCTGGTGTGCAGAATGCCCTTAAGAAATCTCTTAACCATAGGTAACTGAGCCAGTGAAAGAGAAAAAAACGGCTCATGATACGCTGAAATGGCACTAAGGTGAACTTTAACTGTAGAGTACTGGAGACCTGAATTTGAGAGGTCCAAAAGGTACTCTAAAACTTTATCTGGCGGGCAGGAAAAGGGATTCAAAAAGGACTTTGCACACCAGAGGGAAACATGCTTCCACTTAGCTGTGTAAGTTTTCAGAGTGGCCGGCTTCCGTGCAGCCAGAAGGATAACAGAAACTCTTCGAGAGACATTGAACCAATTTACTTCTACCTCTTCAGGAGCCAAGCGTGAAGGTGAAGAGATGTCAGATTGGGATGGACCACCAGTCCCTGAGTTAAAAGGTTCATCTGCAGGGGAAGTGGTCTCGGAGGAACTGCCAACATACTGTTGAGAAGTGGAAACCACAGTTGTCTAGGCCAAAAGGGAGCAATGAGAATCATCTTGTCTCCCTGAGACTCGAACTTGAGGAGTACCCTCTGAATTAGAGGAAGAGGCGGAAAAGCGGGAAAGAAAGCATTTTGTCCACATAGCCTGAACGCATCCTGACAAAATGTCAGGCCCTGGATTTGGAGCAGAAAAGAGGCAGTTTTGTGTTGGTGGGGACTAAAAGGTCCAGGTCCGGAGTTCCCCACTCTTGAATAGTGACTGAACTATGGTTGAGTCGAGAGACCACTCGTGAGGATTTCTCTGTTCTGCTGAGATGGTCTGCCAAGTCGTTCTGTACACCTGGCAGGTAGATTGCTTGAATTAGAGCCTTGTGCTCCAAGCACCATTCCCAGACCCTCATCGCTTCTCTGCATAAGGGGTAAGAATGAGCACCACCCTGCTTGTTGATGTAATACATCACTGCTTTGTTATCCGTTTGGAGGAGAATATTCTTGTGACAGAGAATGTCCTTCAAAGCTCGGACCACATAAAAGGCGGCTCTCATTTCTAGGACATTTATGTGAAGCTGGGACTAGAGTCCACACACCCTGAGTGTGGAGAGCCTGACAGTGAGCTCCCCACCCCATTAGTGAGGCATCTGTGGTAATGGAGATCTGATGGTCCAGAGGGGCAAAGGGGTATCCTTGCAGGAGATTGCCCTCTTGAGACTACCAGGTGAGAGACCTCCGTAGGGGTTCTGTCACCTTGATGAGATAGGACTGCGGGTGAGTGGTTGGAGACCACTGAGTACTGAGCATCCACTGGGTGGTTCTCATGTGCAGATGGGCCAGAGGTACAGTGAACACTGAGGATGCCATGAGGCCCTGCATCCGTTGCATCGAGAGCGCTGTAACTGACCTGTTCTCTCCGATGTAACGGGCCATCTGAAGGATATCGTTCTTTCTGTCCTCTGGGAGTAAAGCCTTCACACAGGATGTGTCCAGAAGGGTCCCTATGAAAAGGAGCCTCTGGGAGGGCTGTAGCTGTGATTTCTTGAGGTTCAGCAGGACTCCCATGGACGTAAGGAGGTGAGAGGCCGTCTCTACGGCATCCAGAGTCCCTTGCCTGGAAGGACTTGCCAGAAGCCAATCGTCCAGATAAGGGAACACCTGTATTCCAAGTTTTCTGAGGTGCGCCATGAGAACTGCACAACACTTTGTAAAACTCGTGGCGCTGAGGCTAGCCCAAAAGGCAGGACTCTGAACTGATAATGTTGTCCCAGAGCCACAAACCTCAGGAATCTGTGATGCCTCAGGTGAATGGGAATGTGCTGGTAAGCATTCTGCATGTCTAGGGAAGCTAACCAGTCATGCTGATGAAGCAAGGGTAACAGGGTTCCTAGAGAAATCATTTTGAATTTCTCCTTGGGGAGAAATTTGTTTAGCTCTCTGAGATCTAGAATGGGGCGCATTCCCCCAGACTTCTTTGGAACCAGAAAGTAATGAGAGTAGAACCCCATGTTTCTTTGATGCAGCGGCACAAGTTCTACTGCCCTGTTGTTTAGAAGGCCCTGAATCTCGGTGGTGAGAAGGTCTGACTGAAGGGCAGACAGCCTGGGCTGCTGTTTGGGAGGACAATCCGGAGGGGTTTCCACAAAATTGATAGTGAGTACCCCTCACAGATTATCCAAAGGACCCATTTGTCTGAGGTTATGGACTTCCACTGGCTGTAGAAGTGCATCAGCCGACCTCCCACCGGAGAGGAAAAGTCCACCTCGGGCAGTTGAGGTGGGACTTGGGCCAGCAATTCATAGGGTAGCGCTGGGCACTTTGGGCCCTTGTGCTTTCTGCTGCGCCTTCTTTTGAGGTTGGGCAGGTTGGTTCTTATGGAAACTTGCTCTGCCTCGAAAGGACTAACGGTTATGAAACTGACGTTTACTGGCATGCCCTCGAGAGGGGGCAGGAGGAGGTCAAGCCAACTTAATGGCTGACCTAGTCTTTTGTGTAGCTTCTAGAGCTTGCTCGACCTGAGGACCACAAAGATATGCACCATCAAAGGGCAATGACATTACCTGCTGTTATGCATCATTGGTGAAGCCTGAAGTGCGCAGCCAGGAATGGCAGAGGGTGCAAATACCAGCAGCTGCTGAACGAGAAGCGGAGTCGAAAGAGTCCATGGCTGCTTTAACCTGATGGTTGTTAGATTCAATACCCCTGGTAATGGTTTGGAGAAGCTCTGGTTTTGAATCAGACTCCGGAAGAGCTTCAACCATTTGCTTGAGAGAGTGCCACAGGATATACTCGTACTGAGAAAAATAGCCCTGGTAACTGGCAATACGCATACTTAAGGTAGAAACAGCAAAGACTCTCTTACCTAAGGTGTCTATCTTACGAGATTCCTTGTTAATAGGTCGAGCTGTAGTGGTTTGAGGAAGGACGACCTTATTCTCTGCCAGGTCTACAATAGGATCCGCAAAGGCTTGGGATGGCAAAATGGGACGATCCTTGGGGGCTGAATATTTTCTATCAATGGATTTAGCCACCGATGAAGAGAGAGCAGGATTATTCCATACCATGCGAGACAGCGTCTCGAAGGAAGGCTGAATCGGAGGAGTCAAATCCGTAGGGATCTCTGAGGCGTGAAGGTATTGGAGTCTTAGCAATTTCCCAGGATCGAAGTCTGTAGTCTGGAGAGAAAGTGTGGAAATCGTATTCTGCAGCAGAGACTTAAATGACAGGTCCTCGACCACAGGCTCTGCAGCAGTAAAAGATCCTGTTTCGTCCACCTCATCGTCCAGCCGAAGGTCTGGGTCAGGCTTAACGTCATCTCCTGACAATCCAGGAGGGACTTTATGGACAGGAAAGGGATGAAAGCCAGAAGAGGAAGGAGGAAAAGAGACAAAAGAAAAGTCCCCGAGAGCCCCCAGCGCTGAGGAGACACACGGTGCCGAGACGATACCGAGGAACCACACGCGCCACAAATGGTGCCAAAAGCCGCGACGGTGTCACAAGGCAAGCGACACTGAGAAGCTGGGCGGCGATGCCGAGGACGGTGCCATGAGGCCACACGGTGTCAAGACGTCCCAGAAACCAAAAACAGGTTTGAAGGAAAAAGAGCAGGAGAAAGGGAATCGGTGTGGCCCCCTGCACCGAAGCCATGTGGGGGGGGGACACACCTAAGCACGGAGTCGACGGCACCGAAGAAGGTGCCGCGCGACCAGGAAAGTCCAACCGCCCTACTTGGTCGCCCAAAGAGCCCGAAGGCCCACGAACGACAAGCCAGGTAGCCGAACCAACCTCCGAGCCCATTGCTCCATAAGAGCAGCCCACTGATGAAACTGCTCATCTGAAGACCTACCTGCAGGCGGGGTAGGACTCCGATGTCGAAGACGTCGGCTACCAGAAGCCGCTGTTGGTGACTCCGAAGGAGGAGACCAGCAACTAGTCCCGATAACCGAACGTCTACGCACAGATGTATCAGAGGATGACCTCGAGTGATGCCTTCTCTTTTTAGACCTGCGGGCCGAAGAAGAGCATGAGGCCGAACGGTGCTGAGAATGCGACCATTTGGCTTTATGCTTCCACGGGGACCGCCCATCCCCCCGGGCATTGGACTGACCATTGTCAGACCCCCCTTCCAGACAAGGCGGCGGACCGGATCCAGCCCGACTGACTGAACAGCTTTCATATGAAGTCTCCCTACCGTCACCTGACCTGCTCATGGTCGACTCCGTCCAGTGTAGGCTGAGACTTCTTTATGCTTTGATTAAAATAAGAACAACTAAGCGATACTGTATCGAGATAATACTACAAAATAATAAAAACTGAAAACTATGCTGCTAGTTTGAGTTTGACTCCCGACAAGCGACGCGTTGTCACTGAAAGCGCTTTCGGCAGGGAAAAAAAAAGGAACTAAAGACGGTTGGGAGTTGACACCGAGATAGTCATTGCCGCGTGAGTTGGGGCTCATGACGCCGTTCCTCGTGGCGCCATCTCTGGCGTCGACTCCCTAGCAAAAGTTTGCTCCCGATGGGTCCTAGTGCCTCCAGCGCAGATCCCAATAGTGTGAATGAGTGGTGGAGACTTATGTCCAGGAAGATCTTCCCTTCCCAATTGAGAACTAGGGCATCCAGGGGGACTGAGCCCAATGCTGGGGGCCTGCAGCAAAAAAGAGGAAGTTGGTGATTGTCTGGGGCTGCAAAAAGATCTATCTGTGGGGTGCCCCATCTGGAGAAAATCACCTTCAAAATCAGGGGATCTAGGGACCATTCGTGATGGCCCGAGATATCCTGCTGAGAGCATCTGCCAGGACATTGTCCTTCCCTGGGAGGCGCACTGCTATCATAGAGGTATTCAGGGAATAGGCCAGAGACCACAATTTCATTGCCTCTGTGCACAAGGCCATAGACCGAGTGCACCCCCGGCTTGCTGATGTACCACATTGTGGTGGTATTATCTGTCCTGATCTGAACTACTTTGTTCTGAACAGACTTGGAAAAAACTTGAAGTGCTAGAAACACTGCTCTGAGTTCTAAGAGATTGATGTGAAGCAGAGATTCTTGGGGTGACCACAACCCTTGGGTGGTCAGATCCCCCAAGTGGGCTCCCCAGCCCAAGAGGGAGGCATCTGTGGTAAGGATTAGAGAATGAGATTGAGTGACAAAGGGAACTCCTTGCCTTAGGTTGTCCTGATTCTGCCACCACTGCAAAGCCTGGATCAGGGTTCGAGTCACTGGGATTAGTTTGGTCAGAGTATCCTTTCTCTGGGACCAGAAGGCCCTTAAGTGGAATTGAATGTCTCATCTGAAATTATCTGCCGACACTGTCTATGTATCTTGCTTCTTGGACCACTGCCGTAGAGGCAGCCATGTGGCCTAGGAGCTGCAGAAAATGCCTTGCTGGTCGAGACATATGAAGGTTGAATGAAGAGGCCAGTGTCACAAGGGTCCTTGCCCTGTCCAGGGGAAGGAAGGCTCTTGCCCTTATTGTATCCAGCTCCGCCCCTATGAAGGTGAGGAGCTGCACTGGCTCTAGAACTGACATTGAAAGATGCAGGAGGAATCCTAGAGAAGTAAGCAGTTGCTGAGTTATCTGTAGGTGTGACTTGACTTGGCCTGGAGACTGACCCACTATGAGCCAGTTGTCCAGCTATGGAAAGATGCAGATCTTTTTTCTCCTTAGGAAAGCAACCACTACTGCCATGCATTTTGTGAACACCCCTGGAGCTGATGTTAGGCCAAAGGGCATTGCTCTGAATTGATAGTGGCCTGAGGGCAACTCAAACCTGAGGTACTTTCTGTGGGAGCATCTGATGAGAATGTGGAAATAGGCATCCTTGAGGTCAAGGGAGACTAGCCAGTCCCCTGGCGTTAAAGAGGGTAGAATTATTCCCAGAGTCACCATTTTGAACTTTGGCTTTAAAAGGTGCTTGTTTAAATAGCTGAGATCCAGGATGGGCCACCATTCTCCTGTCTTTTTGGAGTTTAGGAAGTACCTGGAGTACAATCATTTTCCCCTATGTAAGGGCGGAACCCTTTCTATGGCTCTGAGAGCCAAAAGGGAAGAGACCTCTGCCTCTAGGGCAAGGGCCTCTGAAGGATTTGCAGGTGGAAAGGATCTGGTTCTCATCTTGGGAAATTGTTTGAAGCCAAGAACCAGTCTCTGGCTAACTACTTCCAGGATCCATTTGTCTGATGTTAAAGACATCCAGTCCTGGACAAAGTAAGCCAGCTTGCCCCCTACAGGTAGTGGAGAATCATCACAGGCAGAAAGCCCATCAGGGGTGCCTGTTTGTGGCAGGGCTTTTAGGCTGAGGGGTGGTAGCAGGCCTACTTGTACCCCGTCAGCCTCTCCCTCTGAAGAACCCCCTCTGGGCAAAGGCGGAAGAGGAGGCCTGGGCTTGGTAGAAAGGCCTATGAAAAGGCCTGCCCCTGCCCCAGGAATGCTGCCTCTGGGGAGTGGCTTGCCTTTCCTTGGCCTGAGCGCTCCTATATTCATCCATTTTCTTCATGCAGTGCTCTATCTGCTCCCCAAACAGAGAATTACCAACAGGAAAATTCATGGCCTTAGTCCGGGTATCCTGAGAAGGCTAGTACATCTGAGCCAAGCCATCCTCCGAAGGGCCACAGATGTAGCCATGACTCTAGACGAAACATCATTGGAGTCCACTGCAGCATGAAACTGCACCTTGGATGCCTCAATACTATCTGTAGCCACCTGCTCCAGCTCCTTGGCAAGCTGGCTAGGGACCTGTTTAGCCAGAGCCATCAGAGTGTCCCATCTAGACTTCTGGTATCTAGCTGTATAGGCCATTTGATTAGCCTGTCTGCGTCCCAAAGATGCTGCCATATACTGTTTCTTTGCCATGCAATCAATCCTCCTGGAGTCCTTATCTGGGGTGTGTGAAGTGAAGGGTATATTTGCCTTATCACAGGCAGCAGCCTTCACTACCCCAACATGGCTGCATTACTGGGAAAGGAAAGTACAGTTACGTAACAACTTACCGTAACAGTAGATCTTTGAGAACAGCTCTTGCAGCAGGTTACACCATTAGTACTGTAGCCGGCAGGCGTCAGGACCCCACGGAAAAATTCTAGCTAGCTATCTTCAGCGGGGACCGCCCCCGACGTCGGTCCCACCTCCGATGTCAGGCGTGGTACATAAGGGGGCGGTCCCGCCAGATTCCCCAGTTCTCCCGCCGGAGACTCCCGGCCGCAGGAAGACATCAGAGTGGGAGACCAAGGATCCACCGTCAGAAGATAATAAGGGAGGAAAGTCCCAACAAGAAAAGGTAAAGCCATGCCTCCTCCAAGGGGGAAAGTGGGTGGGAAGGTACCTGCTGCAAGAGCTGTTCTCGAAGATCTACTGTTACGGTAAGTTCTTACGTAACTGTACTATCTTACTTCGAGACACAGCTCTTGCAGCAGGTTACACCATTAGGACTGATTCCCAAGCAGTAACGCTGCCAAAATTCTGGGAGGAGGAAAATAGGAAGTACATTCCAGGTCCTGAACCTAGGACAGGAGACCCTGTAGCACCGCAAGGCCGAAACCAGCCCTTCGCCGAGAGGCGATGTCCAGACTATAATGCCTGATAAAGGTATGTTCAGAGCTCCAAGTGGCTACAGCACATACAGCAGAGGTGGAGACGTTTGAGTGCTGCAAAGGAGGTGGCCACACCCCTAGTAGAATGACCCCAGACTGAGCCCGGGAGGGGCTTTTGTTTTATATCATAACAGTAAAAAACACTGGACAAGCCAGTGAGACAGAGACTGTTTGGATCACGGTTGCCCATGATTCTCTCAGAGAAGGAAAGCGAAAGCTGTTCAGAACTACGAAAGGGTTTAGCTCTGTTGAGGTAATACCTCAGGCTGAGTGTGAACATCCAGGGTGTGAAGCAGAGCCTCTCCTCTATTTGAATAACTCGGGAAGTGAGCCGGAAGGTCAATATCTGGTTTAGAATGAGTGAAGAGACCACCTTAGGTAAAAGCTAGGTTAGTCCTCAGGAATACTCTGTCGGTGGAAAACTAAATAAGGCTCTTTGAACACGAGGCGTGAAGCTCAGAAATTCTTCGGCTGAAGTAACAGCAACTAAAAATAACGTTTTCCATGACTGAAACGCAGCTTGCAGTCAGCAGGTTCAAAGGAGGGCGTGAGCTGTTCCAGCAAAACGCAGATCCATGGAGACACAGGGTCCCTAATAGAGGCCTAGGTGTAACACTCCCTAAGAAATTCCCGAGAAGTCCAATTGAGCCACTGTACGATGTCCCACCGGGAGGTGATAGGCAGAAATGGCACAGAGGTGCACCTTAATAGAGCAGGCTAGACCTGAATGAAAGAGGGAGAGCAGGTAATCCAACACTACTCCCACAGGACAACCTAAAGGGGAAAAGTCACGTGCTCATGACCATAAACAAAAACGGTGCCATTTCATGGCATACGTAGCATGCATTGCCGGCTTTCTGGCTGCAGAAAGGACCTCTGCAACCTCTTGCGAGACCCCATGACGCAAGATGGCTATGTCTCTAGGAGCCAAGCATGCAGGTTCAGAGAACGTAAGTCCGAATGGACTAGTGAACCTTTCTCCTGAGACAGGAGGTGGGAGCTGAGCGGCAACAGGAGCGGGGGTTCCCGAGATAGTTGCACCAACAAAGGGAACCAGATCTGTCTGAGCCAGAATGGGGCCACCAGGATCATGAGTTCGTGCTCCCTGCGCAGTTTGAGAAGAACTCTCTGGATCAACGGGAAGGGAAGGAAAGCGTAGAGGAATCTGTTCCCCCAGGAGAGGGACAACGCGTCTTGCCAGAAAACACCAGGCCCTGGACCTAGCGAGCAAAAATTGGGCAGTTTGCGTTGGATGGGGATGTGAACAAGTCCAACTCTGGAGTTCCCTATCAAAGAAACAGATCCTCTGCTACCTCTTGAAGAAGTTACCACTCGTGGACTCTGGCCTGGGAACAACTCAGGCCGTCTGCAATCGTGTTGTCCACCCCGGGAACATGCACAGTGATCAGATTTGCGCCGTGTCCTATACCCAATCCCACACCCTCATGGCCTCCCTGCAAAGGGGGTAAGTGTGCGCGCCTCCTTGTTTGTTGAGGTAATACATCACCGCGGTGTTGTCTGTCTGAAGCAGGAGAGTACACGGTGGGATTACTGACTGAAACGCCTGCAGAGCATAGAGAACTGCCCTCATCTCTAGGACGTTGATATGGAGATGAGCTTCCATCGGGGTCCACATACCCTGGGACTTTACCCCATTCAGATGCGCCCCCCACCCAAGACCTGAGGCGTCCGTGGTGAGGGTTACTTCCGGGGACGGCGCTACGAATGGGACGCCCGTGGAGAGCGACCCTGGGACTGGCCACCACTGCCAGTCTCGGATCACGGAATTCGTGATCCTGACCGGATGCTGCAAGTGGTCTTGCCTTTGGTCCCACTGCACTCTGAGCATCCACCGAGTTACCCGCATGTGGAGCCTTGCGAAAGGGACAGTAGGAATGGCCACAGTCATGTGTCCGAGCAAGCAAAGGACCGAACTGGCAGGTACAATCTTGTTCGACGATAAATCCCTTATGAGGGATCTGATGCACTCCGCTCTGTCGTCCGGAAGAAAAGCTCTTCCCTGAACAGTGTCCAGTACCGCGCCTATAAACTGCAGTTTCTACGACAGTACCAGGAGAGACTTCTCGTAATTTAAGAGGATGCCCAGAGATCGGAACAGGTCCTGGGTGCTCTGAACCGCATGTAGCAACGCCTCTTTGGTGGTGGCCATGAGAAGCCAGTCGTCCAGGTACGGAAACACATAGTGGCCCTATCTCCTCAGAGATGCTGCCACGACTGCCATGCACTTGGTAAACACCCTTGGTGTGGATGACAGTCCGAACGGAAGAGCTCGTAACTGAAAGTGGTGGTCGAGAAACTCGAAGCACAGGAACCTCTTGTGCGGCAGAGCTATAGGGATATGCAGGTACGCGTCCTGCATGTCTAGAGACACTAAAAAGGCATCCTGTTTCAGCATGGGAATAAGACCCGGAAGAGTCACCATGCGGAATCTCTTGTAGGCGACCGACACATTGAGGTCGCTGAGGTCCAGAATTGGACGGAGGTCCCTTGTTTTCTTTGGAACCAGGAAGAAGTGGGAATAATATCCTTGTCCTCTCTGGTTCTCCGGGATGTCCTCTATCGCTCCCTTTTGCAGGAGCGCGAGTACTTCTTGCCAGATCAAAGTTTTGTGCTGACCCGAATAGCGGGAGAGCAAAGGAGGCCTCGAGGGGTGGCTTTTCTGCAAATTCTATAAAGTGGCCAAGACTGACCAACTGAAGAACTCACCTGTCGGTGAATATAGCCTGCCATCCTGGCAGGAAGTTCGCAATACGACCCCCGACCATGATTTCCCGTTGATCCTGAGGGGCAGGGGCCGGAAAGGAGTCAGGCTGTGGCGGCAGATGGGCCCGCTGCCTGTGCCGGCGTAGGAGAACGCTGACCTCGGCTGGTGGGCTGTTTCCCCTGGGCTCTTAGGAAGCCAGAGCCCCTCTGATGTGTAGCGGAGCAGGGCTGCTGCCTCTGCATCCGCCCGTGAAAGCTGCTTTGGTTCCTACGAAAGGAACCAAGCTTGGGTCGGTACATGGCCTGAACTGACCTTACCGCCTTCCCGGCCTCTTGAAGTCTGGTAATGATCTTCTCAGAAGGATTACCAAGCAAGACTTCTCCCTCGAAAGGAGCGTCTATAATGTTCTTCTGGACGTCCGGGGTAAAACCAGAGACGCGTAACCAGGAGTGTCTCCGGAGGCATACGCCAAAAGCTGTTGCTCGGGCCGATAAGTCCGCGGAGTCGTACGCGGCTCGAAGCACTTGGGTCCCCACGTCTGAACCCGTATGGAGGAGCTGAAGCATCTCCTCCTTCTGCTCACCTTCAGGCAATTTTTCAGCCGTCTCCAGACCCTGTTCCCACAAAGCGTTCTGGAATTGAACCATGTGGATCAAACAGTTCAAGGATGTGATGGAGCAGGTAGCTGAAGCATACCGGCGCCTGCCCAGCGCGTCCAACTGCTTGGACTCTGAGTCCGATGGCAGGGTGCTCAAATGTTGCGGCCTCTGACCGGTCATGTGAGGCTGTGATGATCAGAGAATCGGCCTGATGCTGCTCCGTCAAGTACTGGTCTTCCTTAGAAGCCTTGTACAAGCGATCAGCTTTTTTCGGCATCGCTGGGAGCGAATGTGGACACTTCCACGCTGCCTTGGTGACATCCACGAAAGTGTCCACCAACGGTGGTACCACCACAGGCTTGGGGTCCTTCTGCTGAAGATATTTGGCAAGGCGCATCCTTTCAGGGTCTAGCTCTTCTGCATTCCATCCCATGTTCTCTTGGATATGTCTCATAATATCCAGGAACGAAGGGTCATCCGGAGGAGATTTCGGCATCTCACGTGGGTCCGGAGAAGGGATGGAGAGAGGAGATGGGGATCTAGAGGAAGAGTAGTCTGATCCCGTGTCCTCCGTCGATGGCGAACGTCAGTGTATCCTGGATCTCTTGGGGCTGGGTGACCCAGAAGAGGATTTCGATGGAGGTTTCCACTTTTCTGATCTCCCCCTGGGAGAGGGTCTAGGTTCCCGGGGAGGAGCTAAACGGCCTGCCGACCTCAATGGTGAAGGGGGTGCAGGGACCGGAGGAGGAGGAACAGCGGGAGCCATGCCCTTCATGATGGTGTCCCACCAGTAAGTGAAGAGATCCTTCACTTCTGCTAAGGAAAGGCCCGACGATGGCCCGGGCGCCGGTGGGTGGTCTTCGCGTCCCGGAGTCGGCTCTGCAGGGGCCACTGGCAAGGGTGAGGGTTCCCTGGGAGTTTGGATGAAACTGGGGTCGCCCGTCTGGTCCTCGGACTGCGTTAATTCCTCCTCAGTCAGTCTCCTGACCGACGCCGGTCGGAGGCGTCAGGGCCCTCTTCTCAGGAGGAGCGGACGTCAGTCCCCCTACCGGCGTCCGCTGAGGTAGTTTGGCTGGTGACAGTCGTCTGGCCAACGGCGGCTCCAGGGAGGGATAACGTGCGGCCGACGATGGTCATGCCAGCGTCTGGTCTACAGGCCTCTTTAAGGGTGTGAGCTCCAGTGTCTTCCAAGCAGGCACAGAAGACCTGACGTCTGGTACCGAAGGGCGGGAACCCGACTTGTGGTGATGGTGGTGGCGCTCCCCGGACTTCATCAAGGCCTTGAAGGAAGACTAGGACGGCCTGGCAGATTTGGCCTGAGAAGAAGGCTTCCTAACCGCAGCCAGGGGAGGCTGAGAGCTGGCCCTGGAAGGAGGGCGGTCGGAGCTGCAAGACTCTGAAGCCCTGGAAGGGGACTTCTCCCTTCTTTTCTTCATGTGCTTGTGGGATTTAGAAGAAGATTCCCCCTTGGAGGACATGGTCTTCAGCTTTTCCTCCAACAAAAAAGCCTGAAGGGCCTTCTGACGTCTGATCCTAGTTCGACTGTTGAACCCTTGGCAGAACGAACAGGCCCGGGTATCGTGGTCTGGGCCCAGGCACCTAACGCAGGCGGTGTGGGGGTCCTTGAAGGGGATCTGTTTCCCGCAAGCACACTTGGAGGAGTGACCAGAGGTTGGAGAGGACATCAGCAACAATCTTGCTTGAAGAAATTCGAATTTCCCAAAGGAAAGTACTAAACCACGCGTCGAGCGCTAGACGCAACCGAAGGGTCGAGATGTGCAAGTCGACGGCGGGAAAGAACTGGGGAATCTGGCGGGATTGCCCCCTTATGTACCACGCCTGACATCGGAGGCGGGACCGACGTCGGGGGCGGTCCCCGGTGAAGATAGCTAGCTAGAATTTTTCCGTGGGGTCCTGACGCCTGCCGGCTACAGTCCTAATGGTGTAACCTGCTTCAAGAGCTGTGTCTCGAAGTAAGATCTGAATGTCCCTCATCTGAAATCTTGCTCCTTGCGCTACTGCTGTGGAAGCAGCCATGTGTCCTAGGAGCTGCAGAAAATGCCTTGCTGGTCGAGAGACCCGAAGGGTGAAGGAGGAGGCCAGGGAGTCTAGGGTCTTTGCCCTGTCCAGAGGGATGAAGGTCCTGGCTTCCTGTGTGTTCAGTTCTGCGCCTATGAAGGTTAGGAGCTGGACAGGCTCTAGAACTGACTTTGAGAGGTTCAGAAGGAAACCTAGGTAGGTAAGCAGTTGCTGAGTTATCTGAAGATGTAAGCTGACCTGGTCTGGGGACTGGCCTACTATAAGCCAATCATCCAGGTAAGGAAAGATGGCAATTTTTTGTCTTCTTAGGCAGGCAACTGCTACTACCAGGTATTTGGTGAATACCCTTGGAGCAGAGGTTAGGCCAAAGGGCATTGCTCTGAACTGGTAATGGCCTGAGGGCAGCTCGAACCTGAGGTACTTTCGATGGGAGCTTCTGATGAGAATATGGAAGTAGGCATCCTTGAGGTCAAGGGACGCTAGCCAGTCCTCTGGCCTTAGAGAGGGTAAAATAATTCCCAGAGTCACCATTTTGAATTTTGGTTTTAAAAGGTGCTTGTTTAAGTATCTGAGATCCAGGATGGGCCATAATTCTCCTGTCTTTTTTGGGGGTAAGGAAGAAAAAAATACTCACCTTAGTAATGTAGTCTTGCTATATTACGACATATGCAGTAGAACCTCAGGTTAGAACTGCACCGAAGGTGAAAGAGTAACTTCCATGCAGGGCATGGAATCTTGAGCGCGAGCTCGGTTGAACACTCTGTCTGTTGAAGCTCAAACTTAAACTGTTAGATCTTTACGAGCAAAAACTCACTAAGGTTCTGTGTGGAAGCCGTAAACCTACACTAGCCACTGGCTACTAACTACATAAACACCTTTTTGTTCTTGATCCCAAAACAAAGACTCAAGTCGGGGGATTCAAGAAGGAAAATTTAAACATAACACCTAAGCACCCTAGAAAGGTGAAATAAAGTGGGCATCAAAGAAGTGCCAACATTGCACTGCCCACCCACATCCCAAAAACAGAGGTTCTGAGAGGGGCAGGTCATAATATAGCAAGACTCCATTAGAAGAAACAACATTATTAAGGTGAGTAATTTTTTTCTTCAAACATGAAGTCCTGCTATATTATGACATATGCAGACTACACAGCAGTACTTTCATGGAGGAGGGACAGAACCTACTTGGGAAATAGGCTCTGAAGCACAGCTGTGCCAAATCGAGCATCACTCCTAGCCTGGATATCCAATGAGTAATGCTTAGTAAAAGTGTGAACTGTTTTCCAGGTAGCTGCTTGACATATCTCTAGGATAGGAATGTCCCTGGCAGCAGCCAGAGACGAGCTGTACCTCTGGTAGAGTGAGCCTCAGGCCTGAAGGGGAACTTTCCCAGTTTTGATAACAAAATTGGATACAAGAGACAATCCACCTGGCAATGGATCTCTTAGTGGCAGGTTTCCCTTTCCCAAACTCACCATAAGTGAGAAAAAGTTGGAGGGATTCGAACCTGTGACCCTTGGTACGCTCTATATAGTAACTTAGGGCCCTCTTAACATCTACACTGTGCAACCTCCACTCACCAGAGGAGGAATGGTCAGTGAAGAACACTGGAAGGGAGACAGATTGATTAAGATGGAAATCTGAAACCACCTTAGGCAAAAACTTCCTGTTAGTCCTAAGGACTACCTTATCCCTGTGGAAGGAAATAAAGTCAGTCTCTACTGACAAAGCTTGTAACTCACTTATGCGCCTGGCAGAAGTGATAGCTACCAGGAAAACAGTTTTCCAAGTCAAGTACTTAAGCTCTGCAGAAGACAGAGGTTCAAAGGAGGGTTGCATCAACTGAGCAATGCAAAAATTAAGATCCCAGGCAGGGGCCGGGTCCCTGAAAGGTGGATTAGTATGAAGTAATCCTTTAAAAAACTTGGAAAATACAGGGTGAGCAGAAAGACAGGAGAGCTTTCCTGCTGAAATAAAGGCAGAGACAGCTGCCAAATGTACTTTCAGGGTAGCTGGTCTCAGACCCAAAGAATTAAGATGGACCATATAGTCCAAAACAATGGGCAAGTCAGCAGATTCCGGGGAAATATGTTTTTCAGAACACCAGATGGAAAACCTTTTTCATTTAGAGTTATAAGTAGCCCTAGTGGAAGGCAAGCCTTCAGGATTTCAAGAACACCTTGAGAAAGGTGTAGGTCAGCAAATTCTAACTCCTCAAGAGCCAGGCCTTGAGGTTGAGGGATTTGAGATTTGGATACCAAACTCTCCCCTGGGCACAGGTTAACAGGTTGTGATTCCTGGGGAGACACAGGGGAAGATGGACCGCTAAGGACAGAAGGAGTGGGTACCAGGGCTGCCTGGCCCAATCTGGAGCAATCAGAATCATCCTGCAAGGCTGAGATCTGATTTTGACTAGCACCTTGAATAGGAGAGGGAAGGGGGAAGGCGTAAAGAAACTTCCCTTCCCAATCTAGGAGAAAGGCATCCAGGGGGACTGGGCCCATCACTGAGGGCCTGCAACAAAACAGTGGAAGTTGGTGATTGTCTGGGGCTGCAAAAAGATCTATCTGAGGGGTGCCCCATCTGGCAAAAACTATCCCCAGTACTTGGGGATCCAAATACCATTCGTGATGGCCCTGGGAAATCCTGCTGAGAGCATCTGCCAGGACATTCTCCTTTCCTGGGAGGTGAACTGCTGTGAGGGAAGTATTCAGGGAATAAGCCAGAGACCACAACTTCATTGCCTCGGTGCACAAGGCCGAAGACCGAGTGCCCCCTTGTTTGTTGATGTATCACATTGTAGTGATGATGTCTGTTCTGACTTGTACCACTTTGTTCTGAACAGATACAGAAAACACCTGAAGTGCTAGAAAAACAGCTCTGAGTTCCAGCAAATTGATGTGGAGCAGAGATTCCTGAGGGGACCACACTCCCTGGGTGGAGAGGTTGCCCATGTGAGCTCCCCAACCCAGAAGGGACGCATCTGTAGTAAGGGTCAAGGAGTGAGATGGGGGATGAAGGGGACCCCTAGTCTCAAATTGCTCTGATCCTGCCACCACTGAAGGGCCTGGATCAGGGTTCGAGTCACTGGGATCAACTTGGAAAGGGGATCTTTCCTTTGAGATCAGAAGGCTCTCAAATGAAACTGAATGTCCCTCTTCTGAAACCTTGCTCATTGCACCACAGCTGTGGAAGCAGCCATGTGTCCTAGAAGCTGTAAGAAGTTCCTTGCTGGTCGAGAGACCTGCAGAGTGAAGGAGGAGGCCAGGGCCACTAGGTTCCTTACCCTTTCTAGGGGCAGGAAGGCTCTAGCCTGCTTTGTGTTCAATTCTGCACCTATAACTGTGAGTACCTGGACAGGTTCCAGAACTGACTTTGGAAGGTTGAGAAGAAAACCCAGAGAGGTGAGCAGCTGCTGGGTAACCTGCAGGTGTGATTTGACCTGGTCTGGAGACTGACCTACAATGAGCCAGTCATCCAGATAAGGAAAGATGGCAATCTTTTGCCTTCTTAAATGAGCAACTGCTACTGCTAGACATTTTGTGAATACCCTTGGGGCAGAGGTAAGGCCGAAGGGCATAGCTCTGAACTGGTAATGGCCTGAGGGCAGTTTGAATCTGAGGTACTTTCAGTGGGAGCTTCTGATGAGAACATGGAAATAGGCATCCTTGAGGTCCAGGGAAGCTAGTCAGTCCCCTGGCCTTACAGAAGGTAAAACCATTGCCAGAGTCACCATTTTGAATTTTGGTTTCAAAAGGTGCTTGTTTAGATATCTTAGGTCCAAGATGGGCTGCCATTCTCCTGTCTTTTTTGGGGTAAGGAAGTACCTGGAGTACAGACCCTTGCCCTGGTATAGGGGAGAAACCCTTTCTACAGCTCTGAGAGCCAGGAGGGTTGAGACTTCTGTTTCTAAGGCAAAGGTCTCTAGAGGGTTTGCAGGTGGAAAAGATCTGATTCTCATCTTTGGAAATTTTTGAAGCTGAGAACCAGACCCCGTTTACTACTTCCAGAACCCACTTGTCTGATGTTAGAGACTCCCAGTTCTGAACAAGTAAGCCAACCTTCCTACAGGTAATGGAGAACGTGCCCTGGGCACCCCATCAGGGTGCCTGTTTGGCAGGGGCTTTAGGCTGAGGGGTGGGAGCAGGCCTGCTTGCACCCGTCTGCCTCTCCCTCTGAAGAACCCCCTCTGAGTATAAGCAGAGGAGGCCTGGGTTTGGTAAAAAGGCCTGTGAAAAGGCCTACCTCTACCCCTGGGGGTCTGCCTCTGAGGAGTGGCTTGCCGCTCCTTGGCCTGAGCACTCTTATAGGTTGCCCTATATTCATCCATTTTCTTCATACAATTCTCTGTCTGCTCCCCAAACAGAGAATTTCCTACAACAGGAAAATCCATAGCCTATGTCTGGGTATCCTGTGACAAGCTAGTACACCTGAGCCAAGCCAACCTAAGAAAAGCCACAGATGTAGCCATGACTCTAGAGGATACATCATTAAAATCCACAGCAGCATGGAACTGCACCTTGGATGCCTCAATTCCATCAGCAGCCACCTGTTCCAGTTCCTTAGCAAGCTGGCCAGAGGCCTGTTTGGCCAAAGCCATGACAGTGTCCCATCTAGATTTTTGGTATCTTGCCACATAAGCCATGTAATTTGCTTGCCTGAGTCCCAGGGACACTGCCATGTATTGTTTTTTTCTGCCATGGCATCAATCTTCCTGGAGTCCTTGTCAGGAGGATGTGAAGCCAAGGGAATATTAGCCTTATCACAGGCTGCAGCCTGAACTACTCCAACATGACTGCATTGCTGTGAAAGGAATTCTGTATCAGGACCTGACAAAGTGTACCTCCTGTCCATCTTCTTGTCCACAGGAGGCACAGAATTAGAAGCTTTTAAAATTTTTGTTTGTTTCCTAAATGACTTATGTAAGGGAATAGACAATCTCCTAGACTCTGGGATATCCATCATTTCTACAAAATCAGGTTCCTCTTGCTCATCCACAGCTTCCTCCAATGAGAGCTGGAGGGTTTCAGCAACCTTTTTATAAAACATAAAGTGAGAAGGGGACTCAGTGTAGGGGGAGATTCTAAAGGTCCGTCTGGGGAGATGTCCGGTTCAATGGGCACACCCAGACTCTAAGTCACATTCATACTGTTCATAATCATCCTCCCCCTCCTCTGGTTCATAAAACTCTTCTAAATCATATTCTTGAACCGGTGGAACCGGCCGAACCGACCTTTTACCAGACAGTGGCGGTTCGGACGAAACTGGAGAAAGTGACTGGACGATTTGTATAGCTCTTGCTATCTCTGCAGCAGTTGGAGAAGGGATTTTAGACTCCACACCTGCTGATTTTCTAGTTTTCTTTGCTGGAACTGGCTCCTCAGTCAGCTTTATGTTTGCCCGAGGAAGTCCGGTTCGGATGGCACCGAACCGGGCTGGCCATCCGGGTCAGCGGACTTTTTGGCCTCTCGTTCCCTGAGCCTGCCAACTCTCTTATCCAGGGTGGCTGCAGGGAAATTCTTACAAATCTGGCAGTCTGAATTGAGGTGGTCAAACCCCAGACAATATACACATGTGGTGTGTGGGTCAGCCTTGGCAAAGGCTTCCCCACAGACACCACAGTGTTGAAACCCAGTGGGCCCGGTTTTTCTTTGGGTTTCTCAGACATAATGCCAGCCTAACCAAAAACTTGCCCTTTGCTGGCAGTGCCAGGCAAGACACCCTTTATCGGTTCCCAACTGTGTCACGGAGTCAGGAAAAAAACGTAATGAAACTGCTTTTTTTTTTAGGAACCGAGCAAACCGGAACCGCACTCTAAAAGCCTTTAAATGCTTGATTTTAAAGTTTTAAATAACCTGATCGGTTCAAACCGAACCGATAAACATTTACAAGTTCCACACAGAAATAAACCTGTCTATTACTTACAATACCACAGACAGAGCTTGAACCGATCGGTTTGCAGTTAAAATAATAATACTCGCGGTTGAATTTAACCGAGAAAACACTGCTTAAGCCAAGAAATGAACCGAGCAGTAGGAGAAATCTCCGGAGCGACTGTTCAGTGAGGCGGAATAAAGAATCTGACAGTTTGTTTGAAACTACACAGACAGAGCTTCTCTAACTGAGCTCGCGCTCCAAGTTCCATGCCTGGCATGGAAGTTAACTATTTCACCTCCGGGACAGTTCTAATGGTGGGACAAACTGCAATTGTCATAATATAGCAAGACTTCATGTTGTTTGAACCACCTTGTTCTGTACTGATTGGGAAAAAGCTTGCAGTGCCAGAAACACTGCTCTGAGTTCCAAAAGATTGATGTGTAGAAGAGATTCCTGAGGCAACCACAGTCCCTGGGCGGTGAGGTCCCCCAAATGGGCTCCTCAGCCCAGCAGGGAAGCATCTGTGTAAGGACCACTGAATGAGACTGAGTGGCAAATGGAACCCCTTGCATCAAATTGTCCTGATCCTGCCACCATTGCAGGGCTTTGATCAGAGTTCGAGTCACTGGAATTAGTTTGGTAAGGGAATCCTTTCTTTGGGACCAAAAAGCTCTTAAGTGGAACTGAATGTCCCTCATCTGGAATCTTGTGCCTTGGACTACTGCTGTAGAAGCTGCTATGTGGCCTAAGGGCTGAAGGAAATGCCTTGCTGGTTAAGACACCTGAAGGCTGGATGAAGAAGGCAGCTCCATAACAGTACTTACCCTTTCCAGGGGATGGAAGGCTCTTGCTTTTAACATATCCAGCTCTGCCCCTATGAAGGTGAGGAGCTGCACTGGCTCGAGAAAGTACAGTTATGTAAGAACTTACCGTAAAAGTAGATCTTTGAGAGAGGCTCTTGCTGTAGGTAATTACATATAGGACTGACGCCGGCCAGCGGCAGGACCCCATGGAAAAATTTCTAGCTAGCAGTCCCTGGCGGGGACTGCCACCATGTCAGGTGACCGACATCACATGACGACGGTATAAAGGGGCGGTCCCAGACACCCGTCTTCCAGTTCTTTCCCACCACAGGCCCGGAAGGCCCGGACGAAAGAGAAGCAGATATTTTCCTCAATGGAAAAGGAGCTGAAAAAAGCCTAGGGGGATGGAGGGCGGGAAGGTAATACCTACTGCAAGAGCCTCTCTCAAAGATCTGCTGTTACGGTAAGTTCTTACGTAACTGTACTATCTTACTTCGAGAGGGCTCTTGCAGTAGGTAATTACATATAGGACAGAATCCCAAGCAGTCTGGAACAAATAAGAAAGGCACCGGGAGGAGGAACTACTCCAGTAAGTAGTCAGAAGGTTTGCGAGCCTCAATAAAGGAAGCCTTGCAAGACTGCTAACCCGAAGCCTGCTCTACGGCGAGAGGCAATGTCCAAACTGTAATGTTTAGTAAAGGTATGGACGGAAGTCCAAGTGGCGGCAGCACAGATGTCCGCCGTGGACACATTCTTGAAACAAGCCGAAGAGGCAGCTACTCCACGTGTGGAGTGGCCTCTGACTTGACCCGGGAGGGTCTTGTTGTACTTGTCATAACAGAAAGTGATACAATGAGCTAACCATTTTGATAGGCATTGCTTGGAAACAGCATTGCCTTCTCTTTTGTGAGCGAAAGAGACATACAACTGATCAGTCTTTCGGAGATCCTTCGTCCTATCGGTGTAGTATCTCAGAATCCTGTGAACATCCATGGTATGAAGCAGGTATTCTCCTTGACTGGAGTACTGTGTGAAGAAAGCAGGAAATTCGATAGACTGATTCAAGGTAGATTCCGCTACCACCTTCGGAAGAAACTTAGGATTCGTGCAAAGAGCTACTCGTTCTTTGTGGAAAATCAAATAAGGGATTTTGCACATCAGGGCCTGTATCTCGGAAATCCTACGAGCCGAAGTAATGGCCACCAAGAAGAGCGTCTTCCATGATAAAAACTTCAAGTCTGCGGAGGCCGCAGGCTCAGAGAGGAAGGGCAGGGCTTGACGAATCCTATAGCCCAACGTCCCGGGCTATCATTTTAAACTCTGGGACAAGCTCTTTCATGAGAGTTACTTGTCTGCGGACAAGTATGGTTTTAAAAAACAAAACAAAAAAAAAACATTTTTCTTTTGCAGTTGCTTAAACTTTCCAGCAGGGTGCGTACGCTAGTGGGTTGTGAGGCCCGATTGGCCTGGTGGTCATGTTACACACAGATCAACGGGTGCTGATCCGCGTGATGAGACACCAGAAGAGCGCACGGCCAAGACAAGGGAAAGCGCGAACAGGGAATATGGGGAATGAGTTGCTGACAAATAGTCATCGGACCAGCCAGCACTGAGCTGCAATCAGAAACTGAATATCGGGTCTGTCATACCGCCAAGGGGTGCGTGAGACCCAATGGCTGTGGCAGTGACAGGGAAGGTCAGAGGTGCACTTTCATTTCATTGTAGCTGCTAGGTAGAGGACGTGCGACTGATCGTATGCTTCGGTATGCTCTGCAGAACAAAAAAAAAAAACTTCTTGCCCATTTTACTAGGGAAGAGAACTTTGTACACAGGAAAAAAAAAACAACATTTTAGGGTGGCATGGAAAGAAATATTGACAGGTAGCCAGAGGGTGCCTGGAGTGATGGTAATGAGCCAGGGTAGGAAAGGGCGGGAGGCACGGGGTGCAGTAATATCTGCCTGTCAGCCTACTGCAGAGCATACTGTGCAGACTCAGACTGAGTTTTGCTTTTTTTTTTTTACTTTAAATAAATCTGCCCCCTCAAAAAAATAAAACAAAACAAAAAAAAAACACTAAAGGACTGACCTCAAAACGGAATGTTTGTTGGTGTTGGATTGGGCAAAGTTTGGGACCGTCCAGACAGACACAGAGAAGAGGGACACTGAGCAGCAGTAAAGGGAGAGAGAGAGAGAGAGAGAGAAGTGAGCAAATAAAAAGCAATGAAAGAAAATAACAAGCTGCTCTAAGGGGATAAATATTAAAGGGAGGGGGAGAGAGAGAGGGGGTTGGGATTTGTAGAATAAACTGCAGAAAAAGGCAACAACTTCAACAAACAACTGACTAAACGGAGCAAATCTCTCCCACACCCCCAGAAAAAAGGACTGGGAGTCAGAGAGGAGATTCACATAGGGGGAGAAGGATTGGGCTTTGTTGTTGCCATAAGAAAACTAAGGGGTACTGTGTTATCACAGCTCAACATCTGACAAAAAATAAATAAAAAAAAGCCTAGTCTAGGGAGATACATATTTAAGAAAGGGGATGGAAGACGGAGGGTTGGGATGTGAAAAGTGCACTAAGCTGCAGATAAAGTTAAATTCAGCTGTTAACCAACATAACTGTTTATTTCCCCTACCTTCCCCCACCTTCCAGCCGGCACAGCCCTCGAGCACCCAGAGACCGGAGGGGCTCCGAGCCGCCAGCGGGCGGCGACCGACAAGCCGACCAGGAACCAGGAGGCCGGGAGAAGCAGGCAGAAAGCCGGCACAGCCCTCGAGCACCCAGAGACCGGAGGGGCTCCGAGCCGCCAGCGGGCGGGCGGCGACCGACAAGCCAACCAGGAGGCCGGGAGAAGCAGGCAGAAAGCCGGCACAGCCCTCTAGCACCCAGAGACCGGAGGGGCTCCGAGCCGCCAGCGGGCGGGCGGCGACCGACAAGCCGACCAGGGAACCAGGAGGCCGGGAGAAGCAGGCAGAAAGCCGGCACAGCCCTCGAGCACCCAGAGACCAGAGGGGCTCCGAGCCGCCAGCGGGCGGGCGGCAACCGACAAGCCGACCAGGGAACCAGGAGGCTGGGAGAAGCAGGCAGAAATCCGGCACAGCCCTCGAGCACCCAGAGACCGGAGGGGCTCTGAGCCGCCAGCAGGCGGCGACCGACAAGCTGACCAGGGAACCAGGAGGCCGGGAGAAGCAGGCAGAAAGCCGGCACAGCCCTAGAGCACCCAGAGACCGGAGGGGCTCCGAGCCGCCAGCGGGCGGGCGGCAACCGACAAGCCGACCAGGGAACCAGGAGGCCGGGAGAAGCAGGCAGAAAGCCGGCACAGCCCTAGAGCACCCAGAGACCGGAGGGGCTCCGAGCCGCCAGCGGGCGGGCGGCGACCGACAAGCCAACCAGGAGGCCGGGAGAAGCAGGCAGAAAGCCGGCACAGCCCTCGAGCACCCAGAGACCGGAGGGGCTCCGAGCCGCCAGCGGGCGGGCGGCGACCGACAAGCCGACCAGGGAACCAGGAGAAGCAGGCAGAAAGGTACGGGCAAAGCCGCCAACCAATCGGAAAGCGACCGCTAACTCTGCCTTGCTTCTGATTGGTGCGCCTTTCCCATAGACTTTAGCTGGACTTTGCAACACCATTTCTGGCCGGGATTTCTGTTATTATGCTTTATTGTTAAAATTATCTAAAAAGAGCTGTTTTACTTTTTTAAATGTGCCCTATTTGAGGGTTGTGTAGATATCTAGTTTTAGCCTGTGATTACAGCCTTTTTGTGTTTCTGTGTGGGCTAGACGCTTAGGCACCTAACCCCCCAATACCTCCCAGTCTTTGTTGTGCAAATTCAGACTTTAGCACCTTTTGCAGATTGCTGCAATAGAAGTGCAACACACTCACTGCCTTCTCCTCTGTCCCCTACCTTTCAGCGGCACAGCCTAAAGGCACCAGCAGGCGGCCGACAAGCCCGAACCAGGGAACCAGGAGGCCAGGAGAAGCAGGCAGAAAGGTACGGGAAAAGCCACTAACCAATTGGAAAGCGACCGCTAACCTCGCTTTGCTTCTGATTGGTGCGCCTTTTCCCATAGACTTTAGCTGGACTTTGCAACACCATTTCTGGCCGGTTTCTGTTATTATGCTTTATTGTTAAAATTATCTAAAAGAGCTGTTTTACTTTTTAAATGTGCCCTATTTGAGGGTTGTGTAGATATCTAGTTTTAGTCTGTGATTACAGCCTTTTGTGTTTCTGTGTGGGCTAGGCGGCTGAGGCGCTAACCCCCATACCCTCCCAGTCTTTGTTGTGCAAATTCAGGCTTTTAGCACCTTTTGCAGATTGCTGCAATAAAGTGCCTTTGCTCACTGTCTTCTCCTCTGTCCCCTACCTTCCAGCCGGCACAGCCCTCGAGCACCCAGAGACCGGAGGGGCTCCGAGCCGCCAGCGGGCGGTGACCGACAAGCCGACCAGGGAACCAGGAGGCCGGGAGAAGCAGGCAGAAAGGTACGGGCAAAGCCGCAAAATTTTTGCCTGCCCCCCCTCCCGGTTGATTCTTTTTATACACCTTTTCCCATTTCTCTAATCCACACCCACAGCTAATTCTCTTCCTCTACTTTAACCCCTACCTTCCCTCCACAATGCTACTTTGCTTCCTTTTGCTTCTGAGCCTCTCATCTTCCTCAATCCCAAATGACAATTATGATACACCCCATGCCATGGTGACTAAGGCAGTGAATATGGCCTGCCCACCCCTGCCATCCCCAGTGGACACCCACCAATTCCTTATTTATATCCTGCCATTTTTGCACTGCAATCCCTGGGGTATCCCACAAAAAGGCTCTCTATCCTTACAACACTCAAGTGCCTTGCATCCATTTTTGCATTACATTAACCCATTATGCCTGTCCATCAGATTATTACTTTGTGATAAATTCCACACTCCTATAACAGGACCCTCACCCATTACACAGTGGTTCCCCAAGAAGAGGAGGAAATGCTCTGATCACTCCCTATCCCTATCATTTGGTGCCCTCCTCAAACTAATCTTCTTCCTTCTGATCAGTATTGGTACTATTGAAATCAATCCTGGCACCACTGAAAGTTTTTTATCCCCATCTGATCTAACCTCCATAAATGGCCTAAGTTTCCTTCACTTCAATGCCTGCAGCCTCCTAAAAAAGTTCTCCTTAATACAGGCCTGGGTTGCACATACCCTACCTGACTTCCTGGTTATCTCTGAAACTTGGCTCAGATCTACAACAAAAGACAGTGATATAAACCTTCCCAGTTACCAGCTCTTCAGATCAGACCACCCTTCCAGGGGTGGTGGGGTGGCCATCTACGTCAAGGAAACCATCTCTGCATCCTGCCTCATCAATACATCCAAACCAAAGGAATTTGAATGCTTGTCAATTAAAATATCCCTTCCTAACATGTCTTCCTTTAAACTGATTGGCTGCTATAGGCCCCTCTGCAGGCCTCAAACTCCTATCCACCTAGGAACAATACTCAGTCTAGGCCCTGAAGATACCATCATCCTTGGTGATTTGAATTTAAATTGGTTATCTAATGCATCTGCACCCTAGTAACCTTCTGTGACACCTATGGATTCACTCAATTAATCAAAGATCCAACAAGGATTAACCTAAAAATACTACCAACAGTTCACTCCTGGATATCATGATGGTAAACAAGCCTCACTTATATTCTCATGCTGGAGTGCTACCCAGTGATGTAAGTGATCATTGTCCTATAGCTGGCATAAGATCTACACTCAAGCCATCCAATCCTGCAAAATTTCTCCATAAAAGGTCAAAAAGAATTTCAACATCTCAGGATATCTCCATGATTTGTGCAATACAACATATTGGCAAGATTTCTACCTTACAACCTCAGTTGAGACAGCTCTTCAGATCTTAAAGGATATTATCACTAATTCCCTCAATATACATGCACCAATCACCAGTGTCAGAACCAAAGTAAAATCTTGTCGTTGGTTCACTGCTGACCTTAAATCAGCTTTGTTAGCCGGAGACAAAATCTGGAAAAAGGCAAGAAAAACAAAGGATACTAGAGACTGGCTTCATTTCAGAAAAGCAAGAAACTCATGCACAAAACAAATAAGAAATGCCAAAGCTGCCTTCTATACAGCTGATTTGGATGCATCCTATACTAACCCATCCAGATTCTGGGGTACTATAAAGGGAATTCTAGGCCAAAATTCTACCCCTGCCTTACCCTCCAAATTGCTCCTAAGTGACATAGAAATCACTGACAAGCAAGAAATCTTAAATACCTTCAATGATCATTTCACCACAGCTGGCCTAGCATTTGACTCTTCACCTGCAAATCTCTTGAGATCATCATTAAACCTTCAATCCACTGTGGGACAAAAGGCTGCTTCAACATTCTCCTTCGAACCAATATCCTTAAAGGAAGCAGAAGACCTCCTATCCAATTTAGATACATCTAAGAGTGCAGGTGCAGACTCCCTGGATCCCTACTTTCTTAAAGTAGCACTGCATGCCTTATCTGCCCCCCTCACTCACCTCTTCAATCTTTCCCTAGCTACTGGTTCCATCCCCTCCATATGGAAAACAGCTCAAGTAGTTCCACTACTTAAATCAGGAGATCCCATGGACCTTAACAATTACAGGCCCATTTCCATCCTACCGGTACTATCCAAGATGCTTGAAAAATTAGTAAACTCGCAGTTAAGGGCCTATCTGGACACCAACAACCTCCTAAATCCAGCACAATCTGGATTTAGATCAATCTTCTTACCATCTCTGCTCTAGCCAAAGTCACTAACGATTGGCAGACTGCCTTGGATAAAAAGAATAGTACCTGTGCTGTGTTCCTGGATTTGAGTAAAGCATTTGATACAGTGGATCATGAATCATTAATCTCCTCTCTTAGCTCTGTAGGCCTTGATTCACTCTCTCTCAATTGGTTTAGGTGCTATCTCTCTGGAAGGTTACAATTGGTAAAAATGAAAATTACCTATCTACCTCTAAACCACTGCTAAGAGGTGCACCGCAAGGCTCTATCCTAGGCCCCATCCTCTTTGCCATTTATATTAATAACACTGATGCCAACCTCTCTCAATCTAACATTCACCTGTTTGCTGATACTGTATTATATGTCAGCAATCCCTCACCATCAAAAGCCTGTGAACTGTTACAGTCAGAATTCTCCATCCTACAACACAACCTATTGGAAAAAAAATTACTTCTAAATGCCAAAAAAACCAAAGCTATGTTCTTTGCCACAAAGAATTGCTCTGCCACTACCCCATTCATCACCCACAAGTATCCACCTTATTTGGAGAAAAGCTGGAATTTGTGGATAAATTCAAATATCTTGGAGTCTGGATTGACAATAAGCTTGACTACTCTGTCCACATTGAAGAGCTATTAAAAAGTTGAGACAAAGGCTTGCCTATTTTACAGAATAAAACACTACCTTACCAGAGACTCCAAACAAAGATTAATCCAGGCATCATTCCTATCCCTTATTGACTATGCTGACTTTCTCTACGGCCATTGCTCACTCTCCCTCTTAAATAAGCTGGACACCCTGTATCATAGAGCCATCAGATTTGTTACAGACCTTCACTCCAGCACCCATTATTGCTCTCTTTACATGGCAGTCAATTGGACATCCCTACAGCACAGAAGAAAAAGGAATGCTGCAATCTGGATCTTTAAAGCTTTATCAGGCAAACTCCCCTCCTATATCTCAGACTGTTTCACCGAATCACATCTAGGCCATACACTTAAGGATCAATAAGCTCATTATGCTAAAGATTCCCAATACCTGCACCCGGTTTGGGAGGCTGCTATCAGCTATTCCCTAGCATTTGTCTGGAACTCACTCCAAAATCTATGACTCTGAATACCCTATTACCCTTATCATCCTTCAAAAAATTATACACCACCCTATTTCCAGAGTTGTGCAACTGCTTCCATAAGGCCTAGTCTCCCATCCAACCTACACCCCTCCCTTCTGTAATCCACTATGTTTAGTTTCCTTTCTTCTACCCAGTCAGTTATCACATTTCATATAAAAGCCCTATTAGTTGATTATTATCCCTTCTATATCTATTATCCTCTTCATTTTTACAGGTTGTTATTTTACTGTGCCTTGTATATCTGTAAATTTTGTACATATCTCTTATTTATTTGATTGTATTAATGTTATGCTATTCTCATGTCTTTGTAAAAAACTTGTATCCTTCTTTGTATGACCACTCAGGTCCATCTTGTAAATGAGCTACACTCAATGATGTTCGCCTGAATAAATAAAGATTTTGATTGATTGATTTCTTTATCCCGTCCCAATCCAATTCCACTGTGACTGCATCCTGTCTTGCTTAGTTTAGCAGCCTGGCCCTGCTACGTAAAAGACACATTTTTATTTTTGCTTGCACGCATGTGCAAGAAACATAGTGCCATCATCTGAGTTTTTCAGAGGTGTGTCAGCATCTTCCAATTCAGTCAGTGTGTTTGTAGGCGTGGTCACAGTTCTCCAATCACTGCTGAAGCTGTCTATGACAGCAGTTGAAAATGCAGTGGCATACAGCTGAAAGAGGGAACTACGCTTCAGTGAGCAGCTCCTCCCCCCACACACACACAGATCAACTGTCAGTTGCCTGATAGGATGATGTAGTCTTGTCTAGCTTAAAGAGACAAGCCACACATCATTGCTTTAATAAACTGTTCCCTGCCAAAGCAGGACCACCAAAATGTGTGGGTGCCTAACAGTCCTTACACACGCCAGCTCTACAAAGCACACCATCATGGACTCCATGGGTTCTAATCCTCCAGAAAAAAAATACCTCAGCATTTGATGTGAAAACTCAGACTTCGTTGTACGTGTATTTCCAAGCGTTTTCTCTTACTAGACTGTCAATGTGAACTCCCCGCTGCTAAAACCTATGCAGACGAACTTGAGCGTACTGTACTACCTGTAGGGCTTACTGTCTATCACTTTGTTCACCCCCCCATGTACCTGTACCATTTCACATCCTCTCTTGCCTTAGTCTAGCTGTGCTACATCAACCTGAAGCTCTGATAGGGCTTACTGTCTACCACTTAGTTCACCCCCCCCATATATTGCTGTGCTACATCAGCCTAAAGCTCTGGTAGGGCTTACTGTCTACCACTTTGTTCACCCCATGTACCTGCACCATTTCAATCCTCCCTTGATCTACAGTGGTGGATCCCTCATTCATATGTCACATATGCGCACAAAAAAAAGTCTTCAAAAATTAAGATACATTTATTATGTTTGCTTGCACGCATGTGCAAGATACATAGTGCCATCATCTGAGATTTCGGAGGTGTGTCATCCGCTCTTCGATTCAATCAGTTTGTTGGCAGGTGTGGCCCCTGTAAGCCAATGCATGATGGAGCTGTCTATGACAAGCTCCAAAATGCAGTGGCATACAGTTCAAAGCAGGAGCTACGCTTCACTGAGCAGCGATAAGATATGGCTTGCTCATGCACAGCTCCCCCACCACACACACACACAAGCGCACACACGCAGGCGTGCGTGCCCCCCCGCACGCACACATTGTATAGCCGATGGGGTGCCCAATCCCCGTTGGCTGTGCTGCACTCTCACCACCCCCAAAGCTTTCCAAATGCCATGCTGGGTGCCCACCCAGCGTGGCAACTCATGATATAGCAGGGGTGCCCAATCCCCATCGACTCCACTGTCCTCACCCCGGTTACTGGGTGCCGCTGGAGCCCACCCCAGCGTGGCAATCATCGATGGGCGATGGGGGTGCCAATCCCATCTGCTGAATGCCCCCAACTGTCCTTGTGCCACGCTGGGAGCCCACCCCAGCATGGCAAACATCCTGCATCGTCACTGGAAACAAAAAGAACACCTGTAAAGAAAAAATGGTCCCACATAGTCTCCCTGGCCCCCCTCCCACAACCCGCACCCACCCACTGCGCACCCTGTCTCCCCCCCCCCTCACCCCATACTTACCTCCGGACCTCGGCGCGATGATCTTCGGTGGACCGGGAACACGTCTGCACTCTTCAAAGCCGACCGCAAACTGAGGAAATGCCGGTAAGCTGTATAATGGGCTAGATAAGGAGTTTTCAACTTTGTTGCATATCTCAGGCATTTTTTTGGAATTTTTGCACCAAATTTTCAACATGGGGTTTTTGGGACCCCTTCTCATGAATGATGTCACTGTCAGTGTTCATAAGGTGGGCTCTCAAGAAGCCTAGTTTGAAAATTTGGTGGAAACATTTCAACAAACGACTTTTACGAGTGTGCATTGAGCAGTTCCTATGCACACTCGTAAGTTCACAAATTTTCAATATTTTCACTCCAGATTTTCAACATTGCCATTTTACCACACCTTCTTATAAGCAGTACAGCTGTCATTTTTCACATCTCACCCAAAACGTGTTTCCGCCCATGTAGAACAATGACGTAGTTGGTGTGCTAAATCAATGTATGGGACAAATTAAGAAAATCACAGTGACACTGTTTATGAGCAGAGGTCTTAAAATGGCTATGTTGAAAGCTTTGGTGAAAAATTCCAAACAATGACTGTTTTACAAGCGTGCGTTGTGCAGCTCCTACGTACGCTCATAAGTTTGCAAATTTTCAGTATTTACACTCCAGATTTTTAACATTGCCATTTTACCACACCTCCTTATGAACAGTACAGCTGTCATTTTTCACATCTTGCCCAAAATGTGTTTCCGCCCATGTAGCGCACAATGGCGCAGTCGATGTGCGAAATCAATGTATGGGACACATTAAGAAAATCACAGTGACACTGTTCATGAGCAGAGGTCCTAAAATGGCTATGTTGAAAATTGGTGACAAAAGTCCATAAAATGACTGTTACGAGTGAGCATTGCGCAGTTTCCACGCACCCTGGTAAGTTCATGACTTTTTAATATTTTAAGTGCAGATTTTCACCAGTGGCATTTTTCCACACTGCCTTATTTACAGTACAGCTGTCATTTTTCACAACTTGGCCGGAGTGTGTTTTCACACTTTCAGCGCAGAGATGCGTGGTCGCTGTGGGAAACTATTGTTCGGGACAGGTAAAGAAAATCACAGTGACACTGTTCATGATCGGAGGCACCAAAATGCCTGAGTTGACAATCTGCTGTAAAAAAATTCCCAACCTAATTATATTACGGGTGTGCGTTGCACGGTTTCTATGTACGCTCATGACTTCACCATTTTTTTTAAATATTTTTACTGCAGATTTACAACATTGCCATTTTTTACTCCTCCCCATGAACAGTACAGCTGTCATTTTTTACATCCTGTTCAGAATATTTTGCACCTGTGGTGCTAAATGCTGTAGTCGCTGTGCATAAGCAGCTTTTGGCTAAGAAACTGATATTCCCTGTGTTCATGAGGTGGGGTCACAAAAAAACCATGTTGAACATTTGGAGTGAAAATACTAACGAATGCCTCAGGTATTAGGGTTTCCAACCATAGCCCAACCCTGAGAAATGACAGGCATCAGGGGTGTGACTTGGGATTCTTGCCTGTAATGCTCATACCATTCCACACCCTGCAGCCAGTGAGAGGCATCGAGGTATGCCTTGGACTCTTCGGCCCCAAAGTTCACCCCATTTTCCTATATCGCACCCATCCCACTGTATTTCCTAATGGAATGGGGTGCACATAAGGACCAAAGACCCCAAGGAACACCGTGACACTTGCCAGTGTCTGCAGGGTGGGGTATACTGAAATGGCGTGGCAGTTATGCCTGATGACCCAAAGGCACACCCCAATGCCTGTCACTCTCTGCAGGGTGGCAGTGGGGTTGGCTTCGATTCAATACTTCACTGCCATTACTATTACGCAGCTCTGTAACTTCTACACTACCACTGCCAATGCCAGCAAGCAAACATTCGGCATTGACAAATGCTTGTTTTATAGTGTCTTGTCGGTTCCCTTTCCCTCCTCTTTTTGACTACCCATATCACCATAAAATAAATACACCACACAGTGACTTTACAGAACAGATTTTATTAGCATTATAAAACAGTAACTACACATATACATACATTGTTCTAAATTATTATCCTGACCTACTAGTACGCATGTTAGTTTGTTGAACTTTGTTCTGGGATTGGCACTTGTCTTACACTTCCATGTCCACCTGTATTAATTTAATGGAATAACATAATTTTTCCTGTTTTCCAGTAGTTACAGCTACATATTATTCATAATACAACCCCCTACACCATGTATTTTGTTGCTATACAAGTCTCCTTAAATTACAGCCTTCCAAACATGGACTACCACTCGCAACACTGGGACTACCATTTTTGGCTAGGCCACTTGTCCCTAGGCTAGCATGTAATTTTAAAATATGTCAACCCCTGAGGAAGGGTAAGTTTCTCAAGGACAAAGTTTAAGTCCCAAGGTGGAGCTGGGGTCCGGACCAGGAGCCTGAGATGAAGGACCCCTCTAAGGAAGGTTTTGGAGACCTCCAGCTGGGAAAAAGCCTTATCAGCAAAAGGGACATGGTAGGCTGAGAAAGCTGCCATATGGACCTTCAAAGAGGAGTGACTGAGACCCAGGTCGAAAAGATGACGCATGTACTCCAGCAGAATGGTCACAGGGCAGGAAAAGGGTTCCACGTTCCTGGACGCAGCCCAGATAGAAAATCTCTTCCATTTCATGGCGTAAGTGGACCTAGTGGAGGGTTTTCTAGCCTCCAGCAAAATCTCAGCTACCTTGGGGGAAACTCCAAAACGAGATTGAGCTAGGTCTGTAGGAGCCATGCATGGAGTTGAAGGGACTTGAGTCCCGGATGGACCAGGGTCCCCTGATCCTGGGTCAGCAATCCTGGAGATAAAGGAAGAGTAAGAGGAGGAACCTCTGAGTATTGTTGTAGAAGAGAGAACCAGATTTGCCTGGGCCAGAAAGGAGAGATCAGAATCATTCTCACTCCTTCTAGAGCCAGTTTCTATAACACACGAGGGACCAGCGGAGTTGGGGGAAAGCATAAGACGAATTTGTCCTTCCAGCTTAGAGATAGAGCGTCTCTCCAGAAAGCGCCTCGCTCTGAAGCGAGCAAGCAAAAGATTGGAAGCTTTGCGTTTTGGGAGGAGGCGAACAGGTCTATCTGAGGAGTCCCCCAAACCTGGAAGATGCTTTTTAGGACTTTTTCGTCCAATTCCCACTCGTGTGGAAGAGCCGACGAGTGACTTAGTCTGTCTGCTAGGACACTGTCTACTCCCGGAACATAGATCGCCATGAGGGGAAGTTTGTGGAGAGTGGCCCAATCCCAGACCCTCACTGCTTCCCTGCACAGTGGGTAGGATAGAGTCCCTTCCTGCTTGTTGATGTACCACACCACACACAGGTTGTCCGTTTGGATGGCTAGGTGACTGGGAAGGATGTACTGGTGAAGGGCCTGGAGCACATAAAGCACTGCTCGGAACTCGAGAATGTTGATGTGGAGAAATTAAATTTATGTACCTACCGTAATTATGATCTTTCTGTGTATCTTCACCATTAATCACAGATGGGGTACTGGCCGGAGATCAGGACCCCGGGGGAGCCTTTTTTTTTAAAAAAGGATAGGCGGAGGTCACGCAGTTCGGCACCGCCCCTCGAGAGACCGACGCATTACATGGCGCCGAGGATTGGGCCGTTAGCTGAGGCCGACTCTGCCTCGCCTACCAGTTCTGAGTCGCCGAAGGTAAGAGGAAGGGATGGAGGGTGGGACAAGAGTCCAAGGGACAGAAAAGGAAGAAAACTGAACTAAAAGGAGAAATAACGACTGAGAGGACAGCATAGAAGTAAGACTAAGGGGATTGGGTAGGGGCCCCAATCTCTGGAAATGGAAGAAGGGAGGGAAGGGGGGGAAAATTTAGGGGAGAGAGTGAGAAATAACAAGGATGCAGGACCCTTGTCCATCACCAGACTGTATAGGAATTGCAAGGAGTAGCAAAGTTCTCTTGCCAGAATTCAAGGCACAGAATAACTGGCAATACTCCTGAAAGTAGTCAGCTATACTGGAGAAGGACAGGGAACAGTGACTCAGTACTCTCTCTGTAAAGATATTTGGTGAAAAAAAGGGGAACTTTTTTTTCTTTTAAATAGATGGATAAGAGAAGGAGGGCAACCACCAACTCCCACCCCGTAGGGGTGAAGATATGTAGTAGAGGAGTGCCACTCGAACTGTACCCTTTAGAGAAGAAACTGCCCCGTGTGTCCCAAATTTACCCCGCTCAAGAGAGGGGTAGGCACAGAGGGAGGAAAATCCAGAGACTGGAGCCCCAAGGGGGATGGCGGGAGGGATTGTGATGAATGGTGAAGATACACAGAAAGATCATAATTACGGTAGGTACACAATTTTCATATCTTATCTGTGTCAGTCTTCACCATTCATCACAGATGGGTGAGTACCAAGCCCGCCGAAGGGGGTTGATTCATTGCATTCTAAGGGACAGAGTCCTTAGCCCTCAGTGGATGACACACTAAGGGGAACCTTCTGGGCCTAGGAGAGGTGAGGCCGAGGAGAAGCAAGGCAGGGGTCCCCAGATGAAGGAAATGGCCGACAGGCGATAAGTCAGCTCTATGGGAAAGAGATAGGTTCCCTGGTGAGCGGAGCAAATCGCCCTATGCCGGGCCAAGGGTGACAACCAGGAAAGGCGAAGCCATGCCGATGATCTGGTGCAGATCGCTGTCCCTACGACCCTGGTAGCTACCTCACTGGTGTCGTAAGATGCCCTTGCTTTCTGCCTTGCTAGCTCCAGGCCACGTGCAGAGAGTGCGATGGCTTGCCTGGTTTGCTCAGAGTCAGGCAAAGCAGCTAGGATCTGACCTAGCGCTGACCACAAGAACCTATTGTAGGCTGCATAGTGGGCCTGATGAGCTGAGATGGAGAGAAGCAACCATGCCAAGTAGAAAGTCGTCCTCCCCCAGAAGTCAAAATCCAAGGAGTCTTGATCTGGGGGCTGGTCACGGTGGAGGGCGCGAAGCCCGTCAGCAGTGTCCAGGTGCGTCAATCCGGACTGCGGATGAGGCATGGAGCCTGGGGATTCCGGGGGAGTGCAATACCTCTGGCTGAGGTCCCTAGGCGCAGGAACTCCGGAGAAGGGCCTCTGCCAGAAATGCATGGACACCTCCTGAAAGGGACCAGGCCAGGGGGGCACCACAAGGGTGGCCGCACTGAAATCGCCTAGAAAGGAATGCGCCGCATACTCTGGATTGCTCACGGACAGGGGAGATAGGTTAAGGTCCTCCAACATCCTGACAAGGAAACGCTGATACTCGGAGAGATCAGTGGCAGGAGAGATGTGGACAGATGGTTCCTCTCCTCCAGAAGAGGGAAATGAGGAGCTGGAGGTCTCCATGTGTTCCAAGGGTGGCTGCTCGGGGGACGTTGAAAAACCTGAGTGCCCATGGCCCTAACGTAGGCAGGGAACCTCGAAGCCACCTCTCTGAACTGCTCCAAAGTGAGAGGCCCGGTAGGACTAAGAATGCCTGGGAGCGCTGGAGAATGCAGCAGAGGGGTAGGGGCAGAGCTGTGGGAAGAATTCGGCTGACCTCTGCCAGGGCTAGGGAGTGGACCATGGTCACCCGAGGAGGGTGTCCCAGAAGACTCTGCAGCCGACAGCTGTACAACCACGTTGGTACTGCCTAGGCTGAGCCCAGAAGAATCCCCCCCCAGTGAGGTGACCGGGGCCGTATAGGTCCAGAAGGATGGTCCCCAGCCTCCAAAGAATGGGACCCCCTCAAGGAACCGGAAGGGCGGAAGTCCACACTTCGGCTTCGTCCAAGGCCCGGGTGGACCCCAGAGAAAGGCTGACACGCCGATCCCACACCCCTCGACCCCTCAGAGTCCGAGAGGGTCCTGGTCCTCGAGAGGGCCAGCCTAGGTAGCTGGCAGCTCTGGGTTGTCCCCAAAAGAGACCCAGGAGCAGCACCCTCCCCCCTGTAGACTTCCCAATGGGCCCCAAAGTTGGGTGATCGAGACAACCACGGGAGGGTACTCTCACGAGGGGTCAAGGAACCCCGCAGGCCAGGGTTGCATGGCTGCGGCGCACGCACCACAGCCTGCTGGTCAGTACCACTGACTCCGACCTCGGGGTGAACCCGACGCTCCTCAGAAGGGGGCTGACTGAGACTCGTTGTGGAGACCACCGGTTCACCCTCCTCTTCAGGCAACCCCGAAGGGTGTGACTGCTCGTCTGACTCCGAGCCCGACTCCGACGAGGTAGAGTCCGAGGCCCTAAGCCAAACGGTAGGAGGGCGAGAAAAGGCGACCTTTCCGAAGAGTCCAGAAGTCACGGCAGTGGTCGAGGCGGCACACTTGCCCTCAACAGCCCCGCAGGCGGGGCTGGCAGAATGCAGCAGGGCAACCGCTAGGGCCAGCCGCGGTGCCGTCAAGTCCACCAGCACCGGAGGCGGTACCAGGAACAGAGATGGCACCGACGGCAGCCCCAGCAACTGCCTCGGCACTGACGACACCGCTAGGTCTCTCGGCGCTGCGAGTGGCACTGAGGACCAAAGTGGTGCCGACCTCTCCAAAGGCGAGCTTGGCGCTGACGACACCGCCAAGCCCTCTGGCACTGCGAGCGGCACCGAGGACCAAAGTGGCGCCGACAGCCCCGAAGGTGGACCTGGCGCTGAAAATGACACTGCCAGGCACCCCGGCGCTGCAAGCGGCACCGAGGGCAGTGGCAGCGCCGAAGGCGGCACCGACAGATGACTCCGAGGGTCCCACGGCGCCGAGACGAGACATAGCTAAAGGCGATGCTGGATCCAGGGTCGCGGCGCTGACAGGGCCCAAGGCGCCGAAGGCCTCAACGGCACCGAGCGACGGCGTCGACTTGGACCTTCCGGACCGCGGGAGAGACACCGGGGGAGTCTTCACCCCCGAAGGGGTGATTGCCATAGCGGCGCCTCCTGCCCGCTCCTGGGAGGAAGCGGGACGGGCCTCCTGCGCCGTGGGAGGAGCCTCGACCAAGGCTAGGCTACAGGAGGTCGAGGCTCCCTCCTCCTCAGTCCATATAGAACCGGGAGGGGACCCGGAGGAAAGGCCGAGAGAGCGTGGCTTGGCCCGACGAGTGTGAACCCTACCCGTCAAGTCGGCGGAGCTTGCCCTACTTTGAACGCGCGCTGTTCGAGGATGCGGCGGTCCATGGAGAAGCAGACGTCGCATGAATCTATGTCGTGAAGCGGGTCAAGACACGCGAGACACCGGTCATGCTGGTCGGCAACGGAGAAATTGCGGCCGCACGGGCACCGACGCATAGGGGCCACCCCACCTTCGAAAGTTTCTTGCCCTCTGACTGCGACATGACCTACAGGAAAAAAACAAACAAAAAAACACCAAAACAGACTTGACATCGCTTAAACTTTAAAATAAATGGAAAGATCTTACCGGCGACGTTGAGTGGAGGCAGAACCCAGAACTAGTAGACCGACGGACAGACGAATGAACGAACCAGTGCAGGCTAAGGCCTAAATTTTCAAACAGGCTTCTTCAGGCTTCCCACGAGGCGACCTTGATGGTGGGAGACGAAGAACTGGTAGGCAGGCGGAGTCGACACAGCCTAACGGCTAATCCCTCAGGCGCCGAGTACGGCCGGCCTCGAAAGCAAAATAGGCTGCTACGACCACTATCCTTTAAAAAAAAAAAAAAAAAAAAAGAGTTCCCGCAGGGTCCTGATCTCCGGCCAGTACCCCATCTGTGATGAATGGTGAAGATTGACACAGATAAGATCTATCTCCAAGTTTGACCAAAGGCCTTGGGTTCGGTGAGGACCCAGATGGGCTCCCCAACCTTCGCCTGAAGCGTCCGTGGTTAGGGTCTGATCAGGGGGAGGATGAAAAAAGGGGACCCCCCCAGAAGAGGTTCTCTTGAACCATCCATCACTGCAAGTCTCTTACTATCGATGAGGAGATCAGAACCGGAAGATCTAGGTCGTCTACTCGTTGATCTCACTGAGATCAAAGAGTCTACTGAGAGATTCTCATGTGGAGGCATGCTCGCGGAATCGTCGGGATGGCCGCCGCCATAAGCCCCAGTAGACAGAGCACTGACCTCGCCAGGACCCTCCTGTGTTCTAATAGGAGGGAAATTTGTGACTGGAGGGAGGCCCCCCTGTCCCGAGGCAGAAAGGCTTTGCACAAAGTTGTGTCGAGAATTGCCCCGATTAACTGGAGCCTCTGTGAAGGCTCCAGGTGAGACTTGGAATGGCTGATGGTAATACCCAGGCCAGTGAAAAGCTGCCGGGTGAGGGAGAGGAAATGCAGGAGTTCCTCCCTGGACGCAGCCGCCAGGAGCCAGTCGTCCAGGTAGGGGGAAACCTGAGCTCCCAAAGAACGCAGGTGGGCTGCTACCACCGCCAGGCATTTGGTAAAGGCCCAAGAAGCCGAGGAAAGACCAAATCGGAGCACCTGGAATTGGTAGTGGACCCCCTTGAACGCAAACCTGAGGTACTGTTGGTGCGAAGGGCAAATGGGGATGTGCAGGTACGCATCCAGCATATCCAGTGCACAGAGCCATTGGCCCGGCCGAAGCAGGGGCAAAAGAGATTGAGGGGAGAGCATCCTGAACCTCTTGTACTCCACAAACAGGTTCAGGGAGCTGAGATCGAGAATCGGTCTAAGATCTCCCATCTTCTTTGGTACAAGGAAGAAGTGGGAATAGTACCCCGTTCCGTAGAGGTGAGGAGGAGGAACGGGTTCTACAGCCTGTTTCGCAAGAAGAGCTGAGATTTCTTCCCTGACCAAAGGAAGATGGTCCCTTGAGTAAGCGGAGTTCAGAGGGGGGTGACCTGGAGGTTTCTGTAGAAACTCTATGGAGTGTCCCTCTGCGATGATCTGAAGCACCCATGAATCCGAAGTTATCCTCTCCCAATCCGGAAGGTTGAGGGGTTCCGGGGCATCCGGAGGCAGTGGGAGAGGGAAGGAGTCAGGTGGTGTGAGGCAGCGCCACAGCTGGAGTGCCCATCTCTTTTTTGGGCAGCGGGGGCCTGGCAGCTGTGGGGGCCCGGCGTTTAGTGGCCTGCCTTATCTGGGCTTTTGCTTGAGGCTGGCTGCGTCTGCGAAAGGGACAGCGCTGCGGGGGATGGGGACGGTACAATGAATAAACAGATTTAAGGGCCGTCCCCTTCTCCTGCAAGTCAGTGATGATGTCCTTGACATCACCGCCGAAAAGCACAGAACCCCTGAAAGGTGCTTCTTGGATGGCAGATTGCATCTCCGGGACCAAACCTGACACACGAAGCCACGCGTGATGCCGAAGGCTTACGGCAAACGCAGAGCTCCGTCCTGCGGTGTCCACTGCATCGTAGGTCATCCTTAGCATGTGGTGACTGGCCGAATGAGCAGAACGGACTAGGTCGCTCAACTCCTGCTTGAGTTGAGAGTCAGGCAAGGAGTCGATCTTGGATTCTGCCTGGTTAAGGACAGCCTTCTGGTAATCCCCCATATGTGCTACATAGTTCAGGGCCCTAATACCCAGTGTGGAAGAAGCATAGATCTTCTTTCCATACTGATCCAGAAGGCAAGATTCCTTATCTGGGGGAGATGAGCTCAGGTGTTTTGGATGCGCCGTCCGGCCGTGAGCGGCGCTGATCACGACCGAGTCTGCACGGGGGTGAGAGTCTAAAAAATCTACACCCTCTGGAGCCTGATATAGCCTGTTTGACTTCCTAGGAAGTGGGGCTAGAGCCGATGGTTGTTTCCAAATAGTGGAAACAAGGTGGGTGTGAGGCTCGATCCAGGGTGGCACTAAAGTAGGAGCTGTAAGGGGCAAGTCCAGATGTTCGTAAAGTTTCACCCACTGAGGATCTGGATCTAAGGACTGCCACTGATGGACTTCCTGGATCCTCTTAAGCAACTCCGTGAATGAAGGATCCTACGGAGGAGACTTCGGAGGAGTCCTCGGCCGGGGTTTGGACGGAGAACGCAGCTCGTCGCCTTTCTCGGAAACTCCATCGGAGGCCTCCGAGGAGCCCGAGAGGACCACAGAGGAAGAATTTGAAGCAGAGAAAGACTCCCTCACCCATCTAGGGGGAGGAACGGGTTCAGTGGGAAGAATCCCAGAACACATGTCCTGCCCCTCTCTGGGACCTGAGGGTAAACCCCGGAGAACCGGAGGAGAGGAGGGAGAGTGCTGTCTAGGGCGTACGGGGGCTGGATGAGGCACCGTCATCGTAAGACAGCTCTCTACTTCTCTGGCAAGCTGAGCCTTGGCCTCAGCCCACCAGGAGGCAAGAGTTTCCTGGAGATCCACCGGTGACCTCGGGGGGGGTGATGGAGGAGGAGGAGGAGCGGGATAGTTAAACGTAGGATATCCGTAGGGTGAGTATCCAAAAACCGGCTGCAGAAATCCTGGAGACGGGTAGTGAGGCGCTGGGTACTGCAGTGCCCAAGGGTTCGGCACCGGGTACGGCGGCGCAGGATAATGTGGGCCTGGGAAGACCAGCGTCAGGTGCCCAGGCACTGGAGGAGCTGCTGGAGCAGATGGCCCAGCCGGGTATCCCAGGGGCGGATCAACAGGGATAGGCCCCCTTGGCTGGAGGGCCCAAAGGAGGGAGAAAGTTCCCTGCTGGCGTCGGAGGGGCCGGCGACAGTGGGGCCGGTGTCGGCGAAGCCGGCATCAGATCCGAATCCCGGAGGGGGGGGGAGTCTGACAGAAGCCCAGGGTCCCAAGTCTCGTCCGGGGAAGGAGGTGAAAAATCCTCGGAGTCAGGCAAGGGGGGCTGGGGCTCCTCTGACGGCAGCGAAGGCTGCGGAGAGCCTGGCACGATGGAAGTGAGAGGTTCCGACATAGGCTCGGAGGCCCGGCGCACGTCGGAGGAGCCGTGTGGCTTATGGGACAGAATCCGGCGGACGCCAGAGGAGCCGGCGTCTGGCTTCGGGAGTCTCACGTCCGAGACGGGCCGGGGAAGAGAGAAGGCCCGGTCGGAGGGAGACACAGCCCGGTGCTTCCCCGAAGAGGCGGGCGACTTAGGGGCCTTCTCCCAGCGCACGTCGGAGGAGCCGACGTCCGGCTTACGGGAGGCGCCCGCACAAGTAGGCTGTGGAGTTGCGACCGTACTGGGGGCAGGAGTCTCCTTTAGCCTGGAGACACCAGGCAGGCCCAAACTCGAGCCCAACAGACGGGCCGAAGCCACCTCCAAAGCCTTGAAGGCTGCCGTCGCAAGATCCCCCGGAGGGGATGTTACCTTACCCGCGACCCTGGCCAGAGTCACGGAAGGGAGGTCTTCTCCGGTGCCTATCTTATCCCTTCTTGTGCCCTTCAGAAATTCGACACCTGCCTTAATTTTCTCAGCTCTTTCTCCCATGAGCATCTTTTCTTGAGGAGATGGGTTTGGAGGACTGCTGGCGCTCATTTGCGGGTGGCGCGATGAACCCGAGGCAGTCACGGACCTTGTCGAAACCGGCGTGGTAGGGGCCTAGGCAGAAAAGACAGAGGGAGTGACAGTCTTTGTGAGACAGTTGGGCGCCGCACGAGTCGCACTTATTCTTTGAAGGGGACGACATAAACCGACGTTCACCTGACGACAGAAAAATAAAATACTGAAAACTTTTCGGAAAAAACGAAGTAACAGGACTGAGCGAAAGAACTTAACCGCGAGGTGCTACACGAGCTAACGGCGGGAAAGAACAGGAAGGCGGGTGTCTGGGACCGCCCCTTTATACCGACGTCACGTGACGTCGGTCATCTGTCTTGGGGGTGGTCCCCGCCAGGGACTGTTGGCTAGAAATTTTTCCGTGAGGTCCTGCCGCCAGCTGTCGTCAGTCCTATATGAAATTACCTACTGCAAGAGCCCTCTCATAGTAAGATCTGACTTTGGTAGGTTGAGAAGAAATCCTAAAGGAGTGAGCACTTGCTGGATCACTTGCAAGTCTGACTTGACCTGGTCTGGGGGACTGGCCCACTATGAGCCAGTCATCCAAATATGGAAAAATGGAAATCTTTTGTCTTCTTAGGAAGGCAACAACTACTGCAAGGCACTTTGTGAAAACCCTTGGAGCTGAGGTTAGGCCAAAGGGCATTGTTCTGAACTGATAGTGGCCCGAGGGCAACTCGAACCTGGGGTAATTTCTGTGGGAGCACCTGATGGGAATGTGAAAGTAGGCATCTTTTAGGTCCAGGGAGGCTAGCCAGTCCCCTGGCCTTAGAGAGGGAAGGATAATTCCCAGAGTTATCATCCTGAACTTTGGCTTTAAAAGATCTTTGTTCAGATATCTTAAGTCCAGGATGGGTCGCCACTCTCCTGTCTTTTTGGGAGTCAGGAAGTACCTGGAGTACAGTCCTTTGCCCCAGTGTAAGGGTAGGTACTCTCCCTATAGCTCTTAAAGCTAGGAGAGAAGAAACCTCTGCCTCTAGGGCAAGTGTTTCCGAAAGATTTGCAGGTGTAAAAGATCTGGCTCTCATCTTTGGAAATTTTTTGAAGCAGAGAACCAGTCCCCTGGCTTACTACTTCCAGGAACCACTTGTCTGATGTAAGAGACATCCAGTCCTGGACAAAGTAAGCCAGCCTGCCACCTACTGGGACAGGAGAGTCTAACCGGGCAGACCCATTAGGGCATCTGCTTGGCAGGGGCTTTAAGCTGAGGGGGTGGATGCAGGCCTGTTCATCCCCCTTCTGCCTCTCCCTCTGAAGAACCCCCTCTGAGAAAAGGAAGAAGAGGCCTGTGCTTCGTAAAAAGGCCTTTGAAAAGGCCCTGCCCCTGTCCCTAGACTGCTGCCTTTGAGGAGTTGCCTACCTTTCCTTGGCCTGAGCACTCCAGTAAGTGGTCCTGCACTCGTCCATTTTCTTCTTCTTCTTCTGCTCCCCAAACAGAGAATTACCCACTATAGGAAAATCCATGGCCTTAGCCTGGGTAACCTGTGAGAGGCTAGTACATCTGAGCCAAGCCATTCTCCAAAGAGCCACAGATGTAGCCATCACTCTTGATGACACATCACTAGAGTCCACAGCAGCATGAAACTAAACTTTTGATGCCTCAATCCCATCTGCAGCCACCACCTCCAGCTCCTTGGCAAGCTGGGGGGAAGCCTGTTTAGCCAGTGCCAGTACAGTGTCCCACCATATAATATGCCTGCCTGAGTCCCAAGGAAGATGCCATGTACTGCTTTTTTGCCATGGCATCAATTTTCCTGGAGTCCTTGTCTGGGGGATGCGATGCCAAGGGAATGTTTGCCTTATCACAGGCAGCAGCCTGTACAACCCCAACATGGCTGCACTGTTGATAAAGGAACTCCGTTTCTGAGCCTGAAAGAGTATACCTCTTGTCCATTCTTTAATCCGCAGGAGGTATGGAATTGGGAGACTTCAGACTTTTTTGTGTCTGTTTCCCTAAAGACTTGTGGAGGGGACTAGACAATCTCCTGGACTCTGGGATGTCCATCATCTCTACATAGTCAGACTCCTCCTTATCCTCCACTGCCTCCTCCATTGGAAGCTGGAGGGTCTCAGCCACCTTTCTGTAAAACATAAAGTGGGAAGGGGACTCGGAAAGTCTAGGAGGAGAAACACCTGAAGGTCTGTCTGGGGAGATGTCCGGGTCAATAGGCACATCCAGACTTTCACCATTGCCATATTCATCTTCCAAGTCTCCTTCCTCCTCAAACTACGGTTCATAAAATTCTTCCAGGGTAAAATCGTGAACTGCGGGAACCGACCGAACCAAGCCCCTGCCAAAAGGTGCTGGATCAGTCGGAACCTGGCAAAGCGATTTCACAATACAAAATCGCTTTGGCTATTTCTTTGGCGGTTGGAGTATGAGATTCCAGATACGAACCAGATGATTTTTCTTTGCGTTTCTTTTTTGGCGGAACCAACCCCTTAGGATCGGATCTCCTTTTGCCCAAAGAAGTATCGTCCTGGTCAGACGGCACTCCTGGTTTGGTCAGAACTGAAGCGGGCTAGCCATCCAAGTCAGCAGACTTCTCGGCCTCCCTTTCCCTCAGTCAACCTAATCTCTTTTCAAGGGCAGATTTTGGAAAATGTTTACAAATTTGGCAGTCTGAATCGAGTTGGTCAAACCCCAGACAATAAACACAGGTGGTGTGGGGATTGGCCTTAGCAAAGACCTCCCCACACACACTGCAGTGTTGAAACCCAGTGGGCCCGTTTTATTTTCTTGGGTTTCTCAGACATGGCCAACTTAACCAAACTTACCCTTTTTTCGGCAACCGCCAGGCAAGACTCCCCTATCGGTTCCTGACCGTATCACGGGTCTTGGAAAAAAAAAGTACTAAAACCATTTTTTTTTTTTTAGAACCGATACGGACCGGTAACCACACACTAAAGTAAGATAGAAAAATTACCTGAATGATTGGTTCAACCGAACCGATCCACACTTTTTACAAGTTCCGCACAGAAAACAGAACAAAACTTATCTAGTACTCACGGTACCACAGACAGGAGCTCAAACTGACTATGCAGAAACTAAATTTCAGTAGAAAACGGACCAAAAACTGACACTTCAACCGACATCGAACCGAGCTGCAGGAGAAATCTCCGTAGCGACTGTTCAGTGAGGCGGAGTAAAGAATCTGATGGTTGCAGTTCAAAATACAACAGGCAGAGACATCAACTGAGCTCAAGATCAACATTCTATGCCCTGCATAGAAAAGTTAAACCATTCTTCTCCGGGGCAGTTTAAAGGCTGAGGCTAACTACACTTGTCAGAATACACCAAGACTTCATGTTGTCTGAATAACTGGGAATAATCCTTCCTTGTCTCCTCTGTCCTGTCCATGTAGTAGATGATGCCTCTTTTTACACCCAGACTGTGGAGTCTGTGCTCACCTATGCTGGAATGCTCAGAGAAGAATACAGGCAGAGTGATGGACTGCTTAAGGTGGAAATCAGAAACCATCTTATGGAGGAATTTCCTATTACTCCGAAGGACAATTTCATCTCTGCGGGGTGCAATGTAGTTGGGCTCCACTGACAAGGCCAGGAGCTCACTGATCCTTCTGGCAGAAGTAATGGCTACCAGGAATACAGTCTCCCAAATAAGGAACTTGGGCTCTGAAGAAAACATGGGCTCGAAAGGAGGTTGCATAAGCTGACCTAAGCAGATATTCAGTGAGTAAGAATCCCCCCCCCCCCCAAGTACTTGTAGGTCTACCTAGGAGGGGTTTCCTTATTGTATCCATCCTCCGTGTATGGTTTGTTTTTTCCATTAATGTATGTCCTACATGGATTGGCCACCCATGTACTGTGTTTTATGTCAGTCTCCCCCCCTTCTCTAGGCAGACGTTTTGTAGAATAAAAACACTGTTGACATTAAATAAATTATGCTTTTGGGGAACATAGGCTGCACAGCAAGAGTATGTTGCCAATAGCAGGAAATAAGACAGAGTATATGGTATTTCTGTTTTAGTATAAAAAACGCTGGCAAGTCATTTTGTATAGAAAAGGAATCCCTCTGCCAGCCCTCCGTTTAATTCGCTATGTCATGCTAGCAAGGATGCAGGTAGACAAACTGTTTATGCAGTAGCATAGCAGCAGGCTTAAAAATCCTTCCTTTTCGTTATTTGAGCCCCCGTTTGTTTGTGGTCTGGTGCACTCTGGCACAAACGTGCGCTGGTGCAAATATCAGAGCTGCTTAAATGTGCGCATGACCATGGTGGATTTCAAGCTGCCATCTTTTGCGCTATGAGCTCCCGAGTAAAAGGGAGTTTCTTAAACCAGACAAACACCGCTAAACTGACTAAGGGGCACACAAAAGCAATATCAGAACTTAATAAAAAGCTGATTGAAGGTCCTCTGATAGGACTGTGCGCAAACTTTATTTTTAATTTAAAGAATACATGTTAACTTACTAGGTAAGGGCTCTGGAAGTCTCTGTTTTTCACCACTGCAGCTAGTGCTCTAAAGAGCTGTCCGGCCTTAATTACCATCTATTTATACAGAGCCTGACTGTAGGAGGGACAGACAGAATGCTACCCTAGTTTATTTTATTAAAGAAAGAAAATGAGTTCTGGTGTTTACATATGAATACTATTAAGAAACGTAATGCAATGTGTATTATGATATTTACAACCAGTTTAATAAAGTATAGATAGTTATGATGTAATATATCCTGATTGACAGGTACTTTGGGCCAATCCTAGCTCTATTAGGCTATATATGTAATATTAAAGCCTAAGTAGAGTCAGATTCAGTTGGAGCGTTGAAGGGACAACACTCAGAGGGACTAGTGCTTGCTAGTCATAAGGAAGATTTTCATCTAGAATTTATTTATGCTGAAGTTAAGCATTGTTTCAGTTATTTATTTTTATTATTTTGACGAAACCAGTCCGCTTAATTTTTATTCTGTAAAAAAAGACCATTTTTGTTTCAACCTTATTTTGGCTGATGTGTCCATCTGTACCCACTTGAGACTTTCACATATGGTGTAAAAAGTGGGATCGGTGGTGCAACTGTTCCCCACGGGAAGGATCTGGAAAAGACCCTGATGGACAGCCAATGTCACAGGACAAAGCGGATGGGACGTGGCCTCCAGGAGCAACGACAACACGGTCCGTAGCAGCAACATACCAGATACCAATGTTGCCTGGATTACGATTAGTCGTAACAACTAAAGAGAAAAGCATTGCCACCTCAACCCAAGATGGAAGACCCAAAAGTAGGAGAGGAGATAGGGGCTTAGGCAAGTGCAGGTGCAGGTGCAAGTGAGGAACCACTGAAGAACCCCCTCAGGAGTCACAGGATTTTCTCAGATGACTGTGTATACACTGGATGGAGCTAGAAAGACAGAGGGAAAGGGACAGGAAGGAAAATGAAGCCCGATGGACAGATAACTTGCGGGCTATTGAAGCTATGAGTATTCATCAACCCCCTGATTCCCGTGGTAATGTATATAAGAATATTAAATTAGTAAAGCTATCAGACGTTGATGACTTTGAAGCATATATAATGACTTTTGAAAGGGTGGCCCTTGCCTGCATGTGGCCACAGGACCAGTGGGTTATACGGCTAACTCCTTACTTAACTGGAAAAGCTCAGCTAGCCTATAGCCATGTGGACATAAACTATGCCAATGATTATGTCAGGGTGAAATCTGCTATTTTAAAGACATACGACATAAGAAAAAATTACCTTAGTAATATTGTTTCTTCTAATGGAGTCTTGCTGTATTCTGACATTTGCAGTGAGTCCCAACCTTCAAACTGCCCCGGAGATGAAAGAGTTAACTTTCCATGCCGGGCATGGAACACTGAGCTCCAGCTCGGTTGAGACTCTGTCTGTTGCTGTTTAAACTCAAACCATCAGATCTTTATGAGCAAACTCACTAAGGCCCTGTGTAGCAGCTGTAAACCTACACTAGCCAACTGGCTGCTAAACATAAAAACACATTTTTTGCTCCCAAAACAGACGCAAGTCTGGCGACCCAAAAAATGAAAAACACAACACCAATTCACCCAAGAAAAGGGGGTGAACAAATAAGGGGGCATCTACCGAGTGCCAGCTCTGCCACTGCCCACCCACATCCCAAAACAGAGGTTCTGAGAGGGGCAGGCGGGGGGGAGGTCAGAATACAGCAAGACTCCATTAGAAGAAACATTACTAAGGTGAGTAATTTTTTTCTTCAAACAACATGAAGTCTTGCTGTATTGTGACATTAGCAGACTACCAAGCAGCACCTTCATGGAGGAGGGACAGAACCTACTTAAGAAATAGGCTTTGAAGCACAGCTGTGTCAAACCAAGCATCACTCCTAGCCTGGATATCCGAGGAGTAATGCTTGGTAAAAGTGTGCACTGTTTTCCAGGTAGCTGCTTGACTTATCTCTAAGAAAGGACTATCCCTGGCAGTAGCCAAGGAAGCAGCTGTACCTTTGGTAGAGTGAGCCCTCAGGCCTGAGGGTGGAACCTTACCCAGTTTTCCATAACAAAACTGGATACATGAGACAATCCACCTGGCAATGGATATTTTGGTGGTAGGTTTCACTTTACCAACCTCACCATAAGTGAGGAACAGTTGGAGGGAGTCAAACCTGTGACACTTGGTACGTTCTATGTAGTAGCTAAGGGATCTTTTCATATCTAGACTGTGGAGCCTCCTCTCGCCAGAGGAGGAATGGTCAGTAAAGTACACAGGAAGAGACACAGAATGATTAAGGTGGAAATCTGAAACCACCTTAGGCAAAGATTTCCTGTTAGTCCTGAGGACCACCTTATCTCTATGAAAGGAGATAAAAATCAGGCTCCACTGACAAACCTTGTAACTCACTTATGCGTCTGGCAGAGGTGATGGCTACCAGAAGAAAAAATTACTCACCTTAGTAATGTTGTTTCTTCTAATGCAGTCTTGCTATATTCTGACATATGTTGTGAGTCCCAACCTTCGAATTGCACCACAGATGAAAGAGTTAACTTTCCATGCCAGACATGGAATGCTGAGCTTGAGCTTGGTTGAGACTCTGTTGTTCTTCAAACTCAAACCATCAGATCATTACAAGCTAAACTCACTAAGGTCCTGTGTGGAAGCTATAAACCAACACTAGCCAACTGGCTACTAAACATAAAAACAAATTTTTTGGTCCCAACACAAAGACTCAAGTCAGGAGACCCAAAAATGAAAACACAACACCCACTCACCCCAAAAAAAGGGGTGAAATAAAAAGGATGGGCACTTACTAAGTGCCAACACTGCACTGCCCACCCACATCCCAAAAACAGAGGTTCTGAGAAGGGCAGGCTGGGGGGGGAGGTCAGAATATAGCAAAACTCCATTAGAAGAAACAACATTACTAAGATGAGTAATTTTTTCTTCAAACAACATGAAGTCTTGCTCTATTCTGACATGCAGACTACAAAGCAGTGCCTCCATGGAGGGAGGACAGAACCTACTTAGGAAATAGGCTCTGAAGCACAGCTGTGCCAAACCGAGCATCACTCCTCGCCTGGATGTCCAGGGAGTAATGCTTGGTAAAAGCGTGAACTGCTTTCCAGGTAGCTGCTTGACATATCTCTAGAATAGGGATGTCCCTGGCAGCAGCCACGCAAGCAGCTGTACCTCTCGTGGAATGAGCCTTCAGGCCTGAGGGAGTAACCTTACTCAGTTTTTCATAGCAAAATTGGATACAGGAGACAATCCACCTGGCAATGGATCTTTTACTGGCAGGTTTCCCTTTACCAACCTCACCATAAGTGACCCTTGGTACGTTCTATGTAGTAGCTAAGGGCTCTTTTGACATCTAAACTGTGCAGTCTCCTCTTGCCAGAGGAGGAATGGTCAGTGAAGTACACAGGAAGAGACGTAAGACTGATTCAGGTGGAAATCTGAAACCACCTAAGGCAAGAACTTCCTGTTAGTCCTGAGGACCACCTTATTTCTATGAAAGGAGATAAAATCAGGCTCCACTGACAAAGCTTCTAATTCACTTATGCGCCTGGCAGAAGTGATGGCTACCTGAAACACAGTCTTCCAAGTCAAGTACTTAAGCTCTGCTGAAGATAAAGGCTCAAAAGGGGGTTGCATAAGCTGAACAATGCAGACAATAAGGTCCCAGGCAGGGGCAGGGTCCCTGAATGGAGGGTTGGTGTGAAGCAATCCCTTGAAAAACTTGGAGAAAACAGGAAGGGCTGAGAGAGAACAGGGCTTACCTGCTGAAATAAAAGCAGACACAGCTGCCAGATGCAATTTCAGTGTAGTTGGTCTCAGCCCCAAGCTATTTAAGTGAACCATATAATCAAGGACTGTGGGCAGATCAGCAGAATCTGGGGAAATATGCTTCCCAGAGCACCATATAGAAAATCTTTTCCATTTGGAACTATAAGTAGCCCTGGTGGAAGGTTTTCTAGAAGCCTTCAGGATATCCATTACACCCTGGGAGAGGTTTAAGTCAGCAAACTCTAACTCTTCAAGAACCAGGCCTTGAGATTGAGAGATTTGAGGTTCAGGTACCAAACCTTCCCCTGAGCACAGGTTAACAGGTTGTAATTCCTGGGAAGACACAGGGGAAGATGGACTGTTAAGGACAGTAGAAGTGGATACCAGGGCTGTCTGGCCTAGTCTGGAGCAATCAGGATCATCTTGCAGGGTTGAGATCTGATTTTGACTAGCACTTTGAACAGGAGAGGGAAGGGTGGAAAAGCATAGAGAACCTTCCCTTCCCAATTGAACTAAGGCATCCAGGGGGACTGAGCCCAACACTGGGGGTCTGCAGCTAAAAAGGGGCAGTTGGTGATTGTCTGGGGCTGCAAAAACATCTATCTGCAGGGTGCCCCATTTGGAAAAAAATCACTTCCAAGACCAGGGGATCCAGTGCCCTGGGAAATCCTGCTGAGAGCATCTGCCAGGACATTGTCCTTTCTTAGTAGGTGAACTGCTGTGAGGGAGGTTTTCAAGGAGTAAGCCAGAGAACACAACTTCATTGCTTCGGTGCGCAAGGCCGTAGACCGAGTGCCTCCTTGCTTGTTGATGTACCACATTGTGGTGGTGTTGTCTGTTCTGACCGGTACAACTTTGTTCTGAACAGATTTGGAAATGCTTGAAGTGCTAGAAATACTGCTCTGAGTTTCAACAGATTGATATGGAGCAGAGATTCCAGAGGGGACCACGACCACTGGGTGGTGAGGTCGCCCAAGTGAGCCCCCCCACCCCAAGAGGGAAGCATCTGTAGTATGGATTAAACAGTGAGACTGGGTGACAAAGGGAACCCCTTGTCTCAAATAGTTCTGATCCTGCCACCACTGTATGGCCTGAATCAGGGTTCGAGTTACTGGGATCGGTTTGGTCAGAGGGTCCTTCCTTTGAGACCAAACGGCTCTCAAATGGAACTGAATGTCCCTCATCTGAAATCTTGCTCCCTGCACTACTGCTTTAGAAGCAGCTATGTGCCCCAGGAGCTGTAGAAAATGCCTTGCTGGTCGAGACACCTGCAGGATGAATGAGGAGGCCAGAGAGACCAGGGCCCTTGCCCTCTCCAGGAGAAGGAAGGCTCTGGCCTTCTCTGTGTTCTAGCTCTGTGCCTATGAAGGTGAGGAGCTGGACAGGCTCTAGAACTGACTTTGAAAGATTTAGGAGGAAACCCAATGAAGTGAGCAGTTGCTGAGTTATCTGTAAGTGTAACTTGACTTGGTCTGGGGACTGGCCTACTATGAGCCAGTCGTCCAGGTAAGGGAAAATGGCAATTTTCTGCCTTCTTAGAGAAGCAACTATCACTGCCAGGCATTTTGTGAATACCCTTGGGGCAGAGGTGAGGTCAAAAGGCATTGCTCTGAACTGGTAATGGCCTGAGGGCAGCTCGAACCTGAGGTACTTTCGATGGGAGTTTCTGATGAGAATATGGAAGTAGGCATCCTTGAGGTCCAGGGACACTAGCCAGTCCCCTGGCCTTAGAGAGGATAGAATAATTCTTAGAGTCACCATTTTGAATTTTGGTTTTAAAAGGTGCTTGTTTAGGTATCCGAGATCCAGGATGGGCCGCCATTCTCCTGTCTTTTTTGGGGTAAGGAAGTACCTGGAATACAATTCTTTGCCCTGGTGTAGAGGTGGAACCCTTTCCACAGCTCTAAGAGCTAGGAGGGAAGAGACCTCTGCCTCTAAGGCAAGTGCCTCTGATGGATTTGCAAGTGGAAAGGGTCTGGTTCTCATCTTTGGAAACTTTTTGAAGCCGAGAACCAGTCCCTGGCTTACTACTTCCAGGACCCATTTGTCTGATGTCGGAGACTCCCAGTCCTGGACAAAGTAAGCCAGCCTGCCTCCTACAGTTAGCTGAGAATCGGCCCTGGCAACCCCATCAGGGTGCCTGCTTGGTAGGGGCTTTGGGCTGAGGGATGGAAGCAGGTCTGCTTGTACCCCGTCTGCCTCTCCCCTCTAAACAACCCCCTCTGGACATAAGCAGAAGAGGCCTGGGCTTGGTAAAAAGGTCTATGAAAAGGCCTACCCCTGGGAAGCTGCCTTTGAGGAGTGGCCTGCCTTTCCTTGACCTATGTACTCCTATAGGTGGTCCTATACTCATCCATTTTTTTCATGGAATTCTCTGCTCCCCAAACAGAGAATTACCCACAACAGGAAAATCCATGGCCTTAGTCTGGGTATCCTGTGACAGGCTAGTACATCTGAGCCAAGTCATTCTTCCGAAGTGCCACAGATGTAGCCATGACTCTTGATGACACATCATTTGAGTCCACTGCAGCATAGAATTGCACTTTGGATGCCTCAATACCATCAGCAGCCACCTGCTCCAGCTCCTTGGCAAGCTGGCCAGGGACCTGTTTTGCTAGAGCCATGACAGTGTCCCATCTGGATTTCTGATATCTAGCAACATAAGCCATATAATTCGCCTGTCTGAGTCCCAAGGATGCTGCCATGTACTGTTTCTTTGCCATGGCATCAATCCTCCTGGAGTCCTTGTCGAGAGGTGTGAAGCCAAGGGAATATTTGCCTCATCACAGGCTGCAGCCTGCACTACCCCCAACATGGCTGCATTGTTGTGTAAGGAACTCTATATCAGAGCCTGACAATGTGTACCTCTTCTCCATTCTCTGATCCACAGGAGGTATAGTGTGAGGAGTTTTTTAGAATTTTAAATGTCTGTTTCCCAAAAGATTTATCCAAGGGAAGAGACAGTCTCCTTGACTCTGGGATATCCATCATTTCCACGTAGTCAGGCTCCTCTTGATCAACCACAGCTGCCTCCACAGGGACCTGGAGGGTTTCAGCCACTTTTTTATAAAACATAAAATGAGAAGGGGACTCAGAAAGCCTCGGAGGAAACACTTCTGAAGGTCTGTCTGGGGAGATGTCAGGGTCAATGGGCACATCCAGCCTTTCAAATCCACATTCATTCTCCTCATACTCCTCTTCCCCCTCCTCCGGTTCATAATATTCCTCTAATTCATACTGTTGAACCAGTGGAACCGGCCGAACCGAGCGCCTACCTGACGGTGCCGGTTCGGTCGGAACTTGGGAAAGCAACTGGACAATTTTGATCGCTTTGGCTATTTCTTCAGCGGTTGGAAAGTTTTGGCTCCACACCAGCTGATTTTCTAGTCCGTTTTGCTGGAACAGACTCCTCAGAGTTGGATCTCCTTTTGCCCGAAGAAGTCTCGCCCTGGTCAGAGGGCACTTCTTCTGGTTCGGTTTGAAACAAACCGGGCATCCGGTACAGCGGACTTTTTGGCCACCTTTTCCCTGAGCCTACCAACTCTCTTCTCCAGGGTAGCTGCAAGAAAATGTTCACAAATCTGGCAGTCTGCATTGAGGTGGTCAAACCCCAGACAGTAAACACAGGTGGTGTGGGGATCAGCCTTGGCAAAGATTTCCCCACACACACTACAGTGTTGAAACCCAGTGGGCCCCGGTTTTCTTTTGGGTTTCTCAGACATAGTGCCAGTCCTATCCAAACTTACCCGTTTATGGCAATCTGCTAGGTAAGGCCCTCTTATCGGTTCCCAACCGTGTCGCGGGTCGTGGAAAAAAACATATTAAAATCCAGTTTTTTTTTTTTTTTTAGAACCGATGAACGGTAACCACACTCTAAAAGTACAATTTAGGATTTTTAAACAACTTGATCAGTTCAAACTGAACCGATGAACCGTTTACAAGTTCCACAAACAAAGATAAAATAACCTTTCTAGTACCCACAAATACCACAGACAGAGACTGAACCGACAGGTTACAGTTTAATTTCGGTTGAAAACCGAGAAAACGGCACTTTAACCGACAAAAGGAACCGAGCAGAAGGAGAAATCTCCAGAGTGACTGTTCAGTGAGGTGGAGTAAAAAATCTTTCGAGTTTGAAGAACAACAGACAGTCTCAACTGAGCTCGAGCTCAGCGTTCCATGCCTGGCATGGAAAGTCAAATCTTTCATCTCCGGGGCAGTTCGAAGGTTGGGACTCACTGCTAATGTCAGAGTACAGCAAGACTTCATGTTGTTTGAAATACTAAATGTACAGAGATTCCGTTCCTACAAGTTTCAGTCTGTTGATACCCCCAGGATGCATATACCTAACTTAAGGATCTGTGTATAAAATGGCTACAGCCCACAACAAGAACTACAGACAAGATTTTGGAAGTTATTTTGGAACAATTTATCCAGACACTGCCCTCCCCACCAACATACAACTATGGGTAAAAGATCATCCCGAGACATCCTAACTAGCCATTCAACTAGCAGAAGACAACCTAGCCGCTAGGCCTCATAGGCAAAAAGGAATGGCGCCCTCTACAGCCAACCAAACATTGGTAAGACCTAAAACTACAGAGGGGAAATACTCCTAACTTTGGGGTCAGACAACCTCCAAACACAGGAAGGGGGTACAATCCAGAAATAATCAGCCATGACAGCAAAGGGAAAGGGCACATAGCAAGATTTTGCCCTAAAAAGGAAAATGAATTAACACATTTGGCACTGGTTAATTGGGGGCAATATACAGTTCCAGTCACTATGGAGGGAAAAACAGTGCAAGGATTATTGGATTCTGGGACTAGACAGACATTGGAGCAAAGTGATGTTCTCCGCTGTTTACCCAAACTAGGAGGACCAACAGGGGTTACTTGCATACATAGGGACATACACAATTCAAACATGAAGTCTTGCTTTATTCTGACAAATTGCAGTGAGGTCCAACCTCCGAACTGCCCCGGAGATGAAAGAGTTAGCTTTCCATGCCAGGCATGGAACACAGAGCTCGAGCTCGGTTGAGACTCTGTCTGTTGCTGTTTGAACTCAAACCGTCAGATTCTTTACTCCTCCTCACTGAACAGTCGCTCCAGAGAGTTCTCCTTTGCTCAGTTCAGTTTGTCGGTTAAAGTACAGTTTTTCTCAGTTTTCAACCGAATTTAAACCGCAACCTATAGGTTCAGTCTCTGTCTATGGTATTCATGAGTACTAGATAGGTTTATATTTGTTTTTATTCTATGTGGAACTTATAAATGTGTCATCAGTTCGGTTTGAAAGGATCAGGTTGTTTAAAAATCTTTACTCCTACTTTTAGAGTGTGGTTACCGGTTCAAAAAAAAAAAAGATTTTATTATGTTTTTTTCCACGGCCCGTAACACGGTTCAGGAACCGATAAGAGTGTCTTGCCTGGTGGATTGCCGAAAAAAGGGTAAGTTTTTGTTTAGGACTGACCTTGTCTGAGAAAGCCAAAAGAAAAACTGAGGCCCACTGGGTTTCAACACTGTAGTGTGTGTGGGGGAAGTCTTTGTGAAGGCTGATCCCCACACCACCTGTGTTTATTGTCTGGGGTTTGACCACTTCGATTCAGACTGCCAGATTTGTAAACATTTTCTTGCAGTTACCCTGGAAAAGAGTTGGTAGGCTCAGGGAAAGGGAGACCAAAAAGTCAGCTGACCAGGATGGCCAGCCCGGTTCAGTTCCAACCGAACCAGAAGGAGTGCCCTCTGACCAGAGCGAGACTTCTTTGGGCAAAAGAAGAACTGATTCTGAGGAGTCGGTTCCGGTTAAGAGAACAAGAAGGGATAAATCAGCCAGTGCGGATCCAAAAGTTCTTTCTCCGATCGCTGATGAAATAGCCAAAGCGATAAAAATTGTTTAGTCACTAATCCCAGTTCCAACCGAACCGGCACCATTAGGAAGGCACTCGGTTCAGTCGGTTCCAGATTATAATTTAGAGGAATTTTATGAACCAGAGGAGGAGGACATCGCCCCAGACAAACCTCCAGGAGTGTCTCCTCCTAGGTTTTCTGAGTCCCCCTCCCATTTCATGTTTTACAAGAAAGTGGCTGAAATCCTTCAGCTTCTTATGGAACAAGCTGTGGATGACCAGGAGGAGCCTGACTATGTTGAAATGATGGATATCCCAGAGTCCAGGAGACTGTCTATTCCCCTTCATAAGTCTTTTGGGAAACAGACAATAAACATTTTAAAGACTCCTAATTCTATACCTCCTGTTGATAAGAGAATGGACAAGAGGTATACTCTTTCAGGCTCAGATACGGAGTTCCTTTCCCAGCAATGCAGCCATGTTGGGGTACTGCAGGCTGCTGCCTGTGATAAGGCAAATATACTCTTGGCTTCACACCCCCCAGATAAGGACTCCAGGAGGATTGAGGCCATGGCAAAGAAATAGTACATGGCAGCATCCTTGGGACTCAGGCTGGCCAATTATATGGCCTATATAGCTAGATATCAGAAATCTAGATGGGACACTATAATGGTTTTAGCTAAACAGGTCCCTGGCTAGCTTGCCAAGTAGCTGGAGCAGGTAGCTGCGGATGGTATTGAGGCATCCAAGGTGCAACTTCATGCTGCAGTGGACTGAAATGATGTTTCATCTAGAGTCATGGCTACATCTGCGTCCCTTCATAGGATGGATTGGCTCAGATGTACTAGCTTGTCTCAGGATACCCAAACTAAGGCCATGGATTTTCCTGTTGTGGGCAATTCTCTGTTTGGGGAGCAAACAGAGAACTACATGAAGAAAAAGGATGAATATAGGACAACCTATAGGAGTGCTCAGGCCAAGGAAAGGCAAGCCACTCCTCAGAGACAGGCCTTTTCATAGGCCTTTCTACCAAGCCCAGGCCTAATCTTCTGCTTATGATCAGAGGGGGTTCTTTAGAGGGAGAGGCAGACAGGGTACAAGCAGGCCTGCTTCCACCCCTCAGCCTAAAGCCCCTGCCAAACAGGCACCCTGATGGGTTTGCCAGGGCCAATTTTCCACCACCTGTAGGGGGCAGGCTGGCTTACTTTGTCCAGGACAGGATATCTTTAACATTAGACAAGTGGGTCCTGGAAGTAGTAAGCCAGGGATTGGTTCTCAGCTTCAAAACATTTCCAAAGATGAGAACCAGATCCTTTCCACCTGCCAATCCTTCAGAGGCACTTGCCCTAGAGGAAGAGGTCTCTTCCCTTTTCACTTTCAGAGCTATAGAAAGGGTTCCGCCCCTACACAAAGGGAAAGGACTGTACTCCCGGTACTTCCTCACCCCCAAAAAGACAGGAGAATGGCAGCCCATCCTGGATCTCAGATATTTAAACAAGCACCTTTTAAAGCCAAAGTTCAAAATGGTGACTCTGGGAATAATTCTACCTTCTCCAAGGCCAGGGGACTGGCTAGTCTCCCTGGACCTCAAGGATGCCTATTTCCATATTCTCATCAGAAGCTCCCATCGAAAATACCTCAGGTTCGAGTTGCCCTCAGGCCATTACCAATTCAGAGCAATGCCCTTCGTCCTAACCTCTTCTCCAAGGGTGTTCACAAAATACCTGGCAGTAGTAGTTGCCTTCCTAAGAAGAAAAAGATTTCCATCTTCCCATACCTGGACGACTGGCTCATAGTAGGCCAGTCCCCAGACCAAGTCAAGTTACACCTAGAGATAATTCAGCAAAAGTCAGTTGTAGAGCCTGTACAGCTCCTCGCCTTCATAGGTGCAGAGATAGATACAGCAAAGGCAAGAGCCTTCCTTCCCTTGGACAGGGCAAGGACCCTTATTACACTGGCCACTTCATTCACCCTACAGGTGTCTCGAATAGCAAGGCATATTCTACAGCTCCTGGGCCACATGGCTGCTTCTGCAGCAGTGGTGCAGGGAGCACGATTTCAGATGAGGGACATTCAGTTCCACCTGAAAGCCTTTTGGTCTCAGAAAAAGGATCCTCTGACCAAATTGATCCCAGTGACTTGAACCTTGATCCAAGCATTGCAGTGGTGGCAGGATCAGGATAATCTAAGACAGGGAGTTACTTTTGTCACTCAGTCTCACTCTGTAATCCTTACTACAGATGCCTCCCTCTTGGGGTGGGGAGCCCACTTGGGAGACCTGACCACCCAAGGGTTGTGGTCTCCTCAGGAATCTCTGCTTCACATCAATCTATGAGAACTCAGAGCGGTGTTTCTAGCACGTCAGGCTTTTTCCCAGCCTGTTCAGAACAAAGTAGTTCAAATCAGGACAGACAATACCATCACAATGTGATATATCAACAAGCAAGGGGGCACTCGGTCTACAGCCTTGTGCACAGAAGCAATGAAGTTATGGTCTCTGGCCGATTCCCTGAACACCTCTCTTACAGCAGTACACCTCCCAGGTAAGGACAATGTCCTGGCAGATGCTCTCAGCAGGATATCTCGGGGCCATCATGGATGGTCACTGGATCCCCTGGTTTTGAAGGTGATCTTCTCCAAATGGGGCACCCCTCATATACATCTTTTTGCAGCCCCAATCACCAACTTCCCCTCTTTTGCTGCAGGCCCCCAGTGTTGGGCCCAGTCCCCCTGGATGTCCTAGTTCTCAATTGGGAAGGGAAGTTCCAGTATGCTTTCCCCCTTCCCTCTCCTGTTCAAGGTGCTAGTCAAAATCAGGTCTCAGCCCTGCAAGGTGATTCTGATTGCTCCAGACTGGGCAAGACAACCCTGGTACCCTCTCCTGTTGTCCTTAGCAGTCCACCTTCCCGTGTTTCTTCCCAGGAATTACAACCTGTTAAACTGTGCTCAGGGGAGGGTTTGGTATCCGAATCTCAAATCTCTCAATCTCAACATCTGGCTCTTTGCTGATTTACACCTCTCTCAAGGTGTTATGGATATCCTAAAGGCTTCTCAGAAGACTTCCACCAGAAACACTTACAACTCCAAATGGAAAAGATTCTCCATATGGAGCTCTGGGAAGCATATTTCTACAGAGTCTGCTGGCCTGCCCACAGTCCTTGACTATATGGTTCATCTTAATAGCTTGGTACTCAGACCAGCTACACTAAGAGTGCATCTGGCAGCTGTCTCTGCTTTTCTTTCAGCAGGTAAGCCTTCTTCCCTTTCAGCTTACCCTGTATTCTCTAAGTTTTTCAAGGGATTGCGTCAGGTTGTTTAAAAGTTAACTCGTTCACCTCCCGGGCAGTTCGAAGGTTGGACCTCACTGCAATTTGTCATAATACAGCAAAACTCCATTAGAAAAAACATTACTAAGGTGAGTAATTTTTTTTTTATCCGCTACAGGAAATTAAAATGACTCTTCAAGGGTAAACTCAGCAGTTACCAGTAGGGGTAATACCCCATTTACCAGTTCCTATTCTACTAGGACACAATTATACTGACTTTGAAACTTTATTATCCTCCAATGTGTGTGTGCCATGGTAACCAGGTCTCAAACCCTTAAAGGAACTTTGGACCAAGTATTTCCCTTCACAGATGAACTTATGGAGAACCCTGGCAAGGATAGAAAACCTAAAAAGCAGAGAAGTGAGAAATTATTATGGACTAAAATTAACTGTATTGATGATATGTCTAATGTGCTAAATCTTGTTCATAAAAAGGAATTTAAAGATGTACAAAAAAAAATGACGTAACCGTGCAACCTTTTTCCCCACATGGTATGAATACTGAGGGTACTGTTTTAGGACATAAATATGAGCTAGAAAAACAGCTGTTGTATAGATGCTGTACAAATCTTAAAGCTAGAGCAGAAGTGAAACAATTAATGATCCCTCAAGTACGTAGGCAACAGTTATTGGAGGCGGCACATGATATTCCTTTGGCTGTGCACCAAGGCAGAGATAAAACTCTAAGTCATCTACTATACCATTGTTATTGACCTGGCATTCATGGACAGGTGGCAGCACACTGCAGCAGTTGTAGTGAATGCCAGAAGCTTGCCAAAATTGGTAGATAAGACGAGGTGCCTCTCCAACCCCTACCTCTGATAACTACACCTTTTGACAGGATCATAATGGACATTGTTGGGCCATTGCCAAGGAGTGCAAAAGGTAACCAGTACATTCTAGTGGTTAGTGATTACACTACCCAGTACCCTGAAGCTATTCCCCTAAGAAGTACAACAGCTCCAAAAATAGCTGAGGAACTGGGTAAGCTCTTTAGTCGAGTGGGCATACAAGAGATACTGACCGACCGAGGTAGCAACTTTTGTTCAGTGCTGTTGAAACATCTTTATCAGAGCTTGGGGATAACCGCTATATATACGACACCTTATCATCCCCAAACTGATGGTCTGGTCGAGCGTTTCAACCAGACACTCAAAAAAATGTTGCAAAAGTATGGGCAGGACGAAGGAAAGGAATGGGATGTTTACCTGCTCTACTTAATGTTTGCTTACCGAGAGGTACATCAGTCTTCCACAGGGTTTTCCCCTTTTGAGCTGTTGTACAGCCGGAATCCAAGGGGGTCATTAGATGTAATGAAAGAAAAAATTACTCACCTTAGTAATTGTTTTTCTTCTAATGGAGTCTTGCTATATTATGACATATGCAGTATAACCCCAGGTTAGAACTGCTCTGGAGGCGAAAGAGTTAACTTCCATGCAGGGCATGGAACCTTGAGCGCGAGCTCGATTGAACACAGTCTGTTGAAGCTCAAACTTAAGCTGTCATATCTTTACGAGCAAAAACTCACTAAGTCTGTGTGGAAGCCGTAAACCTACACTAGCCACTGGCTACTAACTACAAAAACACCTTTTTGTTCTTGATACCAAAACAAAGACTCAGGTCGGGGGATTCAAGAAGGAAAATTTAAGCATAACACCTAAGCACCCTAGAAGGGTGAAATAAAGTGGGCATTAAAGAAATGCCAACATTGCACTGCCCACCCACATCCCAAAAACAGAGGTTCTGAGAGGGGCAGGCTGGGGGGAGGTCATAATATAGCAAGACTCCATTAGAAGAAACAACATTACTAAGGTGAGTAATTTTTTCTTCTAACAACATGAAGTCTTGCTATATTATGACATATGCAGACTACACAGAAGTACCTCCATGGAGGAGGGACAGAACCTACTTGGGAAACAGGCTCTGAAGCACAGCTGTGCCAAATCGAGCATCACCCCTAGCCTGGATATCGAAGGAGTAATGCTTAGTAAAAGTGTGAACTGTTTTCCAGGTAGCTGCTTGACATATCTCTAGGATAGGAATGTCCCTGGCAGCAGCCAGAGATGCAGCTGTACCTCTGGTACAGTGAGCCCTCAGGCCAGAGGGAGGAACCTTGCCCAGTTTTTCATAACAGAATTGGATACAAGAGACAATCCACCTGGCAAAGGATCTTTTAGTGGCAGGTTTCCCTTTACCAACCTCACCATAAGTGAGGAACAGTTGGAGGGAGTCCAACCTGTGACCCTTGGTACGCTCTATATAGTAACTAAGGGCTCTTTTGACATCTAAACTGTGCAATCTCCTCTCACCAGAGGAGGAATGGTCAGTGAAGTACACAGGAAGAGACATGGATTGATTAAGGTGAAAGTCTAAAACCACCTTAGGTAAAAACTTCCTGTTAGTCCTGAGGACCACCTTATCTCTATGAAAGGAGATAAAATCAGGCTCCACTGCAAGGCTTGTAGCTCACTTATGCACCTGGCAGAGGTGATGGCTACCACAAACACAGTTTTCCAAGTCAAGTACTTAAGCTCTGCTGAAGACAATGGCTCAAAAGGGGGTTGCATAAGCTGAGCGATGCAAATATTAAGATCCCAAGCAGGGGCAGGGTCCCTGAACAGGGGTTGGTGTGAAGCAGCCATTTAAAAAACTTGGAGAACACATGGTGAGCTGATAAAGAAGAGGGCTTACCTGCTGACAAGAAGACAGACACAGCTGCCAAGTGCACTTTTAGGGTAGCTGGTCTCAGCCCCAAGGAATTCAAATGCACCAAATAATCCAGCATCATGGGCACACCAGCAGATTCTGGGGAAATATGTTTACCAGCACACCATATGGAAAATCTTCCATTTTGAATTATAGGTAGCCCTGGTGGAAGGATTCCTAGAGGCCTGCAAGATATCCAATACACCTTGAGAAAGGTGTAGGTCAGCAAACTCTAACTCTTCAAGAGCCAAGCCTTGAGATTGAGAGATTTGAGGTTCGGATACCAAACTCTCCCCTGGGCACAGGTTAATAGGTTGTGATTCCTGGGAAGACATAGGGGAGGGTGGACTGCTAAGGACATGAGGAGAGGGTACCAGGGCTGCCTGGCCCAATCTGGAGCAATCAGGATCATCTTGCAGGATTGAGACCTGATTCTGACTAGCACTTTGAAAAGAAGGGGGAAGGGGGAAAGCATAGAGAAACTTTCCTTCCCAACTGAGGAGGAAGGCATCCAGAGGGACTGAGCCCAACACTGGGGGCCTGCAGCAAAAAAGGGGAAGTTGGTGATTGTCTGGGGCTGCAAAGAGATCGATTTGCGGGGTGCCCCATCTGACAAATATTACCTCCAGTACTAGGGGATCCAGTGCCCATTCGTGATGGCCCTGGGAAATCCTGCTGAGAGCATCCGCTAGGACATTGTCCTTGCCTAGGAGGTGAACTGCCGTAAGGGAGACGTTCGGAGAATAAGCCAGAGACCACAACTTCTTTGCTTCGGTGCACAAGGCTATAGACCAATTGCCCCCTTGCTTGTTGACCTGAACCACTTTGTTCTGGACAGATGTGGAAAAAACCTGGAGTGCTAGAAAAACTGCTCTGAGCTCCAGCAAATTGATGTGGAGCAGAGATTCCTGAGGGGACCACAGCCCTTGGGTGGAAAGGTCGCCCATGTGAGCTCCCAACCCAAGAGGGATGCATCTGTAGTAAGGGTCAAGGAATGAGACTGGGGAGTGAAGGGAACCACGTCTCAGATTGTTCTGATCCTACCACCACTGAAGGGCCTGGATCAGGGTTTGAGTCACTGGAATCAATTTGGTTAGGGGATCTGTCCTTTGAGACCAAAAGGCTCTCAAATGGAACTCAATGTCCCTCATCTGAAATCTCGCTCCCTGCACCACTGCTGTAGAAGTAGCCATGTGCCCCAGGAGCTGTAGAAAATGCCTTGCTGGTCGAGAGACCTGCAGGGTGAAAGAGGAGGCCAGAGACACCAGGGTCCTTGCTCTTTCCAGAGGAAGGAAGGCTCTGGCTTCTTTTGTGTTCAGTTCTGCGCCTATAAAGGTGAGAAGCTGGACAGGCTCCAGAACTGACTTTGGAAGGCTGAGAAGGAAACCTAGAGATGTAAGCAGCTGCTGGGTTACTTGTAAATGTAGTTTGACCTGTTCTGGAGAATGGCCTACAATGAGCCAGTCGTCCAGATAAGGAAAGATGGCAATCTTTTGCCTTCTTAAATGAGCAACTGCTACTGCCAGGCATTTTGTGAACACCTTTGGGGCCGAGGTGAGGCCGAAGGGCATTGCTCTGAACTGGTAATGGCCTGAGGGCAGTTCGAATCTGAGGTACTTTCGATGGGAGCTTCTGATGAGAACATGGAAGTAAGCATCCTTGAGATCCAGGGAGGCTAGCCATTCCCCTGGCCTTAGAGAGGGTAAAATAATCCCCAGGGTCACCATTTTGAACTTTGGTTTTAAAAGGTGCTTGTTTAGATACCTGAGATCCAGAATGGGCCGCCATTCTCCTGTCTTTTTTGGGGTAAGGAAGTACCTGGAATAAAACCCTTTGCCCTGGTGTATGGGTAGAACCCATTCCACGGCTCTGAGAGCCAGGAGGGAAGAAACTTCTGCTTCCAGGGCAAGTGCCTCTGATGGGTTTGCAGGTGAAAAAGACCTGGCTCTCATCTTCAGAAATTTTTTGAAGCTGAGAACCAGTCCCTGGCTTACTACTTCCAGGACCCACTTGTCTGATGTTAAAGACTTCCAGTCCTGGACAAAGTAAGCCAGACTACCCCCTAACGGTAGTGGAGAATCGGCCCTGGCTACCCCATCAGGGAGCCTGTTTTGTAGGGGCTTTGGGTTGAGGGGTAGAAGCAGGCTTACTAGAGCCCCTTCTGCCACTTCCTCTAAAAAAAACCTTCTGGGCATAAGCAGAAGAGGAGGCCTGGGCTTGGTAAAACGGCCTATGAAACGGCCTGCCCCTGACATGCTGCCTTTGAGGACTGACTTGCCTTTCTTTGGCCTGTGCACTCCTATAGGTGGTCCTATACTCATCCATTTTCTTCACATAATTCTCTGTCTGCTCCGCAAACAGAGAATTTCCCACAATATGAAAATCCATAGCCTTAGACTGAGTATCCTGTGACAGGCAGTACATCTGAGCCAGGCCATTCTGCGAAGAGACACAGATGTAGCCATAACTCTTGATGAAACATCATTAGAGTCTACAGCAGCATGAAATTGCACCTTGGATGCCTCAATACCATCCGCAGCCACCTGCTCCAGCTCCCAGGCTAGCTGTTCAGGGGCCTGTTTTGCTAGGGCCAGGACAGTATCCCACCTGGATTTCTGGTACCTAGCTGCGTCAGCCATACAATTTGCCTGCCTGAGTCCCAAAGATGCTGCCATGTACTACTTTTTTGCCATGGCATCCATCCTCCTGGAATCCTTTTCAGGAGGGTGAGAGGCTAGAGGAATATTAGCCTTGTCACAGGCTGCAGCCTGGACTACCCCCACATGGCTGCACTGCTGGGATAGGAACTCCGTATCAGAGCCTGATAAAGCATACCTCTTGTCCATCCTTTTATCCACAGGGAGGATAGAATGAGGAGTTTTTAGAATTTTTACTGTCTGTTTCCTAAAAGATTTATGCAAGAGAACAGACAGTCTCCTAGACTCTGGAATATCCATCATTTCCACAGAATCAGGATCTTCTTAATCATCAACAGCTTCCTCAACAGGGAGTTGCAGTGTGTCAGCAACTTTCTTGGAAAACAAAAAATGAGAAGGGGACTCAGATAGCCTGGGAGGGGATACTCCTGAGGGTCTGTCTGGAGAGATGTCCGGTTCAATGGGCACATCCAGACTTTCAAAATCACCCTCACTCTCCTCGTACCCCTCCTCCCGGTTCATAAAAATCTTCAAAATCATAATCTTCAACCAAGAGAACCGACCGAACCGGGCTCTTCCCTAATGGTGCCGGTTCGGACGGAACTGGGGAAAGAGACTGGACAATGTGAATAGCTTTGGCTATTTCCTCAGCGGTTGGAGAAAGAACTTTTGGCCCCAAACTAGCTGACCTTCTAGCCCTTTTAGTTGGAACCGGCTCCTCAGAGCTGGCTCTTTGTTTGCCCGAGGAAGCATCGCCCTGGTCAGAGGGCACTCCCTCAGGTTCGGTTGGAACCGAACTGGGCTGGCCATCCGGGTCAGCGGACTTTTTGGCCTCCCATTCCCTGAGCCTACCAACTCTTTTTTCCACGGTGGCAGCAGGGAAATTCTTACAAATCTGGCAGTCTGCACTGAGGTGGTCAAACCCCAGACAATAAACACAAGTGGTGTGTGGATCAGCCTTAGCAAAGGCTTCCCCACAGAGGCCACAGGGCTGAAACCCAGTGGGTCCAGTTTTTCTTTTGGGTTTCTCAGACATAGTGCCAGCCTAACCAAAACTTGCCCGTTAATGGCAATCCACCAAGCAAGACTCTCTTATCGGTTCCCAACCATGTCACGGGTCGTGGAAAAAAAACATAATAAAATCTGTTTTTTTTTTAGAACCGAGAACCGCACTCTAAAGGACTAGAAGGTAATTTTAAAACCCCTGTGATAGGTTCAAACCGAACCGAAAAAGACTTTTACAATTTCCACACAGAAGAAAATAAATAAGTCTATCTATTACTTACAATACCACAGACAGAGCTTGAACCGACTGCGGCTAAATTTCGGTAAAATAAACTGAGAATTACACTTTTAAACCGACAAACGAACCGAGCAGCAGGAGGAATCTCCGGAGCGACTGTTCAGTGAGGCGGAGTAAAGAATCTGACAGTTTAAGTTTGAGCTTCAACAAACAGTGTGTTCAACCGAGCTCGTGCTCAAGATTCCATGCCCTGCATGGAAGTTAACTCTTTCACCTCCGGAGCAGTTCTAACCTGGAGTTATACTACATATGTCATAATATAGCAAGACTTCATGTTGTTTGAAGAACAGTGGGTGGTAGGGGAACTACTAAAGGAAATGGCACCCTTTGAGTACATGTGTCAGCTATGACAACGATTAATAAATTATGTCCAAAACGCATACCTAAATAACCAACAGATAGTACAAAAACAATAGTAGGATAAGAGAACCAGTTTCAAAGATTTCAAAGAGGGGGATAAAGTCCTTCTATTACTGCCTTCCTCAGATAATAAGCTCTTAATGAAGTGGCAGGGGCCCTATCCAGTTTTAAGACGAATGGGTCCTATTACTTATGCGATCTCTCTGCACGATAAAGTTTCTAAAAGGAACATTTACCACTTGCATTTACTTAAACCCTGGTCAAAGACATCTCCCCCTGTGTGTGCCTTTATCCACCCTGAAGAGCCGGACAGTGCTCTAACCCTGGCGTATCAGAGATTGGAAAAGCCCGGTGAGCTGAATGAAGTCACCATAAATCCAGATTTAGTCCCGCCCCAGTTAGCCGAGTTACAGACCCTACTCCATATACATGAAACTACATTTTCTGGGACCCCAGGGAAGGCCAAGAATGTCACACACCATATTAATGTAAATTCAACATCACCCATAAGACAAAAAGCATATCGACTGCCAGAAAAGATGATGCCTGAAGTTATAAGGGAGTTAAAGAAAATGCAGGACTTGGGCATTATTGAGCCATCTAAAAGTGAATAGAATTTTCCTATGGTGGTGGTAGAAAAGAAAGATGGGGGAGTCAGGCTGTATCTAGACTTCAGATGTCTAAACAGTATTTCACAGTTTGAAAGCTACCCCATGCCTAGGACTTATGATATTTTAGATCATTTAGGTAAAGCCCACTACATTAGTATACTCGATTTATCAAAGGAATACTGACAAATACCCTTGGATGAAAAGGCAAAAGAGAAAACAGCATTTAGCACTCCCTTAGGGCTGTTTCAATTTACAGTGATGCCTTTTGGCCTATACAGTGCCCCCGCAACTTTCCAGAGGGTAATGGATAAAACCTTAGCCTCCCATGTTACCTATAGCACTGCTTACCTAGATAATGTAATAGTGTTTAGTACATCCTGGAGTGATCACACACAACAACTATCAGAGGTATTGTCAGTTATTTCAGCAGCAGATCACACTATTAATCCAGCAAAATGTTTTTGGGCCATGCAGAAAGAAAAAATTATTCACCTTAGTAATGTTGTTTCTTCTATAGGAGTCTTGCTGTATTCTGACACATGCAGTGATCTCAACACCTAAACTGCCCTGAAGAACAAAGGAGTTAACTTTCCATGCAGGGCGTGTAACGCTGAGCTTGAGCTTGGATGAAGCCTCTGTCTGCTGTTTAAACTCCAACCACCAGATCTTTACAAGCTATACTCACTGGGCATTCTGTGTGGAAACTGTAAACTCGCATTAGCCAACTGGCAACTAAATTTGATAAAAAGGGTTTTTTGGTTTCAAAGCAAATACTCAAGTCAGGAAACCCAAAAACAAAACACAACACATACCCAAAATAAGACGTTGAGAAAGGAGAGGGCACCTCTAGGTGCCAACACTGCTCCTGCCCACCCACATCCCAAAAACCAGGTTCTGAGAGGGGAGGTGGAGGGAGGTCAGAATACAGCAAGACTTCATTAGAAGAAACAACATTACTAAGGTGAGCAATTTTTTCTTCAAACGACAGGAAGTCTTGCTGTACTCTGACATATGCAGACTACCAGGCAGTACCTCCAAGGAGGAAGGGCAGAACCTACTTAGAGAATAGCCTCTGAAGCACTGCTGTGCCAAACTGAGAATCACTCCTAGCCTGAATATCCAGAGAGTAATGCTTGGTGAATGTATGGACTGTTTTCCAGGTGGCTGCTTAACAAATTTCTAAGATAGGAATATCCCTGGCAGCAGCCAGGGAAGCAGCTGTATCTCTAGTAGAGTGAGTCCTCAGGCCTGAGGGTGGGGTTCTACCCAATTTCTCATAGCAGAATTGCATACAAGAGACATTCCACCTGGCAACAGATCTTTTAGTGGCAGGTCTGCAATTACCAACCTCCCCATAAGTGAGGAACAACTGGAGGGACGCAAACCTGTGTGACCCTTGGTGCACACTATGTAGTAGCTAAGGGCTCTTTTTACATCCAGGCTGTGCATCCTCCTCTCCCCAGAGGAGGAATGGTGAGTGAAGAAAACAGGGAGAGACACAGACTGATTAAGGTGGAACCCTGAAACTACCTTAGGGAAAAACGTCCTGTTAGTTCCTAGGACAACTTTATCTCTATGGAAAGAGATGAAACCAGGCTCCACTGAGAGGGCTTTCAATTCACTGATGCACCTGGCAGAGGTAATGGCTACCAAAAACACAGTTTTCCAAGTCAAGTACATAAGCTCTGCAGAGGACAAAGGCTCAAAGGGGGTTGCATAAGCTGAGCAATGCAAACATTAAGGTCCCAAGCAGGAGCAGGGTTCCTAAAGGGAGGACTGGTGTGCAACAATCCCTTGAAGAATTTGCAAAATACAGGACGGGCTGATAGAGAAAAGGGATTGCCTACTGACAAAAAGGCAGAAACAGCTGCTAAATGCACTTTGAGTGTAGCTGGTCTGAGTCCCAAGCCATTGAGATGAACCATATAGTCCAGGACTGTAGGCAACCCAGCAGACTCTGGAGAAATATGCTTACCAGAGCACCAAATAGAGAACCTTTTCCATTTGGAGTTTTAAGTCTTTCTATTGGAAGGCTTTCGAGAAGCCCTAAGAATATCCAGAACACTTTGAGAGAGGTGCAGATCAGCAAACTCTAACTCTTCAAGAGCCAGGCCTTGAGATTGAGAGATTTGAGATTCGGATACCAAATCCTTCCCTGAGAGGATGTCAACAGATTGTAATTCTTGGGAAGAGAAAGAGGAAGGTGGGCTGCTAAGGACAGCAACAGTGGATACCAGGGCTGTCTGGCCCAGTCTGGAGCAATCAGAATTACTCTGCATGGCTGAAACTTGGATCTTGACTAGCACCTTGAACAGGAGAGGGAAGGGGGGGAAGCATACAGGAACTTCCCTTCCCAATTGAGAACCAGCACAACCAGGGGAACTGAGCCCAACACTGCGGGTCTGCAGCAAGAGAGAGGAAGTTGGTGATTGTCTGGGGCTGCAAAAAATCTAACTGTGGAGTGCCCCATCTGAAGAAAATCAGTTTCAAAATTAGGGGAACTAGGGACCATTCATGGTGGCCCTGAGATATCCTGCTGAAGCATCTGCTAGGACATTGTCCTTCCCTGGGAGCTGAACTGCTGTCAGAGAAGTTTGTGGAGAATAGGCCAGAGACCACAACTTCATTGCTTCTGTGCACAAGGCCGTAGACAGAGTGCCCCCTTGCTCGCTGACGTACCACATTGTGGTGGTATTGTGTGTTCTGATCTGGACTACTTTGTTCTAAACAGACTTGGAAAAAGCTTGTAGTACCAGAAAAAAAAATTACTCACCTTAGTAATGTTGTTTCTTCTAATGGAGTCTTGCTATATTATGACTATTGCAGTTTATCCCACCATTAGAACTGCCCCGGAGGTGAAGGAGTTAACTTCCATGCAGGGCATGGAACTTAGAGAGCGAGCTCGGTTAGAGAAGCTCTGTCTGGGATATTTCAAACCGAAACTGTCAGATCTTTATGAGCAAAACTCACTAAGGTTCTGTGTGGAAGCTGTAACCTACACTAGCCAACTGGCTACTAAAATATCAACACATTTTCCTGCTCCCAATACCAAGACTCAAGTCAGGGGATCAGAAAAAGATGAAATAAAATAAAATAAAAACACAACACAACACCCAAACACCCCAAAAAGAAGGGGTGGAAAACATAAAAAGGGGCATCAATAAGTGCCAACAGTGAACTGCCCACCCCACACCCCAAGTAGAAGTTCTGAGAAGGGCAGGCTGGGGGGGAGGTCATAATATAGCAAGACTCCATTAGAAGAAACAACATTACTAAGGTGAGTAATTTTTTTCTTCAAACAACATGAAGTCTTGCTATATTATGACTAGTGCAGACTACAGAGCAGTACTTCCATGGAGGAGGAACAGAACCTACTTAGGGTATAGGCTCTGAAGCATGGCTGTGCCAAACCAAGCATCCCTTATGGCCTGGATATCCAGGGAATAATGCTTGGTGAAAGTGTGTACTGTTTTCCAAGTAGCTGCTTGACATATCTCTAAGATAGGGATGTCTCTAGCAGCAGCTAGAGACGCAGCTGTACCTCTGGTAGAGTGAGCCCTCAGGCCAGAAGGGGGAACCTTACCCAGTTTTTGATAGCAAAACTGGATACAAGAGACAATCCACCTGGTAATAGATCTCTTAGTGGCAGGTTTCCCTTTCCCAACCTCACCATAAGTGAGAAACAGTTGGAGGGAGTCAAACCTGTGACCCTTGGTACGCTCTATGTAGTAACTTAGGGCGCTCTTAAGATATAAACTGTGCAATCTCCTCTCACCAGAAGAGGAATGTTCAGTGAAAAACACTGGAAGGGAGATAGATTGATTAAGATGGAAATCTGAAACCACCTTAGGCAAAAACTTCCTGTTAGTCCTGAGGACTACCTTATCCCTGTGGAAAGAAATAGTTTCTACTGCCAAGACTTGCAACTCACTTATGCGCCTGGCAGAAGTGATAGCCACTAGGAAAACAGTTTTCCAAGTTAAGTACTTAAGCTCTGCAGAAGACAGAGGTTCAAAAGGGGGTTGCATTAACTGGGCAATGCAAACATTAAGGTCCCAGGCAGGGGCCGGATCCCTAAAAGGTGGATTAGTATGAAGTAATCCTTTAAAAAATACTTGGAAAATACAAGGTGAGTGGAAATAGAGGAGGGCTTTCCTGCTGAAACAAAAGCAGAGACAGCTGCCAAATGTACTTTCAGCGTAGCTGGTCTCGGGCCCAAAGAATTAAGATGGACCATATAGTCCAAAATAATGGGCAAATCAGCAGATTCCGGGGAAATATGTTTCCCAGAACACCAAATGGAAAACCTTTTCCACTTAGAATTATAAGTAGCCCTAGTGGAAGGTTTCCTAGAAGCCTTTAGGATTTCAAGAACACCCTTAGAAAGGTGTAGGTCAGCAAATTCTAACTCCTCAAGAGCCAGGCCTTGAGGTTGAGGGATTTGAGGTTCGGATACCACACTCTCCCCTGGGCACAGGTTAACAGGTTGTGATTCCTGGGGAGACACAGGGGAAGATGGACTGCTAGGGACAGAAGGAGTGGGTACCAGGGCTGCCTGGCCCAATCTGGGGCGATCAGAATCACCCTGCAAGGCTGGGATCTGATTTTGACTAGCACCTTGAATACGAGAGGGAAGGGGGGAAAGGCATAAAGAAACTTCCCCTCCCAATCTAGGAGAAAGGCATCCAGGGGGACTGAGCCCAACACTGGGGGCCTGCAACAGAATAGAGGAAGTTGGTGATTGTCTGGGGCTGCAAAAAGATCAATCTGAGGGGTGCCCCATCTGGCAAAAAATCCCCAGAATTTGAGGATCCAGAGACCATTCGTGATGGCCTTGGGAAATCCTGCTGAGAGCATCTGCCAGGACATTGTCCTTTCCTGGAAGGTGAACTGCTATGAGGGAAGTGTTCAGGGAATAGGCCAGAGACCACAACTTCATTGCCTCGGTGCGCAAGGCCGAAGACCGAGTGCCCCCCTGCTTGTTGATGTACCACATTGTTGTGGTGTTGTCTGTTCTGACTTGTACCACTTTGTTCTGAACAGACACAGAAAACACTTGAAGTGCTAGAAAGACAGCTCTGAGTTCCAGCAAATTGATGTGGAGCAGAGATTCCTGAGGTTACCACACCCCCTGAGTGGAGAGGTCGCCCATGTGGGCTCCCCACCCCAGGAGGGATGCATCTGTAGTGAGGGACAAGGAGTGAGACAGAGGAATGAAAGGGACCCCCAGTCTTAAATTGCTCTGATCCTGCCACCACTGGAGGGCCTGGATCAGGGTTCGGGTCACTGGGACCAACTTGGAAAGGGGGTCTCTTCTGAGACCCAAAGGCTCTCAAGTGAAACTGAATGTCCCTCATCTGAAATCTTGCTCCTTGCACTACAGCTGTGGACATAGCCATGTGTCCCAGGAGCTGCAAGAAGTGTTTTGCAGGTCGAGAGACCTGCAGAGTGAAGGAGGAGGCCAGAGCCACCAGGTTCCTTACCCTCTCTAAGGGTAGGAAGGCTCTGGCCTGCTTTGTGTCCAATTCCGCACCTATGAAGGTGAGCACCTGAACAGGTTCTAAAACTGACTTTGGAAGATTGAGCAAGAAGCCCAGGGAGGTGAGCAGCTGCTGGGTAACTTGCAGGTGAGATCTGACCTGTTCTGGGGACTGGCCTACAATGAGCCAGTCATTCAGATAGGGAAAGACAGCAATCATTTGCCTTCTTAAATGAGCAAGTGCTACTGCCAGACATTTTGTGAATATCCTTGGGGCAGAGGTGAGGCCGAAGGGCATTGCTCTGAACTGGTAGTGACCGGAGGGCAGTTCGAATCTGAGGTACTTTCAGTGGGAGCTTCTGATTAAGACGTGAAAAATAGGCATCCTTGAGGTCCAGGGAGGCTAGCCAGTCCTCTGGCCTTAGAAAGGGTAAAATCATTGCCAGAGTTACCATTTTGAACTTTGGTTTCAAAAGGTGCTTGTTCAGATATCTCGGGTCTAAAATGGGCCGCCATTCTCCTGTCTTCTTTGGGGTAAGGAAATATCTGGAGTACAGACCCTTGCCCTGGTGTAGGGGAGAAACCCTTTCTATGGCTCTGAGAGCCAGGAGGGTTGAGACTTCTGTTTCTAAAGTAAGGGTCTCTAAAGGGTTTGCAGGTGGGAAAGATCTGATTCTCATCTTTGGAAATTTTTTGAAGCTGAGAACCAGACCCTGACTTACTACTTCCAGGACCCACTTGTCTGAGGTTAGAGACTCCCAGTTCTGAACGAAGTAAGCCAACCTGCCCCCTACAGGTAAGGAGAATCGGCCCTGGGCAACCCATCAGGGTGTCTGTTTGGCAGGTGCTTTAGGCTGAGGGGTGGGAGCAGGCCTGCCCACACCCCGTCTGCCTCTCCCTCTGAAGAACCCCCTCTGAGCATAAGCAGAAGAGGCCTGGGTTTGGTAAAAAGGCCTGTGAAAAGGCCAATCTCTACCCCTTGGGGTCTACCTCTGAGGAGTGGCTTGCCGCTCCTTGGCCTGAGCACTCTTATAGGTAGTCCTATATTCGTCCATTTTCTTCATATAATTCTCCATCTGCTCCCCAAACAGAGAATTTCCTACCACAGGAAAATCCATAGCCTTAGTCTGGGTATCCTGTGACAAGCTAGTACACCTGAGCCAGGCCAATCTACGAAAAGCTACAGATGTAGCCATGACTCTAGAGGATACATCATTAAAATCCACAGCAGCATGAAACTGCACCTTGGATGCCTCAATGCCATCAGCAGCCACCTGTTCCAGCTCACTAGCAAGCTGGCCAGAGGCCTGCTTGGCCAAAGCCATGACAGTGTCCCATCTAGATTTTTGATACCTTGCTACATAAGCCATGTAATTTGCTTGCCTGAGTCCCAGGGACGCTGCCATGTATTATTTTTAGCCATGGCATCAATCTTCCTGGAATCCTTGTCAGGAAGATGTGAAGCCAAGGGAATATTAGCTTTATCACAGGCTGCAGCCTGAACCACACCATGACTGCATTGCTGTGAAAGGAATCCTGTATCAGGACCTGACAGAGTGTACCTCCTGTCCATCTTTTTGTCCACAGGAGGCACAGAATTAGGAGTTTTTAAGATTTTTGTTTGTTTCCTAAATGATTTATGCAAGGGAATAGACAATCTCCTAGACTCTGGAATATCCATCATTTCTACAAAATCAGGTTCCTCTTGCTCATCTACAGCTTTCTCCAATGGGAGCTGGAGGGTTTCAGCAATTTTTTTGTAAAACATAAAGTGAGAGGGGGACTCAGAAAGTGTAGGGGGAGATTCTAAAGGTCTGTCTGGGGAGCTGTCCGGTTCAATGGGCACACCCAGACCCTCCAAGTCACATTCATACTGTTCATAATCATCCTCCCCCTCCTCTGATTCATAAAAGTCTTCAACATCATATTCCTGAACCGATGGAACCGACATTTTGCCAGACAGTGGCGGTTCGGAAGGAACCGGAGAAAGTGACTGGACAATCTGGATAGCTCTTGCTATCTCTGCAGCGGTTGGAGAAGGAATTTTGGACTCCAGACCTGCTGATTTTTCTTGTTTTCTTTACTGGAACTGGCTCCTCTGAGTCAGCTTTACATTTGCCTGAGGAAGTCTCACCCTGGTCAGAGGGCACTCCCTCCGGTTCGGCTGGCACCGAACCGGGCTGGCCATCCGGGTCAGCGAACTTTTTGGCCTCTCGTTCCCTGAGCCTGCCAGCTCTCTTATCCAGGGTGGCTGCAGGGAAATTTTTACAAATCTGGCAGTCTGAATTGAGGTGGTCAAACCCCAGACAATATACACATGTGGTGTGTGGGTCAGCCTTGGCAAAGACTTCCCCACAGACATCACAGTGTTGAAACCCAGTGGGCCCGGTTTTTCTTTTGGGTTTCTCAGACATAATGCCAGCCTAACCAAAAACTTGCCCTTTAAACGGCAGTGCCAGGCAAGACACCCTTATTGGTTCCCAACCGTGTCACGGGTCGTGGAAAAAACCATAATGAAATCCGGTTTTTTAGAACCGATAAGAACCGGGAACCGCACTCTAAAACCCTTTATACACTGTAATTTCAAAGTTTTAAAACAACCTGATCGGTTCAAACCGAACCGATAACATTTACAAGTTCCACACAGAAATAAACTGTCAATTACTTACGATACCACAGACAGAGCATGAACCGATCGGTTTTGCGGTTAAAATAACAACATTCTCGGTTGATTTGAACTGAGAAAACACTGTTTAAACCGAGAAATGAACCGAGCAGAAGGAGAAATCTCCGGAGCGACTGTTCAGTGAGGCGGAGTAAAGAATCTGACAGTTTCAGTTTGAAATAACCGAGACAGAGCTTCTCTAACCGAGCTCACGCTCTAAGTTCCATTCTTAGAATGGCAGTTAACTCTTTCACCTCCGGAGCAGTTCTAATGGTGGGACAAACTGCAATTGTCATAATATAGCAAGACTTCATGTTGTTTGAAGGAGTGGGTACCAGGGCTGCCTGGCCCAGTCTGGAGCAATCAGGATCATCTTGCAGGGCTGAGATCTGATTTTGACTAGCACCTTGAACAGGAGAGGGAAGGCATAGAGAAACTTCCCTTCCCAATTGAGGAGAAAGGCATCCAGGGGGACTGAGCCCAACACTGGGGGCCTGCAACATAAAAGTGGAAGTTGATGATTGTCTGGGGCTCCAAAAAGATCTAGCTGAGGGGTGCCCCATCTGGCAAAAACTATCCCCAGTACTGGGGATCCAGTGACCATTCGTGATGGCCTGGGAAATCCTGCTGAGCATCTGCCAGGACATTGTCCTTACCTGGGAGGTGATCTGCTATGAGGAAGTGTTCGGGGAATAAGCCAGAGACCACAACTCATTGCCTCGGTGAACAAGGCCGAAGACAGAGTGCCCCCTTGTTTGTTGATGTACCACGTTGTAGTTGTGCTGTCTGTTCTGACCTGTACCACTTTGTTCTGAACAGATGCAGAAAAAAACCTGAAGTGCTAGAAAAACAGCTCTGAGTTCCAACAGATTGATGTGGAGCAGAGATTCCTGAGGGGACCACAATCCCTGGGTGGAGAGGTCGTCCATGTGAGCTCCCCATCCAAAGAGGGATGCATCCGTAGTAAGGGTCAAGGAGTGAGATAGAGGGATGAAGGGCACCCCTTTTCTCAGATTGCTCTGATCCTGCCACCACTGAAGGGCCTGGATCAGGGTTCGAGTCACTGGGATCAACTTGGATAGGGAATCTCCTCTGAGAGACCAAAAGGCTCTCAAATGGAACTGAATGTCCCTCATCTGAAATCTTGCTCCTTGCACTACAGCTGTGGAAGCAGCCATGTGTCCCTAGGAGCTGTGGAAATCCCTTGCTGGTCGAGACCTGCAGAGTGAAGGATGAGGCCAGGGCCACCAGGGTCCTTACCCTTTCTGGGAAGAGAAGCGCTGTACGCTTTGTGTCCAGTTCTGCACCTGTAAAGGTGAGTACCTGGACAGGTTCCAGAACTGACTTTGGAAGATTGAGAAGAAAGCCCAGAGAGGAAAGCAGCTGCTGGGTTACTTGCAGGTGTGATTTGACCTGGTCTGGAGAATGACACACAATGAGCCAGTCGTCTAGGTAGGGAAAGATGGCAATCTTTTGCCTTCTTAAATGAGCAACTGCTACTGCCAGGCATTTTGTGAATACCCTTGGGGTAGAGATAAGGCCAAAGGGCATTGCTCTGAACTGATAATGGCCTGAGGGCAGTCTGAATCTGAGGTACTTTCGGTGGGAGCTTCTGATAAGAACATGGAAGTAGGCATCCTTGAGGTCCAGGGAAGCAAGCCAGTCCCCTGGCCTTAGGGAGGGTAAAATCATTCCCAGAGTCACCATTTTGAATTTTGGTTTTAAAAGGTGCTTGTTCAGATATGGGCCGCCACTCTCCGGTCTTTTTTGGGGTAAGGAAGTACCTGGAGTACAGACCCTTGCCCTGGTGTAGGGGAGAAACCCTTTCTACAGCTCTGAGAGCCAGGAGAGTTGAGACTTCTGTTTCCAAAGCAAGAGTCTCTAGAGGGTTTGCAGGTGGAAAAGATCAGATTCCCATCTTTGGAAATTTTTTGAAGCTGAGAACCAGACCCTGGCTTACTACTTCCAGGACCCACTTGTCTGATGTTAGACTCCCACTCCTGGATGAATTAAGCCAGCCTGCCTCCTACAGGTAATGGAGAACCGGCTCTGGTCATCCCATCAGGGTGTCTGTTTGGCAGGGGCTTTAGGCTGAGGGGTAGAAGCAGGCCTGCTTGTACCCCATCTGCCTCTCCCTCTGAAGAACCCCCTCTGAACATAAGCTGAAGAGGAGGCCTGGGTTTAGAAAAAAGGCCTGTGAAAAGGCCTGCCTCTACCAAGTGGCTTGCCGTTCCTTGGCTTGTGCACTCCTATAAGTGGTTCTATACTCATCCATTTTCTTCATATAATTCTCTGTCTGCTCCCCAAACAGAGAATTTCCCACCACAGGAAAATCCATAGCCTTAGCCTGGGTATCCTGTGACAAACTAGTACACCTGAGCCAAGTCAATCAATGAAAAGCCACAGAAGTAGCCATGACTCTAGAGGATACATCATTAAAATCCACTGCAGCATAGAATTGCACCTTAGATGCCTCAATACCATCAGCAGCCACCTGCTCCAGCTCCTTGTCAAGCTGGCCAGGAGTCTGTTTGGCTAAAGCCATGACAGTATCCCATCTAGATTTTTGGTATCTTGCAACATAAGCCATATAACTTGCTTGTCTGAGTCCCAATGACGCTGCCATGTATTGTTTTTTAGCCATGGCATCAATCTTCCTGGAGTCCTTGCTAGGAGGATGTGAAGCCAGAGGAATATTAGCCTTATCACAGGCTGCAGCCTGAACTACCCCAAAATGGCTGCATTGCTGTGAAATAAATTCTGTATCAGGACCTAATAAAGTGTACCTCCTGTCCATCTTTATATCTACAGGAGGCACAGAATCAGGAGCTTTTAAAATTTTTATTGTTTGTTTCCTAAAGGATTTATGTAAAGGAATAGACAATCTCCTGGACTCTGGGATATCCATCATCTCCACAAAGTCAGGTTCCTCTTGCTCATCCACAGCTTCCTCCAATGGAAGCTGGAGGGTTTCAGCAACTTTTTTATAAAACAGAAAATGAGAAGGGGACTCAGAAAGCCTACGAGGAGATTCTCCTAAAGGTCTGTCTGGGGAGATGTCCGGTTCAATGGGCACATCCAGACTTTCAAAGTCACATTCACACTGTTCATAATCATCCTCCCCTCCTCCGGTTCATAAAACTCCGCTATATCATATTCTTGAACCGGTGGAACTGGCCGAACCGACCTTTTGCCAGATAGTGGCGGTTCGGACGGAACCGGAGAAAGTGACTGGACAATTTGGATTGCTTTGGCTCTCTCTGCAGCAGTTGGAGAAGAAATTTTTGACTCCACTCCTGATTTTCTAGTTCTCTTTGCTGGAACTGGCTCCTCTGAGTCAGCTTTACGTTTGCCCGAGGAAGTCTCACCCTGGTCAGAGGGCACTCCCTCCGGTTCGGTTGTCACCGAACCGGGCTGGCCATCCGGGTCAGCGGACTTTTTGGCGTCTCATCCCCTGAGCCTACCCAACTCTCTTATCTAGGGTAGCTGCAGGGAAATTCTTGCAAATCTGGCAGTCTGCACTGAGGTGGTCAAACCCCAGACAATAAACACATGTGGTGTGTGAGTCAGCCTTGGCAAAGGCTTCCCCACAGATACTACAGTGCTGAAACCCAGTGGGCCCGGTTTTTCTTTTGGGTTTCTCAGACATAATGCCAGCCTAATCAAAAACTTGCCCTTTTTCCAGCAGAGCCAGGCAAGACACCCTTATCGGTTCCCAACCATGTCACGGGTCGTGGAAAAAAACTGTAATGAAATCCGTTTTTTTTTTAGAACCAATAAGAACCGGGAACCGCACTCTAAAAAGCTTTTAAAAGCTTAAGAATCAAGTTTTAAAACAACCTGATTGGTTCGAACTGAACCGATAAACATTTACAAGTTCCACACAGAAACAAACCTGTCTATTACTTATAATACCACAGATAGAGCTTGAACCGATCAGTTTGCGGTTAAAATAATAATCACGGTTGAATTTAACCAAGAAAAACTCTTTTAAACCGAGAAATGAACCGAGCAGTAGGAGGAATCTCCGGAGCGACTGTTCAGTGAGGCGTAGTAAAGAATCTGACAGTTTCAGTTTGAAATGATCCAGACAGAGCTTTTCTAACCGAGCTCGCGCTCCAAGTTCCATGCCTGGCATGGAAGTTAACTCTTTCACCTCCAGAGCAGTTATAATGGTGGGACAAATTGCAATTGTCATAATATAGCAAGACTTCATGTTGTTTGAATAAGAGAGTATATTGTATTTTTGTTTTAGTATAAAAACACTGACAAGTCATTTTGTATAAAAAGGATTTCCCTTGCCAGCCCTCTGTTTAATTTGCTATGTCATGCTAGCAAGGATGCAGGTAGACAGACTATTCATGCACTAGCATGGTAGCAGGCTGAAAAACTTCCTTTTTATGTTGGCTTGCCGCGCATGCGCAGAAGTCAACATCTTGAGGTAGTGCAGATTTGGAGGCATGGCTGCTGTTGGGCTAATGCAGGGCATGCATAAGCAGGTGTGTCCCTCATTCCACAATCAGCCTGCATGCCCTATGCATGCTAATGGGGCAAGCACATCTAAGGAAATGTTCGCTGAAATCCAAGCAAAGCTCGTCAGACGCAGCAGACCCTTCCTGCGTGCCCGCCACATGAGCAGCATGGCGGGCGGCTGACCAACTGCGAGAGTCCCCAATCCCCCAGCAGCTTACTGTCACCGCACGAGCAGCCCCCCATTTCCCGTTTGCCAAGGGGGGTGCCCAATCCCCCTTGGTTCTTACATTCTGCCCCCTGCATTTACCGGGGAGCTCACTCCCCATCAGCATAAATCAGCCACCCCCCCGCATTTCTTATATGAAGAGGGGGTGCCCAATCCCCCTTCAGCTCTTGCCTACCCCTCCACCTTTCACTGTGTGCCGGCGAGGTTGCCCAATCCCAGTCGGCATAAATTCACCCCAATTTTCTGCCGACAAGAGTGCCCAATCTCCGTCGGTTTAACCCCAAAAAAAACAACGGCCAATGGAAGCCTGCCAGTGTGCCACGTCCCCCGAAAAGTAAAAAAAAAAACCTGTCCCATGATAAAATTTTTTTCCCTTCCCCAACATAAAATGTCCCTTGTAGTCTCCTGCCCCACACCCGCCCACTGCGCGCCTCTGCCTCCCCCACCCCCTCCTCACCCCATACTTATCCGGAGTCCAGCGCGATGATCTTCACTGGATCGGGAATACGTATGCACTCTTCAAAGCCGACTGCAAACTGAGGAAATGCCGGTAAGCTGTACAATGGAACGAAAAGGTTTTTTTCAACTTTGCTGCTTATCTCTGGCATTTGTTGGAATTTTGGCACCAAATTTTCAACATTGGGTTTTTGGGCCCCCTCCTCATGAATTCGATCACAGTCATGGCGTTAATCGACTTCAAAAGGTGATTTCGCAGTCACTGCACGAAATCACCTTTCGGGACCCATTAACGAAACAGCGGTGCCAATGTTCATGAGGGTGGCCTTTCAAAAAGCCAATGTTCTGAATTTGGTGGAAAAAAATCCAACAAATGCCTGTTTTATGAGCATGCATTGCGCAGTTGCTACGTAGGCTCGTAACTCCGCGCATTCGCAATATTTTAATACTGGACTTTTAGCACTGTCATTTTTGTACACCTCCTTGTGAAGAGTACAGCTGTCATTTTCCACATCCTGTCCAAAATGTGTTTCTGCACTTCCGGCGCACAATATTGTAGTCGCAGTGGGAAATCAGTGTTTGGGTCAGATTATGAAAATGACAGTGACGACACAGTCCATGAGCAGAGGTCCTAAAATGCCTATGTTGAAAATTTGGTGATGATACTCCATAAAATGACTGTTACGAGCATGCATTGGCAGACTGCACGCGCGCTTGTACAGGCGTGCATTTGTGATATTTTCACTCTAGATTTTCACCATTGCCATTTCTCCACACCACTTGAACTGTACAGCCGTCATTTCACATATCCTGCCCAAAATGTGTTTTTGGACTTCCGGCGCAGAATAGCGTGCTCGCTGTGTGAAATCACTTCTTGGGACACTGAGAAAATAACAGTGACACTGCACATGAGCAGAGGTGCTAAAAGAAAAAAATACTCACCTTAGTAATGTTGTTTCTTCTAATTAAGTCTTGCTGTATTCCGACAGTAGCAGTGAGTCCCAACCTTCGAACTGCCCAGGAGATGAGAGTTAACTTTCCATGCAAGGCATGGAACGCTGAGCTCGAGCTCGGTTGAGACTCTGTCTGTTGCTGTTTAAACTCAGTCAGATCTTTACGAGCAAACTCACTAAGGTCCTGTGTGGAAGCTGTAAACCTACACTAGCCAACTGGCTACTAAATATGAAAACACATTTTTTGGTCCCAAAACAAAGACTCTCGTCAGGAGACCCAAAAAATGAAAAACACGACACCAATTTACCCAGGAAAGGGGGGAGAAAACAACAAGGTGGGCATCTACTGAGTACCAACACTGCCACTGCCCACCCACATCCCAAAGAAAAAAATTACTCACCTTAGTAACGTTGTTTCTTCTAATGGAGTCTTGCTATAACATGACAATTGCAGAATGATCCAATGATTGAACTGCACCGGAGGTGAAATAGTTAACTTTCCATGCAAGCATGGAACTTTGAGCGCGAGCTCGGTTAGAGAAGCTCTGTCTGCTTATCTTCAAACATAAACTGTCAGATCTTTATGAGCTAAACTCACTAAGGCTGTATGTGGAAGCTGTAAACCTACACTAGCCAACTGGCTACTAACACAGCACACACTTCTTGGTCTCAAACAAAGACTCAAGTCAGGAGACCCCAAAAATGAAAAATACAACACTAATTCACCCCAAAGGAAGTGTGAAAAACAACAAAGTGGGCAAAAATAAGGTGCCAAAACTGTAATGCCCACCCACATCCCAAAACCAGGTTCTGAGAGGGGAAGGCAAGGAGGAAGGTCATAATATAGCAAGACTCCATTAGAAAAAACAATATTACTAAGGTGAGTATTTTTTTCTTCAAACAACATGAAGTCTTGCTATATAATGACATTTGCAGACTACACAGCAGTAACCCCACGGAGGAGGGACAGAACCTACTTAGAGAATAGGCTCTGAAGGACAGCTGTGACAAACCAAGCATCACTGCTAGCCTGGATGTCCAGGGAGTAATGCTAGGTAAAAGTGTGAACTGTTTTCCAGGTAGCTGCTTGACATATCTCTAGAATAGAGATGTCTCTGGCAGCAGCCAGAGAAGCAGCTGTACTGCTGGTAGAGCGAACCCTCAGGCCTGAGGGAGGAACCTTACCCAGTTTTTTCGTAATAGAATTGGACACGAGAGACAATCCACCTGGCAATGAATCTTTTAGTGGCAGGCTTCCCTTTACCAACCTCACCATAACTGAGGAACAATTGGAGGGAGTCAAACCTGTGACCCTTGGTACGCTCTATGTAGTAACTAAGGGCTCTCTTCATATCTAGGCTGTGCAACCTCCTCTCACCAGAGGAGGAATGGTCAGTAAAGTACACTGGAAGAGATGCAGATTGATTAAAGTGGAAATCTGAAACCACCTTAGGCAGGAACTTTCTATTAGTCCGGAGGACTACCTTATCTCTGTGAAAGGAGATAAAATCCGGCTCCACTGACAACGCTTGTAATTCACTTATGCGTCTGGCAGAGGTGATGGCTACCAGAAGAAAAAATTACTCACCTTAGTAATGTTGTTTCTTCTAATGGAGTCTTGCTATATTATGACATATGCAGTTTGTCCCAGCCTTAGAACTGCTCCGGAGGTGAAAGAGTTAACTTCCATGCCAGGCATGGAATCTTGAGCGCGAACTCTGTTGAAAAAACTCTGTTGTTCTTCAAACTGAAACTGTCAGATCTTTACGAGCAAAACTCACTAAGGTTCTGTGTGGAAGCTGTAAACCTACACTAGCCAACTGGGTACTAAAATATTAACACATTTTTCTGGTCCCAAAACCAAGACTAAAGTCCAGGGGATCCAAAAAATAAAATAAAATACAACACCCAAACACCCCAAAAAGCGGTGAAAAACACAAGGTGGGCATCATTAAGTACAACACTGCCCACTCATCCCAAGAGCAGAGGTTCTGAGAGGGGCAGGCGGGGGCATAATATGAAGACTCCATTAGAAGAAACAACATTACTAAGGTGAGTATTTTTCTTTAAACAACATGAAGTCTTGCTATATTATGACATATCTGAACTCACACAGCAGTACCTCCATGGAGGAGGGACAGAACCTACTTAAAAATAGGCTCTGAAGCACAGCTGTGTCAAACCAAGCATCACTCTAGCCTGGATGTCAGGGTAATGCTTGGTGAAAGTGTATACTGTTTTCCAGGTAGCTGCTTGACATATCTCTAAGATAGGGATGTCCCTAGCCACAGCTAGGGATGCAGCTGTACCTCTGGTAGAGTGAGCCCTCAGGCCTGAAGGGGGAACCTTACCCAGTTTTTGATAGCAAAATTGGATACAAGAGACAATCCACCTGGCAATGGATCTTTTAGTGGCAGGTTTCCCTTTACCAACCTCACCATAAGTGAGGAACAGTTGGAGGGAGTCAAACCTGTGGCCCTTGGTACGCTCTATGTAATAACTAAGGGCTCTCTTTACATCTAAACTGTGCAGCCTCCTCTTGCCAGAAAAGGAATGGTCAGTGAAGTACACTGGAAGAGATATAGATTGATTAAGGTGGAAATCTGAAAACACCTTAGGCAAGAACTTTCTGTTAGTCCTGAGGACTACCTTATCTCTGTGAAAGGAGATAAAATCAGGCTCCACTGACAAAGCTTGTAATTCACTTATGCGCCTGGTAGTGATGGCTACTAAACACAGTTTTCAAGTCAACTACTTAGCTCTGATGAAGACAAAGGCTCAAGGGGTTGCATTAGCTGAGCAATGCAAATATTAAGATCACAGGCAGGGGCAGGGTCCGGGTCCCTGAATGGAGGGTTTGTGTGAAGCAATCCCTTGAAAAACTTAGAGAACACAGGGTGAGCAGAAAGAAAAGAGGGCTTTCCTGCTGAAATAAAAGCAGAGACAGCTGCCAAATGCACTTTCAGGGTAGCTGGCGTCAGCCCCAAAGTATTTAGATGGACCATATAGTCCAGGACTGTGGGCAAATCAGCAGATTCTGGGGAAATATGCTTTCCAGAGCACCATATGGAAAACCTTTTCCATTTAGAATTATAAGTAGCCCTGGTGGAAGACTTCCTAGAATCTTTCAAGATATCGAGTACACCTTGAGAAAGGTATAGGACAGCAAACTCTAACTCCTCAAGAGCCAGGCCATGAGGTTGAGGGATTTGAGATTCAGATACCAAACTCTCCCCTGGGCACAGGTTAACAGATTGTGATTCCTGGGAAGACACAGGGGAAGGTGGACTGCTAAGGACAGAAGGAGTGGATACCAGGGCTGCCTGGCCCAATCAGAATCATCTTGCAAGGTTGAGATCTGATTCTGACTAGCAACTTAAACAAGAGAGGGAAGGGGGGGAAGGCAAAGAGTAACTTCCCTTCCCAATCGAGAAGGAAGACATCCAGAGGACAGAGCCCAACACTGGGGCCTGCAACAAAACGAAATCGGTGACTGTCTGGGGCTGCAAAAGATCTATCTGAGGAGTGCCCACCGACAAAATACTAACCCCAGTAATAGGGGATCAGTGACTATTAGTGATGGCCCTGGGAAATCCTGCTGGAGCATCTGCCAGGACATTGTCCTTGCCTGGGAGGTGAACTGTCATGAGGAAGTGTTCAGGGAATAAGCCAGAGACCACAACTTCATTGCCTCAGTGCACAAGGCCGAAGACTGAGTGCCCCTTGCTTGTTGATGTACCACATTGTAGTGGTGTTGTCTGTTCTGACCTGTACCACTTTGTTCTGCACAGATGCAGAAAAAAAGTGAAGTGCTAGAAAAACAGCTGAGTTCCAACAGACTGATGTGGAGCAGAGATTCCTGAGAGGACCACAATCCCTGGGTGGTGAGGTCGCCCATGTGAGCGCCCCATCCCAAGAGGGACGCATCTGTAGTAAAGGTCAAGGAGTGGGACTGAGGGATGAAAGGGACCCCCGTCTCAGATTGCTCAGATCCTGCCACCACTGCAGGGCCTGGATAAGGGTTTGAGTTACTAGGATCAATTTGGTTAGAGGATCTCTCCTTTGTGACCAGAAGGCTCTCAAATGGAAAGTACAGTTACGTAAGAACTTACCGTAACAGTAGATCTTCGAGAACAGCTCTTGTGGCAGGTTACACCATTAGGACTGAAGCCGGCAGGCGTCAGGACCCCAGGGAAAAATTCTAGCTAGCTATCTTCAGCAGGGACCGCCCCCGACGTCGGTCCCGCCTCCGACGTCAGGCGTGGTACATAAGGGAGCAGTCCCGCCAGATTCCCCAGTTCTCCCACCGGAGACTCCCGGCCGCAGGATGACATCAGAGTGGGAGACCCAGGATCCACTGTCAAAAGATAATAAGGGAGGAAAATCCCAACATGAAAAGGCAAAGCCATGCCTCCTCCAAGGAAGGTCGTGGGTACTTACTGCTGCAAGGGCTGTTCTCGAAGATCTACTGTTACGGTGGTTCTTGCGTAACTGTACTATCTTACCGAGACACAGCTCTGCAGCAGTTACACAATGGACTGATTCCCAAGCAGTAACGCTGCCAGAAATTCTGGGAGGAGGAAAATAGGAAGTACATTCCAGGTCCTGAACCTAGGACAGGAGACCCTGTAGCACCGCAAGGCCGAAACCAGCCCTTCGCCAAGAGGCGATGTCCAGGCTATAGTGCCTGATAAAGGTATGCACAGAGCTCCAAGTGGCTGCAGCACAAATAGCAGAGGTGGAAACGTTTCTGAATGCTGCAAATGATGTGGCCACACCCCTAGTAGAATGACCCCGGACCGAGCCCGGGAGGAGCTTTTGTTTTATATCATAACAGTAAGAAATACACTGGACAAGCCAGCGAGATAGACTGTTTGGATACTGATTGGCCCATCATTCTCTCAGAGAAGGAAACGAAAAGCTGTTCAGAACTACGAGAGGGTTTAGTTCTGTTGAGGTAATACCTCAGGCTGTGGTGAACATCCAGGGTGTGGAGCAAAGCCTCTCCTCTAGTTGAATAACTCGGGAAGTAGACCAGAAGGTCAATATCCTGGATTAGACAGAGTGAAGAGACCACCTTAGGTAAAAACTTAGGATTCAGCCTCAGGGATACTCTGTCCCGGTGGAAAACTAAATAAGGCTCTTAGCACATGAGAGCGTGAAGCTCAGAAATTCTTCTCGCTGAAGTAACAGCAACTAAAAATAATGTTTTCCACGACAGAAAACGTAGCTCGCAATTCACGGCAGGTTCAAAGGGAGGGAGCGTGAGCTGTTCCAGGACAAAGAGCAGATCACATGGAGGCACAGGGTCCCTAATGGGAGGCCTAAGGTGTAACACTCTCTAAGAAATTCCGAGGCGTCCAATTGAACTACTGTACGATGTCCACTGGGAGGTGACAGGCAGAAATGGCAGAGAGGCACCTTAATAGAGGAGTAGGCTAGGTCTCAGAATGAAAAGGAGAGGAGGTAATCCAACACTACTCCCACAGGACAACCTAAAGGGGAACAATCACGAGCTCGTGACCATAAACAAAAACGGCGCCATTTCGTCGCATGCGTTGCCGGCTTTCTGGCTGCAGAAAGAACCTCTGCAACCTCTTGCGAGACCCCGTGACGCAAGATGACTATGTCTCTAGGAGCCAAGCATGCAGGTTCAGAGAACGTTGGTCCAGATGGACTAATGAACCTTTCTCCTGAGACAGGAGGTGGGAGCTGAGCGACAACGGGAGTGGGGGTTCCCGAGATAGTTGTACCAACAAAGGAAACCAGATCTGTCTGGGCCAGATGCAGGGCCACCAGGGATCATGAGTGCGTGCTCCTGCAGTTTGAGAAGAACTCTGGATCAACGGCAAGGGAGGGAAAAGGTGAGGAGGAATCTAAGGTTCACCCAGAGAGGGATAACGCTGCCTCACCAGAAAACACCAGGCCCTGGATCTAGCGAGAAAAAATTGGGCAGTTTGCATTGGATGGGGATGCAAACAAGTCTAGTTCTGGAATTCCCCAACAAAGAAACAGATCCTATGCTGCCTCTTGAAGAAGTTCCCACTCATGGACTCTGGCCTGGGATCGACTCAGGCCATCTGCAATAGTGTTGTCCACCCCGGGAACATGCACAGTGATCAGATTTGCGCCGTGTCCGATTACTCAATCCCACACCCTCATGGCCTCCCTGCAAAGGGGGTAAGAGTGTGCGCCTCCTTGTTTTTTGAGGTAATACATCACCGCCATGTTGTCTGTCTGAAGCAGGAGAGTACACAGTGGGATTACTGACTGAAAGGCCTACAGGGCATAGAGAACCGCCCCCATCTCTAGGACACTGATATGGAGATGAGCTTCCATCGGGGTCCACATACCCTAGGACTTTACCCCGTCCAGGTGCGCCCCCCCACCCAAGACCTGAGGCGTCCGTGGTGAGGGTTACCTCCGGGGACAGCGCTACGAATGGGACACCCATGGAGAGCGACCCTGGGACTAGCCACCACTGCCAGTCTCGGATCACTGAGTTTGTGATCCTGACCGGATGCTGCAAGTGGTCTTGCCTTTGGTCCCATTACACTTTGAGCATCCACTGGGTTACCCGCATGTGGAGCCTTGCGAAAGGGACAGTAGGAATGGCCGCAGCCTTGTGTCTGACCAAGCGAAGGACCGACCTGGCAGGTACGATCTTGTTCGACGACAAATCCCTGCCAGAGGGATCCTGTCGCTCCGCTCTGTCGTCCGGAAGAAAACTCTTCCTGAACAGTGTCAGTACTGCGCCTATAAACTGCAGTTTCTGCGATGGTACCAGGAGGGACTTCTACCGTAATTTATGAGAATGCCCAGAGTTGGAACAGGTCCCTGGGTGCTCTGGACCATGATAACAACGCCTCTCTGGAGACCATCCAAGCCAGTCGTCCAAATGCAGGGAACATATATGGCCCTGTCTCTCAGAGATGCTGCCACGACTGCCATGCACTTGGTAAAGACCCTTGGTGCGGATGACAGTCCGAACGGAAGAGCTCGGAACTGAAAGTGGTGGTAGAGAAACTCGAAGCGCAGGAACCTCTGGTGAGCCTGAGCTATAGGGATATGCAGGTATGCGTCCTGCATGTCTAGAGATGCTAAAAAGGCGTCCTTTTCAGCATGGGAATAAGACCCGGAAGAGTCACCTTGCGGAATCTCTTGTAGGCGACCGACATGTTGAGGTCGCTGAGGTCCAGAATCGGACGGAGGTCCCTCGTTTTCTTAGGGAACCAGGAAGAAGTGGGAATAATAACCTTGTCCTCTCTGGTTCTCCGGGCATGACTCTATCACTCCGCTTTACCCGGGGAGTCCTAAAGTACTCTTGCCAGATCAAAGTTTGTGCTGACCTGGATACGGGAGAGCAAAGGAGGCCTCGAAAGTGGCTTTTCTGCGAATTCCATAAAGTGGCCTAGACTGACCAACTGAAGAACCCACCTGTCGGTGGTTATAAAAAAAACATAGAAACATAGAATTTGACGGCAGATAAGGACTGCTTGGCCCACCCAGTCTGCCCACTTCCCTACCTACTGGACAAGCTGCAGATCCTAGTTAACCAGCAGCCTACTTCTTCCCCACCCCCCAGAACTGCCTTATGACTGTTCCATGCATGCTTGAATTCCACCACTGTTTTTGACTCCACAACCTCCTCCGGAAGGCCGTTCCATGCATCCACAACCCTCTCTGTGAAAAAATACTTCCTTAAATTACCTCTGAGCCCCCCATCTTCAAATTGTGCCCCCTTGTTCTTGCACACCTCTTTTTTTGAAAGATGCTACCCTCTTGGACTTTGTTGATTCCCTTGAGGTACTTGAAAGTTTCTATCATGTCCCCCTCTCCCTCCTTTCCTCGAGGCTATACATATTAAGCTCCTTAAGTCTCTCTTCATATCTCTTCCAGTGCAGACCCTGCACCATTTTAGTTGCCCTCCTCTGGACAGCTTCCATCCCGTCTATGTCTTTGCGGAGACTGGGTCCCCAGAACTGCAAGCAGTACTCCAGATGGGGTCTGACCAGCTGTCTGTACAGAGGGATAATAACTTCCTGTTTTCTACTGGTGATGCCTCTCCCTATGCATCCCAATATCCCCCAGCCCTCTTGCTGCCCTCTCACATTGCTTGCCCACCTTTAGGTCATCTGATATGACTACCCCCAGGTCCCTTTCCATTTTGTTGTTGTTATTATCTCACCCCCATTGTGTACTCTTCCCCTGGGTTTTGTTTCCCAGGTGCATTACCTGCACTTCTAGCACTGAATCTAAGCTGCCATACATTTGACCATTCTTCTAACCTTGCCAAGTCCTTCTCATCCTTTCCACCCCACCTTGTGCATCAGCTCTGTTGCAGATCTTTGTGTCATCTGCAAAGAGATATACTTTCCTTCAGCCCCTCTGCAATGTAAACATAAAGACATTGAAGAGGACCGTCATCTTTACTGAACTCTGGTTACCCCATAGTAACCCCTTTTCTTCAGAATGGACTCCATTTACTTTTACTCTGTGTGGCCTATTCTCCAGCCAATTCTTTACCCAGGCTGTCATCTTGGGACCCACTCCCAGGCTGGCTAACTTGTATATTAATCTTTTGTGTGGGACTGTGTCAAATGCCTTGCTAAAGTCTAGGTAGGCCATGCCCACAGCCCCTCCCTGATCTACTACTTTGGTCACCCAGTCAAAGAAATCTATCCCCCTCTAGATACTTGACAATTCTTTCCTTCAGAAGTGATTCCATCATTTTCCCTACCACTGAGGTTAAACTAACAGGTCTGTAGTTTCCTGCTTCTGCCTTGCTCCCACTTTTGTGAAGAGGAATCACATCTGCCCCCCTCCAGTCCTCGAGTATCACCCCATCCTCCCATGATTTGTTAAAGAGGGTAGTCAGCAGTGTCACTAGTTCTACCCTTAGTTCTTTTAGAATTCTGGGATGAATCCCATCAGGCCCCAATGCTTTGTCCACCTTCAGTTTTAAGAGTTCTTTCAGAATCCTTTCTTCTGTAAATGGGCTGGTATCAATTCTGTATCCAGAGTGTTTCTACTGTTTGTTTTAGGTACCTCCCCATCTTCCTTCATAAATACTGAGCAAAAATATTTGTTTAGTATCTCTGCCTTTTCACAGTCACCCTCTGTCCACCCTCCCTCCCCTTTAATAAGCCTCACTAACCCTCCCTTGGTCTTCCTTCACTCCCTGATGTACCTATAAAAGGTTTTATCCCCCTTCTTAACTAAGCTGGCTATCTTTTCCTTGATTTGGGCCTTTGCTTCCTTCCCAGCTTCCTTTTGCTTTAACTGATACAGTTCTTTGTCCTGCTCCTTCTGTGATTCCTTGTACTTCCTGAATGTTTTCTTTTTCTCTTGAACCTTCACTGCCACTTCCTTTGAGAACCATAGTGGTTTCTTACATCGTTTAGTTTTGTTTATTTGCTTCACACAAAGGCTTTTACCTCTGTGATGGCAGTTTTATTATTCCCATTGTTCTTCCACCCTCCTTCCTGCTTATTTGCTAGTGCATTCCTTAGGCACTCACCCATTTTGGCAAAGTCAGCCCTCCTAAAGTCCAGTACTTTTGCCTTTGTATGGCTTGACTCTATTGCTGTGTTTATTGTGAACCATACTGTTCGATGGTCGCTAGTTCCCAGATGGCTACCCACTTCTACATCTGTGATCCTCTTTTCATCTCCATTTGAGAGAACCAGGTCTAAGATTGCTCCCTCTCAAGTGGGCTCCAATACTAGTTGTCTAAGGCATGCCCCCTGTAGGGCATCTAGAATAACCCCACTCTTCGAAGTGGCTGCTGCAACTGCACTCCAGTTAACATCTGGCATATTCAGATCACCCATCAGCAATATCTCCCCTTTTTCTGCCATTCTAAGTATACTTTCTATTATTTCCTTGTCCATTTCCTCCCCCTGAAAAGGGGGTCTGTATACAACCCCTGTGCAGAATGTGGTGCCATTGCCGGTCTCCAAATTTACCCAGAGCTTCTTCTCCTCCCTGTTTCCCTTTTGTTCTGTTGCTTTGATTCCTTCCCTTATGTAAAGAGCTACTCCTCCTCCTCTTTTACCCTCCCTGTCCCTCCTGTAGATAGTGTATCCTTGTATGTTTACGTCCCAGTCATGGTTTTGTGTGTACCATGTTTCTGTGACTGCCATGATATCCAGATGTTCCTCCTCCATCAAGGCCACTAATTCAGGAAGCTTGTTACTCAGACTACGGGCATTGGTACTCATTGCTCTCCATTTTTTGATGGCTTTACCTTCTTTTGCAGCATCCCCCACTGACCTTTCTACCTCGGCCTTTTTCTCATTTAGCACCCTGTTTTGTAGGGAGAGGCTGGGATTTTCTTGCTGCTTATCAGTGCCTCCCCTCTGAGGTAGTGGTGGTGGCTCTGGTGCTCCCTGGATGGGGGAGGTTCCCTTCCTACCAGTCAGTGTGGCCTGGGGGATAGTTCCCTTACTACTGTCCAGTGTGGCCTGAAGACGGGCAACTTCCTCCCTCAGGGCAGAGAGTTGTCTGCAAATAGGGCAGCATCTCAGCCTCCAGAAAGACTCCCGGAAGACTGCTGCCTCACAGCCATTACACTGCACTACTCCCCACATGTTTATCTACTTTTTTTGTTGTGTGTGTGATTGGTTTGTTATATAGAAATATATATATTATACAATGTGTATGCTTATATTGTCAGTGCAGTGTGCTAGAGAGGATATGACAGTGACATGCACCTTGCACTCTTGAGAAATGATGTCAGAACCCAGGTATAAAGGAACTATTTCCAGGGGTGGGTGGGATGAGGGGAAGGGTTGGGCCTAAACTGTGCCCTCACAAAACAATCAGCTAAAGCTCTGACCCACTGCTGCGATGAGTGCCTTCCTGTCAGCAAGATGCCCTGAACAACAATTTGACAGAGAAAATACCCTGCTAATCAAACAGAGAAAAATCCAGACATCCAAGTCAGACACAGGTAAACCTCCCCAGACCCAAAACAGCCTGGTGGTTTGTGCTCTGAAAACAGTCCGCCCCAAAATAAGTCAGGTGTGCTTTAAACTCTTCCTGCACTTAAAATCTTAAAAACTGTAACAAACGTGAAGCTAGATCCACCTCCCTCTGTTGCTTGAAAGATTGTCTTTTCCTGATAATTCTAAGTTCCTTATTTCACCTTTCAGTTAGAAGTAGCCTCCACCTGCAGAATATCTGCTACAAACCAAAGACAATTTCAAGGTTCACCTCACTCTGTTGTGAGCACAAAGTGCAATACAGAATTTGCAAGTACAATATAGAATTTCTCACACAGCTCACAGCTGAATAAAGTAGTGTCCTTCCAGGTCAAGAAGGGGATCAAGTTCTTACCCTGGCACCAGATCAAGAACCTCTGCCTCTTAAATGCATGTCATTTACGAGTTGACTCTTATGGGACACACCTCTACAAGGTAGAGAATGTCTTCCAAAAGGCCCAAAGCCTGGAATTCTAGCCACTCAGGAAACAGGCTGAGAGGTGCAAGGGTCGAAGGTTGGGGTGCAGGACCTTCCCCTGTTGTCTGGTCAGCAGATCTGGGTGGAAAGGCAACCTGCATGGAGGCCTGCTGATGAGGCTGAGGAGATCAGGATACCAGAACTGTCTGGGCCAGTCTGGGGCTATCAGGACCTTGATCACGACACTGTGATCCAAGGGGAAGGGGGGAAATGTACAGGAGGCTTGGGGTACAGGGCCTTGCAAAGGCATCTCCCAACAGTGTCCACGACTCTGTGTGTGTGGGGCGGTGGGGGACAGCTTAGTTCTCTATTCTTCCGCAAGGCGTCATTCAGAGAATAGGTGGCCTACCACCTCTTGATTCAGGGACAACACTTGCGATGTCTCTCCAACTCGGCTGAGAGCATCCAACAGCTGATTCTTTCCTCCTGGGATGTGGATCACCAGCAGATCTGCAAAAAGGCTGCACACGAGTGTCCAGGTGGAAAAGCCTCCTGACACAATGGAAGGGAGTGCGTCCTGCCGTGTCTGTTCATGTCATGTTGTCTATCTGTACCAACAAGACCTGACCCCAAATCAGTGGAGGAAATTCTGTTAGAGCAAGGCACACTGCACGGAGCTCCAGCAGGTTGATGTGGTGACAGGACTCTCTGTGAAGATTAACAGAAGACCCCGAGTTACATGCTCCCAAAATGCCTGAAGGCTGTATAGGACAGCTCTCATATCCAGGACACTTATGTGTAACTTGTCCTCCAAGGGGGACCATGACCTTTGTGTCTGGAAGGGACCCAGATGGCACCCCATCCAGAACCCAAGGCATCCGTGGTGAGAATCTTTGCAGGAGTTGGGACAAGGAATGAAACACCTGCCCTGTAAAAGATTGTTGCAATCCATCCACCAAAGCAGTGCCCTGTGCATCGGTGACAAGGACTCTTTGGTCCAGCTCGTTCATCAGCTGATCCCATGGACCCTTAATGTCCACTGTCATATCCTCATATGCAAGCATGCCAGTGGCACCATCACAATGGCTACAGCCTTGAGGCATAAAAGACATAACATGGCCCATGCAAGAACATAGTCACATCTGCATGTCACCTGTGCTTGAGCAATCAGGCTGTCCACCCTGTCCTGTGGCATGAAAGCATATCCCTTCTCGGTATTCAAGAATGCCCCTGTGTACTGCAGTTTTTGGCAGGGAGTCAAGGCCAACTTGCTTACCTTCACTGTGATCCCCTAAGTCACTGAAAAGAAAAAATTACTCACCTTAGTAATGTTGTTTCTTCTAATGGAGTCTTGCTATATTATGACAGTAGCAGTTTGTCCCACCACTAGAACTGCTCCGGAGGTGAAATGGTTAATACCATTCCAGAATGGAACTTTGAGCATGAGCTCTAAGAAGCAGCTCTGTCTGTGATATTTCAAAACTGAACTGACAGATCTTTACGAGGCAAAACTCACTAAGGTCTGTGTGGAAGCTGTAACCTACACTAGCCACATGGCTACCTAAATATTAACAATCATTGCTGGTCCCAACACCCAAGACTCAAGTCAGGGGACCAGAACTACTAATACAATTCTAACAACATGAGAATAAACAGGATAATAAAACACACCCCCGAAACCCCCAAAAGGGGGAGAAACGCTAAAAGGGTATAAAAATAGTGCCCACACTAAGTTGCCCACACCCCACCCAAGTAGAGGTTCTGAGAGAGGCAGGCTGGGGGGGGAGGTCATAATATAGCAAGACTCCATTAGAAGAAACAACATTACTAAGGTGAGTAATTTTTTCTTCAAACAACATGAAGTCTTGCTATATTATGACAGTACAGAACTACACAGCAGTACCTCCATGGAGGAGGACAGAACCTACCTAGGGAATAGGCTCTGAAGAACAGCTGTGCCAAACCGAGCATCTCTCCTGGCCTGGACATCCAGGGAGTAATGCTTGGTGAAAGTGTGTACTGTTTTCCAAGTAGCAGCCTGGCATATCTCTAATATAGGAATGTCTCTGGCAGCAGCTAGAGACGCAGCTGTACCCCTGGTAGAATGAGCCCTCAAGCCAGAGGGGGGATCTCTGCCCAGCTTCTGATAACAAAATTGGATACAAGAGACAATCCACCTGGCAACTGATCTCTTAGTGGCAGGTTTGCCTTTCCCAACTTCACCATAGGTGAGGAAAAGTTGGAGGGATTCGAACCTGTGACCTTTGGTACGCTCTATATAGTAACTAAGAGCCCTCTTAACATCCAGGCTGTGCAACCTCCTTTCACCAGAAGAGGAGTGATCAGTGAAAAATACTGGAAGGGAGATAGATTGGTTAAGATGGAAATCTGAAACCACCTTAGATAAAAATTTCCTATTAGTCCTCAGGACTACCTTATCCCTGTGGAAAGAAATAGTCAGTTTCTACTGACAAGGCTTGCAATTCACTTATGCGTCTAGCAGAAGTGATAGCCACCAGAAAAACAGTTTTCCAAGTTAGATACTTAAGCTCTGCAGAAAACAGAGGTTCAAAAGGGGGTTGCATTAACTGGGCAATGCAAACATAAGGTCCCAGGCAGGGGCCGGTTCCCGAAAGGGTGGATTAGTATGGAGTAATCCCTTAAACTTGGAAAACACAGGGTGAGTGGAAAGAGGGGATGACTTTCCTGCTGAAACAAAAGCAGAGACAGCTGCCAAATGAACTCTCAGGGTAGCTGGTCGGAGACCCAAGGAATTAAGATGGACCATGTAATCTAATGCAATGGGCAAATCAGCAGATTCTGGGAAATATTTTCCAGCACACCAAATGGAAAACCTTTTCCATTTAGAACTATAAGTAGCCCTAGTGGAAGGCTTTCTGGAAGCCTTTAAGATTTCAAGAACACCCTGAGAGGTGTAAATCAGCAAACTCTAACTCCTCAAGAGCCAGGCCTTGAGGTTGAAGGATTTGAGGTCCGGATACCAAACTCTTCCCTGGGCACAAGTTAATAGGTTGTGATTCCTGGGGAGACAAAGGGGAAGATGGATTGTCAGTGACAGAAGGAGTGGGTACCAGGGCTGCCTGGCCCAATCCTGGTCAATCAGAATCACCCTGCAAGGCTGAGATCTGATTTTGACTAATACTTTGAATAGGAGAGGGAAGGGAGAAAGCATAAGAAACTTCCCCTCCCAATCCAGGAGAAGGGCATCCGGGGGACTGAGCCCAACACTGGAGGCCTGCAACAGAACAGAGGAAGTTGGTGATTGTCTGGGGCTGCAAAAAGATCTATCTGAGGAGTGCCCCACCTGGCAAAGACTATCCCCAGCACTTGAGGATGCAGGGACCATTCATGATGGCCCTGGGAAATCCTGCTGAGAGCATCTGCTAGGACATTGTCCTTCCCTGGAAGGTGAACTGCTATGAGGGAAGTGTTCAGGGAATAGGCCAGAGACGACAACTTCACTGCCTCGGTGCACAAGGCCGAAGACCGAGTGCCCCCTGTTTGTTGATGTACCACATTGTTGTGGTGTTGTCTGTTCTGACTTGTATCACCTTGTTGTGGACAGATGCAGAAAATGCTTGAAGAGCTAAAAGACAGCTCTGAGTTCCAGCAAATTGATGTGGAGCACAGATTCCTGGGGGACCACACTCCCTGAGTGGAAAGGTCGCCCATGTGGGCTCCCAACCCAGAAGGAAGCATCTGTAGTGAGAGTCAAATTGTGAGCAGGGGAATGAAGGGACCCCCAATCTTGAATTTCTCTGATCCTGCCACCACTGGAGGCCTGGATCAAGGTTCAGGTCACTGGGACCAACTTGGAAAGGGGGTCTCTTCTCTGAGACCAATAGGTTCTTAAGTGAAACTGAATGTCTCTCATCTGAAATCTTGCTCCCTGCACAATAGCTGTGGATGCAGCCATGTGCCCCAGGAGCTGCAGAAAGTGTCTTGCTGGTCAAGAGACCTGCAGAGTGAAGGAGGAGGCCAGAGCCACTAAATTCCTCACCCTTTCCAAGGGAAGAAAAGCTCTGGCTAGCTTTGTGTCCAACTCTGCCCCTATAAAGGTGAGTACCTGGACTGGTTCCAGAACCGACTTTGGTAGATTTAGCAGAAAGCCCAGGGAGGTGAGAAGCTGCTGGGTGACTTGCAGCTGAGATTTTACCTGTTCTGGGGACCGGCCTACAATGAGCCAGTCATCTAGATAGGGAGAAACAGCAATCCTTTGCCTCCTTAAGTGAGCCACTGCTACAGCCAGATATTTTGTGAATACCCTTGGGGCAGAGGTAAGGCCGAAGGGCATTGCTCTGAACTGGTAATGACCTGAGGGTAGTTCGAATCTGAGGTACTTTCGATGGGAGCTTCTGATTAGGACGTGAAAATAGGCATTCTTGAGGTCCAGAGAGGCTAACCAGTCCCCTGGCCTTAGGGAGGGTAAAATCATTGCCAGAGTTACCATTTTGAACTTTGGCTTCAAAAGATGCTTGTTCAGATATCTGAGGTCTAATATGGGCCGCCATTCTCCTGCCTTTTTTGGGGTAAGAAAGCATCTGGAATACAGACCCCTGCCCTGGTGCAGGGGAGGAACCCTTTCTACTGCTCTGAGAGCCCACAGGGTTGAGACCTCTGCTTCTAGAGCAAGGGTCTCTGAAGCACTTGCAGGTAGAAAAAATCTGGTTCTCAACTTGGGGAACTTTTTGAAGCTGAGAACCAGACCCTGGCCTACTACTCAAAACCCACTTGTGTGAGGTTAAAGAGCCCAGTTCTGACTGAAGTAAGCCAACCTGCCCCCTATCGGTAAAGGAGAATCGGCCCTGGGCACCCCATCAGGGTGCCTGCTTAGCAGGTGCTTTAGGCTGAGGGGTGGGAGCAGGCCTGCCTACCCCTCGTCTGCCTCTGCCTCTGAAGAAGCCCCTCTGAGCATAGACAGAGAAGGCCTGAGTCTGGTAAAAAGGCCTGTGAAAAGGCCTACCTCTACCACTGGGGGTATGCCTCGCCGCTCCTTAATTGGGCACTTTTGTAAGTAGTCCTATATTCATCCATCTTTTTCATGTAATTCTCTGACTGCTCCCCAAACAGAGAATTTCCCACCACAGGAAAATCCATAGCCTTAGTTTGGGTATCCTGTGACAGGCTGGTACACCTGAGCCAGGCCAACCAACGAAAAGCTACAGATGTGGCCATGACCCTAGAGGCAACATCATTAACATCCACAGCAGCATGAAACTGTACCTTAGAAGCCTCAATGCCATCAGCAGCCACCTGTTCTAGTTCGCTAGCCAGCTGGCCACGGGCTTGCTTAGCTAATTCCATAACAGTATCCCATCTAGATTTCTGATACCTAGCTATATAAGACATATAATTTGCTTGCCTGAGTCCCAGAGAGGCTGCCATATACTGTTTTTTCACCATGGCATCAATCTTCCTGGAATCCTTGTCAGGAGGATGTGAAGCCAGGGAATATTAACTTATCACAGGCTGCAGCCTGAACTACTAACATGACTGCATTGCTGAGAAAGGAATTCTGTATCAGGACCTGACAATGTGTACCTTCTGTCCATCTTTTTATCTACAGGAGGCACAGAATTAGGAGTTTTAAAATTTTTATTGTTTGCTTCCTAAAAGACTTATGCAAAGGAATAGACAATCTCCTAGACTCTGGAATATCCATCATTTCTACAAAATCAGGCTCCTCTTGCTCATCCACAGCTTCTTCCAAAGGAAGCTGGAGGTTTCAACAACTTTTGTAAAACATAAAATGAGATGGGGACTCACATAGCATAGGGAGATTCTAAAGGTCTGTCTGGGGAAATGTCCGGTTCAATGGGCACACCCAGACCTTCCCAGCCACATTCATACTGTTCATAATCATCCTCCCCCTCCTCTGGTTCATAAAACTCCTCAACATCATATTCCTGAACCACTGGAACCGGACGAACCGACCTTTTGCCAGCTAGTGGCGGTTCGGACGGACCCTGAGACAGTGACTGGACAATTTGTATGGCTTTTGCTATCTCTGCAGCAGTTGGAGAAGGGGTTTTGGACTCCAAACCTGCTGACTTTCTTGTTTTCTTCACTGGAACTGGTTCCTCAGAACCAGCTTTTCTTTTGCCCGAGGAAGTCTCGCCCTGGTCAGAGGGCACTCCCTCCAGTTCGGATAGCACCGAACCAGGCTGGCCATCCGGGTCAGCGGACTTTTTGGCCTCTCATTCCCTGAGCCTGCCCAATCTCTTTTCCAGGGTGGCTGCAGAGAAATTCTTACATGTCTGGCAGTCTGACTGGAGGTGGTCAAACCCCAGACAATAGACACATGTGGTGTGTGGGTGAGCCTTGGCAAAGACTTCCATACAGACATCACAGTGTTGAAACTCAGTGGGCCCGGTTTTTCTTTTGGGTTTCTCAGACATAATGCCAGCCTAACCAGAAAAACTTGCCCTTTAAACGGCAGTGCCAGGCAAGACACCCTTATCGGTTCCTAACCGTGTCACGGGTATTTGAAAAAAACGTAATAAAATCATTTTTTTAGAACCGATAAGAACCGGGAACCGCACTCTAAAATGCTAAACTTTAAAGTTAATGAGTTTTAAACCCGGCTGATCGGTTCAAAACCAAACCGATAAACTTACAAGTTCCACACAGACAAAACCTTTTAAATTACTTACGATTATCACAGACAGAGCTTGAACCGAACGGTTTTGCGGTTAAAATAAAACTATTCTTGGTTGAATCGGACCGAGAAAACACTGTTTGAACCGAGAAATGAACCGAGCAGTAGGAGAAATCTCCGGAGCGACTGTTCACTGAGGTGGAGTAAAGAATCTGACAGTTCAGTTTTGAAATATCACAGACAGAGCTGCTTCTTAGAGCTCATGCTCAAAGTTCCATTCTGGAATGGTATTAACCATTTCACCTCCGGAGCAGTTCTAGTGGTGGGACAAACTGCTACTGTCATAATATAGCAAGACTTCATGTTGTTTGAAACTGCCTTGTGCTTGACAGGATACGCAGTAAAGCCTCTCTGGTGCTGGCCTTCAGAAGCCAGGTGTCCAGATAGGAGAGCACATACACACCTTCCTGCGAAGGGCTACTGACACTACTGCCAAGCACTTAGTCAAGACAAGCCAAAGGGCAATACTCTGAACTGACAGTGCTCCCCTTTCAGCATGAAACATAAATACTGCCTGTGGGTTTTTCTAATCTTGATATGAAGGTACACATCCTTCATGTCTAGGGAGCATAGCCAATCCTCTTTTAGCAGAAGAGGAATCAGAGCTTACAGGGATACCATACAAAATGTCTTGTATACTATGCAGAAGTGTAAATCTCTGAGATCTCATGCAGGACACAGCTCTCCTGTCCATTTTGGGACTAGGAAATATCTGGAATAAAACCCTTTGTTTCTCTGGGTTGAAGGAAATGGTTCTATAGCCCGCTTTTGTAACAGTGACTGCACTTCTTCCTTCTGCAGGGGCAAATGGCCCACAGGATAACAGCAAGGAGTCATAGAATGATCTGGAAGGGTTGTTAACAGCTCCAGAACATGCCACCTTGCAATTATCTCTATGACCCATTCACCTGTTGTAATCTCCCATCACTGTTTTAGGTGCAGGGAGATCTTGCTACCTACAACCACCCCTGGAGGCAACAACAGAGGTGGAGTTATAGTTTGAAAACAGTCAGGTGGAACCACTGGAGGCATATCTATTGGCACTAATTGATTTGGGTGCTTTTGAATGGGCACTGACATTGACAAGTGCCCTACAGAAGGTTTGTGTAAACCACCTTTCCTGGCAGGATAAGCATGAGAGGCTGTGGAGGCATGGACAGTGGTGAAGGCTACTCCCGTGGCATCTCAGTCGGCATACCAACTCAGCCTCGTCCTCCTGGGTGAGGGAGCCCCGAGGTGTGGGAGATCAACTCCTTGTCGGTCTCCTCCAACAGCCAGTCTGCAGGCTCAAAAAAGACCTTGACCACCTGTTTGACCTGAGTTGAGATTGACAGGCCTGAAAGGGTTACCATGGAACCCGTGTCCATCCCCTTGACTGATGGGAGGTTGACCAATGCTGAGCAGTCGGGAGTCAAAGGAGTGGGAAGAGCATTGGCGTTCTCATCCGATGACCTGTGTTAACATCTTTTGTGTTTCCTGCTGCAGTAAGTAAGGCTCTACCAGATACATTTCTCTGAACTCATCAAAGAAGGACTCTTCAGTGGTGGCACCAGCCAGGAACAGCACCAAAACTAACTAGGAACTCACAACAGATGCCATCTCTTCTTCCATGACCATAAGCTGAGCAGCCCACCTGGCCATCACCACAGCCTTCTTGAAGTCTTTCAGCCTACCAAGGACCAGGTGAGCCTTCCTGTTTTCGATGGACAAGGGCAGCATGGCCTGGCACAAAATGCATCCCTTGATGATCACCTAGGCAGTATAAGCAGGTGTTGTGCAGATCTGTGGCTGACATTTTCCGCCTACACTAAGTACAGAACTTAAGACCTAGTTTCTTGCTCTTTAACGTCAATTTTGATTGTGAAACAAAGTCAGAAAACAGTAACATACCTCTCAAGTGTTCCGTTTTTTTCAGGATTTCACGATTTCAGACCCCCTGTCCCAATGACCCGAATAGCCAGCAGGTAATCCCAATTTTGCTGAGTGCCACAGAACACCACTGTGAGCTGCATTCTGTTCAGCAGTCATGAACACTTACCTCCTGGTGTCAGATGCTAAGTGGTCTCTGATGTCTTGCATGCATGCCAGCAGCCAATCAGCTGTGGTCTTCTAGGCTGGACACACTGAGACACCAAGTTAAAAACAAAATATAGGCTACCTAGTTTTTTTCCCGCTGCAGGTAGTGCCAGTAATCCTGAGATCTTCATGGTCTGTCTCCCCAGGATAAAAGGAGACCCAGGGGCCTGGTCTGTCTCATAGCCAGAGGATGCTTCCAGAGTGTTGGATAGATTTTGTAGCCTGAGCCCATGACTGTGAGTGATGGCGAACTGAGAGTGAGACACAGTTCTCATCTGAAAAGCACAGCTTGTTCTCTGAACCCAACCAGAATGCAATACTAACAATGCCACGGGCACAAAATGCACTAAAAGACCCTGTAACATAACTGTAATGGCATTTTCCTGAAAGTGAAAAAAGGAAAACAGCAATGGCAGTATAAATTGGCATCTAAACACGGACCCTTTATTCATCAGCCACCAATGTGACCAACTAACTACTGAGGGGGAGCAAGGCTGGCTGAGCAATACTGCAGTGTTCTGATCAAATGTTTTTTATCCTTTAAAAAAAAAAAATGCTAAGCTCAATCTACAGGTTTTTTTTTTTCCATCTGTGCCAGATAGTTGATCACTCACCATTTTGATTTGTTTCCCATGGTTCGCCCATGTCGGTACAAAAGAAAAAATTACTCACCTTAGTAATTGCTTTTCTTCTCATGGAGTCTTGCTATATTATAACAATAGCAGTCAGCCACTGCAGCTGAACTGCCCCGGAGAGGAAGGAGTTAACTCCAGAAGATCTGGAGTTCTACAGCGCGAGGGCGCTGTGCCCAAAGCTCTATCTGGCAGTTTCAAATGAAACTGTCAGATCTTTACGCGAAGCCAACATCAAAGGACGGAAAAAAGTCTGTGTGGAAAAACTACACTAGCCTATGGCTACCTACTAGTAGTAATAACAACAATATAAACAACAAAGAAACACCAGAACCATAATAACAAAGATTGATGGTATTATGGTTCGTTTACCACCCTTGACAAGCACATATGAACCCCCCTTTCCCCCAAGACTCAAGTCCAGGAAGGGCAATATAAATACCTAAATGAAACAATCTAGATCCCTAACCCAAGGAAAACAGGGTTAGGGAAAACTAAAATGGCATGACACAGTGCTTGCACCAATTTGCCACCTCTACCCAAGTAGGAGTTCTGAGAGGGAAGGAGGGAGGTGGTTATAATATAGCAAGACTCCATGAGAAGAAAAGCAATTACTAAGGTGAGTAATTTTCTTCAAACACCATGAAGTCTTGCTATATTATAACAATAACAGATTACAGCAGTACCTCCATGGAGGAGGGTCAGAACCTACTTAGGAAATAGGCTCTGAAGCACAGCTGTGCCAAACCGAGCATCTCTCCTGGACTGGACATCCAGGGAATAATGCTAGTAAAGGTGTGAACTGTCTTCCAGGTAGCAGCTTGACAAATCTCCAGAATAGGAATGTCTCTAGCAGCCGCTGGGAGGCGCAGCTATACCCTGGTGAGTGGGCCCTCAATCCTGAGGGGTACTCTACCCAGTTTCTGATAACAAAATTGGATACAAGAGACAATCCACCTTGCAATTGTTCTCTTAGTGGCAGGTTTCCCTTTGCCAGCCTCGCCATAGGTAAGAAACAGTTGGAGGATTGAACCTATGACCTCTAGTGCGCTCTAGATAGTAACTTAATGCCCTTTTGACATCCAAGCTGTGCAGTCTCCTCTCACCTGAGGAAGAATGCTCAGTGAAAAATACTGGGAGGAGATAGATTGATTCAGGTGGAAATCAGAAACCACCTTAGGCAAAAACTTTCTATTAGTCCTAAGGACTACCTTATCTCTGTGGAAGAGATAAAATCTTCTTCCACTGACAGGGCCTGTAACTCACTTATCGTCTGGCATAGGTGATAGCTACTAGAAAACGGTTTTCCAAGTTAAATACTTGAGTTCTGCTGAAGACAGAGGCTCAAGGGGAGTTGCATTAACTGAGCAATGCAAATATTCAGGTCCCAGGCGGGAGCTGGTTCCAAGGAGGGTTAGTATGAAGTAACCCTTTAAAAACTTGGAGAACACAGGGTGAGAAGAAAGGAGGTAGGCTTCCCTGCTGACACAAAAGCAGAGACAGCTGCCAGATGAACCTTCAGGGTAGCTGGTCTAAGGCCTAGGGAATTCAGATGGACCAAATATTCCAGAAGAATGGGAAGATCAGCAGATTCTGGGATAATCTGCCTCTCAGAGCACCAGATGGAAAACCTCTTCCACTTAGAATTATAAGTGGCCCTAGTTGAAGGCTTCCTAGAAGCCTTTAAAATATCCATGACACCTTGAAAGGTGTAAGTCAACAAATTCTAGCTCCTCAAGGCCAAGCCTTGAGGTGGAGGGACTTGAGGTCCGGATACCACACTCTCCCTGTGCACAGGCCAGTAAGTCGTGAACTCTGGGCAGGCTCAGGGCAGGGTGGACTGCCAGGGACAGGAGCAGAGGTACCAGGGCTGTCTGGCCCAATCTGGGGCAATCAGAATCACTCTGCAAGGTTGAGATCTGATTTTCACTAGTACCCTGAAAAGGAGAGGAAAGGGAAGGCATACAAGAACTTCCCTTTCCAATCCAACAGAAAGGCATCCAGAGGACTGAGCCCAGTACTGGAGGCCTGCAGCAAGAAGAGAAGTTGGTGGTTGTCTGGGGCATGAAAAGATCTATCTGAAAGTGCCCCAACTGGCAAAGACAGACCCCAGTACTTGTGGATTCAGAGCCCATTAGTGATGGCCCTGAAAAATTCTGCTGAGGCGTCCGCCAGCACATTGTCCTTCCCTGGGAATGAACCGCTATCAGGGAGGTGTTCAGGGAATAAGCCAGAGACCACAACTTCATTGCTTCGGTTGCACAAGGCTGAAGACCAGTGCCCCTTGCTTATTGATGTACCACATTGTGGTAGTATTGTCTGTCCTGACTTGAACCACTTTGTTCTGGACAGAATCTGAAAAGACCAGAGCTAAAAGACAGCTCTGAGTTCCAGAAGATTGATGTGGGCAGAGATTCCTGAGAGACCACACTCCCTGAGTGGTAAGGTGCTAGGTGAGCCCCCACCCTAACAGGGAGGCATCCGTGGTGAGGGTGAGGGAGGAGAAATGGGAATGAAGGGAACCCCTTGTTTCAGATTGCTTTGATCCTGCCACCAGTGTAAGGCCAGGATCAGGGTTTGAGTAACTGGGACCAATTTGGTAGGGGTCCTTCCTCTGAGACCAATAGGCCCTCAAATGGAACTGAATGTCCCTCATCTGGAATCTTGCTCCCTGCACAACAGCTGTGGAAGCAGCCATGTGCCCGAGGAGTTGCAGAAAATGCCTTGCTGGTGAGAGACCCATGAGGAGAAGGAGGATGCCAGGGCGATGAGTCTGTCCACCCTTTCCGAGGGAAGAAAGGCCCTGGCTAACCTCGTGTTCAATCTCTCGCCTATGAAAGTTAGGGCCTGAACTGGTTCCAGAACTGACTTTGTAAGTTTAGCAGGAATCCCAGAGAGTGAGAAGCTGCTGGGTGACTTGCAAGTGGGATTTCACCTGACCTGGAGACTGACCCACAATGAGCCAGTCGTCCAGGTAGGAAACACAACACCCTTGCCTTCTTAAATGAGCCACTACTACAGCAGAGACATTTTGTGAATACCCTTGGCGCAGAGGTAAGGCCGAAGGGCATTGCCCTGAACTGGTAGTGGCCTGAGGCAGTTCGAACCTGAGGTACTTTCGGTGGGAAGGCCTGATCAGAACATGAAAATAGGCATCCTTGAGGTCCAGGAAGCTAGCCAGTCCCTGGCCTTAGGAAGAAGCAATATCATTGCCAGAGTTAACATTTTGAACTTTGGTTTCAACAGATGCTTGTTCAAGTATCTTAAATCCAGAATGGGCCGCCATTCTCCTGTCTTTTGGGGTAAGAAAGTATCTTGAATAAAGCCCCTTGCCCTGATGGCAAGGAGGAACCCTTCCACTGCTTTGCAGACCAGAGAAAAACCTCTGCTTCCAAAGCAAGGGCTTCTGAAGGATTTGCAGGTGGGAAATGCCTGGCTCTCATCTTTGGAAAATATTTGAAGCTGAGGACCAGACCTGGCCTATACCTCCAGAACCCATCTGTCCGAAGTTAGGGACAGCCAGCTCTGGCTGAAATAGGCCAACCTGCCCCCACTGGTACAGGAGAATCGGCCCTGGGCACCCCATCAGGGTGCCTGCTTGAACAACCTTAGGCTGAGGAGGGAGGCGGTCTACTTGTGCCACGTCTACCCTGCCTCTGAAGAAACCCTCTCAGAGACAGCAGAGGAGGCTTGAAATTGGTAAAAGGCCTGGAAAAGGGTCTGCCCTACCTCTGGGAGCATGCCTTTGTGGCATGGCATGCTTCTCCTTAGCCTGGGCACTTTTGTAGGGTAGTTCTGTATTCATCCATCTTTTCATATAATTTTCTGTTTGCTCCCCAAACAGAGAATTTCACTACAGGAAAATCCATAGCCTTTGACTGAGTATCTTGGGACAGATTAGTGCATCTGAGCCATGCCAACCTCTGGGAAAGCTACAGAAGTGGCCATGACCCTGGAGGAAACATCATTAACATCAACAGCAGTATGAAATTGAACTTTGAGGCTTCAATGCCATCAGCAGCCACCTGTTCCAACTCCACTAGCCAGCTGGCCCATGGGCCTGCTTGGCTAACTGCAATACTGTGTCCCACCTAGATTTCTGATATCTAGCCACATAAGCCATATAATTTGCCTGCCTGAGTCCCAAAAGAAGCTGCCATATACTGTTTCTTCGCCATGGCATCAATCTTCCTAGAATCCTTGTCAGGAGGATGTGAGGCCAGAGGAATATTAGCCTGTCACAGGCTGCAGCTTGTACCACACCTACATGACTACACTGCTCAATAGAAATCTGTATCCGAGCCTGACAAAGTATACCTTCTGTCCATTTTTATCTACAGGAGGGACAGAATGAGAGTTTTTAAATCTTTGTTGTTTGCTTCCTAAATGACTTATGCAAAGGAATAGACAACCTCCTAGACTCTGGAATATCCATCATTTCCACATAATTAGGCTCCTCTTGCTCATCACAGCCTCCTCTAAAGGAAGCTGGAGGTTTCTGCAACCTTTTGTAAAAATAAAGAAAGAAGGGACTCAGACAGAATAGGGGAGATTCTAAAGGTCTGTCTGAGAAATGCCGGTTCAATAGGCACGTCAGACCCTCCAGCCACACATATATTGATCAAATTCCTCCTCCCCTCCTGTGGGTCATAAAATCCTCAACTTCAAAATCCTGAACCACTGGGACTGAGCGAACCAACCTTTACCAGCTGTTGGTGGTTCTACAGATCCCTGAGACAGTGACTGGACAATCTGAATGGCTTTAGCTATCTCTGCAGCAGTTGGAGACACAATTCTGGACTCCAAACCTCCTGATTTCTTTGTCTTTTACTTGGGACTGGTTCCTCTGAACCAGTCTTCCTTTGCCAGTCTCGCCCTGGTCAGAAGGCACTCCCTCTGGTCCAGTGGGTACTGAACCGGGCTGGCTATCCGGGTCAGCGGACTTTTTGGCCTCTCGTTCCTGAGCGGCCCAATCTCTTCTCCAGGGTGGCTGCAGGAAATTTTTACACACCTGGCAGTGACAGGAGGTGGTCAGCCCCAGACAATAGACACAAGTGGTGTGTGGGTCAGCCTTGCAAGGCGTCCCCACGAACATCACAGTGTTGAAACCCAGTGGGCCTGGTTTTTCTTTTGGGTTTCTCAGACATAATGCCAGCCTAACCAAAACTTGCCCTTTTGATGGCAGTGCCAGGCAAGACACCCTTATCGGTTCCTAACCGTGTCACAGGTATTTGAAAAAAGCGTAATAATTTGGTTTTAGAACCGATAAGAACCGAGAGACGCACTCTAAAACCCACAGTACAGTTTTAAAAGGCCAGAAAAAACCAAGCGATCGGTTCAAAACCGAACCGATAATTAATTTTCCACACAGACTTGAATTTTTGTACTTACAGTTTACCAGATAGAGCTTTAGAACCGAAATGCGGTAAAATAATGACTTTTGCGGTTCAAATGAACGAAAACTACTCTCTTGAACCGAGAATGAACCGAGCTGAAGGGCTGATCTCCGGGCGACTGTTCAGTAAGCGGAGTAAAGAATCTGACAGTTTCATTTGAAACTGCCAGATGAAACTTTGAGGCACAGCGCCCTGCGCTGTAGAACTCCAGATCTTCTGGAGTTAACTCCTTCCTCTCCGGGGCAGTTCAGCTGCAGTGGCTGACTGCTATTGTTATAATATAGCAAGACTTCATGGTGTTTGAAAGAAAAAATAAGCATAACACCTAAACACCCTAAGAAAGGGTGAAATAAAGTGGGCAGCTATGAAGTGCCAACATTGCACTGCCCACCCACATCCCAAAACAACAGGTTCTTAGAGGGGCAGGCTGGGAGGGGAGGTCATAATATAGCAAGACTCCATTAGAAGAAAGAACATTACTAAGGTGAATAATATTTTCTTCAAACAACATGAAGTCTTGCTATATTATGACATATGCAGACTACACAGCAGTACCTCCATGAAGGAGGGACAGAACCTACTTGGGAAATAGGCTCTGAAGCACAGCTGTGCCAAATTGAGCATCACTCCTAGCCTGGATATCCAGGGAGTAATGCTTAGTAAAAATGTGAACTGTTTTCCAGGTAGCTGCTTGACATATCTCTAGGATAGGGATGTCCCTGGCAGCAGCCAGAGACGCAGCTGTACCTCTGGTAGAGTGAGCCCTCAGGCCTGAGGGAGGAACCTTACCCAGTTTTTTATAGCAGAATTGGATACAAGAGACAATCCACCTGGCAATGGATCTCTTAGTGGCAGGTTTCCCTTTACCAACCTCACCATAAGCGAGGAACAATTGGAGGGATTCGAACCTGTGACCCTTGGTACATTCTATATAGTAACTAAGGGCTCTTTTGACATCTAAACCAAATACCAAATTCTCCCCTGGGCACAGGTTAACAGGTTGTGATTCCTGGGAAGACACAGGATAAGGTGGACTGCTAAGGACATGAGGAGTGGGTATGAGGGCAGCCTGGCCCAATCTGGAGCAATCGGGATCATCTTGCAGGGTTGAGATCTGATTCTGACTAGCACCTTGAAAAGGAGGGGGAAGGGGGAAAGCATAGAGAAACTTCCCTTCCCAACTGAGTAGGAAAGCATCCAGAGGGACTGAGCCCAACACTGGGGGCCTGCAGCAAAAAAGGGGAAGTTGGTGATTGTCTGGGGCTGCAAAAAGATCTATCTGCGGGGTGCCCCATCTGGCAAACACTACCTCCAGTACTAGGGGATCCAGTGCCCATTCGTGATGGTCCTGGGAAATCCTGCTGAGAGCATCCGCTAGGACATTGTCCTTGCCTGGGAGGTGAACAGCCGTGAGGGAGGCATTAAAAGAATAAGCCAGAGGCCACAACTTCATTGCTTCAGTGCGCAAGGCTGTAGACCGAGTGCCCCCTTGCTTGTTGATGTACCACATTGTAGTGGTATTGTCTGTTCTGATCTGAACAACCTTGTTCTGAACAGATGTGGAAAAAACCTGGAGTGCTAGAAAAACTGCTCTGAGTTCCAGCAAATTGATGTGGAGCAGAGATTCCTGAGGGGACAACAGCCCTTGGGTGGAAAGGTCGCCCATGTGAGCTCCCCACCCCAAGAGGGATGCATCTGTAGTAAGGGTCAAGGAGTGAGACTGGGGAGTGAAGGGAACCCCCTGTCTCAGACTGCTCTGATCCTGCCACCACAGAAGGGCATGGTAATGGCCCGAGGGCAGTTCGAATCTGAGGTAATTTCGATGGGAGCTTCTGACGAGAACATGGAAGTAGGCATCCTTGAGGTCCAGGGAGGCTAGCCAGTCCCCTGGCCTTAGAGAGGGTAAAATAGTTCCCCGAGTCACCATTTTGAACTTTGGTTTTAAAAGGTGCTTGTTTAGATACCTGAGATCCAGGGTGAGCCGCCATTCTCCTGTCTTTTTTGGGGTAAGGAAGTACCTGGAGTACAACCCTTTGCCCTGGTGTATGGGAGGCACCCTTTCCACAGCTCTGAGAGCCAGGAGGGAAGAAACTTCTGCTACCAGGGCAAGTGCCTCTGATGGGTTTGCAGGTGGAAAAGACCTGGCTCTCATCTTTGGAAATTTTTTGAAGCTGAGAACCAGTCCCTGGATTACTACTTCCAGGACCCACTTGTCTGATGTTAAAGACTTCCAGTCCTGGACAAAGTAAGCCAGCCTGCCCCCTACCGGTAGTGGAGAATCGGCCATGGCCACCCCATCAGGGAGCCTGTTTTGCAGGGGCTTTGGGTTGAGGGGTAGAAGCAGGCTTATTAGAACCCTCTTCTGTCCCTTCCTCTAAAGAACCCCCTCTGCGCATAAGCAAAAGAGGAGGCCTGGGCTTGGAAAAAGGCCTGCCCCTGCCCCTGACATGCTGCCTTTGAGGAGTGGCTTGCCTTTCTCTGGCCTGTGCATTCCTATAGGTGGTCCTATACTCATCCATTTTCTTCATATAATTCTCTGCTCCCCAAACAGAGAATTGCCCACAACAGGAAAATCCATTGCCTTAGACTGAGTATCCTGTGACAGGGCAGTACATCTGAGCCAGGCCATTCTGCGAAGAAACACAGATGTAGCCATGACTCTTGATGAAACATCATTAGAGTCTACTGCAGCATGAAATTGCACCTTGGATGCCTCAATACCATCCGCAGCCACCTGCACCAGCTCCCTGGCAAGCTGGTCAGGGGCCTGTTTTAGGAGCCAGGACAGTATCCCATCTGGATTTCTGGTACCTAGCTCGTAAGCCATATAATTTGCCTGTCTGAGTCCCAAAGATGCTGCATGTACTGTTTCTTTGCCATGGCATCCATCCTCCTGGAATCCTTTTCAGGAGGGTGAGAGGCTAGAGGAATATTAGCCTTGTCACAGGCTGCAGCCTGCACTACCCTCACATGGCTGCACTGCTGGGATAGGAACTCCATATCAGAGCCTGATAAAGCATACCTCTTGTCCATCCTTTTATCCACAGGGAGGATAGAATGAGGAGTTTTCAGAATTTTTACTGTCTGTTTCCTAAAAGATTTGTGCAAGAGAACAGACAGTCTCCTAGACTCTGGAATATCCATCCTTTACACAAAATCAGGCTCTTCTTGATCATCAACAGCTTCCTCAACCGGGAGCTGCAGAGTCTCAGCAACTTTCTTGTAAAACAAAAAATGTGAAGGGGACTCAGATAGCCTGGGAGGGGACACCCCTGAGGGTCTATCTGGAGAGATGTCCGGTTCAGTGGGCACTTCCAGACTTTCAAAATTACACTCACTCTCCTCATACCCCTCCTCCCGTTCATAAAAATCCTCAAAATCATAATCTTGAACCGGGGGAACCGTCCGAACCGAGCGCTTCCCTAATGTTGTCAGTTCGGACGGAAATGGGGAAAGAGACTGGACAATTTGAATAGCTTTGGCTATTTCCTCAGCGGTTGGAGAAAGAACTTTTGGCCCCAAACTAGCTTTCTAGTCCTTTTAGTTGGAACTAGCTCCTCAGAGCTGGCTCTTCGTTTGCCCGAGGAAGTATCGCCCTGGTCAGAGGGCACTCCCTCAGGTTCAGTTGGAACCAAACCGGGCTGGCCATCCGGGTCAGCAGACTTTTTGGCCTCCCATTCCCTGAGCCTACCAACTCTCTTTTCCACGGTGGCAGCAGGAAAATTCTTACAAATCTGGCAGTCTGCATTGAGGTGGTCAAACCCCAGACAATATACACAAGTGGTGTGTGGGTCAGCCTTAGCAAAGGCTTCCCCATAGAGGCCACAGTGCTGAAACCCAGTGGGTCTGGTTTTTCTTTTGGATTTCTCAGACATAGTGCCAGCATAACCAAAACTTGCCCGTTAATGGCAATCTGCCAAGCAAGACTCTCTTATCGGTTCCCAACCGTGTCACGGGTTGTGGAAAAAAACATAATAAAATCCGTTTATTTTTTTTTTAGAACCGATAAGAACTGGGAACCGCACTCTAAAGGACTAGAAAGTAATTTTAAACCCAATCTGATTGGTTCAAACCGAACCAAAAAAGACGTTTACAAGTTCCACACAGAAGAAAATAAACAAAAGCCTATCTATTACTTACAATACCACAGACAGAGCTTGAACCGACGATTGCGGTTAAATTTCGGTAAAATAAACCGAGAATTACACTTTTAAACCGACAAACGAACCGAGCAGCAGGAGGAATCTCAGGAGCGAATGTTCAGTGAGACAGAGTAAAGAATCTGACGGTATAAGTTTGAGCTTCAACAGACAGTGTTCAACCGAGCTCGTGCTCAAGATTCCATGCCCTGCATGGAAAGTTAACTCTTTCACCTCCGGAGCAATTCTAACCTGGGGTTATACTGCATATGTCATAATATAGCAAGACTTCATGTTTGAAGGAGTGGATACCAGGGTTGTCTGGCCCAATCTGGAGCAATCAGAATCTCTTTGCAGGATTGAGATCTGATTTTGACTAACACTTTAAACAGGAGAGGGAAGGGGGGGAAAGCATAGAGAAACTTCCCTTCCCAATTGAGAACTAAGGCATCCAGAGGGACGGAGCCCAACACTGGGGGACTGCAGCAAAAAAGGGGAAGTTAGTGATTGTCTGTGACTGCAAAAAGATCTATCTGCGGGGTGCCCCATCTGGCAAATATTACCTCCAGGACCAGGGGATCGAGACCATGCGTGATGGCCCTGGGAAATCCTGCAGAGAGCATCTGCCAGGACATTGTCCTTGCCCGGGAGGTGAACTGCCGTAAGGGAGGTGTTCAGGGAGTAAGCCAGAGACCACAACTTCATTGCTTCGGTGCACAAGGCCGTAGACCGAGTTCATCTTTGCTTGTTGATGTACCACATTGTGGTGGTGTTGTCTGTTCTGAACTGTACCACTTTGATCTGAACAGATTTGGAAAAAACTTGAAGTACTAGAAAAACTGCTCTGAGCTCCAACAGATTGATGTAGAGCAGAGATTCCTGAGGGGACCACAATCCCTGGGTAGTGAGGTCGCCCATGTGAGCTCCCCACCCCAACAGGGATGCATCTGTAGTAAGGATTAAAGAGTGAGACTGGGTGACAAAGGGAACCCATTGTCTCAGATTGCCCTGATCCTGCCACCACTGTAAGGCTTGGATCAGGGTTCGAGTTACTGGGATCAACTTGGTTAGAGGGTCTTTTCTTTAAGACCAAAAGGCTCTCAAATGGAACTGGATGTCCCTCATCTGAAATCTTGCTCCTTGCACTACTGCTGTAGAAGCAGCCATGTGCCCCAGGAGCTGCAGAAAATGCATTGCTGGTCGAGAGACCTGCAGGGTAAATGAGGAGGCACGAGAGACCAGGGTCCTTGCCCTGTCCAAAGGAAGGAAGGCTTTGGCTTCCTCTGTGTTCAGCTCTGCCCCTATGAAGGTGAGGAGCTGGACAGGCTCTAGAACTGACTGACAGATTCAGAAGGAAACCTAGAGAGGTAAGCAGTTGCTGAGTTATCTGTAGATGTAACCTGACCTGGTCTGAAGACTGGCCTACTATGAGCCAGTCATCCAGGTAAGGGAAGATGGCAGTTTTTTGCCTTCTTAGGTAGGCAACTGCTACTGCCAGGCATTTTGTCAATACCCTTGGAGCAAAGGTGAGCCCGGAGGGCATTGCTCTGAACTGGTAATGGCCTGAGGGCAGCTCGAACCTGAGGCACTTTCAATGGGAGCTTCTGATGAGAATATGGGAGTAGGCATCCTCGAGGTCCAGGAACGCTAGCCAGTCTCCTGGCCTTAGAGAGGGTAGAATAATTCCCTGAGTCACCATTTTGAATTTTGGTTTTAAAAGGTGCTTGTTTAAGTATCTGAGATCCAGGATGGTCCGCCACTCTCCTGTCTTTTTTGGGGTAAGGAAGTACCTGGAGTACAATCCTTTGCCCTGATGTAGGGGTGGAACTCTTTCCATGGCTCTGAGAGCCAGGAGGCAAGAGACTTCTGCCTTTAGGGCAAGTGCCTCTGGCGGAGTTGCAGGTGGATAGGATCTGGTTCTCATCTTTGGAATTTTTTTGAAGCTGAGAACCAGTCCCTGGCTTACTACTTCCAGGACCCACCTGTCTGATGCCAGAGACTTCCAGTCCTGGACAAAGTAAGCCAGCCTGCCCACTACAGGTATTTGAGAATCGGCCCTGGCAACCCCATCAGGGTGCCTGCTGGGCAGAGGTTTTAGGCTGAGGGGTGGAAGCAGGCCTGCTTGTACCCCGTCTGCCTCTCCCTCTAAAAAACCCCCTCTGGGCGTAAGCTGAAGAGGAGGCCTGGGCTTGGTAAAAAGGCCTACGAAGAGGCCTGCCCCTGCCTCTGGAAGGCTGCTTTTGAGAAGTGGCCTGCCTTTTCTTGGCTTGTGCACTCCTATAGGTGTTCCTATACTCATCTATTTTCTTCATGTAATTCTCTGTCTGCTCCCCAAACAGAGAACTACCCACAACAGGAAAATCCACGGCCTTAGACTGGGTATCCTGTGACAGGCTAGTACACCTGAGCCAAGCCATTCTATGAAGTGCCACCGATGTAGCCATGACTCTTGATGAAACATCATTAGAGTCCACTGCAGCATGGAATTGCACCTTAGATGCCTCAATACCATCAGCAGCCACCTGCTCCAGCTGCTTGGCAAGCTGGCCAAGGACACGTTTTGCTAGAGCTATAACAGTATCCCAACTGGATTTGTTGGTATCTAGCAACATATGCCATATAATTTGCCTGTCTGAGTCCCAAGGATGCTGCCATGTACTGTTTTTTTGCCACAGCATCAATCCTCCTGGAGTCCTTTTCAGGGGTGTGTGAAGCCAAGGGAATGTTTGCCTTGTCACAGGCTGCAGCCTGCACTACTCCAACATGGCTGCATTTTTGTATAAGGAAATCCGTATCAGAGCCTGACAATGTGTACCTCTTGTACATTCTCTTAGCCACAGGAGGTATACTTTGAGGAGTTTTTAGAATGTTTATGTTGCTTGTACGCATGTGCAAGAAACATAGTGCCATCATCGGAGATTTCGGAGGTGTGTCACCTCCTCCTCCAATTCAGTCAGTGTGCTGGCAGGTGCGGCCCCTGTAAGCCAGTGCATTTTGGAGCTGTCTATAACACGCTCCAAAATGCAGTGGCACTCTGATTGAAAGGGGAGACTACGCTTCGAGTGAGCACCGATAAGATATCGCTGCCCACATGCAGCTCCCTCACCCCCAGACACACGTAGGCGCAGGCGTGTCGCACACACTGTATAGCCAACGTGGGTGCCCAATCCCCGGCTGAGCTGCGCCCCCCATAGTAGGTGCCACGCTGGAGTGGCAGTCCTTTGCCTGCCAGGGGTGCCAGAATCCCCGTCGGCAAACGCCCCCAAGCGTCCTTGTGCCATGCTGAGAGCCCACCCCAGCGTGGCAAATGTCTCCACAACTTTTTTTTTAAACCTGTAAGCAACGGTCCTGCGGCGCGTCTCCCAGCCCCCCTCCCACAACATGCACCCACCCTGCGCACCCAACCTACCCACATCCCCCCTCACCCCATAATTACCTCCGGACTCCGGCGTGACGATCTTCGGTGGACCGGGAACACGTCTGCACTCTTCAAAGCCGACCGTGAACTGAGGAAATGCCGGTAAGCTGTATAATGGGCTAGATAGGGGGATTTCAACTTTGTTGCGTATCTCGGGCATTTTTGAGAATTTTTGCACCAAATTTTCAACATGGGGTTTTTGGGACCCCTTCTCATGAATGATGTCACTGTCGTGGCGTTATTGTCGGGCCCGAAGGGTGATTTCGCGCGGTGACGCGAAATCACCGCCGAGCCACCTGCCACGACAATGTTATCATTCATAGTAGTCCCAAAACCCATGTAATTGAATTATAAATCAAAGAAATGACTTTCTGGCTTCGCGTTGCGCAGTTCCTAAGCAGGCTTGTAATTTCGCGATATTTCAACATTTTCACTCCAGATTTTCAACATTGCCATTTTACCATACCTCCTCATGAGCAGTACAGCTGTCATTTTTCACATCCTGCCCAAAACGTGTTTCCGCCCATGTAGCACACAATGGCGCAGTCGGTGTGCAAACTCAATTGTATGGGACACATTAACAAAATCACAGTGCCACTGTTCATGAGCAGAGGTCTTAAAATGGCTATGTTGAAAATTTGGTGAAAAAAATTCCTAAAAATGACTGTTTTACGATCGTGCGTTGCGCAGTTCCTACGCACGCTCATAAGTTCGCAAATTTTCAGTATTTCCACTCCAATTACTTCCAAATACCTAAACAGCACATAGAAGCAAGCAACATTCGGCACTGACAAATGCTTGTTACTGTCTGTTTCCCAAAAGATTTATACAAAGGAATAGACAGTCTCCTAGACTCTGGGATATCCATAATTTCCACATAGTCAGGCTCCTCTTGATCATCCACAGCTTCCTCCATAGGGAGCTGGAGGGTTTCAGACACTTTTTTATAAAACATAAAATGAGCAGGGGACTCAGAAAGCCTAGGGGGAGACACTCCTGAAGGTCTGTCTGGGGAGATGTCTGGTTCGATGGGCACATCCAGACTTTCAAATCCACATTCACTCTCCTCATACTCCTCTTCCCCCTCCTCCGGTTCATAAAATTCCTCTAAATCGTGTTCTTGAACCGGTGGAACCGGCCGAACCGTACGCTTACCTGATGGTGCCGGTTCAGTCGGAAGCGAGGAAAGCGACTGGACAATTTTAATCGCTTTGGCTATTTCTTCAGCAGTTGCAGAGGAAAGTTTTGGCTCCACACCGGCTGATTTCCTAGTCCTTTTTGCTAGAACTGACTCCTCAGAGTCGGCTCTTCTTTTGCCCGAGGAAGTCTCGCCCTGGTCAGAGGGCACTCCCTCAGGTTCGGTTGGAGCCGATCCGGGCTGGCCATCCAGTTCATCGGACTTTTTGGCCTCCCTTTCCCTGAGCCTATCAACTCTCTTTTCCAGGGTAGCTGCAGGAAAATGTTTGCAAATCTTGCAGGCTGCATTGAGGTGGTCAAATCCCAGACAATAAACACAGGTGGTGTGGGGGTCAACCTTGGCAAAGACTTCCCCATAGACACTGCAGTGTTGAAACCCAGTGGGCCCGGTTTTTCTTTTGGGTTTCTCAGGCATAATGCCAGCCTAACCAAACTTACTCGTTTATGGCAATCCGCCAGGTAAGAGGCTCTTATCGGTTCCCAACCGTGTCATGGAAAAAACCGTAGTAAAATTTTTTTTTTTTTTTTTAGAACCGATAAGAACCAGTAACCACACTCTAAATGACAGATTAATATATTTTAAACAACCTGATCGGTTCAAACCGAACCGATAAACCATTTACCAGTTCCACACAGAACAGAAATTAATGTAAAACCTATCTAGTACTCACAATACCACAGACAGTCAGAACCAACCAGTTGTGGTTTAAATTCGGTAGAAAAACGAGAAAAACAATACTTTAACCGACAAAATGAACTGAGTAGAAGGAGGAATCTCCGGAGCGACTGTTCAGTGAGGCGGAGTAAAGAATCTGACAGTTTCAGTTTGAACAACAACAGACAAAGTTTTCAAACGAGCTCGGGCTCAGCATTTCATGCCTGCCATGGAAAGTTAACTCTTTCACCTCCGGAGCAGTTCGAAGGTTGGGACTCGCTGCATATGTCATAATATAGCAAGACTTCATGTTTGAAGGACAGCTTGGCCCACCCAGTCTGCCCATTTCCCTGCCAACTAGATAAGCTGCAGATTCTAGTTAACCAACAGCCTACTTCCTCCTGCCCCCCACTATAATTGCCTTAGGTCTGTCCCATGCATGTTTGAATTCCCCCACTGTTTTACACCCCACAACCTCCCCAAGAAGGCAGTTCCATGCATCCACCACTCTCTCCATGAAAAAATATTTCCTCACGTTGCCCCTGAGCTGTCCCTCCTCTATCTTTGAATTGTGCCCCTTTGTTCTTGTACATCTTTTCTGAAAGATGCTACCCTCCTGGACTTTGTCGATTCCCTTGAGGTACTTGAAAGATTCTATCATGCCCCCCCCCGTCCCCCCTTTCATCAAGGATATACATATTAAGCTCTCTGTCTCTCTTCATACAGTTTCTGATACAGACCCTGTATCATTTTAGTTGCCCTCCTCTGGACTGCCTCCATCCTGTCTATGTCCTTGCAGAGGTGTGGTCTCCAAAACTGCACGCAGTACTCCAGATGGGGTCTCACCAACTGTCTGTACAGAGGGATAACTACTTCCCTTTTTATGTTTGCTTGCATGCATGTGCAAGAAACATAGTGCCATCATCGGAGATTTCAGAGGTGTGTCACCTCCTCCTCCAATTCAGGCAGTGTCCTGGCAGGCGCGGCCCCTGTAAGCCAATGCATTTTGGAGCGGTCTATGACACGCTCCAAAATGCAGTGGCATACAGTTGAAAGGAGGAGCTACGCTTGAGTGAGCACCGATAAGAAGCTGCTCAAGTGCAGCTCCTCCTGCATTATAGTAGGGTATAGCCGACGGGTGCCCAATCCTGCCGGCTGAGCTGCATAGTCTCCTCCCGCCTCCCAGTAGTTGGTGCCACGCTGGGAGCCAACCTGCCATCAGTGACCACTTACCGGTTACTTGCTGGTGGTCGGGCAAGTTGCCCCATGCACCTCCAAAAATCTCCTGGCAACATAGACTCAAAAGGGGCAGCTTAAAGAACCCCAAAGACCACCTAACAGCAACTGGCTCCCGATTTACACTGCCCAGTCAGTTGACCTTGCTCTCGCTCACTTTATAACCACCTTCAACAAAGCCTGTGACTTATTCGCCCCTTTTACTAAGCAAGTTGTGAAATCCAGAACCACCCCATGGATCACCCCCCACTGCTAAGCCTGCTTCAGCAAAGGGATAACCTCTGGCACAAGGCCCTTGACTCCCAAAGCACCCTGGATAGACAACTCTACCAGGAGGCACGCAATAACTGTACATGGGCTTTGCGGCAGGCGAAAGCAATTTACTACCAACACACCCTTAACCTCCTCCTGGAGTGATGGGAAAACATTTTGGGACAACATAAAGGAACTCAGTGGCAAATCCCACTTCCCCCACCTCCAAACAACTTGCTCTTAATGGTGAGATCACTCAGGATCATCCCACTATCGCAGAAGCCCTTAACTCGGCCTTCTCGGATCTTCTCTAAGCCGGCTTAGCTGGATGCTGACTTCGGCCCGTGGGCAACTTTCCCTGGGCTCTACGAGAAAAGGAGCCCCTCTGTTGTGGTCCGGTGTGGGACTGCTGTCTCTGCGTCCGGCCACGAAAACTGCTTTGGATCCTACAAAAGGAACTAAGCCTGAGTCGGTACATTGCCTGGACTGACCTCACCGCCTTCCCGGCCTCTTGGAGTTTGGTGAGGACCTTCTCAAAGGATTTACCAAAAAGGACTTCTCCGTCAAAAGAGGCATCCAGGATGTTCTTCTAGATGTCCGGGGTGAATCCGGAGTCACGGAGCCATGAGTGTCTCCAGAGGCATACACCTGATGAAAAAATTACTCACCTTAGTAATGTTGTTTCTTCTAATGGAGTCTTGCTATATTATGACAATTGCAGTTTGTCCCACCACTAGAACTGCTCCGGAGGTGAAATAGTTAACTCCATTCCATGGATGGAACTTTGAGCACGAGCTCTAAGAAGAAGCTCTGTCTGTGTAATTTCAAACATGAACTGTCAGATCTTTACGAGCAAAACTCACTAAGGTCTGTGTGGAAGCTGTAACCTACACTAGCCAACTGGCTACCTAAATATTAACACCCATTGCTGGTCCCAACACCCAAGACTCAAGTCAGGGGACCAGAATTACTAATACAATTTTAACAAAATGAGAATAAAACAGGATAATAAAACACACAGCCCAAACCCCCAAAAGGGGGTGAAATGCTTAAAAGGGCATAAAATAGTGCCCACACTAGGTTGCCCACACCCTACGAAAGTGGAGGCTGTGAGAGGGGCAGGCTGGGGGGGAGGTCAAAATATAGCAAGACTCCATTAGAAGAAACATTACTAAGGTGAGTAATTTTTTCTTCAAACATGAAGTCTTGCTATATTATGACAATTGCAGACTACACAGCAGTACCTCCATGGAGGAGGGGCAGAACCAACTTAGGGAATAGGCTCTGAAGAACAGCTGTGCCAAACCAAGCATCTCTCCTAGCCTGAACATCCAGGGAGTAATGCTTGGTGAAAGTGTGTACCGTTTTCCAAGTAGCAGCCTGGCATATCTCCAATATAGGGATGTCTCTGGCAGCAGCTAGAGACGTGGCTGTACCTCGGGTAGAATGAGCCCTCAAGCCAGAGTGGGGATCTCTGCCCAGTTTCTGATAACAAAATTGGATACAAGTGATAATCCACCTGGCAATTGATCTCTTAGTGGCAGGTTTGCCTTTCCCAACCTCACCATAAGTGAGGAAAAGTTGGAGGGATTCGAACCTGTGACCCTTGGTACGCTCTATATAGTAACTAAGAGCCCTCTTCACATCCAGGCTGTGCAATCTCCTCTCACCAGAAGAGGAGTGTTCAGTGAAAAATACTGGAAGGCAGATAGATTGGTTAAGATGGAAATCTGAAAGCACCTTAGGTAAAAACTTCCTATTAGTCCTGAGGACTACCTTATCCCTGTGGAAAGAAATAGTCAGTTTCTACTGACAAGGCTTGCAACTCACTTATGCATCTAGCAGAAGTGATAGCCACTAGAAAAACAGTTTCCCAAGTTAGATACTTCAGCTCTGCAGAAAACAGAGGTTCAAAAGGGGGTTGCATTAACTGGGCAATGCAAACATTAAGGTCCCAGGCAGGGGCCGGATCCCGAAAAGGTGGATTAGTATGGAGTAATCCCTTAAAAAACTTGGAAAACACAGGGTGAGTGGAAAGAGAGGATGACTTTCCTGCTGAAACAAAAGCAGAGACAGCTGCCAAATGAACTCTCAGGGTAGCTGGTCTGAGGCCCAAGGAATTAAGATGGACCATGTAATCTAACACAATGGGCAAATCAGCAGATTCTGGGAAATATGCTTCCCAGCACACCAAATGGAAAACCTTTTCCATTTAGAATTATAAGTAGCCCTAGTGGAAGGCTTCCTAGAAGCCTTTAGGATTTCAAGGACACCCTGAGAGAGGTGTAAGTCAGCAAACTCTTACTCCTCAAGAGTCAGGCCTTGAGGTTGAGAGATTTGAGGTCCGGATACCAAACTCTCCCCTGGGCACAGGTTAATAGGTTGTGATTCCTGGGGAGACAAAGGGGAAGATGGATTGTCAGTGACAGAAAGAGTGGGTACCAGGGCTGCCTGGCCCAATCCAGGGCAATCAGAATCACCCTGCAAGGCTGAGATCTGATTTTCACTAACACTATGAATAGGAGAGGGAAGGGGGGGAAAAGCATAAAGAAACTTCCCTTCCCAATACAGGAGAAGGGCGTCCAGGGGGACTGAGCCCAACACTGGAGGCCTGCAACAGAACAGTGGAAGTTGGTGATTGTATGGGGCTGCAAAAAGATCTATCTGAGGGGTGCCCCATCTGGCAAAGACTATCCCCAGTACTTGAGGATCCAGGGACCATTCGTGATGGCCCTGGGAAATCCTGCTGAGAGCATCCGCTAGGACATTGTCCTTCCCTGGAAGGTGAACTGCTGTGAGGGAAGTGTTCAGGGAATAGGCCAGAGACCACAACTTTATTGCCTCAGTGCACAAGGCCGAAGACCGAGTGCCCCCCTGCTTGTTGATGTACCACATTGTTGTGGTGTTGCCTGTTCTGACTTGTACCACTTTGTTGTGGACAGATGCAGAAAACACTTGAAGAGCTAAAAAGACAGCTCTGAGTTCCAGCAAATTGATGTGGAGCAGAGATTCCTGGGGGGACCACACTCCCTGAGTGGAGAGGTCGCCCATGTGGGCTCCCCAACCCAGAAGGGAAGCATCTGTAGTGAGAGTCAAATTGTAAGCAGGGGGAATGAAGGGGAACCCCAATCTTAAATTGCTCTGATCCTGCCACCACTGGAGGGCCTGGATCAAGGTTCGACTCACTGGGACCAACTTGGAAAGGGGGTCTCTTCTCTGAGACCAATAGGTTCTCAAGTGAAACTGAATGTCTCTCATCTGAAATCTTGCTCCCTGCACAACAGCTGTGGATGCAGCCATGTGCCCCAGGAGCTGCAAAGTGTCTTGCTGGTCGAGAGACCTGCAGAGTGAAGGAGGATGCCAGAGCCACCAAGTTCCTTACCCTTTCTAAGGAAAGAAAAGCTCTGGCTAGGTTTGTGTCCAATTCTGCCCCTATAAAGGTGAGTACCTGGACTGGTTCCAGAACCGACTTTGGTAGATTTAGCAGAAAGCCCAGGGAGGTGAGAAGCTGCTGGGTGACTTGCAGGTGAGATTTTACCTGTTCTGGGGACTGGCCTACAATGAGCCAGTCATCTAGATAGGGAAAAACAGCAATCCTTTGCCTCCTTAAGTGAGCCACTGCTACTGCCAGACATTTTGTGAATACCCTTGGGGCAGAGGTCAGGCTGAAGGGCATTGCTCTGAACTGGTAATGACCTGAGGGCAGTTGAATCTGAGATACTTTCGATGGGAGCTTCTGATTAGGACGGAAAACAGGATCCTTGAGGTCCAGGGAAGCTAACCAGTCCCCTGGCCTTAGAGAGGTAAAATCATTGCCAGAGTTACCATTTTGAACTTTGGTTTTAAAAGATGCTTGTTCAGATATCTGAGGTCTAAGATGGGCCGCCATTCTCCTGTCTTTTTTGGGGTAAGGAAGTATCTGGAATATAGACCCCTGCCCTGGTGCAGGGGAGGAACCCTTTCTACTGCTCTGAGAGCCAACAGGGTTGAGACCTCTGCTTCTAGAGCAAGGGGCTCTGAAGAACTTGCAGGTAGAAAAAACCTGGTTCTCATCTTGGGAAACTTTTTGAAGCTGAGAACCAGACCCTGGCTTACTACTTCCAGAACCCACTTGACTGAGGTTAAAGACGCCCAGTTCTGACTGAATTAAGCCAACCTGCCCCCTACCGGAAAAGGAGAATTGGCCCTGGGCACCCCATCAGGGTGCCTGCTTAGCAGGTGCTTTAGGCTGAGGGGTGGGAGCAGGCCTGCCCATACCCCGTCTGCCTCTGCCTCTGAAGAAGCCCCTCTGAGCATAGGCAGAGGAGGCCTGAGTTTGGTAAAAAAGCCTGTGAAAAGGCCTACCCCTAGGGGTGTGCCTCTGGGGAGTGGCTTGCGCCTCCCTAGCTTGGGCACTTTGTAAGTAGTCCCATATTCATCCATCTTTTCATGTAATTCTCTGTCTGCTCCCAAACAGAGAATTTCCCACAGGAAAATCCATAGCCTTAGTCTGGGTATCCTGTGACAGGCTATTACACCTCCAGGCCAACCTACAGAGCTACAGATGTGGCCATGACTCTAGAGGAAACATCAGTAACATCCACAGCAGCATGAAACTGCACCTTAGAAGCCTCAATGCCATCGGCAGCCACCTGTTCTAGTTCGCTAGCCAGCTGGCCATGGGCTTGTTTGGCTAATTCCATAACAGTATCCCATCTAGATTTCTGATACCTTGCTACATAAGCCATATAATTTGCTTGCCTGAGTCCCAAGGAGGCTTCCATGTACTGTTTTTTCGCCATGGCATCAATCTTCCTGGAATCCTTGTCAGGAGGATGTGAAGCCAGGGGAATATTAGCTTTATCACAGGCTGCAGCCTGAACTACCCCAACATGACTGCATTGCTGAGAAAGGACTTCTGTATCAGGACCTGACAATGTGTACCTTCTGTCCATCTTTTTATCTACAGGAGGCACAGAATTAGAAGTTTTTAAAATTTTTATTGTTTGTTTCCTAAAAGACTTATGTAAAGGAATAGACAATCTCCTAGACTCTGGAATATCCATCATTTCTACAAAATCAGGCTCCTCTTGCTCATCCACAGCTTCTTCCAAAGGAAGCTGGAGGGTTTCAGCAACTTTTTTGTAAAACATAAAATGAGAGGGGGACTCAGAAAGCATAGGGGGAGATTCTAAAGGTCTGTCTGGGGAAATGTCTGGTTCAATGGGCACACCCAGACCTTCCCAGCCACATTCATACTGTTCATAATCATTCTCTCCCTCCTCTGGTTCATAAAACTCCTCAACATCATATTCCTGAACCAATGGAACCGGACGAACCGACCTTTTACCAGATAGTGGCGGTTCGGACGGAACCTGAGACAGTGACTGGACAATTTGGATGGCTTTTGCTATCTCTGCAGCAGTTGGAGAAGGGGTTTTGGACTCCAAACCTGCTGACTTCCTTGTTCTCTTTACTGGAACTGGTTCCTCTGAACCAGCTTTTCTTTTGCCCGAGGAAGTCTCGCCCTGGTCAGAGGGCACTCCCTCCCATTCGGTTGGCACCGAACCGGGCTGGCCATCCGGGTCAGCGGACTTTTTGGCCTCTCATTCCCTGAGCCTGCCCAATCCCTTTTCCAGGGTGGCTGCAGGGAAATTCTTACAAATCTGGCAGTCTGACTGGAGGTGGTCAAACCCCAGACAATAAACACATGTGGTGTGTGGGTCAGCCTTGGCAAAGGCTTCCCCACAGACATCACAGTGTTGAAACCCAGTGGGCTCGGTTTTTCTTTTGGGTTTCTCAGACATAATGCCAGCCTAACCAGAAAACTGCCTTTGAACGGCAGTGCCAGGCAAGACACCCTTATCGGTTCCTAACCGTCGGTATTGGAAAAAAAGTAATAAAATCCGTTTTTTTTAGAACCAATAAGAACCGGGAACCGCACTCTAAAATGACAAACTTTAAAGTTATTAAGTTTTAAACCCAGCTGATCGGTTCAAAACCGAACCGATAAACTTACAAGTTCCACACAGAAAATCACTTTTAAATTACTTACGATACCACAGACAGAGCTTGAACCGAACAGTTTTGCGGTTAAAATAAAACTATTCTCGGTTGAATCGGACTGAGAAAACACTGTTTAAACCGAGAAATGAACCGAGCAGTAGGAGAAATCTCCAGAGCGACTGTTCAGTGAGGCGGAGTAAAGAATCTGACAGTTCAGGTTTGAAATTACACAGACAGAGCTTCTTAGAGCTCGTGCTCAAAGTTCCATTCATGGAATGGAGTTAACTATTTCACCTCCGGAGCAGTTCTAGTGGTGGGACAAACTGCAATTGTCATAATATAGCAAGACTTCATGTTTGAAGCTGCCATTCTGGCCGAGGAGTCCGTGGAATCGTACGCAGCTCGCAGCACCTGGGTTTCCACGTCCGAATCTGTACAGAGGAGTTGCAACATCTCCTCCTTCTGCTCACCGTCTGGCAACTTGTCCGCCAGATCCAGTCCCTGTTCCCAAAAGGCATTTTGGAACTGTACCATGTGGGTTAAGTAGTTCAGGAATCTGATGGCGCAAGTAGCGGAAGCATACGTGTGCCTGCCCATAGCGTCCAGCTGTTTGGACTCCGGGTCCGGTGGCAGGGTGCTCAAATATTGCGGTCTCTGGGACCGGTCATGAGAGGCTGTTAGGACCAGAAAATCGGCCAGAGGATGTGAAGCCAAGTACTGGTCCTCCTTAGGGGCCTTGTACAGATGGTCAGCTTTCTTCGGCATCACCGGGAGTGAGTGTGGACGCTTCCACGCTGCCTTGGTGACGTCCACGAAAGTGTCCTCCAAGGGTGGTACCACCACAGGCTTAGGATCTTTCTGCCGAAGATACCTGGTGAGGCGTAGTCTCTCGGGGTCTAATTCTTCCGCATCCCAGCAATGTTCCCTTGGATATGCCTCGTGATCTCTGAGAACGATGGATCATCCGGAGGAGATCTAGGAAGTTCACGTGGGTTCAGAGAAGGGGTGTTGATCGGAGAGGGGGATCTGGATCCTTCTGAGAATTCCGAGCCCGTGTCCTCCATCGAAGGCGAAAGGCGGCGTCTTCTGGGTCTCTTAGGGCTGGGTGACCCTGAAGAAGATCTTGATGGAGGTCTCCTTTTGTCTCGTCTCCCCCTAGGAGGATCCACAGTCTCCTGGGGGAATGGTACTCAGCCTGCAGCCCTGGACGGAGTAGAGGACGCAGGGGCCGGTGGGGTCGCAGGTGGAGGAGGAAGAGAAGGAGGTGTGGGAACCACAGCCCTTTTTATGGTGTCCCACCAGTAAGTAAACAACACCTTGACCTGGGATATAGTGAGGCCCGACGACTGACTGGGCGCCGATGGCCGGTCGTCTGGTTCCTGCATTGGCTCCCCAGGGGTCTCAGGTTCTGGAGGGGGTTCCCTGGGAAGTGTGACAGGACCAGGTTCACCCATCTGGTCCTCGGGCTGGGTCAGCTCCTCCTCCGTAATCGTCTCCTGACCGATGTCGGTGGGAGGTGTCTGGGTCCTCTTCTCAATTGGTATGGACGTCTGTCCCCCGGCAGACGGTTCCTGGGACCTATGATGTATGGCCGGCGTCGGACAAGCCGGTGCCGGGTCCTACGACTTCTTCAAGCAGGTAAGCTCTTTGGTCTTCCTCTGGGGAGGAGGAGGCAAGGAGGCAGACCTAACGTCGGGTTTGGAACGGCGGGAACCAGACTTGTGGTGGTGATGGCGGTCCCCGAACCTAGCCAGAGCCTTAGGCGAGGAAGATGAGGAAGGCCTGGAGGACTTGGCCTGAGAGACGGAAGAGGAATCCAAAGGGGTCTTCACCGCTGCGGGGGGAGGCTGAGAACGGGACCGGTAAGGAGAGCAGTCGGACCGGGAGCCGGAGCTACGGGAGTCAGAGGCCCTAGATGGGGACTTAGATCTAACTCTCTCCCTGTGCTTCTCAGGGTGTCTCCGTGCCTTCTCTGAAGATTCCCCCTTGGAGGCTGCATCCATGGCCTTGATTTTTTTCTTCGAGCAGGAACGCCTGAAGGGCCTTCTGGCGAAGGATCTGTGTCCGGCTGTTGAACCCTTGGCAAAATGAGCAGAACTGGGTGTTGTGGTCTGGGCCTAGGCACCGGACGCAGGCCGAATGCGGATCCTTGAACGGGATTTGCTTCCCACAGGCGCACTTTGAAGGATGGCCTTCAATGGAGGTTGGAGAGGACATCAGACAGCAAAAGAGCTGAAAAACAAACTTTTTTCCCAAAGGAAGAACTTAACCGAGCGTTGCATGCTAGAAACGAGCCAAAGGGTCGAGACATGCAAGTCGATGGCGGGAAAGATATGAAAATTACGTACCTACTGTAATTCTTGATCTTCTCTTGTATCTTCACCATTCATTACTTCTTGGGTGTAAGCCGGAGGCGCGCACTCCGCCACGGGAGCTTTTTTTTAAAAAGTCTCGTTTACGGCTTTCGAGAATATCGTATTATTACGATGTGGGTATTAGTAGCTATGGACTCCTCCTCCATCTCAGTTCTGGAGCCGGAGAGGCAAAATAAATGTGAAAAAAAGAGAAAGCAAGGCAAGCTAGCCAAAGGATAGCAAAGGAAGGAAATAAACTGAAAAAGGAATAAGCCGATGGAGAATAGACAGAGGAGAGAGAATTCCTGCCCTAAGGGATCGCAGGGCCTCCTTTCTGGGGCGGCTCTAGGGAGGAACAGAGAGAGAGAAAAGGGAAGGAGAAAGAAAGGATGAAGGAAGTAGAAAGAAGAAAAGAAAGAGTGGCATGTTGAGGAGGCAATAATGCCCAGCGAGCATTGTTGGCTGAGAGGCTTAAGGTCTGAATTAATAAGGAGCAAGAATCCTGTTGGTAGTGCTGAAGAGAAGGTTCACCGAACCCGCTAGACAGACCAAGGAGAGCAGAGTCTTTGACTCCCAACATGCCAAGTCCCTTCATCCTAGTTGAGGGCTCCTGGACTGATTGAGCAGACCCTGTTCCGGAAGAGCGCCCATCTAGGAGAGGACTAAGTCGCAAGCAGCTTGATAAGAGCTACTCTAGAAGAGTATAGGAAGAAACTGAGCCTTCTTGAAGGCAGTTTGTAAGAAAATATAGAGGCACTCAATCGGACTTGCTATGTCAAGGCAGATAGAGACTTGAAGCTGACAAGGCTAGCCAGCGGCTGTAAGTGCTTTTCTTGCAGCAATGCCTGCTGAAGGGTCCTTGCAAAAAGGAGTCAAGGCAGAGCATGGCTACCAGGCTTGTGAGGAAACACAACCTGAGAAGGCAAGGGATTGCACCATAGAGCAGTTCGAAAGAGTTCCCTCAGCATTAAGGAAAGAAATTTTTATAACCGTACCCGTCCCTCTTCACTCTGAGAAAACAGAGGGAGGGATTCCAGGGCTTAGTAATTGATTAGCAGAAGTTTCTTGGGACTAATAACTGCACAGTGTTACACAGAGTCCCCAGAAGTGCCTCGCCTGAAAACATGGCGGTGCAACAGTCGTGCATCTCCCTCACGACCCAGCACTTCTACAAGCAAATGCCAATGAATCTTAAAGTATTCCCTGGAATCCATTCAAGAGAATGGCAAAAGACAGAAAACATTTTTTTTGGCATAAAGGCCAAGAAGAGAGAGGAACGAGACGGGAGGGGGAGACGCCACAGAAGGAGGCCACTGAGGGGAAGGTGGGTGGGATCAGTAATGAATGGTGAAGATACAAGAGAAGATCAAGAATTAGGGTAGGCACGCACTTTCATATCTTCCCTGTCAATCTTCACCATTCATTACTTCCGGTGAGTATTAAGTCCCCCTTCCCCCTAGAAGGGGGAAGGGGTAGAACCCTGAGGGAACAAGACCCCCAGCCTCCTGTTGGTGAGAAACGGAAGGGGAAGACCCTGGCTAGTGCAGAGAAAAGCCTATGTGGGAGAAGAGCTAGGAGGTGCCTCCCGAGGACGTGGAGACGGAGGAAGCCCCTGCAAAAGTCTCCTAGCTCTAAGCAAAAGAGACTGGTCCCCCAGAAAGCGAAGCGCATCACCCTACGCCGGGCCAGGGAGGACAACCTTGATAGACGACGCCATGCCGACCGCCTAATGCAGATCGCTGTCCCCGCAAGCCTGGAAGCCACCTCACTGGCGTCATAAGATGCCCTTGTCTGGTGTCTTGTCAGCTCCAGGCCTATAGCGGAGAGGGCAACAGCTTGTCTGGTTTGCTCCGTATCAGGCATTGATGCTAGGAGTTGAGAGAGCATCGACCACAGATGCCGATTGTAGGCAGCGTGGTGAGCCTGATGAGATGCGATACAAGCAACCACACGAGAAGAAGAGAACACTCTTCGCCCCCACCGGTCGAACTGTAGGGAATCCGGATCCGGTGGGCAGTCGTGCGCCAGGCAGCGGCGCCCGGAAGGAGTCTCTAGGTACACCAAGCCAGAGGGCGGGTTGGGAAGAGTACCCAGGGATTCCGAGGGGGCACAATACCTACGACGGCAGTCAGCCGGGGCTGGAGAAGGGGCGGCTGGCGACTGCCAGGAACGGATAGACCACCCTGGAAGGGGATAGGCCAGGAAGGTACCACCAAGTGCTGGGCACTGAATTCTCCAAGGAATTCACGCGTCTCCCATTCGGTATTGTCTCTCTCCTTACATAAGAGATCCGAAGGTCCCTCACCATCCTCGAAAGGAATCGCTGATATTCAGTGAAATCAGCATCGGAGGAGAGGTGAGCAAGGGGTTCCTCTCCCTCAGAGGAAGGAGATGAGGATGATGGAGAGCTCGAATGTTCAGAGGACTCCTGCAGCGGTGGGAAGAGTCGAAAGACCCGCTCATGCATACATCTAATGTATGAGGGGAAGGCCGCTGCAGAACCCCTGAACTGCTCCCAGGATAACGGACCCGTAGGACCGACATGGCCCGGGAGCGGGGGGGTGGAGGCAGAGATACAGGAGAAGGGCACCTACGAAGAGGCAAATGACCTCTGCCAGGACTCTGAAATCCGGGGAACGGAGCCAAAGCTGGCGGGGGTCCCGGACAACAAACCAGGCCGCAAGATGGAACCCTGAGGAAGCGTAGCCTGGAAGAGCCCAGGGGGAGAACCTCCCCTGTGACGAACCCGGGACTGCATGGTTCCAGAAGGACAGTCCACAGCAACGCCACCAGAGGGCACTCTAGAACCCTGGAGGGAAGGGCGGGGTTCAACACTACGGCTCCTAGCCACCCCACCAGAGGTGACCAACGGAGACCGGGGCCCCGTCCCCCTGCCCCTCAACCCCTCGGACTCCGAGAGAGCCCTCCTCCTCAACCGCAGTGTTCCCGCCCCCCCAGAGGGAGCAACAGCACCCGGAAAGGCTGCTGTCACCGGTCCCCCGGGAGGGGGAGCCTCTCCCTTAGTCCCCACCACATCACCCATCTGGGACTCAGGGCCACCCCCAGCCAGAGAGCCCTCAGGGGAGGACGGGAGGGGGGACAGTGGGAGGGGCCCGCTGCGCCGCCTGGCACTCCGTGCCACCGGAGACCCCGACTCCAAGGAGTGAGGGTACCAGGATGGGTCCACATCCGAGTCGTCGGCTTCCGAGGAAGACGAGACCAGCAGGACCTCGATGCTGGCCACCCCGGGGGTCCCGGGCACCGCACTGTGCCAGAGGTGGCGCCGACAACCCCGAACACCCGTGACAGCCAGATCCGCCCTACCTCTCCCACGGCACCAGCAAGGCCCACGGGCGCCGGGCCAGAGCGGCGCTACCAATCACCGGCGCCGGATCCAAACGGTGCCGGAAGGCGGCGTTGAGGGTCCACCGGTGCCCGGCCCAGAAATCATGGGCCTCGACACTGGGGGAGCCTGCACCTCCAAGGAGGTGACTGCCGAGGCGGTGTCACCGTCGAGGCCCCGGAGGGGACCATGACGTTCCCCCGACACCGCGAGAAAAGCTTCCTCTTCCGCAGGAAAAGAGGAGGAAGCTCCCTCCTCCGCAGACCGTATAGACCCAGGAGGGGACCCAGGGGAAGGGCCTAGAGACCTTACCTGGGAATCCCTTGAGCGACACCATCCCCCGAAAGTCGGCAGGGCCTTGCCAAGCTTGAATGCGCTGACTTTGAGGACGCGACGGTCCATGGAGAAACAGGCGTCGCACGCGTCCATGTCATGGTTGGGTCCCAGGCAACGAAGACGCACATCATGCCAGTCCGAGATGGAAAAATGCCGGCCACAGGAGCACCGACGCATAGGGGCGTGGCCCGCCTTCGCAAAACGCTTTGCTCCAGAACCGGACATAATGTGAAACAATTAAGGAAAAAACAGTAGGAAAAGCACTCAACGCCTTACAAACAAAAAAAGAACGGTCTTACCGGGGTATGGCGTTGAGTGCAGCACTGAGAGAGCGACGAGGAGTCAAGAAAATCGGTATGCGTACAACTTTCGCGCTACCGCCAAGAGCAGGTGCAGCCTCGGCGAGGGGAGAAACAGAACTGAGATGGAGGAGTCGCTCCGTGTTACTAACGCCGCCTCAGCATGACACAATGTGACAGCCTCGAGGGCGTGTGCCGTTAGTGCCGACTTTAAAAAAAAAAAAAAAAAAAAAGTTTCGTATGGTGCACGCCCGCTTACACCCAAGAAGTAATGAATGGTGAAGATTGACAAGGGAAGATCTGGGGAATCTGGCGGGACCGCCCCCTTATGTACTACGCCTGATGTCGGGGGCGGTCCCTGCTGAAGATAGCTAGCTAGAAGAATTCAGTGGGGTCCTGACACCTGCCGGCTTCAGTCCTAATGGTGTTACCTGCTGCAAGAGCTGTATCGAAATAAGATCATTCCACTATCGCAGAAGCCCTTAACTTGGCCTTCTCAGATCTCTCCCACATCCTTCCTCCAAATTTCTCCCCCCACAACCTTGAGTCGTACCAATAAACCCCCCTTCCAGCTTCGAGTCATCACCTGCAATGAGGCAAAATGCTATATTACCAAAACTATCTCTAATACCTGCTACAGCAATGACTCCCTAGATCTTAAACTCCTTCGGCTCTCCCTTGATGTCACTTTACCACACCTCACTAAAATTCTTAACCTCTCGCTTTGCCTTGGTCAATTCCCATCTACCTGGAAGAGAGCCATAATCACTCCCATTCTGAAGAGCGGTGACCCCTCCAACACCAGCAACTATAGACCTATCTCAATACTTCCACCTCTCTCCAAAGCCCTGGAAAGAATAGTCTCTGACCAGATAACCGAACACCTAACTAAACATAAGCTTCTCATCCAGGAGCAGCATGGTTTCCACTCAGGCCATAGTACCATCACCGCACTCACAGAGCTCACCACGTTCATACACGAAGCCCTCGACCATGGCTCAATTGCAGGGGCCATATACGTGGATCTAACCAAGGCTTTCGACATGGTCAGTCACGAGCTACTGCTTCATGTCCTCCCTAAACTAAATGTGGTCCCTGAGACATTGGCTTGGTTCAAGGATTACCTCTCAGGCCATACACAGCAAGTCAGGATAAACACAACCCTCTCCACCCCCAAAACAGGTTGCTCTGGGGTCCCACAGGGGTCAATTCTGGGCCCATTGCTGTTCACCCTCTTCTAAACTCCCTCCCTAAGGCATGCAGCGGTCATTTGCTCCTCTACGCCGATGACGCGGTTCTGTTTTGGAAACACCCCCACCCTACTGCCCTCCAGCAGGCCCATCAAAGGCATTTCTGGGAACTAGAAGCCTGGTTCACTGAACACCGCCTAATTATCAACTATAATAAAAGTAAGTCCATGATTTTTGCACACCGCCAAAGTCCTCATAGTCAGTCTGCTCTCCTTATCAAAAATGCACTTGGTGCCCCTCTGGAACAATTTACCAACTTCAAATACCTAGGTGTCACACTAGACACCTCACTCTCCTACCAGAGGCATACCCAAATTCTCTCATCCGCTGTCGGCACTAGAGTAGGCATCCTGTACAGGCTCAAGCACTGCTTACCCGCACAGGTTATGCAGCTTGCAGTCACCTCCTCCATCCTCTCCCGAGTGGACTACGGGATTACTACAGTATATACGGCTCTGCTGAACCCACCTCACTTAACATTATAAACACTGCCTTGAACAAAGCCTGCCTAGTCACAGGCTGTGACAGACTAACCCACACCTGTGATCTTTATGCTTTATCTGGTTGGTTAAACTTCCAACAACGATTACAGTTCCACACATGCATCCTCGCAAAAAAGATACACCTTCACCAAGCCCCTGTCGGACTTTTCCTCTTAACCAGTTCAGCACCTCACAGGTGCAACACAAGGCTCGCTGCAAGCTTTCCTTTCCTGGTACCACTATGCAGAACTTCCCTTGGGCAAAGATCCTTCTGCTACCGAGCCCCTCTCTGGCTCAATGCATTAACACACTCACTCTCACAGACCCAGAGCATCTCTCTATTTAAAACAGACCTCAAGGCTCATCTTCTTGAGAGCTAAATGTGACTGGGGCTAAAATTGCCCACCCAGTTGTGCTCCCATCCCTCCCCCCTACTCTAGACTCAGGGTCCCTCAAGGCCCCATGTATTTCTCAAAAAATTCCCGGCCTGGTATGCCAAGATTGCTGCCTAATTGCCTTCACCAGTTTTTAAGTTTTGCCTGGACTGCTCCTCTGTTCATTTACTGTAAATACTGCCTGTTTATGTATGTCCTCTACTTATTTGTTTACCCCCCAACCCCTGTAACTGACGTGGAGCCTTTGCAAAAGAGTCTGTGACTCAAAGGTTTGTAATTCCAATTATATTCCAATAAATAAATTGAAAAAAAAAAAGTATGGGGTGAGGGGTGCTGTGGGGAGGCAGAGTGCCCAGAGGGTGGGCGCAGGTTAGGGGGGTGGGGCCACCAGATGCAACGGGGGACCGTTTTCTGATTTACAAGGGGAGGGGAGAAAAAAAAACAAAAATCGCAGGACTATTTTTATTGTTCACAGGGACATTTGGCACACTAGGATGGGCTCCCAGTGTACCACCCAAGTGTTTTTTTTGGGGGGGGCCTGTAGCAGACGGGTTTGGGCACCCTCGTCGGCACATATGGGGGCAGAGCCGAGGAATTGGGCACCCCTTGGCACAATACCAACGTTTTGGGAGGGACATAATCCCAATGGAGAGTGGGCTCTGTCGGCAGATTACACTGGGGATGAGGCCGACAGGGATTGGGAACCTCGTCGGCACATACGGGGAACAAGAGCTGAGGGGATTGGGCACCCCCTCGGCACATTACCAACGTTTTGGAGGGGGGCATAATCCCAATGGAGAGTGGGCTCCCCTGTCGGCAGATTACACTGAGAAGGGGGGGGGTGAAGCTGACAAGACTGGGTCCCCGTTGGCAAATAAAAACATTTGGGGGGCAGCACATGATGCCATGGGGGATTGGGCACCCCCTCGGCACTGGGGGCTGTCTAATACTGTTTGTGAACATGGCGGTGGTTTGCTGCCACGTTCACAAACTATATTACAGTAGGCAACATTCCTCCCAGCAATGACGGGTCACTCCCTCATTGCAGCAGAATGGCTGCCGCTGCAATGACAAAGCAGCCTCGGATTGCTGCGGCAAAAATGTTGCAACCTGGTGGCACTTTTGGAAGCCAGTGTTATAAGCACACTGTGCCTCCATTGGTCCACCAGTGTCAAGCCCCTAAATGCAATGCATCTGTTGGCTGCCACAGTGCCGCACCTCCACAACCAATTTCTATCCTAAGCTGCCACATAATGCTTCTTGTGCAAGCAAACAAAAAATATAGGTTACTCACCTGTAACAGGAGTTCTAGGAATGGTATATGTTGTTCATCCACACTTATTGGCAGGTATCCTTGCCACTTTAAATCTTGCCAGAAGGTTTTCAAACTGGCTCCTCCCACCCACCCGGGTGGTAACACTCTCGGCTCCGCCCCATGACGCCAGATCTGGCCCGCTGGAAGCTCAGGTTGTGTGTCAAAGCCAGGGAGGTCGGGTTGGTCGTGTGGATGAACAACATATACCATTCCTAGAACTCCTGTTACAGGTGAGTAACCTGTATTTCTAGGGACATGGATATGTTGTTCATCCACACTTATTGGCAGACTCCTAGCAGTTCTCCAGAAGGAGAGAGGCAAGGCGCAAACCCCCTACTTAGGGAATAGAGACTGGAGAACTGAGGCCCCAAAACCAGCATCCTGGCGTGACTCAAGGTCGATGGGGTAGTGGGTGATGAAGGTGTGTGCTGACTTCCAGGCAGCAGCCCTGCAGATTTCCTGGATAGGGACGTCCCTGGAAGCAGCCACCGATGCAGCGGTATGGCGGATAGAATGAGCTCTTATCCCTCTGGTAGGCTCCATGCCCGTCAACCTATAGCAGAGATCTACGCAGGAGGTGACCCACCTGCTTATCATCCATTTGGCTGCAGGTCTGCCAGGTGCAGCTTCAGCGTAGGTGACAAACAGCTGGCGAACCTCTCCCAAATTTCAGCCGTGCGCTCCTTATAATAAGCGAGTGCCCTCCTAGGGTCCAGAGTATGGAGCCTATATTCGGCCTCCGAGGTGTGATTGGGGTAGAACACCTGCAGAGTCAACACCTGGTTAAGGTGAAACTCCGACACCACCTTCGGAAGGAATTTCGGGTGGAGGCGCAGGACAACCTTGTCCCTGTGGAAGACCAGGTAAGGAGACTCGATGGAAAGCGCCTGGAAGAGCTACGTGCAGGTCGAGAAAGAGCCACTACAGGAATCTATAAATAGGACCCATGCACATTCAAGGAAGAACTTGTTAAAAGAAAAAAGTGGGTCCCCTATCGAAAATGCATGTGGGATGGGCCAGTGACTTGTCACTGAACATAACTGGTCTGGTAAAATTGGTAACATTATTTATCAGAACTGACCCATACTGTTAGGGAGAGCCTCAAGTTGCTACAGCAGTAGGAGAGAAACCACATGTCACTTTCAGCAGGGCTGCTAACTTAAAAGACAAATTAGTTCATAGCCGATTTCCTGCTCAGAAGGACCAAGGCCTTGAACTCTAGCCGCTCAGGAACCAGGCCGTCAGGTGCAGGGATTGAAGGTCCGGATGGAACACCTTCCCCTGATTGACTGAAAGCAGGTCCGGGTGAGCTGGAAGCTGCCTCAGGAGCCTGGAGCTGAGGCTGAGAAGATCGGGATACCAGCATTGGCAGGGCCAGTCTGGGGCTACCAGAATCACCTGTGCCTTGTCCCTCCAGGCCTTGAGAAGCACATTGTGGATCAAGGAAAATGAGGGAAAGGTGTAGAAGAGGCCCGGAGTCCACGGCCTCGAGAAGGCATCCCCCTGCAGTGAGCCCTGCTGAGGGGGGTGGGCATGGAACAGCCTCAACTTCGTGTTCTCCCTGGAGGCAAAGAGAGCCACCTGAGGTGTGCTCCAATAGGAGAACAGATCTTGTACTACCTCCGGCAGGAGAGACCACTCGTGGGAGACAGCCCCTATCCGGCTGAGGGCATCAGCCAGGGTGTTGGAGGCTCCTGCCACGTGAATGGCTAGGAGATCTGCCTCCAGGCTGCGCACGAGTGACCAAATGATGAGAGCTTCCTTGCACAGAGGCATGGAGCGCGTCCCGCCCTGGCGGTTTAGGTAGTACATGGTCGTGGTATTGTCCGTCTGGACCTGAACCACTTGACCCAGAAGAAATGGAGCAAAGGCGGTGAGAGCTAGGTGGACCGCTCGGAGCTCCAGCAGGTTGATATGGCATCGGGACTCCCGTGAGAACCAGAGGCCGTGCACTCTGTGCTCCCCCAGATGGGCACCCCAACCCATCAGAGAGGCGTCGGTCGATAGAGAGACCATCGGCTCGGGGCGGACAAACGGGATGCCCTCCTGCAGATGAGCTGGAACGATCCACCACTGAAGAGCGTTCCACATCCCCTGGGTCACCGTCACTAGCTGGTCCAATGGATCGCAGCATTGAGACCACTGGCTGGTCAACCCCCATTGAAGGGGACGCATGTTCCAGTGGGCCCAATGAACTACGCTGGTGCAGGCCGCCATGAGACCCAGGCAGTCCCAGGCAGGGCGCGATTGCCCAACCAGAAATGATTGGGCAAAGGAGGAAAGAACCTTGGCTCTGTCCGCCAGGAGCCGTGCTCTGGCTCGAAGAGAGTCGAGCTCTGCCCCGAAGAAGAGAATCACCTGCTTCGGTTTGAGTTCCGACTTGGCCTCGTTGATGAGGAGGCCGATCTGAGAGCAAACCTAAAGGGCCAGATCTCTGGACCGCTCCACCTCCTGTTTGGAGGGGGCTGCTATCAGCCAATCGTCCAGGTAAGGGTACCCCCGGACCCCTCGGCGCTGCAAGAATGCTGTCACCACTGCCATGCATTTGGTGAAGACCCTGGGAGCAAGAGAGAGGCCGAAGGGCATGGCTAGTAACTCGAAAAGGGGTCCTTCCACTCAAAAGCGGAGGAATCTCTGGTGAGACAGACGGATAGAGATGTGAAAAAAACACGTCCTGTAGGTCCAGAGAGCAGAACCACACGCCGTGTTCCAAGGATGGTATTATCTGAGCCAGAGTGACCATCCTGAAGGTCAGAGACCATAGGAACTTGTTTAGGTTGTGCAGGTCGAGAATGGGGCGCCAGCCCCCCCCATCTGTTTTGGAACCAGGAAGTACCTGGACACAAACCCCGGGTCTGAGGGAGGGTCTGCCACCTTTCTGATTACCTCCTTCTCGAGGAGCAGAGCGATGTCAGCGAGCCAACAGCGAGGCTGCGGACCCCGAGGCCCCCCCGGGGGGGGCGACGGCCCGGAAAGGCGAGACCTGCTTGAACTCCAGAGGCAGGCCCTTTCCCACCACTTCCAACACCCAGCGGTCTCTGGTGACAGCAGACCAGGCAGAAAGGAAGTGGCGAAGCTGTCCCCCCACGGGGGGAACCTGGGGTGAAGTGACGAGGTTGGGGGCAGTACCCCTCAACCCGTCACTGAGCAGGCTTGGAGGAGGGACCGGCCGAGGGACCACCTGGGCCTTTACCTCCCTGCTTCCTGGAGGAGGAAGTCACGGGCCTGGGTTTGGGATGCCAAGCACGAGCCTGCTGGCCCTGACGCACTGCGGGTGCAGACAGACAAAAGGGCTTAGGTTGCGGTCTGTGGCCCTTATCTCTCTGAGCGGATGATACTGAGTCCAGAATGGCATTGGACTTTTCGATCCTCTGGAGGTGACCTTCCACTCCTGGGCCAAAGAGGTCGGTTCCCCAGGAAGGGGGACATCTGCCAACTTGTGCTGGGCATCCACTGTGAAGGTGGATATCCTCAGTCATGCCCGATGGCACATAGCCACTGCGACCGCGACTGACCTGGTGCATGAGTCACCAATATCCAAAGCAGTCTGAAGTTGCTGCTTGGCCACTGCCCTGCCCTGCCCTGGTCCCATACCTGCTTAACCGTGGTCTGCAGGTCAGCCGGGAGATGAGGGACTACCTCGTCCAGGGAGCCCAACAGGGTGTGAGAGAAATGTGCCATCAGCACGACCGAGCTGGCCTGATGAAGGCCAAGGGAGGACGCAGCATAGACTTTTCAGCCGGCGTAGTCCAACTTCTTGGACTCCTTGTCGGGGGGGGGGTTGTCTATGTCCCTGGCATTGGCTGTCGGTAACCAACCCCTCGGCTGAGGGGTTTTTCCAACAAACCAGACTGGGAACCAGTAGGGACCGCATACTTCCTTGCCATTCTGGCCGACGGCGCAGGACAGGAAGCAGGACGCTGCCAGAGCTCCAAGGCTGGGCCCACAATGGCCTCAGCCACCGGAAAGGTATCCGTAGGAGAATCCCCTCGGGCCAATATCTCCGTGAGGGGATACTTGGCCCGCTTGGATACGGGCTCGAGCTGCATCCCCGTGGACTCCGAGATGAGGATCAGCAAACCCATGAAGGATGAAGGGCTATCATCCAGAGACTGACCTCCTGAGGACTCCAAGTCGACCCGCATGGAGAACAGGGAGGAATCATCATCGGACTCAGAGGAGTCCGCAAAAAGCTGCCTTGGGCCTGAGCAACCCTCCACCTGCCGAGGGTGATCGGGAGTGAGGGTGACAGACAGCCTATGGGGAAGACCCTGAGCCGACCGAGAATTCTTGGTCGGAGCCCCAAACAATGGCTGTGGAGGCGGAGGTTCCACTGGAATCGGTGAGGCAGCCGGTCTTGGCCGAGCAAAAGGCCTGGGAGCAGGCACCTCGGCTAAGGCGAAGGGTTGCTTCGGCCGCTCTGGTAACAGCCACTTGATAGCCAGGGAAGGCGACGACGTCGGCTTGCTCCCGGACAGAAGACGCTGTTGCCACATGAGGTCCTCATATCGTCAACACAACTTGCGTCGAAGCCTCCCCTCATCAGAAAAGGAGGACAAGGACGAGCGGCGACGCAGCTTGCAACGGTGCCGAGACCGCCTAGGACGGCGGCATCGGCTGGACTGAGAAGAAGTCCAAGACTGCGAACCTCGGCTTTTCCGAGGAGGGTACAGAGGTCAGGCGGGGGAAACCCGCTCTCCCCTCGGCTCAGAGGGCTCAACTGCGGACTCCGGAACTGGAGGGATGGGCAAGTCCATGACCACCTCAACCACCGCCAGGGGAACCAGGGAGTGAGGGTTCTCGCCACCGTCGGCTACAGCCCGTCCAATGGGTCGAGCAATATTCGACTGGGCGGCCGATGGGAGTCTCGGCCAACTGACCTGACGGGGACAACGTGAAGCCAGTGGCCGAAGTCGATGGTTGACTACTCAGTGAGCGGGACCTCTCCCGCTCCCAAGAGCGTCGACAGAGGGACTTACTTTTGTGGTCCCTCTTCTTGGACCGACAGGAAGGCCCTAAAGATGTTGGTCCCTCTCCATTAGTGGAGAAAGACAGACAAAGCTCCATAAAAGAAGCTGAATAGGAGGATCCCAGGGAGAACGGGATAAAGGCTGCGGCTGAGGAAGATGAAGATGCAGCCTGCGCCGCCTGCTCCTCAAGGGTGACCATCTGCTCAAGCTGATCCACCGAGCCTGCCGCCATGGAAAACGCCAACCGGGCTTCCTTTGATTTTACCGGAGGGTAACATTTCTCGGGTCGCCCAAGTTGTAAACGGGTGGCACGGTCTTCCAGGACGTAGGCCGCAAAGGAAGAACACAGGTCACAAGCCTGCGGGTTGTGCTCAAGGCCCAAGCAGTAGACGCACGTGGAGGGCGGATCCGTCCTAGACAGCTTCTGCCCACACAGGCACCTCCGGAAACTGGGAGTTGATTTGTCCATCACAGCCACGAGGGAAATATTTGACCGAAGTCTTGAAAGCCTGAAACTTTATTTCGGGAAACTGAAGAATTAGGAACCAGTCTTAGACACAGAGCGTTAAGGAGGGAACCTGAGCTTCCAAGCGGTAAGGAAGATCTGGCGTCATGGGGCGGAGCTGAGAGTTTTACCATCTGGGTGGGTGGGAGGAGCCAGCCTTAAGACCTTCCAGCAAGATTTAAAGCAGCAAGGATACCTGCTAATAAGTGAGGATGAAGAAAAAATTACTCACCATAGTAATGTTGTTTCTTCTAAAGGAGTCTTGCTATATTATGATCTTATCTAATGGTGGGACAAATTGCAATTGTCATAATATAGCAAGACTTCATGCTGTTTGAACAACATATCCATGTCCCTAGAAATGTATTTCTTCATTTCAGCCTAATTTAACGGCAATGAGCAGTTCGGCGTCGACAAAGAACTGCAACTCAAGATCTGTCTCACAGAAAACTTGACGAAAAATACAAAAGAACATGTCAGAAGTCAACTTCAGTTTAGACTTTAGTGAAATGGACCACCCAATACAATGACTGGGACCTATCTGTACCAGGGTACCGGTTATTTCGTAGGGACAGGGTGATTGGGAAAAGGGGGGGTAGCACTATATGTGAAGGAAGGACTGAAGTGTGTAAGGGAGGAGGGTAGTACGGAGTCACTTTGGATGCAAATCCAGTATTCCAAGAATAAGATTCTTAGAATGGGAGTGGTGTACAGACCACCATCTCAGACGGAGGAGTTAGACAGGGAACTAGCGGGACAGATCAGCAGGACCTGTAAGAAGGGTAGTCTGGTGATTGTGGGGGACTTCAACATGCCAGAAGTGCACTGGAGCACCCCAACAACCAGGAACAGAAGGGAGCAGGTACTGCTGGATGCCTTCCAGGACAGCTTCCTGCTGCAAATGGTCAGTGAACCAACCAGGTTAGGGAATACTCTTGACCTTGTGCCGGCAAATGGGGACTTTGTGAGAGAACTTATAGTGGACAAACCACTGTCAGGGAGTGACCACCACTCAGTATAGCTCACATTGGATATGGGCAAGAAAGGAGTGGAATCTGGCACAATAGTGCCGGACTTCAGGAGAGCCGACTTTGGGAGGATGGGGGAAGAGGTAAAAGGGTACCTGGCCAGAATTCAGTCTAGTATGGACACTAACCAGAGGTGGGAGCTCATAAAGCTGGGGATAGTGGAGGCAACCAAAACCTGCTGCAATGCCCAGAGCAAGAAGGCTAGGGCTAAGAAACCAATCTGGTTGAGCAAAGAGGTCATGGAAAAGGTAAGGAGGAAAAGAGCTGCCTTTAGGAAGTACAAGAAAACAGGGAGGGGGAGGACAGGGAGGAGTACTTGACAGAATCGAAGGAGGTGACAAGGGCAGTAAGGGAAACCAAAGCATCTACGGAACTCAAGCTGGCACAAGGCAATAAGAAGAGGGAGAAGAAAAAATTACTCACCTTAGTAATGTTGTTTCTTCCAATGGAATCTTGCTATATTATGACATATGCAGTACAACCCCAGGTTAGAACTGCTCCGGAGGTGAAAGAGTTAACTTTCCATGCAGGGCATGGAATCTTGAGCGCGAGCTCGGTTGAACACACTGTCTGTTGAAGCTGAAACTCAAACTGTCAGATCTTTACAAACAAAAACTCACTAAGGTTCTGTGTGGAAGCCGAAAACCTACACTAGCCACTGGCTACTAACTGCAAAAACACCTTTTTGTTCTAGATCCCAAAGCAAAGACTCAAATCGGGGGATTCAAGAAAGAAAAATTAAGCATAACACCTAAGCACCTAGAAGGGTGAAAATAAAGTGGGCATCAGTGAAGTGTCAATATTGCACTGCCCACCCACATCCCCCAAAAATAGAGGTTCTGAGAGGGCAGGTTGAAGCAGGTCAATACAGCAAGACTCATTAGAAGAAACAACATTACTACGGTGAGTAATTTTCTCTTCAAACAACATGAAGTCTTGCTATATTATGACATATGCAGACTACACAGCAGTACCTCCATGGAGGAGGGACAGAACCTACTTGGCAAATAGGCTCTGAAGCACAGCTGTGCCAAATCGAGCATCACTCCTAGCCTGGATATCCAAGGAGTAATGCCTAGTAAAAGTGTGAACTGTTTTCCAAATAGCTGCTTGACATATCTCTAGGATAGGAATGTCCCTGGCAGCAGTCAGAGACGCAGCTGTACCTCTGGTAGAGCAAGCCCTCAGGCCTGAGGGAGGAACCTTACCCAGTTTTTCATAACAGAATTGGATACAAGAGACAATCCACCTGGCAATGGATCTTTTAGTGGCAGGTTTCTCTTTACCAACCTCACCATAAGAGAGGAACAACTGGAGGGATTTGAACCTGTGGACCCTTGGTACGTCTATATAGTAACTAAGGGCTCTTTTGAAATCTAAACTGTGTAATCTCCTCTCACCAGAAGAGGAATGGTCAGTGAAGTACACAGGAAGAGGCATGGATTGATTAAGTTGAAAGTCTGAAACCACCTTAGGCAAAAACTTCCTGTTAGTCCTGAGGACCACCTTATTTCTATGAAAGGAGATAAAATCAGGCTCCACTGACAAGGCTTGTAGCTCACTTATGCACCTGGCAGAGGTGATGGCTACCAGAAACACAGTTTTCCAAGTCAAGTACTTAAGCTCTGCTGAAGACAATGGCTCAAAAGGGGGTTGCATAAGCTGAATGATGCAAATATTAAGATCCCAAGCAGGCGCAGGGTCCCTGAACGGAGGGTTGGTGTGAAGTAAAAAACTTGGAGAACACAGGGTGAGCTGATAAAGAAGAGGGCTTACCTGCTGATAAGAAGACAGACACAGCTGTCAAGTGCACTTTTAGGGTAGCTGGTCTCAGCCCCAAGGAATTCAAATGCACCAAATAATCCAGGATCATAGGCACACCAGCAGATTCTGGGGAAATATGCTTTCCAGCACACCATATGGAAAATCTCTTCCATTTTGAATTATAGGTAGCCCTGCTGGAAGGTTTCCTAGAGGCCTTCAAAATGTCCAATACACCTTGAGACAGGTGTAGGTCAGCAAACTCTAACTCTTCAAGAGCCAAGCTTTGAGATTGAGAGAGGGAGGTTCGGATACCAAACTCTCCCCTGGGCACAGGTTAACAGGTTGTGATTCCTGGGAAGACATAGGGGAGGGTGGACTGCTAAGGACATGAGGGAGGGTACCAGGGCTGCCTGGCCCAATCTGGAGCAATCGGGATCATCTTGCAGGATTGCGATCTGATTCTGACAGCACTTTGAAAAGAAGGGGGAAGGGGGGAAAAGCATAGATAAACTTCCTTTCCCAACTGAGGAGGAAGGCATCCAGAGGGACTGAGCCCAACACTGGGGGCCGGCAGCAAAAAAGGGGAAGTTGGAGATTGTCTGGGGCTGCAAAGAGATCTATTTGCGGGGTGCCCCATCTGGCAAATACCACCTCCAGTACTAGGGGATCCAGTGCCCATTCGTGATGGCCCTGGGAAATCCTGATGAGAGCATCCGCTAGAACACTGTCCTTGCCTGGGAGGTGAACTGCCATAAGGGAGGCGTTCAGAGAATAAGTCAGAGACCACAACTTTATTGCTTCGGTGCACAAAGCCGTAGACCGAGTGCCTCCTTGCTTGTTGATGTACCACATTGTAGTGGTATTGTCTGTTCTGACCTGAACCACCTTGTTCTGGATAGATGTGGAAAAAACCTGGAGTGCTAGAAAAACTGATCTGAGTTCCAGCAAATTGATGTGGAGCAGGGATTCCTGAGGGGGCCACAGCCCTTGGGTGGAAAGGTCGCCCATGTGAGCTCCCACCCCAAGAGGGATGCATCTGTAGTAAGGGTCAAGGAATGAGACTGGGGAGTGAAGGGAACCCCTTGTCTCAGATTGTTCTGATCCTGCCACCACTGAAGGGCCTGGATCAGGGTTCGAGTCACTGGAATCAATTTGGCTAAGGGATCTGTCCTTTGAGACCAAAAGGCTCTCAAATGGAACTGAATGTCCCTCATCTGAAATCTTGCTCCCTGCACAACTGCTGTAGAAGCAGCCATGTGCCCCAGGAGCAGAAAATGCCTTGCTGGTCGAGAGACCTGCAGGGTGAAAGAGGAGGCCAGAGACACCAGGGTCCTTGCTCTTTCCAGAGGAAGGAAGGCTCTGGCTTCTTTTATGTTCAGTTCTGCGCTATGAAGGGAGAAGTTGGACAGGCTCCAGAACTGACTTTGGAAGACTGAGAAGGAAACCTAGAGATGTAAGCAGTTGCTGGGTTACTTGTAAATGTAGTTCGATCTGCTCTGGAGACTGGCCTACAATGAGCCAGTCATCCAGATAAGGAAAGATGGCAATCTTTGCCTTCTTAAATGAGCAACTGCTACTGCCAGGCATTTTGTGAACACCCTTGGGGCCGAGGTGAGGCCGAAGGGCATTGCTTTGAACTGGTAATGGCCTGAGGGCAGTTCGAATCTGAGGTGCTTTCGATGGGAGCTTCTGATGAGAACATGGAAGTAGGCATCCCTGAGGTCCAGGGAAGCTAGCCAGTCCCCTGGCCTTAGAGAGGGTAAAATAATCCCCAGGGTCACCATTTTGAACTTTGGTTTTAAAAGGTGCTTGTTTATATACCTGAGATCCAGGATGGGCCACCATTCTCCTGTCTTTTTTGGAGTAAGGAAGTACCTGGAGTACAACCCTTTGCCCTGGTGTATGGGTGGAACCTTTTCCACGGCTCTGAGAGCCAGGAGGGAAGAAACTTCTGCTTCCAGCGCAAGTGCCTCTGAAGGGTTTGCAGGTGGAAAAGACCTGGCTCTCATCTTCGGAAATTTTTTGAAGCTGAGAATGAGTCCCTGGCTTACTACTTCCACGACCCACTTGTCTGAAGTTAAAGACTTCCAGTCCTGGACAAAGTAAGCCAGCCTGCCCCCTACCGGTAGTGGAGAATCGACCCTGGCTACCCCATCAGGGAGCCTGTTTGTAGGGCTTTGGGTTGAGGGAAGAAGCAGGCCTACTAGAACCCCTTCTGCCCTTCCTCAAAAGAACCCTCTGGGCATAAGCAGAAGAGGAGGCCTGAGCTTGTGCAAATGGCTATGAAAAGGCCTGCCCTGATATGTTGCCTTTGAGGAGTGACTTGCCTTTCTTTGGCCTGTGCACTCCTATAGGTGGTCCTATACTCATCCATTTACTTCATATAATTCTCTGTCTGCTCCCCAAACAGAGAATTTCCCACAACAGGAAAATCCATAGCCTTAGTCTGGGTATCCTGTGACAGGGCAGTACATCTCAGCCAGGCCATTCTGTGAAGAGACACAGATGTAGCCATGACTCTTGATGAAACATCGTTAGAATCTACTGCAGCATGAAACTGCACCTTGGATGCCTCAATACCATCCGTAGACACCTGCACCAGCTCCCTGGCAAGCTGGTCAGGAGCCTGTTTTGCTAGGGCCAGGACAGTATCCCACCTGGATTTCTGGTACCTAGCTGCGTAAGCCATATAATTTGCCTGTCTGAGTCCCAAAGATGCTGCCATGTACTGCTTTTGCCATGGCATCCATCCTCCTGAATCCTTTTCAGGAGGGTGAGAGGCTAGAGGAATATTAGCTTGTCACAGGCTGCAGCCTGCACTACCCCCACATGGCTGCACTGCTGGGATAGGAACCCATATCAGAGCCTGATAAAGCATAGCTCTTGTCCATCCTTTTATCCACAGGGGGAGAGAATGAGGAGTTTTCAGAATTTTTACTGTCTGTTTCTAAAAGATTTATGCAAGGGAATAGACAGTCTCCTAGACTCTGGAATATCCATAATTTCCACAAAATCAGGCTCTTCTTGATCCTCAACAGGGAGTTGCAGAGTCTCAGCAACTTTCTTGTAAAACAAAAAATGAGAAGGGGACTCAGATAGCCTGGGAGGGGACACTCCTGAGGGTCTGTCTGGAGAGATGTCCGGTTCAATGGGCACATCCAGACTTTCAAAATCACACTCACTCTCCTTGTACCCCCTCCTCCCCTTCCCCCGGTTCATAAAAATCATAATCTTGAACCAGGAGAACCGAAAGAACCGGGCGCCTCCCTAATGGTGCCGGTTCGGACGGAACTGGGGAAAGAGATTGGACAATTTGAATAGCTTTGGCTATTTCCTCAGTGGTTGGAGAAATAACTTTTGGCCCCAAACTAGCTGATCTTCTTCTAGTCCTTTTAGCTGGAACCGGCCCCTCAGAGCTGGCTCTTCGTTTGCCCGAGGATGTATCGCCTTGGTCACACGGCATTCCTCAGGTTCGGTTGGAACCGAACCGGCTGGCCATCCGGTCAGTGGACTTTTGGCCTCCTTTCCTGAGCCTACCAACTTTTTCCACGGTGGCAGCAGGAAAATTCTTACAAATCTGGCAGTCTGCATTGAGGTGGTCAAACCCAGACAATATACACAAATGGTGTGTGGGTCAGCCTTAGCAAAGGCATCCCCACAGAGGCCACAGTGCTGAAACCCAGTGGGTCCGTTTTTTCTTTTGGGTTTCTCAGACATAGTGCCAGCCTAACCAAAACTTGCCCGCTAATGGCAATCCACCAAGCAAGACTCTCTTATCAGTTCCCAACCGTGTCACGGGTTGTGGAAAAAACCGAAATAAAATCCATTTTATTTTCAGAACCGATAAGAACCGGGAACCGCACTCTAAAGGACTAGAAGGTAATTTTAAAACCCATCTGATCGGTTCAAACCGAACCGAAAAAGACATTTACAAGTTCCACACAGAAGAAAAAATAAGTAAGCCTATCTATTACTTACAATACCACAGACAGAGCTTGAATCGACGACTGCGGTTAAATTTCGGTAAAATAAACCGAGAATTACACTTTAAAACCAACAAATGAACCGAGCAGCAGGAGGAATCTCCGAAGCGACTGTTCAGTGAGGCGGAGTAAAGATCTGACAGTTTAAGTTTGAGCTTCAACAGACAGAGTGTTCAACCGAGCTTGAGCTCAAGATTCCCTGCTCTGCATGGAAAGTTAACTCTTTCACCTCCAGAGCAGTTCTAACCTGGAGTTATACTGCATATGTCATAATATAGCAAGACTTCATGTTGTTTGAACGACTTTTTTAAGTACATCAGGGAGAAAAGGAGCTGTAAGGACCACATAGTAAGGATTAGGAAGGAGGGGGGTTGGGTGGAAGCAGGGTGCGATAAGGCGGAAGCACTAAATGAGTACTTCTGCTCAGTATTTATTAAACAGAAGAGGGGGTGACACCCAAGGTGGGAGAAATGGCAGAAGCAGGGTGGGAAGTGGTGACAGATGGGGAAATCATGGAGAGCAGAGTGCGAGAGGGTTTGAAGGCACTGAGGGAATCCACCCCAGGGTACTGAAGGAGCTGGCAGAGGTCCTTGCAGGACCTTTGGCAGATCTATTTAATGCCTCACTACATTTGGGGTGTGTACCTCAGGACTGGAGGATGGCTCATGTGGTGCCCCTCCACAAGAGTGGCACCAAGAATGAACCGGGAAACTACAGACCAGTGAGCCTCACATCCATCGTGGGTAAGCTAATGGAGACTATCCTGAAGGAGAGGCTGGCGGCCCTCCTAGAGGCCAAAGGACTACAGGACAGCAGCCAGCATGGCTTCATACGTGGCAGATCCTGCCAAACCAACCTGGTCGAGTTCTATGACTGGGTAACTAGGCAACTGGACAGGAGCCATGCAGTGGATGTCCCGTATCTGAACTTCAGTAAGGCATTCGACTCAGTGCCACATGGAAGGCTGGGAAGGAAGTTAGTAGGCACAGGGACGGGTGCAAAGCTGGTGAGATGGGTAGGAAACTGGCTGCAGGGAAGGCAACAGAGGGTGCTGGTGAGCTCTCACACCCAAGGGCAGTGACGAATGGTGTTCCACAGGGTTCACTGTTGGGACCAGCGTTGTTTGGGATATTCATTGCAGACATATCATGGGACATCAAGAGCAAGATTAGTCTGTTTGCTGATGATACCAAGGTAGGTGCGGTGGTGGATGACCTAGGGGGATGGCAGGGGTTGCAGGATGATCTGGCAAAGCTTGAAACCTAGTCAGACACCTGCCAACTGGGCTTTAATGCCAAAAAGTGCAAGGTGCTGCATTTTGGGATGAAGAACCCAAGGAGGAGTTACCAGCTAGGGGGAGTGCAGCTAGCCCAGCCAGAGGAGAAGGATCTGGGTGTGCTCATTACAGGGTCAATGAACAACTCGCCACAATGTAGGAAGGCAGCTGCAAAGGCCAACAAAATCCTAGGTTGTATTGCAAGGTGTATATCCTCGAGGAGAGAGGAGGTGATTCTACCACTGTATAGGTCATTAGTTAGACCACACCTGGAGTACTGCGTGCAGTACTGGCGTCCGTATCTGAAAAGGGACATTAAGTTACTGGAGGGGGTGCAGCGCAGAGCGACAAAGATGATCAAGGGGCTGGGGGACTTCTCATACGAGAGGAGGTTGAAGGAACTGAACATGTACTCACTGGAGGAGAGGAGAGACGGGGGTGACACGACTGAAACCTTTAAATACATGAAAGGAATAAACGAGACAAGTACAGAGGGGCTGTTCAAAGTAAGGGAGGGGAGGGACACCAGCGGCCATGATATGACACTGGAGAGAGGAAGGTTCAGGAGGGAGATGAGGAGACACTTTTTTACAGAGAGGGTGGTGGCTGGGTGGAATGCGTTACCTCCTGAAGTGTTATGCAGCAGACCAGTGAACTGCTTCAAATGAGGATGGGACAGGAGAAGGGGGAGGGTTAATAAAGGGGAAGGGTGGAAGGGAGGGGCAGCAGCAGAATAAGGGGTGCTAGCTGCACATTTGAGCAGACGTGATAGACCTCTAGGCCTTTATCTGCTGGCAAATTTCGTATGTTCGTAAATGCGAAGTAATCTGGGCATCCCTCTTTTCACAAATTCTGTCACTGAATCTCCGGCTTCCTCTAATGAGAGGGCACAAACCATGGACACCGACACCACTCTCTACCCGCCTGATGCCATCACATAGCCGGCTACAGCAGCTTCAGACACGGGCATCACCCTCTTCGGTGCAACTCCCATAACTGAAAGCAACAGCATAAGTCAAATAGCAACTAATGGGGGGTGCTAAAGAGATGATCTCCAAGCAGGAAGCACTTCTCAAGAGGCTCTACACATCAGCTGTTATATTTTAATAAATAAAATTTACAGCCGACTGAACTTTGGAAAATTAGTCTGCACTGGCTTAATGATTATACCAGCTTTTGATTGATACCAGATTCGATTTGGTGAGGCAAAGAAATCTCGCTCCTAAAGCTGCTCAAACTATCGTCAAGATGGCAAGCAAGGCTGTGGATCCACCACGCTGCACAGTTACTGATATGCTGAAACCATCCTCAAGCTCCCCATGGCAGCAACTGCTTGATACTTTGCAGAGCATGAATTCTAAGCTGGCAAACTCTCTAGTGAGGTTGGAGCAATGTGCCAAAACAACTACGGCTCTATGGGCTATGAGGCGCAATCGGGACGAGCGATTGACCGCTATTCAGGTGATCGCCACTTGGACAACCGAAAAGAGTGCGCAATCCCAAGGCCATGAGGAGGCCTGTAGCACTGGGACCCGGTTTGGACCGTTGCTGCGGAGGGAAGACTTCCCTGAAGGAGGAGAGTGCCTGAACTTACCAGAATACCCATGTCGATATACGGAGTTTGCTGATTTTTGGTGCATGTCTTACTTGGGGCTTGTTTTTGAGGGTCCAAGGACGAATTTTGAGACCAGAATGGAGGAAGCAGAGGGTCTGTAATGAAAGACATTTGCCGATAGTGGGAAACAACACGGAGATCTCGGTGGAATCTTGAAAAGATTGAAACTGTTCCCGTCAAGTACATGGTAGTCCTCGAACACTGAGCTTGCGAATGGATCTGGGGGGCCTCTAAACTAAAATTTGGAGCTCATATTGACTGAGGCTCATTGCTGATATGAACGATGGGGGCTTTTGTGTGAATCACTTTGGGAAGGGAACACAGTGTGGTTATTGTGCTCCAAATGGTGGGTCACTCCACCTCTTGAATATTTTTCTCCCCATCTTATTCAGGCTATGTAGCTCAAAGTTACTCCACAATAGTTCCTGAGTAAGCTGTGTATGCTAACCAGATTATCTCCTTGCTTTACTGTTAAACTACTATATTAGTTTTAGAAGCTGATGAGTATAAAACAGTAAGGTTGATGGTTGAAAGCTGCTTAACTTATCATTTCATTTTTCTGCTGTTTGTCATGCTGATTGAGAGAGTGAACATCTTTCCTATTCAATACCTATGTTATCTGGATAAATAGCAGTTGTCTAGGACTGCATTATAATGCTTGTGTTAATTCTACCTTCTAAGGACACTCCATTGCCATTGAGATAGCTGGCATTTTCAGGACATTTTCTCTAATATAATAATGGGTATACCCCTCCCACACACACTGTAAAAGATTACTGGAGGTTGTGCTATGAATACCAAACTGTTGTATGGATACTTCTCCCTGCTCTACCTACAACCCTGTATGAGGAATTGTGTGTATGTTATTACACGAAAACAATAAACAAAGTTTAAAAAAAAAAAAATTAGCAACTAACCTTCAAATGAATGTTAGCAACACTAGTGTCACCAAAGCTCAGAGTTCCTCTCAGCAGCAGATCTCAGTCACAGACACTACAGCTTTTGTTCAGCCACCTCACGTCTTCTCAGATCCAAACTCTACATCTGTAGACACAGGCACCATCTCCTCAGACAGCAGATGCAGCACTGAAGAAAACAGCATACATGTAGCACCAGAGTCCTCCAACAGTTTGCCAGGAAGCTCCACTTCAACAACTCAACCTAAAAAGAAAAAAGAAATTAAAACACCAAGATGTATACCCCGAACTGTCAAATGAGCAACTACAGGCCCTAGAAAAAGACAAACTGAACACTCCAAAGACAACAATTTGAGCAGTAGCAGTGTCTGAGAGCTGGTGCACAAGTAAGGGGATACAAGTAAACCTAAACACCATTACAACAACTGAGCTTTTCTCACTACTACATAAATACTATGCAAAAATTAGTCAGGCAGACAGGTCACAGTATAGTGTAGCTAGCTTAACTGTCCTACAAGCCAGACTAAATAGACATATACATGCACCACCCCCAAGTAGAAACATTAATCTCCACACCCACTCTGGCCTCAACCCTGTCAATAACATATTTGCAGCAGTCCTTAAAAAAAAAAAAAAGACAGGGGGAAAGGCAAAGATCAATCCAAGCACTACCCAACAATCAACAAACAAGACTTTGCCAAACTTAGACCCTCCGAAGCTATTTCTCCTAACACAACTAGAGGACTACTTCTAAAGGCCTGGCTTGATATACAACTGTGCATGGCACGCAGGAGCAGAGAGAGCCTACACCAACTCAAACCCGAACATTTCGAATCCAAACCAATGACCATGGCCTACAATTTGTAACACTCACATTTAATGAGTATATGGGGGGAAAAAAAATGAGTCGACTAAACACCACCACCGTGGCTATATGTACCAGCTGCCACACAATGCACTGTGCCCCATAGCCTCTTTCAAGAAATATATTCAAATGTTCCCCCTCGACCCTCCAGCCTTCTATCTTTACCAAACACGAATACCAGACTCTCCATTAACCAGTGCCCAAACCTGGTACAAGAGAGGTATAAACTACTTAGTCAACATGATGCCTATAATTAGTGAAGACATGGAGTTAAGCAGACAATACACAAACAACTCGGTTCGTGCAACAGCAGTCCAGCTTATTCCAAGCTGGACTAGACTCCAGAGAAATCATGGCTGTCACGGGACGCAAGGCTGAATCCAGTCTCCGGTCCTACTTGTCGGCCGAGCCAGAAGACAGACGAAAATGGAGCCACATCCTCGTGCACAAAAGTAAAGAAATGGCCGGATACTTAGTACCTCCTGCAGTGCTTCTCCCTGATCAGCCACCCTGCAGCACTTTGACTCCACGATGCCACACGGGAAGAGATGCAACATCCGAGACCACAAACGAATCAGGGGACACCATCCCCTCAACTACAAGTCATCCAGCAACAAGGACACCTGCACAAACACTACATTCCTAATTCAAAACTGCATCATGCATCACGTAGAGTTCCTTTAACTTCTCTAGGTGAAGCCATGCTAAAATGCAGCCAGAAAAAGAAAAAGGAAAAAAAAACACACACGCACAAGAAAAAGCTACAAAAAACAAACTTTTAGTTTAACAAATTAACTTTATATTTAAAAACAAGTTGTTTTATTCAAAAACCATTTCTATGTTTATTTACTCCTGTTTCTACATTCATTAACCTAAAAGAGAACCTATAAAAATCAATTCATTACAGTTTTAATGTTCCAGTTACAGCTGCAAGGGACTATTATGCCCAACACATTAAAAAAACCTGTTTCACAAACTTGTTCAACATACAATAAAACAAGCATTTACCAAAACTTTCCCTGTACTGAATTATTCAAACCCATTGTATAAGTGCACTAACACACTCAGAGGTGTGGGTTACATGCTGATAAGAGCACGCCCAGGGGCATAAGGCAGTCGGCGCAAGCACCTCGTGTCTTGGTACACCGCGGGCATGCTCTTATCAGCACTTAACCTACACCTCGTTGTGCATTACTGCTTGCTTATTGCACAAAACAATCTTGTGGGAGACTAGCAATATACTGCCAGGGAACTCCTCTGTTCTGCTTATGGCTCTTATGTCATAACCATCGTCAATGATCTCTTCCATGATCTGGAACATTGACCCATTCCTGATCTTAAACATGGCACACTTATTTCTAAATGGTATTGCCCTAATTGCAAAACCACTGCATGCATAGCTATGTGTATCTCTCAAATATATTGCCATTCTTTTATCTACAGCTAGAAACTTAGGTTTCGTTACCAGCCATCTTAATACAGCACCCTGTTTTCCTTCTAAGAAATGTACCATACTTGATACTATGTTTGCACCTTTTACTGTCATTACCACACTTTGAGACAAGTACAGCTTTGTTTGATAGGTTGGCAACAGTAAACTCCATTGGGCATCTTGACAAGGACATCTACAGAGAGCACATTGAACTGCCATCCCTTCTGGTCTATCACGCCATCCTGGAAGCATGAGTTTCTCCGCATACAGACTGTTGTACACAAAAGGGTCATCATTATTTGTGATGGTGTGATGTGTTTGACATTACTAAATCTGTGTGTGGTTACTCACCAGATAGCATCGATTGGTCCTTTACTATGGACGAGGACATTCTTTCCAATGACAGTTAACAAAGAGGCACAATCAGCACCACCAATGAGGAACCACGATCAACTCTACAGGGTGTATAAGAAGGAGGTCTATCAGATGACAACTAAAATAATGAATCACTGCTACACCCGCCCAGTACAACTACAAAAATGGAGAGTGCCAAATGTCAAAATGTCTTACAGTGCTGACGGTCAGTACTGTGTAGTCAAAAGTTATAGAATAAAAGAATGGGTCAGTCGTAATGAGAAGTTTATATTCGAGGTTATATGCCAACATAAACCCCAGAGTTAAGCTCAAGAGGTTTGCGTGTATACATCTAACCCCAGGTGTGTGCAAACTTCACGCTTACAAACCCCAAACCAAATTTTATTTTATATAATTGCTGAGTTTCACTTTCTTGCCACAGCAATTATATAAAATAAGAAAGACATTGTGCGACCGCAGTCCACTTAGCTGTGAGCGTTTGGTCCATGGTCACTTTTATTTAAAACTTAAATTTTTGTGTGGAGCCAACATTTTTAGTTTTTTCCCCCCTTTTTAAAATGTATTTCTGTCTGACACTGCTGAGTAGCAGTCCCATGTCTGGGGGAAAGACAACGTGGCCAGTGATGTAGGAGCAAAAGTATCAGAAGCGGAGGACGCCTACGTAGTGAGTGGGAAACCGGGCGCATGTTCGCCATCATAAATGCTCCTTTATCAAGGTGAATTACGCCACAATTTTCCTATGGGAAAAAGACATGGCAATTATAAATCCTTTACCAATGGCCGAATGGTATGCAATATCACACAACCTAACTTTTGCTTTATTCCACATCAAACAATTGTAACACGCCACACAGTTTTCACCCGTTCCCATCGCGGAACCAGACATTACTGACAGTGACACAGAAGAAAAAATTACTCACCTTAGTAATGTTGTTTCTTCTAATGGAGTCTTGCTGTATTATGACATATGCAGTGAGTCCCAACCTTCGAACCGCTCCGGAGGTGAAAGAGTTAACTTTCCATGCCAGGCATGGAACGTTGAGCTCGAGTTCGGTTGAAACTGTCTGTTCTTCAAACTCAAACCGCCAGATCTTTACGAGCTAAACTCACTAAGGTCCTGTGTGGAAGCTGTAAACCTACACTAGCCAACTGGCTACTAAACGTAAGAACACATTCTTGGTCCTAAAACAAAGACTCAAGTCAGGAGATCCAAAAAATGAAAACACAACACCAAGTCACCCCAAAAAAAGAGGGGTGAAAAAAAAAAAACAGGTGGCCATCTACTAAGTGCCAACACTGCACTGCCCACCCACATCCCAAAAACAAAGTTTCTGAGAGGGGCAGGCAGGAGGGAGGTCATAATATAGCAAGACTACATTAGAAGAAACAACATTGCTAAGGTGAGTAATTTTTTCTTCAAACAACATGAAGTCTTGCTATATTATGACATATGCAGACTACATAGCAGTACCTCCATGGAGGAGGGACAGAACCTACTTAGGAAAAAGGATATGCAGCCTTGAGGTCCTTATCAGCAGTCAACTTCTATGTTTCTAAACCGAGCATCACTCCTAGCCTGGATGTCCAGGGAGTAATGCTTGGTAAAAGAGGGAACTATTTTCCAGGTAGCTGCTTGACATATCTCTAGAATAGGGATGTCCCTGGCAGCAGCCAGGGAAGCAGCTGTACCTCTGGTAGAGTGAGTCCTCAGGCCTGAGGGAGGAACCTTACCCAGTTTTTCATAACAAAATTGGATACAAGAGACAATCCACCTGGCAATGCATCTTGTAGAGGCAGGTATCCTTTTGCCAACCTCACGATAAGTGAGGAACAGTTGGAGGGAGTCAAACCTGTGACCCTTAGTACGGTCTATGTAGTAGTTAAGGGCTCTCTTCACATCCAGGCTGTGCAGCCCCCCTCTCGCCAGAGGAGGAATGGTCAGTGAAGTAGACTGGAAGAGACACAGATTAAGGTGGAAATCTAAAACCACCTTAGGCAAAAACTTCCTGTTAGTCCTGAGGACCACCTTATCTCTATGAAAGGAGATAAAATCAGGTTCCACTGACAAAGCTCGTAGTTCACTTATGTGTCTGACAGAAGTGATGGCTACCAGAAGAAAAAATTACTCACCTTAGTAATGTTGTTTCTTCTAATGGAGTCTTGCTATATTATGACTATTGCAGTTTGCCCCAGCCTTAGAACTGCTCCGGAGGTGAAAGAGTTAACTTCCATGCAGAGCATGGAGTTTAGAGCGTGAGCTCGGATCAGAAGCTTTGTTTGGCTGGTTTCAAACCGAAACCATCAGATCTTTACGAGCAAAAACTCACTAAGGTTCTGTGTGGAAGCTGTAACCTACACTAGCCAACTGGCTACTAATATATTAACACATTTTTGCTGGTCCCAACACAAAGACTCAAGTCAGTGGACCAGAAAATTAAGATAAAATAACTAAATAAACACAACACCCAAACATGAAAGAGGGCATCAATAAATGCCAACAGAGGACTACCCACCCCATACCCCAAAGTAGGAGTTCTGAGAGGGGCAGGCTTGGGGAGGTCATAATATAGCAAGACTCCATTAGAAGAAACAACATTATTAAGGTGAGTAATTTTTTCTTCAGACAACATGAAGTCTTGCTATATTATGACAATTGCAGAATACACAGCAGTACCTCCATGGAGGAGGGACAGAACCCACTTAGGAATAGGTTCAAGCACCTACAAAGCTAAACTAAGCATCCTCCTGGCCTGAATATCTAGGGAGTAATGCTTGGTGAAAGTGTACTGTCTTTCTAAGAAGCTGCCTGACACATCTCCAAGACAGGATGTCTCTAGCAGCAGCTAGAGATGCAGCTGTACCTCTGGTAGAGTGAGCCCTCAGGCCTGGGGGGGGGCCTTACCCAGCTTTTAATAGCAAAATTGGATACAAGAAATGATCCACCTGGCAAAAGATCTTTTAGTGGCAGGTCTCCTTTTCCCAGCCTCACCATAAGTGAGAAACAGTTGGAGGGAGTCAAACCTGTGACCCTTGGTACGCTCTATGTAGTAACTTAGGGCCCTCTTAACATCTAAGCTGTGCAGCCTCTCTCAGCAGAGGAGGAATGGTCAGTGAAGAACACTGAAGTGAAATAGATTGTTAAGGTGGAAATCTGAAACCACCTTAGGAAAACTTCCTCTTAGTGCTGAGGACCACTTTATCCCTGTGAAAGGAAATAAAGTCAGTTTCTACTGATAAAGCCTGTAACTCACTTATACGCCTGGCAGAAGTGATGGCTACCAGAAATACAGTTTTCCAAGTCAAATACTTAAGCTCTGCCGAAGACAAGAGGCTCAAAGTGGGGTTGCATTAGCTCAGCAATGCATACATTAAGATCCCAAGCTGGGGCAGGGTCCCTGAATGGAGAATTGGTGTGAAGCAATCCTTTAAAAAACTTGGAAAATACAGGATGAGCAGAAAGAGAAGAGGGCTTCCCTGCTGAAATGAAGGCAGAGACAGCAGCCAAGTGCACTTTCAGGGTGGCTGGTCTCAGTCCCAAAGAATTAAGATGGACCATGTAGTCCAATACAGTGGGTAGATCAGCAGATTCTGGGGAAACATGCTTCCCAGAACACCATATGGAAAACCTTTTCCACTTGGAGTTATAGGTAGCCCTGGTGGAAGACTTCCTAGCAGCCTTCAGGATTTCGAGAACAATTTGAGAAAGTTGCAAACCAGCAAACTCTAACTGCTCAAGAGCCAAGCTTTGAGGTTGAGGGATTTGAGATTCGGATACCAAACTCTCCCCTGAGCACAGTTAACAGATTGTGGTTCCTGGGGAGACACAGGGAAGATGGACTGCTAAGGACAGAAGGAGTGGTACCAGGGCTGTCTGGCCCAGTCTGGAGCAATCAGGATCATTTGCAGGGCTGAGACCTGATTTTGACTAGTACTTTGAACAGGAGAGGGAAGGGGGAAAGGCAGAAAGAAACTTCCCTTCCCAATCAAGGAGAAAGGCATCCAGGGGAACTGAGCCCAACACTGGGAGCCTGCAACAAAACAGTGGAAGTTGATAATTGTCTGGGGCTGCGAAAAGATCTATCTGAGGAGTGCCCCATCTGGCAAACACTATCCCCAGTACTAGGGAATCCAGTGACCATTCGTGAGGGCCCTGGGAAATCCTGCTGAGGGCATCTGCCAGGACATTATCCTTGCCTGGGAGGTGAACTGCTATGAGGGAAGTGTTCAGGGAGTAAGCCAGAGACCACAACTTCATCGCCTCGGTGCACAAGGCCGAAGACCGAGTGCCCCCCCCGTTTGTTGATGTACCACAATGTAGTGGTGTTGTCTGTTCTGACCTGTACCACCTTGTTCTGAACAGATGCAGAGAAAACCTTAAGTGCTAGAAAAACAGCTCTGAGTTCCAACAGATTGATGTGGAGCAGAGATTCCTGAGGGGACCATAATCCCTGGGTGGAGAGGTCACCCACGTGAACTCCCCATTCCAAGAGGGATGCATCTGTAGTAAGGGTCAATAAATGGGACAGAGGGATGAAAGGCACCCCCTGTCTCAGATTGCTCTGATCCTGCCACCACTTAAGGGCTTGGATCAGGGTTCGAGTCACTGGGATTAACTTGGACAGAGGATCTCTTCTTTGAGACCAGAAAGCTCTCAAATGGAACTGAATGTCCCTCATCTGAAATCTTGCTCCTTGCACCACAGCAGTGGAGGCAGCCACGTGCCCTAGGAGCTGCAGGAAATGCCATGCTGGTTGAGAGACCTGCAGAGTGAAGGAGGCGGCCAGGGCCACTAAGGCCCTCACCCTTTCCAAGGGAAGGAAGGCTCTGGCCTGCTTTGTATCCAGTTCTGCGCCTATAAAGATGAGTACCTGGACAGGTTCCAAAACTGACTTTGGAAGATTGAGAAGAAATCCCAGGGAGGTAAGCAGCTGCTGGGTAACTAGCAGGTGTGATTTGACCAGGTCTGGAGACTGACCCACAATGAGCCAGTCATCCAGGTAGGGAAAAATAGCAATCTTCTGCCTTCTTAGGTGAGCGACTGCTACTGCCAGACACTTTGTGAACACCCTTGGGGTAGAAGTGAGGCCGAAGGGCATTGCTCTGAACTGATAATGGCCTGAGGGCAGTTCAAATCTGAGGTACTTTCGATGGGAGCTTCTGATAAGAACATGGAAGTAGGCATCTTTGAGGTCCAGGGAGGCTAGCCAGTCCCCTGGCCTTAGGAAGGGCAAAATCATTCCCAGTGTCACCATTTTGAACTTTGACTTTAAAAGGTGCTTGTTTAGATATCTTAGATCCAGTATAGGCCGCCGCTCTCCTGTCTTTTTTTGGGGGTAAGGAAGTACCTGGAGTACAGACCCTTGCCCTGGTGAAGGGGAAAAACATTTTCTACAGCTCTGAGAGCCAGGAGGGTTGAGACTTCTGTTTCCAAAGCAAGAGTCTCTAAAGGGTTTGCAGGTGGAAAAGATCTGGCTCTCATCTTTGGAAATTTCTTGAAGCTGAGAATAGACCCTGCTCACTACTTCCAGGACCCACCTGTCTGAAGTTAAAGACTGCCAGTCCTGGACGAAGTGAGCCAACCTGCCCCCTACAGGTAGTGGAGAGCCGACCCTGGGCATCCCATCAGGGTGCCTGTTTGGCAGGAGCTTTAGGCTGAGGGGTGGGAGCAGGCTTGCTCGAACCCCGCCTGCCTCTCCCTCAGAAGAACACCCTCTGTACATAGGCTGAAGAGGAGGTGGCCTGAGTCTGATAAAAAGGCCTGTGAAAAGGCCTACCCCTACCCCGGGGGGCTGCCTCTGAGGAGTGGCTTGCCGTTCCTTGGCTTGTGCACTCCTATAAGTGGTTCCATATTCATCCATTTTCTTCACATAATTCTCTGTCTGCTCCCCAAACAGAGAATTTCCCACCACAGGAAAATCCATAGCCTTAGACTGGGTATCCTGTGACAAAGTAGTACACCTGAGCCAGGCCAATCTCATAAAAGCCACAGATGTAGCCATGACTCTAGAGGATACATCGTTAGAATCCACTGCAGCATGGAACTGCACCTTAGATGCCTCAATACCATCAAGAGCCACCTGCTCCAGCTCCTTTGCGAGCTGGCCAGGAACCTGTATGGCTAAGGCCATGACAGTATCCCATCTAGATTTCTGGTATCTTGCAACACAAGCCATATAGTTAGCTTGTCTGAGTCCCAAGGATGCTGCCATGTATTGTTTTTTGGCCATGGCATCAATCTTCCTGGAATCCCTATCAGGAGGATGTGAAGCCAGTGGAATATTAGCTTTATCACAGGCTGCAGCCTGAACTACCCCAACATGACTGCATTGCTGTGAAAGAAAGTCTGTATCAGGACCTGACAAAGTGTACCTCCTGTCCATCTTTTTATCCACAGGAGGCACAGAATTAGGAGCTTTTAAAATTTTTTTTTGTTTGTTTTCTAAAAGATTTATGTAAAGGGATGGACAACCTCCTGGACTCTGGGATATCCATCATCTCCACAAAGTCAGACTCCTGTTGCTCATACAAAGCCTCCTCTAAGGGAAGCTGGAAGGTCTCAGCAACTTTTTTATAAAACAAAAAATGAGAAGGGGACTCAGAAAGCCTAGGGGGAGACTCGCCTGAAGGTCTGCCTGGGGAGATGTCCGGTTCAATGGGCACATCCAGACTTTCAAAGTCACATTCACACTGATCATAATCCTCATCCCCCTCCTTTGGTTCATACAACTCTTTTATATCATAATCCCGAACCACTGGAACCGACCGAACCGACCTTTTGCCAGACAGTGGCGGTTCGGAGGGAACCGGGGACAGGGACTGGACAATCCATATTGCCCTGGCTATCTCAGCAGCAGTTGGAGAAGGAATTTTGGACTCCAAACCTGCTGATTTTTTAGATTTCTTTGCTGGAACTGGCTCCTCAGAGCCAGCTTTTCGTTTGCCTGAGGAAGTCTTGCCCTGGTCAGAGGGCACTCCCTCCAGTTTGGTTGGCACCGAACCGGGCTAGCCATCTGGGTCAGCGGACTTTTTGGCCTCTCGTTCCCTGAGCCTGCCCACTCTCTTGTCCAGGGTGGCTGCAGGGAAATTTTACAAATCTGGCAGTCTGAATTGAGGTGGTCAAACCCCAGACACAGACACATGGTGTGTGGGTCAGCCTTGGCAAAGGCTTCCCACAGACACTACAGTGTTGAAACCCAGTGGGCCCGGTTTTCTTTTGGGTTTCTCAGACATGATGCCAGCCTAACCAACCAACTTGCCCTTTTGAAGGCAGTGCCAGGCAAGACACCCTTATCGGTTCCAAACCGTGTCACGGGTCGTGGAAAAAACTGTAATGAAATCCGGGTTTTTTAGAACCGATAAGAACCGGGAACCGCACTCTAAAAAGCCTTAAAAGGCTTTAAACTTATATTTAAATACAACTCGATCATTTCAACCGAACCGATAATACTTTACAAGTTCCACACAGAACAAACCCTATTACCTACGATTACCATAGACAGAGCCTGAACCGATCGGTTTTACGATTAAAATAATGAAATTGAGGTTAAATTAAAGCGAGAAATAGCGCTTTAAACCGAAAAAAATGAACCGAGCAACAGGAGGAATCTCCGGAGCGACTGTTCAGTGAGGCGGAGTAAAGAATCTGACGGTTTCGGTTTGAAACCAGCCAAACAAAGCTTCTGAACTGAGCTCGCGCTCTAAACTCCATGCTCTGCATGGAAGTTAACTCTTTCACCTCCGGAGCAGTTCTAAGGCTGGGGCAAACTGCAATAGTCATAATATAGCAAGACTTCATGTTGTTAGAAACACAGTTTTCCAAGTCAAGTACTTAAGCTCTGCTGAAGAAAAAGGCTCAAAGGGGGGTTGAATAAGCTGAGCAATGCAAACATTAAGATCCCAGGCAGGGGCAGGGGCCCTGAATGGAGGGTTGGTGTGAAGCAATCCCTTAAAAAACTTGGAGAATACAGGATGAGCTGAAAGAGAAGAGGGTTTACCTGCTGAAACAAAAGCAGACACACCTGCCAAATGTACTTTTAGGGTAGCTGGTCTCAGCCCCAAGGTATTTAAATAGACCATATAATCCAGGACTGTGGGTAAATCAGCAGATTCAAGGGAAATATGCTTCCCAGAGCACCATATGGAAAACCTCTTGCATTTGGAATTATATGTAGCCCTTGTGGAAGGCTTCCTAGAAGCCTTTAGCATATCCATTACACCTTGAGAGAGGTGTAGGTCAGCAAACTCTAACTCTTCAAGAGCCAGGCTTTGAGATCGAGAGCTTTGAGGTTCGGATACCAAACCCTCCCCTAAGCACAGGTTAACAGGTTGTGATTCCTGGGAAGACACAGGGAAAGATGGACAGCTAAGGACAGAAGGAGTGGATACATAGACAGTGTTGGCAGATAAGGGCCTATGGCCCACCCAGTCTGCCCATTTGAGCTTGTAAGTTCAGTTTGTTTTCCTAGAAGTCTGTTTCCCCTTACCCCTGACCTCTAGGATTCCTTTATGTCTATCACATGCATTCTTAAATCCCGTGATTGTTTCAGCCCCCACCACTTCCTCTGGCAGGGTGTTCCACTTGTCCACCACCTGTTCTGTGAAGAAATTCTTTCTCATGTTTCCTCTGAATCTCCCTCCTCCAACTTCATCCCATGCTCTCTAGTCCTGGAACATCTTTTTCGCTTAAAATAGTGTTTTCCTGCACCCTGTTCCTCCCTGTAAGATACTTGTATGTCTCATCATATCCTCTCTCCTCCTCTCCTCCAGGGAGTACATGTTCAGTTCCTTCAACCTGTCTTCATAGGACTTGTGATGCAATCCATGCACCATCTTGTTGCCCTCCTCTGAACCTTCTCTACCCTGTCTATGTCCTTCACGTAGGTATGGTCTCCAGAACTGTACACTGTACTCCAGGTGGGGCCTCACTAGTGTCTTGTATAATGGAATTATGACTCATATTCCTGCTGGTGATGCCCTGCCATACATCCCAGCATCCTATTTGCTTTACCTGATGCCTTGTCACACTGTTTCTCACTTTGAGGTCATCAGAGATGACAACCCCAAGATCCTTTCCTGCTTGGTGCATGCTATATCCTCACCCCCAACTGATATATTGTGCCAGGTTTTTGTGCCCCATATGCATTATCTTGCACTTTTCATTGAATTTCAACTGCCAAACCCTTGACCATTCTTCAAGTTTCTGCAGGTCCCTTCTCATTCTGTCTACACCCTCTGGTGCGTCTACTCTGTTACAGAGCTTTGTGTCATCAGCTAACAGTGAAATTCTGCCTCTAGATCCTGCGTAATGTCACTGATGAAGATGTTGAATAGGACCGTCCCAGCACTGATCCCTGTGGTACCCCACTGCTCACTCTTCCCTCTGTGGAGTGACAGCCATTTACCACCACCCTCTGTGTCCTGCCACCAGCCAGTTACCTCACCCACCACACTACTGTCCTGCCCACACCCATATTCCCCAGTTTGTGTAATAGTCTCTATGTGGCACAGTGTCAAAGGCCTTGCTGACTCCAGATAGGCCATGTCCACTGCCCTCCCCTGATCCACCCCCTAGTCACCCAGTCAAAAATTCAATGAGATTGGTCTGACATGACCTCCACTGGTGAAACCATGCTGCCTTGGGTCCTGTAGTCCATTGACAACCAGATGTTCCACCAATCTCTCCTTCAGTAGTGCTCCATGATCTTTCCCACTACCGAGGTGAGGCTGACTGGTCTGTAGTTCCCTGCTTCCTCTTTGTTCCTACTTTTGTAAGGGGACTATATCTGCTGTCCTCCAGTCTTAGGTACCTCCCCTGTTTCCAGTGATTGGTAAACAGATAGCCAGAGGTTCAGCCACCACCTCTCTTAGTTCTTAAGGACCCTGGGTGCACCCCATCTGGCCCCATTGCTTTGTCAACTCTTATTACTTCCAGTTCCTTCAGGACCTTTCTCGTGTAAAGGGACTTGTGTCCATTTCTGCACCATTCTCACCCCTTGTACTCCTTCAGACCTATTACTCCTCTTCCTCAGTAAAGACTGAGCAGAAATACCTGTTCAATATGTCAGCTTTGCTGTTGTCATCCTCCACGCTGCTCCCATCCTCCCCTTCAGTCTCACTATCCCTCCCTTTGTCTTTTCTTTTTTCACTTATGTACCTGTAAAAGGTTTTGTCCCTTACCCACTGATTTTACAATGTGTTCTTCTGTCTGAGCTTTGGCTTCTCTTACTGACTTCCCTCCTTTGTTTCTCCTGGTACTTCTTCCTATCCCTTCTGCCTGTGTCTTTTGTATTGCCTGAATGCAATCTTTTGTTCACTTTTCTACTCTTTGGAAACCATAATGGTCTCCTCCTTCCTTCTCTCTTGCTAACCTGCTTAATGATAATTCTGTTGTTCTTATAATCCCCATTTTAAATACTGCCCACTGTTCCTCAACCCTGATTCCTGTCCCATTCCCTTAATGCCTCTTTTCAAGTATCTCCCATTTTCCCAAAGTCTGCCCCCCTAAAATCCAGGATACGTGTTTTTGTGTGGTTTGTTCTGCTCTTTCTGTGATTTCAAACCACAATGACTGGTGGTCACTGTTACCCAGGTGCTCCCCCACTGTTACCCCCATCACACTGTCCCTGTTTGTGAGTAGATGGTCCAGTATTGCCTTTTGCCGAGTTGGTTCCATGACCAGTTGCTTGAGGAAGGCACCCTAAAGGGAGTCCAGGATAAATCTGCTCCTAGTCGATGCTGCTGCTGGGATGCTCCAGTCCACGCCTGGAATATTGCGTCTCCAACCAGTACTACCTACCTTTGTCTGCCATCCTTTGAATGGCTAGCATCAGCTCCCCTATCTGTTTCTTCCTTCCTGGGCTGGTGGTCTACAGACCACACCTCAGCGGATGACTGGCCCCATTTTCCTTTCCAGCTAACCCACATATCTCCCATTTTGTTCCTCCTGATCTCTGTGGCCCTTATGTCATTTTTCACATACAGTGCCACCTCCTCCCTTCCTGCCTGCTCTGTCTCTTCTGAATATGTTGTAGCTAGGTATGGCCATCTCCCAGTCATGGTTATCATTACACCAGGTTTCACTGATGGCCACAATGTCCAGGTCTGACTGTACCATGACAGCCTCCAGATCTTCCATCTTGTTGCTAAGGCTCCTGGCATTTGCACACATGGCTTTCCATGATTTGACCTCCCAGACTGCTTCACTGTTCTACTCCAGCCCCTTCCTTGGTTGTCATTTATCCCTGGTTCTCCTTGCTGTCTGCCCTTCTGCTGAATTTTGCCCTTTCTGCTTATCCACCTTTGGACACTAATCTCCATCTTTGCACACTGCTTGCAGAGATAGCCACCCTCTGGTTCACTGGTTCCACGTTAGCTGTGGGGGTGAGCAAGTAGGTACCCTCCTTGCTGGCCTGCCACCCCTTTGCTAGTTTAAATGCTTGTCAATGTAGCATTTAAACTTATCATTGAGTGTTTGATTCCCTCCAGGATGGATGCAGCCAGTCAGGCTTGAACAAACCTCATCCCTCCAGGTGGGTCCCTAGTCACCAATGAATCCAAACACTTTCACACAGCACCAGTTCTTCAACCATGAGTTAAAGTTCCTGGTGCATGCACCCTTATGTTCTCCCTTGCTCTCACAGGTAGTACTTCTGAGAAAGTGACAGAAGTAGCTACTTGCTTGAGACCCTCCCCAGTTTCCTAAACTCTTCCTGAACTCCTTTGGCCTCCATTTGCCAAGTCATTAGTACCTAGGTGGATAATGACATCCAGCTCACCTCCTGTCTTGCCTTCCCAGTGATCCCCAGTATCTTCCTTCCATCCCTCCATGCCGTGGCACCTGGTAGGCACCTCACCTCCCTGTCCTCCCCTCCTGTGTTCCTAGCTGATCCCTTACGATGGAGTCCCCCACCAGGATTCGCTTCCTCCCCTCTGGGGTCCACTGCTTTCCCACTGAGGTCACCTCCTTGGCTAACCTCCACATCCTTTCCTTCCACTTCTCGGCAATTTATTTGGTTGTCCTCATTTGCCAGTGTGGTATATGAGTTCTTGAGAGGAATAGGATCTGGGATGTGCCTCTGCCTGATTGCTCTAACCTCCCTGAGCCCACTGTCCTCCAAGTGCTCCTCGCTCTCTGCATCCTTGAGGCAGCTGCATTGACTGGGTGGTCCCTGGATAGGGGTGATGGTACTCCTGACCCAGTTTACTTCCGCTCTGAGTCTGGCTACCTCATCCCGCAGTCCAGAGAGATGTATGCAGATAGTGCAGCACCTCAGTGTCCAGAAGGTCTGCCTGAATATGGCTGCCCCACAGCCACTGCATTGCACCACTCCCCACATTATACTGCAATACCAGGGTTGTCTGGCCCAATTTGGAGCAATGAGGATCATCTTGCAGGATTGAGATCTGATTTTGACTAACACTTTGAACAGGAGAGGGAAGGGGGGAAAAGCATAAAGAAACTTCCCTTCCCAATTGAGAACTAAGGCATCCGGAGGGACTGAGCCCAACACTGAGGGCCTGCAACAAAAAGAAAAAAATTACTCACCTTAGTAATGTTGTTTCTTCCAATGGAGTCTTGCTATATTATGACAATTGCAGTTTGTCCCAGCCTTAGAACTGCTCCGGAGGTGAAAGAGTTAACTTCCATGCCATGCATGGAACTTAAGCGTGAAGTTGGTTAGAAAAGCTCTGTCTGGATCATTTCAAACTGAAACTGTCAGATCTTTACAAGCAAACTCACTAAGGTTCTGTGTGGAAGCTGTAACCACACTCAGCCAACTGGCTACTTAAGTATTACATATTTTCCTGGTCCCAACACCAAGACTCAAGTCAGGGGACCAGAAAATAAGATAAGATAAGATAAAATAAAACACAACACCCAAAACCCCAAAAAGAAGGGGTGGAAAAACACAAGATGGGCATCAAAAGTGCCAACACTGGACTGCCCACCCCACTCCCTAAAGTAGAAGTTATGAGAGGGGCAGGCTGGGGGGGAGGTCATAATATAGCAAGACTCCATTAGAAGAAACAACATTACTAAGGTGAGTAATTTTTTCTTCAAACAACATGAAGTCTTGCTATATTATGACAATTGCAGACGACACAGCAGTACCTCCAAGTAGGAGGGACAGAACCTACTTAGGAAATAGGCTCGGAAGTACAGCTGTGCCAAATCAAGCATCCCTCCTGGCCTGAATGTCCAAGGAGTAATGCTTAGTGAAAGTATGTACTGTTTTCCAAGTAGCTGCCTGACACATCTCCAAGATAGGGATGTCCCTGGCCGCAGCTAGGGACGCAGCTGTACCTCTGGTAGAGTGAGCCCTCAGGCCTGAAAGGGGAACCTTACCCAGTTTCTGATAGCAAAACTGGATACAAGAGACAATTCACCTGGCAATGAATCTCTTAGTGGCAGATTTCCCTTTCCCAACCTCACCATAAGTGAGAAACAGTTGGAGGGACTCAAACCTGTGACCCTTGGTACGCTCTATGTAGTAACTAAGGGCCCCTTAATATCTGTTGTGCAGCCTCCTCTCACTAGAGGAGGAATGGTCAGTGAAGAACACTGCAAGAGAAATAGATTGATTAAGGTGGAAATCTGAAACCACCTTAGGCAAAACTTCCTGTTAGTCCTGAGGACTACCTTTCCTGTGAAAGGAAATAAAGTCAGTCTCCACTGACAAAGCTTGCAACTCACTTATGCCTGGCAGAAGTGATGGCTACTAGAAACACAGTTTCCAAGTCAAGTACTTAAGTCTCTGCCAAGACAGAGGTTCAAAGGGGGGTTGCATCAGCTGAGCAATGCAAACATTAAGATCCCAGGCAGGGGCAGGGGCCCTGAATGGTGGATTGGTATGAAGCAATCCCTTGAAAAACTTGGAAAATACAGGGTGAGCAGAGACAGAAGAGGGCCTCCCTGCTGAAATAAAAGCAGAGACAGCTGCCAAATGCACTTTTAGGGTAGCTGGTCTCAGTCCCAAAGAATTAAGATGGACCATATAGTCCAAAACAGTGGGCATATCAGCAGATTCCAGAGAAATATGCTTCCCAGAGCACCATATGGAAAACCTTTTCCATTTAGAGTTTTAAGTAGCCCTACTGGAAGGCTTCCTAGAAGCTTTCAAAATTTCAAGAACACCTTGAGAAAGGTGTACGTCAGCAAACTCTAACTCCTCAAGAGCCAGGCCTTGAGGTTGAGGGATTTGAGATTCGGATACCAAACTCTCACCTGGGCACAGGTTAACAAATTGTGGTTCTTGGGAGACACAGGGGAGATGGACTGCTAAGGACAGAAGGAGAGGTACCTAGGGCTGTCTGGCCCAATCTGGAGCAATCAGAATCATCCTGCAGGGCTGAGATCTGATTTTGACTAGCACCTCGAACAGGAGAGGGAAGGGGGGAAGGCATAGAGAAACTTCCCTTCCCAATCGAGGAGGAAGGCATCCAGGGGGACTGAGCCCAACACTGGGGGCCTGCAACAAAAAAGTGGAAGTTGCTGATTGTCTGGGGCTGCAAAAAGATCTATCTGAGGGGTGCCCCACCTGGCAAAAAGAAAAAATTACTCGCCTTAGTAATGTTGTTACTTCTAATGGAGTCTTGCTATATTATAGACATTAGCAGTTTGATCCAGCTCTAGAACTGCCCCGGAGAGAAATGGTTAAAACCATTCCAAAATAGAATTTTGGCACGAGAGCAGCTCTATCTATGTTATTTCAAACTTGAACCGTCAGATCTTTACGAGCCAAACTCACTAAGGTCTGTGTGGAAGCTGTAACCTACACTCAGCCAAATGGCTACCTAAATAATAACAACCATTGATGGTCCCAACACCCAAGACTCAAGTCAGGGACCAGAAATACAACACCATTCTAATAATATGAAAATGGAACCTAAGTATAATAAAACACACCATACACATACACCCCAAAGCCCCAAAGGGGAACCAAAAATACTAACAGGACATAAGTAGTGCCCACACTAAGTTACCCGCACCCCACCAAGTAGAAGTTCTGAGAGGGGCAGGTTGGGGGGAGGTCATAATATAGCAAGACTCCATTAGAAGAAACAACATTAATAAGATGAGGAATTTTTTCTTCAAACATGAAGTCTTGCTATATTATAGACATTAGCAGAATACACAGCAGTACCTCCATGGAGGAGGGGCAGAACCTACTTAGGGAATAGGCTCTGAAGAATAGCTGTGCCAAACCGAGCATCTCTCCTGGCCTGGACATCCAGGGAGTAATGCTTGGTAAAAGTGTGTACAGTTTTCCAAGTAGCAGCTATAAAATCTCTAATAAAGGATGTCTCTGGCAGCAGCTAGAGACGCAGCTGTCCCCTGGTAGAATGAGCCCCTCAAACTGGGTGGGGGGCTCTGCCCACTTTCTGATAACAAAATTGGATACAAGAGACAATCCACCTGGCAAATGATCTCTTAGTGGCAGGTTTGCTCTTCCCAACTTCACCATAGGTAAGGAAAAGTTGAGGGATTCGTAACCTGTGACCTTGTACGCTATATAGTAACTAAGAGCTCTTAACATCCAGGTTGTACAACCTCATCTCACCAGAAGAGGAGTGATCAGTGAAAATACTGGAAGGGAGATAGACTGATTAAGATGGAAATCTGAAACCACCTTAGGCAAAAACTTCCTATTAGTCCTAAGGACTACCTTATCCCTGTGGAAAGAAATAAAGTCAGTCTCCACTGACAAGGCTTGCAACTCACTTATGCTTTGGTGAAGTGATAGCCACTAGAAAACAGTTTTCCAAGTTAGGTACTCAAGCTCTGCAGAAGACAGAGGTTCAAAAGGGTTGCATTAACTGGGCAATGCAAACATTAAGGTCCCAAGCAGGGGCCGGTTCTCGAAAGGGTGGATTAGTATGGAGTAATCCTAAAAAACTTGGAAAACACAGGATGAGAGGAAAGAGGGGATAACTTTCCTGCTGACACAAAAGCAGATACAGCTGCCAAATGAACTCTCAGGGTAGCTGGTCTGAGACCCAAGGAATTAAGATGTACCATGTAATCTAACAAAATGGGCAAATCAGCAGATTCTGGGGAAATATTTTTCCCAGCACACCAAATGGAAAACCTTTTCCATTTAGAACTATAAGTAGCCCTAGTGGAAGGCTTTCTAAAGCCTTTAGATCTCAAGAACACCCTGAGAGAGGTGTAAATCAGCAAACTCTAACTCCTCAAGAGCCAGGCCTTGAGGTTGAGGGATTGAGGTCCGATACCAAACCCTTCCTGGGCACAAGTCAACAGGATGTGATTCCTGGGAGGCACAGGGGAAGATGGACTGTCAGAGACAGAAGGAGTGGGTACCAGGGCTGCCTGGCCCAATCCGGGGCAATCAGAATCACCCTGCAAGGATGAGATCTGATTTTGACTAGTACTTTGCATAGGAGAGGGAAGGGGTGAAAGCATAGAGGAACTTCCCCTCCCAATCCAGAAGAAGGGCATCCAGGGGAACTGAGCCCAGCACTGAAGGCCTGCAACAGAACAGAGGAAGTTTGTGATTGTCTGGGGCTGCAAAAAGATCTATCTGAGGGGTGCCCCACCTAGCAAAAACTATCCCCAGCACTTGAGGATCCAGGGACCATTCGTGATGGCCCTGGGAAATCCTGCTGAGGGCATCCGCTAGGACATTGTCCTTCCCTGGAAGGTGAACTGCTATGAGGGAAGTGTTCAGGGAATAGGCCAGAGACCACAACTTCATTGCCTCAGTGCACAAGGCCGAAGACCAAGTGCCCCCCTGTTTGTTGATGTACCACATTGTTGTGGTGTTGTCTGTTCTGACTTGTATCACCTTGTCATGGGCAGATGCAGAAAATGCTTGAAGAGCTAAAAAGACAGCCCTGAGTTCCAGCCAATTGATGTGGAGCAGAGATTCCTGGGGAGACCAAACTCCCTGAGTGGAAAGGTCGCCCATGTGGGCTCCCCAACCCAGAAGGGAAGCATCTATAGTGAGAGTCAAGTCATGAGAAGGGGAAATGAAGGGACCCCGCCTTAATTGCTCTGATCCTGCCACCACTGAGAGCTAGGATCAAGGTTCGAGTCACTGGGACCAACTTGGAAAGGGGTCTTCTCTGAGACCAAAGGTTCTCAGTGAAACTGAATGTCTCTCATCTGAAATCTGGCCCCTGCACAACAGCTGTGGATGCAGCCATGTGCCCCAGGAGCTGCAGAAAGTGTCTTGCTGGTTGAGAGACCTGCAGAGTGAAGGAGGAGGCCAGAGCCACTAAATTCCTTACCCTTTCTGGGGGAAGAAAGGCTCTGGCTAGCTTTGTGTCCAATTCTGCCCCTATAAAGGTGAGTACTTGGACTGGTTCCAGAACAGACTTTGGTAGGTTTAGCAGAAAGCCCAGAGAGGTGAGAAGCTGCTGGGTGACCTGCAGGTGAGATTTTACCTGTTCAGGGACTGCACTACAATGAGCAGTCATCTAGATAGGGAAAACAGCAATCCTCTGCCTCCTTAAGTGGGCCACTGCCACTGCTAGACACTTTGTGAATACCCTTGGAGCAGAGGTAAGGTCAAGGGCATTGCTCTGAACTGGTAATGACCTGAGGGCAGTTCGAATCTGAGGTACTTTCGATGGAGCTTCAGATTAGGACATGGAAATAGGCATCCTTGAGGTCCAGGAGGCTAGCCAGTCCCTGGCCTTAGGGAAGGTAAAATCATTGCCAGAGTTACCATTTTGAACTTTGGTTTCAAAGATGCTTGTTCAGATATCTGAGATCTAAAATGGGCCACCATTCTCCTGTCTTTTTTGGGGTAAGGAAGTATCTGAATACAGACCCTGCCCTGATGCAGGGAGGAACCCTTTCTACTGCTCTGAGAGCTAACAGGGATGAGATCTCTGTTTCCAGAGCGAGGGTCTCTGAAGCACTTGCGGGTAGAAAAAGTCTGCTTCTCAACTTGGGAAACTTTTTGAAGCTGAGAACCAGACCCTGGCTTACTACTTCCAGAACTCACTTGTCTGAAGTTAAAGAAGCCCAATTCTGACTGAAGTAAGCCAGCCTGCCCCCCACTGGTACAGGAGAATCGGCCCTGGGCACCCCATCAGGGTGCCTGTTTCGCAGGAGCTTTAGGCTGGGGGGTTGGAGCAGGTCTGCCCACCCCTCGTCTGCCCCTGCCTCTGAAGAAGCCCCTCTGAGCATAGGCAGAGGAGGCCTGAGTCTGGTAGAAAGGCCTGTGAAAAGGCCTACACCTACCCCTGGGGGCATGCCTTTGAGGAGTGGCTTGCCGCTCCTTAGCCTGGGCACTCTTGTAAGTAGTCCTATATTCATCCATCTTCTTCATGTAATTCTCTGTCTGCTCTCCAAACAGAGAATTTCCCACCACAGGAAAATCCATAGCCTTAGTCTGGGTATCCTGTGACAAACTAGACCACCTGAGCCAGGCCAACCTACGAAGGCTACAGATGTGGCCATGACCCTAGAGGAAACATCATTAACATCCACAGCAGCATGAAACTGAACCTTAGAGGCTTCAATGCCATCAGCAGCCACCTGTTCTGGTTCACTCAGCCAGCTGGCCATGGGCCTGCTTTGCACTGCATAACAGTATCCCATCTAGATTTCTGATACCTAGCTACATAAGCCATATAATTTGCTTGCCTGAGTCCCAGAGAGGCTGCCATATACTGTTTTTTTGCCATGGCATCAATCTTCCTGGAATCCTTGTCAGGAGGATGTGAAGCCAGGGGAATATTAGCTTTATAACAGGCTGCAGCCTGAACTACCCCAACATGACTACATTGCTGAGAAAGAAATTCTGTATCAGGGCCTGACAATGTGTACCTTCTGTCCATCTTTTTATCTACAGGAGGCACAGAATTAGGAGCTTTTAAAATTTTAATTGTTTGTTTCCTAAAAGACTTATGTAAAGGAATAGACAATCTCCTAGAATCTGGAATATCCATCATTTCTACAAAATCAGGCTCCTCTTGCTCATCCACAGCCTCTTCTAAAGGAAGCTGGAGGGTTTCAGCAACTTTTTTTATAAAACATGAAATGAGATGGGGACTCAGACAGCATAGGGGGAGATTCTAAATGTATGTCTGGAGAGATGTCCGGTTCAATGGGCACATCCAGACCTTCCCAGCCACATTCATACTGTTCATAATCCTCCTCCCCTTCCTCTGGTTCATAAAATTCCTCAATATCATAATCCTGAACCACTGGGACCGGACGAACCTACCTTTTGCCAGATAGTGGTGGTTCAGACGGACCCTGAGACAGTGACTGGACAATTTGTATGGCTTTTGCTATCTCTGCAGCAGTTGGAGAAAGAATTTTGGACTCCAGACCTGCTGACTTTCTTGTTTTCTTTACTGGGGTGGTTCCTCAGAACCAGCTTTTCTTTTGCCGAGGAAGTCTCGCCCTGGTCAGGGCACTCCTCTGGATCCGGTTGGCACTGAACCGGGCTGGCCATCCGGTCAGCGGACTTTTGGCCTCTCGCCCCTGAGCCTGCCCAATCTTTTTCCAGGGTGGTTGCAGGGAAATTCTTATACCTGGCAGTCTGACTGAGGTGGTCAAACCCCAGACAATAAACACATGTGGTGTGTGGGTCAGCCTTGGCAAAGACTTCCCCACAAACATCACAGTGTTGAAACCAGTGGGCCGGGTTTTCTTTTGGGTTTCTCAGACATAATGCCAGCCTAAGCAAAACTTGCCCTTTAGCGGCAGTGCCAGGAACACCCTTATCGGTTCTAACCGTGTCACGGGTATTGGAAAAAACGAATAAATCAGTTTTTTTAGAATAGATAAGAACCGGGAACCGGACTCTAAAATAGTGATTTTTAGTTTTAAACTCAACTGATCGGTTCAAAACCGAACCGATAACTTACAAGTTCCACAGACAAACCTTCATTTACTTTATGGTTACTTGATAGAGCTTGAACTAAACGGTTTTAGTGTTAAAATAAAACTATTCTCGGTTAAATCCAACCGAGAAAACACTTTTTAAACCGAGAAATGAACCGAGCAGAAGGAGAAATCTCCAGAGCGACTGTTCACTGAGGCGGAGTAAAGAATCTGACAGTTCAAGTTTGAAATAACACAGATAGAGCTGCTCTCGTGCCAAAATTCTATTTTGGAATGGTTTTAACCATTTCAGTCCGGGGCAGTTCTAGAGCTGGATCAAACTGCTAATGTCTATAATATAGCAAGACTTCATGTTGTTTGAATAAAACAAACTCAATCACTGGCCCCGTTTCTGGCACTGATTTGTCCAATAGCAAATTTGGCTGACTTCCCCCCAAAAAGACTGGACCACGGCTTCCAGACTTGGGAGAGGTATGGGCTGAGATATCTTATGCAGATAATGACTCACTGGGAGTTGTGGCCCTTCAGTGAAGTGCAAAAAAGATATAACATTCCGAATAGGGATTTTTATAGATTTTTGCAACTAAGACACTACAGTCGAGAACTCCCTGAGGTATCCCATGTCGAGTGTTACCCGTTTTGTTGGAGGTTCAATCCTGCTGAACATGGGCGCAGAGAGACCCTGTACGTTCCCATTATATATAAAGCCCTTAACACTCAGGGAACAATATATACAGGGACCATATGCGCCCAATGGCAGAAGAACTTGGCTCTCCCTTCACACAAGATGACTGGCGAAGAGCCTGCGAGCACGCCTCTAGGGTTACAAGCTCACATCTATGGCGGGAATTTGCGTGGAAGAATCTAACGAGATACTTCAGAACACCAACAGTGACTTGTCACTACTCTCCATCAGCCTCAGCAAAGTGTTGGAGACAATGTGGAGAGACTAGAGCTACACACACACATTATGTGGGCCTGCCGGGCCCGCCAACCTTTTTTGGGCCAACTACAAGAACACTTAAGAGAGATATCTGACCCCCGACTACAACTGACCAGGGAACTGTATCTCTTTCTGGATACCCCAAGGGAATATAGTAACCCAAACACCAGATACCTCCTACATTCATTAATAACAGCAGCCAAAAAAGCGGTCACTAAGCATTGGCTGACAGATAACATACCCTCGATCCAGGAATGGTGGGGAAATACCAAACAAATCCATCAGATGGAGCAAATTACTCACGAGCTGAACGAAATGAAAGAGAAATTCTCAGACAGGTGGTCCCGCTGGCAACTACACATGATGGCACCTTTGTACCTTGAGATTGAAATCTGAATAGGGGTAGAAACCAAAACCCTTGTTCGGAAGCAGCCACTCTCTTTGTTGGGGGGAGGTTCTTGTTCTGGTAAACGGTCATTGAAACTTTCCCAAGTTTATTCCTACAGGGCAACCGGAAGGAAAAGTGCTTTGGGTGGGTGGGCTCCTCTTGGGATACGTACTCCTCAGATTCAGGGTCCTCTGGAAAGATGAAATATTGTTATGCTAGTAATGAACTGACTTTCTCTTAATAATTACCTGTTCTGAACAATATTTGTTGTCTATCAGGTAACACACCAAGCAATTCACTGTATACCAGCAAACCTCTCAATGTTTGTTTGTATGTATGTCTGTATGTCAAAATATGTTGGACATTTTAATAAAAATGAGATTTACAAAAAAAAAAAAAATCTCACCCATCACCCACTCCCAAAACACCTCCAGGCAGCAAAGCCCATCTCTACCCCACACCTCCAGGCAGCAAGGTCCACCCCCCAAAATCTCCAGGCAGCAAAGCCCATCTCCCCCCCAAAAAAAATACATGCAGCAAAACCCATCTCACCCTTCACCCCTCCCAAAACACCTCCAGGCAGCAAAGCCCATCTCTACACTACCACCCCCAAATGAAGCCAGACAAGAAAGCCCATCTCCCCCTCAAAAGCACCTCCAGGCAGCACAGCTCAATTCTCCCCATACCTCCAGGCAGCAAGCCCCCCCGTGACTGCTGCGTGTCCATCTCAGCACCCTGGCAATGCACAATTTACCTTTACCAACAACAGGAACCAAAGCCCATCTCTCCCAAACACCCCAGGCAGCAAAGTACTTCCTCCCCACACCTCCAGGCTGCAAGCAGGTTCTTCCCCCTGTGCAGTGTGCTGCGATGTCCATCTCAGCACCCAAGCAGGAACAATTTACCTTACTCACCCTCAGGAACCAAAGTCCATCTCCCACACCCCCAAGCAGCAAAGCTCATGTCTCCCCACACCCCATGGTAGTAAAGCCCATCCCCCGCATGCAGTGCTGTGGCATCCTTCTCGGCACCCTGAGCAGTGCAGCATTTACCCTTCCCAACCTCAGGAAGTTGGGCTGGCAGTATAGCTTAGAGATTAGAGGAATGAGGTATGACCGAGCTTGGTACATCCAGCAGACCAGAGTTCTATTCTCACAACCTCCACTTGCATACGTGACTCTGAGTAAGACACTTAACCGCCCAGTGTTCTCAGTTCACCCCTGAAAACAGGCACTTGTGCCTAGTGGGCCTTACCCGGTTACCAAAGACTTAAAAAAAAAAAAAAAAAAAAAAGAAGTAAAGCCCATCTCTTCTCCACTATTACACTCCCAGGCAGCAAAGCCCATCCCCTCCTTTGATGTCCATCTCAGCACAACCGAGCAGTTCAGAAATTACCCTTCTCCACAACATGAAGCAATGCTCCCCTAACCTTCCCCACCCCAGCATCAAAGCCCATCATCCCAGGTAGTGGAGTACATCTCTCCAGGGTTTAAACAGCCAGTATAAATTTTTTGCACATTTGACACGACTGAGAAACACCAGGGCAGCTGTAAAAGTTTGTGTACTAGGGACCTTCGACTTTGGGACTGCTTTTTCTGCACTGTGCGAGTCAGAACTTGTTCCCCCGATCGCCACCTCATCTTCTGTGTGCTCTGGTAGTTTCTGGGATCGTGATGGCAGTGATTCTTCCCAGGAAACCAGAAGTACGACAGCTCCACACTTACCGCTGATGTTGTCTGCAGCCCCCCGGCTCAACACGATCTGATCTAGGCCTGGCTGAGAGTGCAGCTGTTACACAATGGGGGGGGGATTGCTGCAGGAATCCCCCCCGCGGTGTCTTTTCTGACCATTAAGTGCACAGAGTCAGGGGGAAGACTTCTGGCTTTGGGACACTTTAAGTTCAAACAGAGCGTGCATCCTGTCCCCCCACCATGGCTACCTCGGCTGCAGTGTTCATTGCTACCAGGCTGGGGATCGAGGGATGTTCTTGCTGAGACCCTCAACAGAAAAATAGAATTTGACGGCAGATAGGGACTGCTTGGCCCACCTAATCTGCCCATTTTCCTACCTAACAGATAAGCTGCAGATCCTAGTTAACCAACAGCTACTTCCTCCTACCCTCAAGACTAGACTGCCTTATGCCTGTCCCATGCATTCTTGAAGTCCCTCATTGTTCTTGACTCCACGATCTCCTCAGGGAGGCTGTTCCATGCATCCAAAACTCTCTCAGTGAAAAATACTTCCTCACATTACCTCTGAGCTGTTCCCCATCTTCAAATTGTATCCCGCTTGTTCTTGCACATCTCTTTTCTGGAAGATGCTACCCAATTGGAGTTTAATTCTTTCAGGTACTTGAAAGTTTCTATCATGTCCCTCTCCCTTCTTTCCTCAAGGGTATACATATTAAGCTCCTTTAGTCTTTCTTCGTATGTCTTCTGGTGCAGACCCTGCACCATTTTAGTTGCCCTCCTCTGGACAGCCTCCACTCTGTCCATGTCCTTGCGGAGATGGGGTCTGCAGAACTGCACATAGTACTCCAGATGGGGTCTCACCAACTGTCTGTACAGAGGAGTAACAACTTCCTGTTTTCTACTATTGATGCCTCTTCCTATGCATCCCAGTATCCCCCAGCCTTCCTTACTGCCTTCTCACATTGCTTGCCCAACTTTAGGTCATCTGATATAATTACCCAGGTCCTTTCTATTTTTACTGTTGTCAGTATCTCAATCCCAATGTGTACGCTCTGGGTTTTTGTTTCCTATGCATTACCTTGCACTTTTGCACTGAATCTGAGCTGCCATACATTTGACCATTCCTCCAACCTTGCCAAGTCCCTTCTCGTCCTTTCCACTTCATCTTGTGTATCAACCCAGTTGCAGATCTTTGTGTCATCTGCAAAGAGACATACTTTTCCTTCCAGTTCCATTGCAATACCACTTATAAAAACACTAAAAAGGACCGGTCCCAGTACTGAACCCTGCGGTACCCTGCTAGTAACCCTCCTTTCTTCACTGTGTACTCCATTTACTACAATCCTTTGCATCCTGTTGTCTAGCCAATTTTTTATCCAGGCTACCACCTTGGGACCCACTCCAAGGCTGGCAATCTCGTGTATCAATCTTTTGTGTGGGACTATATCAAATGCCTTGCTAAAATCTAGGTAGGCCATGTCCACAGCCTTTCCCTGGTCTACTACTTTGGTCACCCAGTCAAAGAAATCTATTAGATTCATCTGACACGACCTTCCCATCGTGAATCCATGCTGCCTTGGGTCCTGTGCCCCACTGGCCTCTAGGTACTCAACAATTCTTTCCTTCAGAAGTGACTCCATCATTTTCCCTACCATTGAAGTCAAACTAACTGGTCTGTAGTTTCCTGCCACAGCAGTGACTTTCTCAGGAATGGAAGCCAGAGAACCAGCTCAGACTCCAGGCTCTTATGCGTTGTCACCACTGCAGCCCCTTCTCAACAAGATCTGATCCAGATCAGAATACCTGGTGTCCCCTGACTTTCCTGACTGCAGCACACAGATCTAATGCCAAAGTTGCGCCGATGGAAAATTCCCTCACCTTGCCTTTTCTGACAATACGGCACCTGTTGTGGAGGGGGGGGTCAGAGGCAGTCTGTTTTGGATCAGCTGCTGCTCAGACAGAGGACTGGGTGCCCCAGTGTGTCTTGTGCCTGTCGGGAATTAGCAGCCACATGACTGGAGTGGAGTGGGTGAACCAATGAAGTGATGAGACAGAGAAGACGCACAGAACTGCAAAGTTCACTAGTCTGCCCTGCCATGGGGGGCAAAGTCATGCTGTGCCCTGGCTGTCTGAAAAAGTTACAAATCTTGTTGGGAGGCCAGCAGGGGGCAGAGTACTGATCTGCGGTGCCGATGACCCAGGTTCAGGAACTGATCTGGGGATGACAGAGAGCCAGCCGGAGAAGAAAGATCGAGCATCCTGCGACTGCTCTCCTTATCCGGTGAGGGTGAGAGGATAGAGTGTCCGTGCTACGGACACCCAGCGAGGCAGACAATAACGCAAGCATCGGTGCCAGTACACTGGAGGACAGGGCTGACACTGGCCGTCATTGCACATCCCCACCTCCACATAGGGGAAAACCCAGCTGCCTGCCACGTCCATGAAGCCAGCTCCTCTGCCTTAATCAGCCTCCAGGGCGGCTCCTCGTCTAATAAAGTGCTTGCAGCACTTGGGGCTGGTGCCGTCGCCCCGCCCTGGGATGGGATGAGCCAGGGGCTTCAAGAGAAATCCATGGCGAGGTGGAGGCAAAGAGGTCCATGAACGGGCTCATGCAAGGCGGCTGTTAGGCTACAAAAAAAAAAATTAATCTTGTTGGGCTGTAATTTTGAAGTGGTTGTTAACTGTGGACCCAGTGACCAGGGGGATCAGCTGGTGCCAAAAGGGGCCTCTGTGGGCAAGAGTCTCTGTGCCCTTACTGCCAGTGGGGAACTGGCACAACCAAATGAAAAGTGGGCTTATTCAATGGGCCATATTAGTGCTGTGGTTCACAAGTGGGCCAGCCACCAGCTCAATCCAGTGTGCCAACTGGTTAGGGAGGCTTAGTACCAGTGGGGAAATTGACTGGCAAATTAATGTGGGTTGTGAGTCAAGAACGTTGTATGTGGGGGGAGGGGAGACTACTAAGCAGCTGCTAAGGCAGAAGTTCTCTGGCCCTGGCCTGCCCTGAAGCAAAATGTAGTTGTGTTCTGCTGGGCCCAGACATGCCAGCCACCTGTGTGTGTGTGTGGGGAGTGAAGAGAATGCGCTGTGCTGGAGATGAAAAAAATTACTCACCTTAGTAATGTTGTTTCTTCTAATGGAGTCTTGCTATATTATGACAACTGCAGTTTGTCCCACCATTAGAACTGCTCCGGAGGTGAAAGAGTTAACTTCCATGCCAGGCATGGAGCTTAGAGCACGAGCTTGGTTAGATTAGCTCTGTCTGGATAATTTCTTTTTTGCAATTCTCATTTTTATTTAGACTTTTCATATTTCAACAAAAATACATACATACAAACAGTGACAGGATTGTTGGTTTACAGTAAATTGATTTGAGATTCATAAATAGACATCTGATATCACTAATTTCCATTAATTCATATGGGGATATTGAATCCTTATTACCCTAACATCATCCGAGCTTTCCCTTTCCGGGACCACCTAAAACTGCAGGCACCAAGCCCAAGCAAGGCCTACCACATCATTCAGCCCTCCACACTCTCTCCAGAGTCGGCAGCTCGTAGGACTGTACCTGGGCAGGAGCTGATTTCAGGTTGTCTACCTATCCCCCTCTCTCACTCCAAGGGTAGTGGCCACTTCTGCTAAGTGTGCGAAATCTCTTTTCAGACCTATTCATCCTCCTCAAGGTATAAAGGCGTCATCATACCTCATATAATATACTAACCAGCGGGATCACCTATCAGAGAACTTCTCTTTTAATTGATTTAACCCATGAGTAATCTGCTCCATCTAGTAAATCTGCTTAGTGACCTCCCACCATTGTTGGATCCTGGGCCGGTTGTCAGTCAGCCACAGCTTAGTAACCACTTTTTTGGCTGCCGTAAGCAGCGAATGCAAGAGGTATCTAATATTCGGGTTTTTGTACCCCCTTGGAGTGTCAAGAAAAAGATACACCCTCCCCGTGAGTTGTAGCTGCGGGTCAAATATCTCTCTTAAGTGACCCTGCAATTGATCCATGAAGGGCTTGAGGTTCGGGCAGGACCACATAATGTGGGTGTGTGTAGCTCTGCTCTCACCACATAATCTCCAGCACCCTGCCGAAGCTGATTGCGAGGAGTGACTAGTCATTACTGGCGTTCTGAAGTATCTAATTAGGTTCTTCCACGCAAATTCCCGGCATTGATGGGGGCTCGCGACCCTAGAAGAGTATTTGCATGCTCTTCGCCAGTCCTCTTGCGTGAGAGGAGAACCAATTTCTTCCTGCCATTGAGCTCGTATGGTCCCAGTGTGTACCACTCCCTGAGAATTGAGGGCCTTGTAGTAACGGGAGATTAAATGAAGCCTATCTGCCCCTGTATTTAATAGAGATTGTGCTTCTACCAAAGCAGGGTAACTCTCCGGACTATAAGCGGTCTTGGGGAGCCCTCGGCAATAGTGCCTTAACTGTAGGAATCTGTAAAAGTCCCGATTCGGAATATTAAACTTACTTTGTACGCTATTAAAGGGCCACATTTCTCCCTGGGACATTATCTGTGTAAGATATCTTAGTCCATACCTCTCCCAAGTCTGGAAGCCATGGTCAAGCCGGTTAGGGAGGAAATCTTCCAGCCTTGAAATCGGGCAGATCAGAGCCAAGAAAGGAGACAGGGATTGTACTTTATTGATTAGTTGCCATGTCTTACTTCGTGCTCTGAGCCACGGATCAGAAGGGAGCCGAGGAACAAGCCTGAGGCTGGAAGCGTATAAGTTCTGATAGTAGTCTTTATCTGGCATAAGAGCCTGTTCTATTTGTAACCAATGTGGCTCCCCTAACTCGTTCTGTCTTGCCATAATATGGGTCATCATAGCAGTCCTATAATATAGTTGCAAATCTGGTAACGCTAAACCTCCCTCCCCCCCGTGGAAGGCTAAGTATCCTCATTCGGACACGAGGCTTTCTGCCCCCCCCAGATAAACTTAGAGATAAGGCTGCTCCATTCCACAAATGTTTTTTTTTTCTATGCATAGTGGGACATTCTGGAACAGATACAGGGCCCTAGGTAAGGTTACCATCCTTATTAGGTCTATTCTACAGCTTAATGTGAGAGGCAACGTGGCCCAGGCCCCTAGGTCCGCCCTGAGCTGAGCGGTAAAGGAGTCATAGTTATTTTGGAAAGATTCAGTGAAATTTTTAGAAACATATACCCCCAAGTATTTTAATTTTGTTAGATTCCAGTTGCATGGAAAAATGGAGTTTATATGTGGTGAGGGAAGGTAGTGGAATGATAGAATTTCCGTTTTTAATAAGTTCAACTTATAACCGGCAACTTGACTATACTGGTCAAGGAGTGTCCTTATAGTTGGTAGGGATTGTTCTGGGCTTGAAAGGTATAACAAGACATAGTCTGCGTACAACGTTATTCGATGCTCTGCGTCGCCCATATTTACGCCAGTGATATCCGGCGATTCTCTAATGTACTGGGCTAGGGGCTCTATAAAGGCCGCAAATAAAAAGGGGTGATAATGGACATCCTTGTCTGGTTCCCCCTTCTAAGTGGGAAGTACTCAGAGTGATGACCCCCAACCTTAACGCAGGCCTGAGGGCCCGCATAAATGTTTTGTAAAACCTCCACAATACTGCTGGGAATGCCAAGTTTCTCCAGGACTTTGTATAGAAAGGGCCATGCTACTCTGTCGAATGCTTTTTCAGCATCAAGGCTAATGAGGACCGACGGAACGTTGCTGAATTGCATACTATGCACAATATGCATCATACGCTTGATATCTGTTGTAGAACGCATTCTGACAAAGCCTGTCTGATCCTGGTCTATTAACATGGGCATAATCTTGTCTAGCCGACGTGCTAATATATGCATGAACATTTTATAATCTGAATTTAGGACCGAGATAGGTCTATATGAGCTGCAGTGCTGAGGATTCTTCCCTGGCTTTGGAATCACAGAGATCGTTGCGAGAGCCCACGATGGGGACGGGGGTTCATCTGCCAGTATGGAGTTGAACAGGGTAAGGAGTTGAGTAGATACTTGTTGCCTCATAGCCCCATAGAACTCACTCCCGTAACCATCGGGACCTGGCGATTTTAAAGTTTTCGCTGAGGAGATCGCTTCAGCTATCTCTTGCTCTGTTATGCTGGAGGTAAGGGACTCTGCTTGGACTTGATCAAGTTGAGGCAAAGTTATTCTTTCAAGGTACTCCGCAATTTGTGACGCTGTGGGAGACTGTTCTGGGGTATAAAGATCTGAATAATACTTTGCAAATGCCTCTGCCAAATCATTTATCTTAGTTAGGGACTGGCCCCCCACCGGGTGTTTAAGGGAAGTGATTGTTGAGGCTTTCCTTTGCCTTCGGGCCTGATATGCCAGCAGTCTAGTGGCACGGGGTCCCACCTCATAATATCTCTGCCTCAGGAAAGTCAATGCTAGCTCAGTCTGTTGAAGGGCCAGACGATCAAGTTCTGCCTTAAACTCCTGAAGCAGGGGCAGCACAGAAGTGTCCCCACCCTTATGTGCATATTGGAGAAAGTGTAAGTTCTCCTCTAGGGTAGCTCTGCGGGCCTTTCTCTGACGGTTTAGTTCTGCAGTATGTTGTATAATATGGCCTCTTAGGACAGTTTTGATAGTGTCCCAGTGAATTATGGGTACCGTGTCCGCAGGGGGATTGAGCTCTATTATCTTGGCTAATTTATCCGATAAAAACTCCCTAAACTTTTCAGAGCATAAGTAATAGGGGTTGAGCCTCCATCGGGAGTTCTTTGGTTGTAGCCCCATCTCCCAGGTTGTGCAGGGGCGTGGTCTGAAAGGGAAAGATCCTCTATTTGAGCCTCACCCACCTGGTCCAAAAATTCAGCCTGTGTGTATGTTTGGTCTATTCGTGAGTAAGTCCTATGTACTGCTGAATAAAGTGTGTAGTCCCTGGTTCGAGGGTGCAGATGCCTCCAGACGTCTATCCATCCTACCTCCTTAACATATCTCCTAAAGAATTTTTGCCGTAGCGTTTGCTTAGTTACTCTAGGATTGGAGGAATCTAATGAAGCATTCTGTGTCAGGTTAAAGTCCCCCGCTCGCAAGAGCATGCCCTTTGTATTTTGCAGAATTTTATCCATCAGTGTTTTCAGTTGCGGGACGGGAGTGGCAGGAGGAAAACAAGTGTTAGCTAGAGTAACTAACACCCCGTTCAGGGTACCTTGGACTATTATCAACCGTCCCTCTGTGTCTCTTATGGTGCGCTGGTGTTGAAATGGGATGCCTGCTGGAATGATTACTGCTACCCCTCTTTGTCCGCCTGATCTACTTGAGGAGCTATATAGGGTACCCCTGCTGAGCCTGGCAAGCTTGAGATGTTCCCCGGAACTCAGATGCGTTTCCTGGAGGTATATCAAGTCCGCCTGACTCCTACAGAGATATGTCAAGACTCGTGACCTTTTTATCGGTGAGGTAATCCCATTAATGTTCAGGGACATCAACTTGACCCGTGCGTTGGTCATTGTAACCTACAGGTGGTCCCGCTGGCTAGAAGAAAAAATTACTCACCTTAGTAATGTTGTTTCTTCTAATGGAGTCTTGCTATATTATAGACATTAGCAGTTTGATCCAGCTCTAGAACTGCCCCGGAGTGAAATGGTTAAAACCACTCCAAAATAGAATTTTGGCACAAGAGCAGCTCTATCTGTGTTGTTTCAAACTTGAACTGTCAGATCTTTACGAGCCAAACTCACTAAGGTCTGTGTGGAAGCTGTAACCTACATTAGCCAAATGGCTACCTAAATAATAACAACCACTGATGGTCCCAACACCCAAGACTCAAGTCAGGGGACCAGAAATACTAACACCATTCTAATAATATGAAAATGGAACATAAGTATAATAAAACACACACGCATACACATACACACCCCCAAAGACCCAAAGGGGACAAAAATGCTAACAGGACATAAGTAGTGCCCACACTAAGTTGCCCGCACTCCACCAAGTAGAGGTTCTGAGAGGGCAGGTTGGGGAGGTTATAATATAGCAAGACTCCACTAGAAGAAACAACATTACTAAGGTGAGTAATTTTTCTTCAAACAACATAAGTCTTGCTGGGGGGGAGGTCGATATTATAGACATTAGCAGAATACACAGCAGTACCTCCATGGAGGAGGGGCAGAACCTACTTGGGGAATAGGCTCTGAAGAACAGCTGTGCCAAACCGAGCATCTCTCCTGGCCTGGACATCCAGGGAGTAATGCTTGGTAAAAGTGTGTACCGTTTTCCAAGTAGCAGCCTGGCAAATCTCTAATAAAGGAATGTCTCTGGCAGCAGCTAGAGACGCAGCTGTACCCCTGGTAGAATGAGCCCTCAAACCGGGGGGCTCTGCCCATTTCTGATAACAAAATTGGATACAACAGACAATCCACCTGGCAACTGATCTCTTAGTGTAGGTTTGCCTTCCCAACTTCACCATAGGTAAGGAAAGTTGGAGGGATTCAACCTGTGACCTTTGGTACGCTCTATATAGTAACTAAGATCTCTTAACATCCAGGCTGTGCAACCTCCTCTCACCAGAAGAGGAGTGATCAGTGAAAAATACTGGAAGGGAGATAGACTTGATTAAGATGGAAATCTGAAACCACCTTAGGCAAAAACTTCCTATTAGTCCTAAGGACTACCTTATCCCTGTGGAAAGAAATAAAGTCAGTCTCCACTGACAGGGCTTGCAACTCACTTATGCGTCTGGCAGAAGTGATAGCCACTAGAAAAACAGTTTTCCAAGTTAGGTACTTAAGCTCTGCAGAACACAGAGGTTCAAAAGGTTGCATCAACTGGGCAATGCTAACATTAAGGTCCCAAGCAGGGGCGGTTCTCGAAGGGTGGATTAGTATGGAGTAATCCCTTAAAAAACTTGGAAAACACAGGATGAGAGGAAGAGGGATGACTTTCCTGCTGACACAAAAGCAGATACAGCTGCCAAATGAACTCTCAGGGTAGCTGGTCTGAGACCCAAGGAATTAAGATGTACCATGTAATCTAACAAAATGGGCAAATCAGCAGATTCTGGGGAAATATTTTTCCAGCACACCAAATGGAAAACCTTTCCATTTAGAATTATAAGTAGCCTAGTGGAAGGCTTTCTAGAAGCCTCAGGATCTCAAAACACCCTGAGAGAGAGTGTAAATCAGCAAACTCTAACTCCTCAAGAGCCAGGCCTTGAGGTTGAGGGATCTGAGGTCCGATACCAAACCCTTCCCTGGGCACAAGTCAACAGGTTGTGATTCCTGGGGAGGCACAGGAAGATGGACTGTCAGAGACAGAAGGAGTGGGTACCAGGGCTGCCTGGCCTATCCGGGGCAATCAGAATCACCCTGCAAGGATGAGATCTGATTTGACTAGTACTTTGAATGGAGATGGAAGGGGAAGCATGAGGAACTTCCCTCCCAATCCAGAAGAAGGGCATCCAGGGGACTGGAGCCCAGCACTGGAGGCCTGCAACAGAACAGAGGAAGTTTGTGATTGTCTGGGGCTGCAAAAGATCTATCTGAGGGTGCCCCACCTGGCAAAAACTATCCCAGCACTTGAGGATCCAGGGACCATTCTGTGATGGCCTGGAAATCCTGCTGAGGGCATCCGCTAGACATTATCCTTCCCTGAAGGTGAACTGCTATGAGGAAGTGTTCAGGGAATAGGCCAGAGACCACAACTTCATTGCCTCAGTGCACAAGGCCGAAGACCGAGTGCCCCCGTTTGTTGATGTACCACATTGTTGTGGTGTTGTCTGTTCTGACTTGTATCACCTTGTCGTGGACAGATGCAGAAAAAGCTTGAAGAGCTAAAAAGACAGCTCTGAGTTCCAGCAAATTGATGTGGAGCAGAGATTCCTGGGGAGACCAAACTCCCTGAGTGGAAAAGGACGCCATGTGGGCTCCCAACCAGAAAGGGAAGCATCTGTAGTGAGAGTCAAGTCGTGAGAAGGGAAATGAAGGGGACCCCGCTCTAAATTGCTCTGATCCTGCCACCACTGGAAAGCTAGGATCAAGGTTCGAAGTACTGGGACCAACTTGGAAAGGGGTCTCTTCTGAGACCAAAAGGTTCTCAAGTGAAACTGAATGTCTCTCATCTGAAATCTGGCTCCCTGCACAACAGCTGTGGATGCAGCCATGTTGCCCCAGGGCTGCAGAAAGTGTCTTGCTGGTCGAGACACCTGCAGAGTGAAGGAGGAGGCCAGAGCCACTAAATTCCTTACCCCTTCTGGGGAAGAAGGCTCTAGCTAGCTTTGTGTCAATTCGCCCTATAAAGGTGAGTACCTGGACTGGTCTCAGAACAGACTTTGTAGGTTTAGCAGAAAGCCCAGAGAGGTGAGAAGCTGCTGGGTGACCTGCAGGTGAGATTTTACCTGTTCTGGGGACTGGCCTACAATGAGCCAGTCATCTAGATAGGAAAAACAGCAATCCTCTGCCTCCTTAAGTGGGCCACTGCCACTGCTGGACACTTTGTGAATACCCTGGAGCAGAGGTAAGGCCGAGAGGGCATTGCTCTGAACTGGTAATGACCTGAGGGCAGTTCGAATCTGAAGTACTTTCGATGGGAGCTTCTGATTAGGACATGGAAATAGGCATCCTTGAGGTCCAGGGAGGCTAGCCAGTCCCTTGTCCTTAGGGAAGGTAAAATCATTGCCAGAGTTACCATTTTGAACTTTGGTTTCAAAAGATGCTTGTTCAGATATCTGAGATCTAAAATGGACCGCCAATCTCCTGTCTTTTTTGGGGTAAGAAGTATCTGAATACAGACCCCTAGCCTGATGCAGGGAGGAACCCTTCTACCAGGAGAGCTAACAGGGATGAGACCTCTGTTTCAGGCGAGGGGTCTCTGAAGCACTTGGGTGAAAGTCTGCTTCTCAACTTTGGGAAACTTTTTAGCTGAGAACCAGACCTGGCTTACCATTACTTCCAGAACCCACTTGTCTGAGGTTAAAGAAGCCCACCCTGACTGAAGTAAGCCAGCCTGCCCCCACCGGTACAGGAGAATCGGCCCTGGGCATCCCATCAGGGTGCCTGTTTCAGAGGAGCTTTAGGCTGGGGGGAGCAGGTCTGCCCACCCCTCGTCTGCCTGCTCTGAAGAAGCCCCTCTGAGCATAGGCAGAGGAAGCCTGAGTCTGAGTAGAAGGCCTGTGAAAGGCTCTACCCCTACCTGGGGAGCATGCCTTTGAGGAGTGGCTTGCAGCTCTTAGGCCTGGGCACTCTTGTAAGTAGTCCTATATTCATCCATCTTCTTCATGTAATTTTCTGTCTGCTCCCAAACAGAGAATTTCCCACCACAGGAAAATCCATAGCCTTAGTCTGGGTATCCTGTGACAAACTAAGTACACCTGGAGCCAGGCCAACCTACGAAAGCTACAGATGTGGCCATGACCTGGAGGAAACATAATTAACATCCACAGCAGCATGAAACTGAACCTTAGAGGCTTCAATGCCGCCAGCAGCCACCTGTTCTAGTTCACTAGCCAGCTGGCCATGGGCCTGCTTAGCTATGCATAACAGTATCCCATCTGAGTTTCGATACCTAGCTACATAAGCCATATAATTTGCTTGCCTGAGTCCCAGAGAGGCTGCCATATACTGTTTTTTGCCATGGCATCAATCTTCCTGGAATCCTTGTCAGGAGGATGTGAAGCCAGGGAATATTATTTTATCACAGGCAGCAGCCTGAACTACTCCAACATGACTGCATTGCTGAGAAAGGAATTCTGTATCAGGCCTCGACAATGTGTACCTTCTGTCCATCTTTTATCTACAGGAGGCACAGAATTAGGAACTTTAAGATTTTAATTGTCTGTTTCTAAAAGACTTATGTAAAGGAATATACAATCTCCTAGACTCTGGAATATCCATCATTTCTACAAAATCAGGGCTCCTCTTGCTCATCCACAGCCTCTTCTAAAGGAAGCTGGAGGGTTTCAGCAACTTTTTATAAAACATGAAATGAGTTGGGACTCTAGACAGCATGGGGAGATTCTAAAGGTCTGTCTGGAGAGATGTCCGTTCAATAGGGCACATCCAGACCTTCCCAGCCACATTCATACTGTTCATAATCCTCCACCCCTCCTCTGGTTCATAAAATTCTCAATATCATAATCCTGAACCACTGGGACCGGACGAACCGACCTTTTGCCAGATAGTGGTGGTTCAGCGGACCCTGAAGACAGTGACTGGACAATTTGTATGGCTTTTGTTATCTCTGCAGCAGTTGGAGAAGAATTTTGGACTCAGACCTGCTGATTTTCTTGTTTTCTTTACTGGAATTGGTTCCTCAGAACCAGCTTTTCTTTGCCGAGGAAGTCTACGCCCTGGTCAGAGGAGCACTCCCTCTGGTTCGGTTGGCACCCGAACTGGGCTGGCCATCCGGGTCAGCGGACTTTTGGCCTCTGCCCGGGAGCCTGCCCAATCTTTTTCCAGGGTGGCTTCAGGAAATTATTACATACCCTGGTCTGACTGGAGGTGGTCAAACCCAGACAACAAACACATGTGTGTGTGGGTCAGCCTTGGCAAAGACTTCCCACAAACATCACAGTGTTGAAACCCAGTGGGCGGGTTTTCTTTTGGGTTTCTCAGATATAATGCCAGCCTAACCAAAAACTTGCCCTTTTAACGGCAGTGCCAGGCAAGACACCCTTATCGGTTCCTAACCGTGTCACAGGTATTGGAAAAAAACGTAATAAATCTGTTTTTTTTAGAACCGATAAGAACCGGGTACCGCACTCTAAAATAGTGATTTTTTAGTTTTAAATGAGTTTTAAACCCACCTGATCGGTTCAAAACCGAACCGATAACTTACAAGTTCCACACAGACAAAACCTTCATTTACTTACGGTTACCACAGAGAGCTTGAACCAAACGGTTTTATGGGTTAAAATAAAACTATTCTCGGTTAAATCCAATCGAGAAAACACTTTTAAACCGAGAATGAAACGAGCAGAAGGAGAAACTCCGGAGCGACTGTTCATTTAGGGGGAGTAAAGAATTTGACAGTTCAAGTTTAAAATAACACAGATAGAGCTGCTCTGGTGCCAAAATTCTATTTTGGAATGGTTTTAACCATTTCACTCTGGGGCAGTTCTAGAGCTGGATCAAACTGCTAATGTCTATAATATAGCAATACTTCATGTTGTTTGAAAGATTCTCCCCTTTTCTTCATTCTGTATCTCATCAGTATCTGTCAGCTCAATACCTGTCATTTCTAACTGATAACAATCACACCAACATGTGGAATTGGAACATACAAACAAACAAACAGTTAACCTGAAATAGAAAAACCCGGTACTTCCAACAGTGGGAAACTGGAACAGATTCCCTGGCATGGAACTGCCCACGTTTTGAGGCTGTCACTGATCATGATGCCCCTGACACCTAAAGTGTCTGTTCTGAGAGTGAAATAAGAGAAGGGTGGTGACAGCAAATTTTGAAGAGTCGAATCCAGCTACTTCGTCTAGTGTACTGTAACGATGAGTGGTATGTGAATTATTTTAACCAAAATATCCGCCTGTCCCCCAAATGTCCCTTCCGACCATTGGTAAGAGGGCTTTTTTAACTCAGCGAATTAGATTGAGGGTCCATTCAAATTCGCTCCCAACCCTGGGGGCAACATGCGTTTAAGCCTCCCTGACTCTCTCCCCCCTCCTCCAGTCAGTCTGTTTCCCATTTGCCCAGTGTCCTGGACGGGTACTCCATGATAGGCTCAGTTTATGGATTGTCCCGCTCAGCACCTTCCCCTCCCAAAGTGTCCGGCCCTCAGCATTATGTACTTGGATTACCGGATCGGGACTTTCCCGCCCCATCCGCCATGTGAGCAGGCCCCCAGCCTGCTGTATAGACAGGAGCCTGTCGTTAATTTCTGAGGGGCTCCCAGGATCACTTTCTAGTATCTTTGTCCAGCCCCTAACGGGTCCCCCTACGATCACCCACCTTCAAATCTCCGCCTCCGCTTACCACTGGAACACAGTAGCCCGACTATCTGAGATTCTTTATCTACCTTATCCCCAGTGATTCAATACCTAATGCCCTAAGGTGTGGCTGGGCGTAATTACTCTCAGATCGGTCCCTTCGGAGTGAGGGCTCTTACCAACATCCATGATGACTGGTTCAGAGCTGCAGGAAATCCTAATCCAACCTCCATGCCTTGGTCAATACCTAAAGGGATCAAGAGCCATACCATGAACGCCCTCCCCTTACCCCCCCCATCCACCCCCCAATTATTGTCCGTTAAAGCAGACTACTCCAGTGCCAGTATATGGACAATGCACCCACCCTAGACAATCCCAGGTCCCGGGCACAACTCGTAGTAGAGTGAATGTTTTCCTTCCTCCATTCCAATTGACCTAATTTCAACCCAGGCATTTAAAGCTTTGGCCGTAATGAAGGGGACCTATCTTGCCCACAGACATCTACTAAATCGAGATTCGCCGAAGCAGGCCCGCTCGTTCTGCCCCTCTGAGCATCTTCCGCGAAAGAAGCAATCCCTGTTATTTATGAAGCAGGCCTGCATCTACACCACACCTCCCCCTAATCAACCACTGCCTCACCAATAAAATTTGGATACATCCCCCTTTGAATAAGCACTACGTCGCTGTCAGGAGAGAGAGAGAGAGAGGTCCTGTCGGAGTCCTCACCTATCATCAAAGAAACTCCTCTGTGAAGACATGCGGCGCTGGATGGTAAGTCCTCCCTCTCTCTCTCTCTGCCAGTTGCGCCTCCCCCCCCAACCCCGACTTTGTCAGCACCAAGGAAGAAGATCCCCCGGCCCACCCCGGATTCCCAGATCAGACCACCCCCCGGCCAGCCCGCTCAAGCCTCCGCCGTGAGGCCGAGCCGCTCAAAGGATGACAAATTAGTCAGACCACCCCCCAGAAAAAAAACGTAGCCAACTCCTCGCAGAGGCCTCAAGCCCGCCGACTGGAAGAGGACAGAGGACCCAGAGAAGTGCCCTCAGGGACTAGCTGCACCAGCTCTCCTGGACCCCCGGAGCACCCCAGACTCCCCTCCACCCCCCACTCCCCCCCAACCAGTAACATCCCCCACATCCCCGCACTCCATCAATGTCCGGGGAATAGGTGAGACCTTTACGGGGAATCGCTGTACAATGCCACCGCGCATCCCCCAACTGGCTGCTTCTTGCACACCTGGCTATTTTAACAGAACTCAGCCTCTGTGGTTTATTTTAACAGTGTCCCCAGGTTTAGCATGTGAGGCCACAAACTCAATTTGATGCGCCGCGCGAAAGGAGAGGATATATTTAGCTATCCCCCCTTCCCCCCCACACAGCCGTGAATTTAGTTCCAGAGTTCCGCCGACAATAAGTGGAGGCGGACCCACCCGGCTTTGGATCCCAGGGGTGGAGGGCTCCCAGCCCGAACCCTGCCCCCAGGCCTACAAGCAGCTTAGTCTTAACCCTCCCAGGGTTGGGAGCGACCCGAGGCTATCCTATGGGCACACCCCAGTGACCCAGCCGTATTGCTCGCCATGAGGGATCAGCCTTAACAACTTACCTTCAGAACCCGGCCCGCTGTAAGACCCCCAGATAGCGCTCCTCCAGCCCCTCCCAGCCTGCCCTCACCCTCAACCCCCCAATACCAGTCTATACATGCAGTGTGGAGGTTTTGTATGGATGAGAGTATCCCATCCCTCTCCCCACGTTCTCAGTCCAGAATCCAAACAGTCCAAAAGCAGTTCCATAATAGTTTTGCTCAGGAGCAGTTCCCCTGAGAGTAGCTGCATAGCCCAAAAGTGTACTTGTGGCTCTCATCCTTCAGCTCCCAATTGTCTCGATCCACCAGAGCCCACAGGGGTTTGCTTGTTTAATGCTGCCACAATGTTCTGAATTGCTTCAGCTCCCTGCCGCCGTCTCGCTTCTCGCTGACCATTGCTCCAAACTTTAAGGGCCAATTTGGAGGCTATAGAGGGTTCAGGGCTTGCCCGTTGCACCTGCACATCAATCCCTTGTTTCTGCAACTCCTGCATGGCAGAGGCAGTATTTTCAAACGTCAGCGGGCCATCTTCAAACAGGACGGTGAGCTTCGCTGGGTAGGGAGTTCTAAATCGTATCCCTTTCGACTTCAAGGCCCATGAGAGGATGTAGGCCTTCGTCTAGCCATGATTTCTGGAGCATAATCGTTTTCAAAATAAAGCCTGTTTCCAGCCAGTGATACTACTCCCACCTTCCACGCTGTATGCAGCACTGCTTCTTTGTCCTGGAATCTGAGAAATCGCACCAGGATTGTTCTGGGGCGAGCTCCCGGCGGTGGCCTCGGTCCTAAGGTACGGTGTGCTCTTTCGACTTCCAGGGTCACTGTCGGGGGAAGTGAGAGCAGCTCTTTTAAGGTCTTGTGCAGAAATTCCAGCATTTCACCTCCCTCAGCCCCTTCAGGAATCCTGGAAATGCTAATATTATTTCTGCGGTTTCTGCTTTCCGCGTCTTCGGCTCTGTCTCTAAGAAGCTTAACCGAGTTATGCAGTTGTACTATGGCCCTCTCGGTTTCAGTTACTCTGGATTCTATTTCTTGCACCTGGGTCTCAGATTCATCTTGCCGCTTCTCCAGTTTACTTATATCGATACGCAGAGCTGCCATAGTGGACCTAATTTCTTTGCGAAAATCCCTCAATTCATTCAGGACAAGGGATATTTGTCGTTGCACGATATTAAGTGATATATGGCCACAATGAGCAACATCTTGGGAGGAGTCGTTCAAGGCTTGCGAGCCTTCACTCTCGGATTCACCTTCTTGCAATCTTTCGGCATCCGGCGGGTCTACAGCTCTATTTTTCACTCAATCGTATTTTTTTTTTGGCATATTGTACCTCCTGCTGTCCCTTTCTTGTGTTTTGAAATTTGTATTGGAGAAATTAGGAGGTTTAACTCGTGATTGCGACGGAGCTCCTAGTTCAAGCTGCCGACTCGAGCATGACGTCACCGGAAGTCCCTGTCTGGATAATTTCAAACTGAAACTGTCAGATCTTTACAAGCAAAAACTCACTACGGTTCTGTGTGGAAGCTGCAACCTACACTAGCCAACTGGCTACCTAAATATTAACACATATTCCTGGTCCCAACACCAATACTCAAGTCAGGGGACCAGAAAATAAAAAAGATAAAATAAAAACACAACACCCCAAAACCCACAGAAGGGGAGGAAAAACATATAATGGGCATAAATAAGTGCCAACACTGGACTGCCCATCCCATACCCAAGTAGAAGTTCTGAGAGGGGCAGGCTGGGGGGGAGGTCTTAATATAGCAAGACTCCATTAGAAGAAACAACATTACTAAGGTGAGTGATTTTTTCTTCAAACAACATGAAGTCTTGCTATGTTACGACAACTGCAGAATACACAGCAGTACCTCCATGGAGGAGGGACAGAACCTACTTAGGGAACAGGCTCTGAAGCACGGCTGTGCCAAATCTAGCATCCCTCCAGGCCTGGATATCCAAGGAGTAATGCCTGGTGAAAGTGTGTACCGTTTTCCAAGTAGCTGCTTGACATACCTCTAAGATAGGGATGTCTCTGGCAGTAGCTAAAGACGCAGCTGTACCTCTGGTAGAGTGAGCCCTCAGGCCTGAAGGGGAGCCTTTCCCAGTTTCTGATAACAAAATTGGATACAAGAGACAATCCACCTGGCAATGGATCTCTTAGTGGCCGGTTTACTTTCCCAACCTCACCATAAGTGAGAAAAGTTGGAGAGGATTCAACCCATGGACCCTTGGCACGCCTATATAGTAACTTAGGGCCCTTTAACATCTAAGTTGTGCAGCTCCTCTCACCCAAGGAGGAATGGCCAGTGAAGAACACTGGAAGGGAGACAGATTGATTAAGATGGAAATCTGAAACCACCTTAGGCAAACACTTCCTGTTAGTCCTAAGGACTACTTTATTCTTGTGAAAGGAAATAAAGTCAGTCTCCACTGTCAAGGCTTGTAACTCACTTATGCGCCTGGCAGAAGTGATGGCTACTAGAAAAACAGTTTTCCAAGTCAAATACTTAAGCTCTGCAGAAGACAGAGGTTCAAAGGGGGGTTGCATCAACTGAGCAATGCAAACATTAAGATCACAGGCAGGGGTCGGGTCCCTGAAAGGTAGATTAGTATGAAGTAATCCTTTGAAAAACTTGGAAAATACAGGGTGAGTGGAAAGAAAAGAGGGCTTTCCTGCTGAAATAAAAAGTGGAGATAGCTGCCAAATGTAATTTTCAGGGTAGCTGGACTCAGGCTAAAGAATTAAGATGGACCATATAGTCCAAAACAATGGGCAAATCAGCAGATTCCGGGAAATATGCTTCCCAGAGCACCAGATGGAAAACCTTTTCCTTTAGAATTATAAGTAGTTTCTAGTGGAAGGCTTCCTAGTAGCTTCAGGGATTTCAAGAACACCTTGAGAAAGGTGTAGGTCAGCAACTCTAACTCCTCAAGAGCCAGGCCTTGAGGTTGAGGGACTTCAGATTCGATACCAAACTCTCCCGGGCACAAGATAACAGGTTGTGATTCCTGGGAGACACAGGGAAGATGGACTGCTATGACAGAAGGAGTGGTACCAGGGCTGCCTGGCCCAATCTGGAGCAATCAGAATTATCTTGCAAGGCTGGGATCTGATTTTGACTAGCACCTTGAATAGGAGAGGGAAGGGAAGGCATATAGAAACTTCCCTTCCCAATCTAGGAGAAAGGCATCCAGGGGGACTGAGCCCATCACTGGGGGCCTGCAACAAAACAGTGAAGTTGGTGATTGTCTAGGGCTACGAAAAGATCTATCTGAGGGGTGCCCCATCTGGCAAAAACTACCCCTAGAACTTGGGGATCCAGTGACCATTCGTGATTGCCCTGCGAAATCCTGCTGAGAGCATCTACCAGGATATTGTCCTTTCCTGGGAGGTGAACTGCTATGAGGGAAGTGTTCAGGGAATAAGCCAGAGACCACATTCATTGCCTCGGTGCACAAGGCCGAAGACCGAGTGCCCCCTTGTTTGTTGATGTACCACATTGTGGTGGTGTCTGTTCTGACTTGTACCACTTTGTTCTGAACAGATGCAGAAAACACCTGAAGTGTTAGAAAGACAGCTCTGAGTTCCAACAAATTGATGTGGAGCAGAGATTCCTGAGGGGACCACACTCCCTGGGTGGAGAGGTTGCCCATGTGAGCTCCCCATCCCAGAAGGGACGCATCTGTAGTAAGGGTCAAGGAGTGAGATAGAGGATGAAGGGACCCTAGTCTCAAATTGCTCTGATCCTGCCACCACTGAAGGGCCTGGATCAGGGTTCGAGTCACTGGGATCAACTTGAAAGGATCTTTCTTTGAGACCAAAAGGCTCTCAAGTGAAACTGAATTTCCCTCATCTGAAATCTTGCTCCTTGCACTCACAGCTGTGGAAGCAGCCATGTGTCCCAGGAGCTGTAAGAGTGCCTTGTGGTCAAGAGACCTGCAAAGTGAAGGAGGAGGCCAGGGCCACTAGGTTCCTTACCCTCTCTAAGGGCAGGAAGGCTCTGGCACGCTTTGTGTCCAATTCTGCACCTATAAAGGTGAGCACCTGGATAGGTTCCAGAACTGACTTTGGAAGATTGAGCAGAAAATCCAGAGAGGTGAGCAGCTGCTGGGTAACTTGCAGGTGTGATTTGACCTGTTCTGGAGACTGGCCTACAATGAGCCAGTCATCTAGGTAGGGAAAGATGGCAATCTTTCGTCTTCTTAAATGAGCAACTGCTACTGCTAGACATTTTGTGAATATCCTTGGGGCAGAGGTAAGGCCCAAGGGCATTGCTCTGAACTGGTAATGGCCTGAGTGCAGTTTGAATCTGAGGTACTTTCAGTGGGAGCTTCGGATTAGAAACATGAAATAGGCATCCATGAGGTCCAGGGAAGCTAGCCAGTCCCCTGGCCTTAGAGAAGGTAAAATCATTGCCAGAGTCACCATTTTGAATTTTGGTTTCAAAACGTGCTTGTTCAGATATCTTAGGTCCAAAATGGGCCGCCATTCTCCTGTCTTTTTTGGGGCAAGGAAGTACCTAGAGTACAGACCCTTGCCCTAGTGTAGGGGAGAAACCCTTTCTACAGCTCTGAAAGCCAGGAGGGTTGAGACTTCTGTTTCTAAGGCAAAGGTCTCTAGAGGATTTGCAGGTAGAAAAGATCTGATTCTCATCTTTGGAAATTTTTTGAAGCTGAGAACCAGACCCTGGCCTACTACTTCCAGGACCCACTTGTCTGATGTTAGAGACTCCCACTCCTGAACGAAGTAAGCCAGCCTGCCCCCAACAGGTAATGGAGAACTGGCCCTGGGCATCCCATCAGAGTGCCTGTTTGGCAGGGGCTTTAGGCTGAGGGGTGGGAGCAGGCCTGCTTGCACCCCGTCTGCCTCTCCCTCTGAAGAACCCCCTCTGAGCATAAGCAGAAGAAGCCTGGGTTTGGTAAAAAGGCCTGTGAAAAGGCCTACCTCTACCCCTGGGGGTCTGCCTCTGTGGAGTGGCTTGCCGCTCCTTGGCTTGTGCACTCCTATAAGTTGTTCTATATTCATCCATTTTCTTCATGTAATTCTCTGTCTGTTCCCCAAACAGAGAATTTCCTACGACAGGAAAATCCATAGCCTTAGTCTGGGTATCCGCGACAAACTAGTACACCTGAGCCAAGCCAACCTATGAAAGGCCACAGATGTAGCCATGACTCTAGAGGATACATCATTAGAATCCACAGCAGCATGGAACTGCACCTTGGATGCCTCAATGCCATCAGCAGCCACCTGCTCCAGCTCCTTGGCAAGCTGGCCAGGGGCCTGTTTGGCCAAAGCCATGACAGTGTCCCATCAAGATTTTTGGTATCTTGCCACATAAGCCATGTAATTTGCTTGTCTGAGTCCCAAGGATGCTGCCATGTACTGTTTTTTAGCCATGGCATCAATCTTCCTGGAGTCCTTCTCAGGAGGATGTGAGGCCAGGGGAATGTTAGCCTTATCAAAGGCTGCAGCCTGAACTACTCCAACATGGCTGCATTGCTGTGAAAGAAAGTCTGTATCAGGACCTGACAAAGTGTACCTCCTGTCCATCTTCTTGTCAACAGGAGGCACAGAATTAGAAGCTTTTAAAATTGTTATTGTTTGTTTCCTAAATGATTTATGTAAAGGGATAAACAATCTCCTAGACTCTGGGATGTCCATCATTTCCACAAAATCAGGTTCCTCTTGCTCATCCACAGCTTCCTCTAATGGGAGCTGGAGGGTTTCAGCATCCTTTTTATAAAACAGAAAGTGAGAAAGGGACTCAGAAAGCGTAGGGGGAGATTCTAAAGGTCTGTCTGGGGAGATGTCCGGTTCAATGAGCACATCCAGACTCTCAAAGTCACATTCACACTGTTCATAATCCTCCTCCCCCTCCTCTGGTTCATAAAACTCTTCAATATCATATTCTTGAACCAGTGGAACTGGCCAAACCGACCTTTTACCAGACAGCAGCGGTTCGGACAGAACCGGAGAAAGTGACTGTACAATCTGTATAGCTTTTGCTATTTCTGCAGCAGTTGGAGAAGGAATTTTGGACTCCACACCTGCTGATTTTCTAGTTTTCTTTATTGGAACTGGCTCCCCAGAGTCAGCTTTACGTTTGGCCGAGGAAGTCTCGCCCTGGTCAGAGGGCACTCCCTCCGATTCGGTTGGCACCGAACCGGGCTGGCCATCTGGGTCAGTGGACTTTTTGGCCTCTCGTTTCCTGAGCCTGCCAACTCTCTTATCCAGGGTGGCGGCAGGGAAATTCTTGCAAATCTTGCAGTCTGAATTGAGGTGGTCAAACCCCAGACAATAGACACATGTGGTGTGTGAGTCAGCCTTGGCAAAGGATTCCCCACAGACACTACAGTGTTGAAACCCAGTGGGCCCGGGTTTTTCTTTTGGGTTTCTCAGACATGATGCCAGCCTAACCAACAAACTTGCCCTTTGAACGGCAGTGCCAGGCAAGACACCCTTATTGGTTCCCAACCGTGTCACGGGTTGTGGAAAAAAACGTAATGAAATCCATTTTTTTTAGAACCGATAAGAACCGGGAACCGCACTCTAAAAGCTTTAAAATGCTTACTTTTTTAAAGTTTTAAACAACCTGATCGGTTCGAACCGAACCGATAAACATTTACAAGTTCCACACAGAAATAAACCTGTCTATTACTTACAATACCACAGACAGAGCTTAAACCGATTGGTTTGCAGTTAAAATAATAATATTCGCGGTTGAATTTAACCGAGAAAATACTGTCTAAACCAAGAAATGAACAGAGCAGTAGGAGAACTCTCCGGAGTGACTGTTCAGTGAGGCGGAGTAAAGAATCTGACAGTTTCAGTTTGAAATTATCCAGACAGAGCTTCTCTAACCGAGCTCGCGCTCTAAGCGCCATGCCTGGCGTGGAAGTTAACTCTTTCACCTCCGGAGCAGTTCTAATGGTGGGACAAACTGCAATTGTCATAATATAGCAAGACTTCATGTTGTTTGAATTACCGTTGACCAGAACATCAGGGGCAACTTAAGTCAACTGCCCAATACTCTGCCCTTTAATGCTAGTGTGGGAAATTTACTGGCACAAAGCCAGCCAGTTTCTGAGTGATGTGGCTTATGGTTATGGGTCCCTCAATGCACGGCATTCACAAGGAGGCTGCACCTCACCTGGGAGTTCTGTTGGTCCAACCTGCCTTGAGATGACACTGCAGTAGTGGGCTAACATGGTTTGTATCAAAGTCAAAAATGTGTTTATCAGGTGAGAAACAACACAATGCATAATGCATTATAAATGACAACTTTTTCATTTTGCTAATCAATTAGATCCCCTCGCTACACATTTGCTATACTGAGTAGCACTTTTCCACATGAAAGTGCTAATCAAAAGAAAATCTTTATTTAAAATTCTGTCTCTTCCCTATACTCTCTGGCACCAAAGACCCCCTTGTGCAATGCTTCAACGTCCATATCATCAGCACTCTGAGCAATGCATTTCCCCTTCCCCTCCTCAGGAAGCAAAGCCCATCTCTACCCAGGCAGCAAAGCCAATCTTTCCCCTCATCCTCAACAATACAACCCCACCCCCCCCACCCCATGCAGTGCTGTGATGTCCATCTTGGCATCATGAGCAGTGCAGACTTTACTTTTACCCACCACAGGAACCAACCCCCAACCCCAGGCAGCTGATCTCTCCTCTACACCCCCAGACAGATGAATCCCTGTATCCTGAGACAGCGCTAACATGCGCCAAAATTTGCATCCTGTCCAAAACTGATCCCTTTTATTTGCCAGTGGGTCCAAACTGGTGCACCTACTCTATAACAATATCTAAACAAAGGGAATGTGAACTATTCAGAATTTGTTTCAACTCTGTAGATTTGTCCTTAGACCCGCATTTTTCATACCAGTGGGGCCAATACGACCCATATCCTCAAACCCCCAGTGCTGTCACCGACACTCCCTGTATCCTTTGCCGAATTAGAGCCTCCTGTCTGGGAACCATCTCTGCACTTTGTTGGCGACCTGGAAAGCGGCTGCACCTCCTGCTCAGGCCGCCACTTGAGCACAGTTATCAGCCACCTGAGATCAGGTCCACATTAACTGGTCTCAGGGAATACAATGCCTGTAAGCTCCTTCTGCAATCTGTGCTGTGCTCCTGCCAACAGCGAGGAAGAAAGCCCCACATGATGTCCGCAGGCCTTCCTAGGGATTCAACAACTTGAGCTGGTGGCTGATGCAAGCAGCAGTGAAGTGCCTCCCGAGCGAATAATTAGGCCAATCTGCTGCTGCAAACGCGCCTGAAAATATCACCGTATGGTGCGCCAAGTAATACCAACCACCTTGACAGAACGAGCTCCTGCATTTCAAATCAACACTGTACCATCCTTTGAAAGGCACACCCGCCATGCTCCAAACCAGGACAGCAAGGACGCCCTTCCCCATGACATGGAAGTCTGCATGCCAGGCTTTCCTCACGGGGATATGGTTGATCGCCGCCGCTGAAGGACTTATATTATACAATAGGGTCCAAAAATCCTCTTTTCCGATTGGCTGGTTCGCACTTCAAGCCCACTGTAAATCCTGACTAGTACCAAGGGGGGAAAAAGTGCCAGCCAACCATACCACCTAGCCACCTGGCACGTATCAATCCAACGCACTCCTCTCACCACACTCGTAGAACAAACACTATACCGCTACTTTGACGTCGCCAAGCAGAGCTATAATAAATTGCAGGTAAACAAAACAAACAAAAAAAAAATTTGAATCCTCATTCTTTATAATAGACTTGGATGAACTTGAGCAAATATTCGTTATGCCATCTGACAATTCAGACACAGAAAATAATGATACAAATGGCATTCCCATAACAATAAACATACCTGCTATGGTTGAAATTGAAAGTGCTCCAGGCCAGACTCACACCACAGATGATCGTGTTGAAAGTCATCAGGAAATACTACACTCCTCTCAGCCAGTAACCCACGAGCCAGTCATCCAGCCAGAACTCCACAAAGCAGTGCCACCAGACAAATGCCACTATCTTGAAGCCCTGTAAGAAAAAACCAAAAAGACACAATGTTATGTAACCCCCGGGCGGCGCCACCCCAAAGTGTTACACCCCTGCCTACTACCCTGGACATATACTTAGGGGGTTGGGTTCACTAGCTAATAACCTTTTCTTTTTTTTTTTTCTTTTAAACCTTTGCACAGTGCCTCCACTCAGGGTGCTTTACGTGGGTGAGATGGTATCTGCTACACTATCCACGGTGACCATTTATCTTCCTTAGACATGCCCCAATACACAATTCCCCACATTTTCACATTTTGAATTAAAGGCACTGCCACTCTCTCAAATAATATGCTCACACAGGATTTCAAACAACAACAACAACAACGATGACGACGACAACAACGACGACGACAATGACAACGACAAGATGTTAATTTCGGGGGGGGGGGATAAAGGAGCTAGGAAAGGGAAACCGGAGGAGTAGAGGTTATCTTACCATATTTACACATGTACAGAGATCATTCTGGATTTTACTGGTGAACCCTCCAGCTGGGTGGCTACAGATTAAAGGCAGACATAAACCACATTTTATCATCCGACTTTAGACATCCAGAGCCCTGGCAATCTAGCTGCTGATAAATCAGATGTTAAACATAATTACTAATATTACCCACACTGGTACCAGTCCCAGATACAGGAGAAACTCTGCAATCTCATACCATACTGGTTAAACAGATACCACAGTCCAATATGTTGCAGGCCTGATGGAGTTGCAGCTGGTCGAGGTGGCCTGCTATTAATTTGAGGGTGGGGGCAACTTGGAAACAGATTTTTATAAAACAACAAATTACTATTTACAACCACAGCAAGGATTGCCCTGCATTTTAGCAGACAAGAAAAAATTACTCACCTTAGTAATGTTGTTTCTTCTAATGGAGTCTTGCTATATTATGACATATGCAGTGAGTCCCAACCTTCGAACTGCCCCAGAGGTGAAAGAGTTAACTTTACATGCCAGGCATAGAACGCTGAGCTCGAGCTCGGTTGAAACTCTGTCTGCTGTTCTTCAAACTCAAGCAGTCAGATCTTTACGAGCTAAAACTCACTAAGGTCCTGTGTGGAAGCTGTAAACCTACACTAGCCAACTGGCTACTAAACGTAACAACACATTTTTGGTCCTAAAACAAAGACTCAAGTCAGGAGACCCAAAAACGAAAACACAACACCAAGTCACCCCAAAAAAGGAGGGGTGAAACAACAAGGTGGGCATCTACTTAGTGCCAAAACTACACTGCCCACCCAAATCCCACAAACAAAGGTTCTGAGAGGGGCAGGCGGGGGGGGGAGGTCATAATATAGCAAGACTCCATTAAAAGAAACAACATTACTAAGGTGAGTAATTTTTTCTTCAAACAACATGAAGTCTTGCTATATTAAGACATATACAGACTACACAGCAGTACCTCCATGGAGGAGGGACAGAACCTACTTAGGAAAAAAGGCTCTGCAGCACAGCTGTGCCAACCCGAGCATCACTCCTAGCCTGGATGTACAGGGAGTAATGCTTGGTAAAAGTGAAAACTGTTTTCCAGATAGCTGCTTGACATATCACTAGAATAGGGATGTCCCTGGCAGCAGCCAGGGAAGCAGCTGTACCTCTGATAGAGTGAGCCCTCAGGCCTGAGGGAGGAACATTACCCACATTTTTCATAACAAAATTGGATACAAGAGACAATCCACCTGGCAATGGATCTTTTAGTGGCAGGTTTCCCTTTGCCAACCTCACCGTAAGTAACAGTTGGAAGGAGTCAAACCTTTGACCCTTGGTATGGTCTATGTAGTAGCTAAGGGCTCTCTTCACATCCAGGCTGTGCAGCCTCCTCTCGCCACAGGAGGAATGGTCAGTGAAGTACACTGGAAGAGACACAGATTGATTAAGGTGGAAATCTGAAACCACCTTAGGCAAAAACTTCCTGTCAGTCCTGAGGACCACCTTATCTCTATGAAAGGAGATAAAATCTGGCTCCACTGACAAAGCTTATAATTCACTTATGCATCTGGCAGAAGTCATGGCTACCAGAAACACAGTTTTCCAAGTCAAGTACTTAAGCTCTGCTGAAGACAAAGGTTCAAAGGGGGGTTGCATAAGCTAAGCAATGCAAACATTAAAATCCCAGGCAGGGGCAAGGTCCCTGAATGGAGGGCTGGTGTGAAGCAATCCCTTAAAAAACTTGGAGAATACAGGATGAGCTGAAAGAGAAGAGGGTTTAGCTCTGGAACAAAAGCAGACACAGCTGCCAAATGTACTTTTAGGGTAGCTGGTCTCAGCCACAAGAAAAAATTACTCACCTTAGTAATGTTGTTTCTTCTAATGGAGTCTTGCTATATTATAGACATTAGCAGTTTGATCCAGCTCTAGAACTGCCCCGGAGTGAAATGGTTAAAACCATTCCAAAATAGAATTTTGGCACGAGAGCAGCTCTATCTGTGTTATTTCAAACTTGAACTGTCAGATCTTTACGAGCCAAACTCACTAAGGTCTGTGTGGAAGCTGTAACCTACACTAGCCAAATGGGTACCTAAATAATAACAACCACTGATGATCCCAACACCCAAGACTCAAGTCAGGGGACCAGAAATACTAACACCATTCTAATAATATGAAAATGGAACATAAGTATAATAAAACACACACGCATACACATACACACCCCCAAAGACCCAAAGGGGACAAAAATGCTAACAGGACATAAGTAGTGCCCACACTAAGTTGCCCGCACCCCACCAAGTAGAGGTTCTGAGAGGGGCAGGTTGGGGGGGAGGTCATAATATAGCAAGACTCCATTAGAAGAAACAACATTACTAAGGTGAGTGATTTTTTCTTCAAACAACATGAAGTCTTGCTATGTTACGACAACTGCAGAATACACAGCAGTACCTCCATGGAGGAGGGACAGAACCTACTTAGGGAACAGGCTCTGAAGCACGGCTGTGCCAAATCTAGCATCTCTCCTGGCCTGGACATCCAGGGAGTAATGCTTGGTAAAAGTGTGTACCGTTTTCCAAGTAGCAGCCTGGCAAATCTCTAATAAAGGGATGTCTCTGGCAGCAGCTAGAGACGCAGCTATACCCCTGGTAGAATGAGCCCTCAAACCAGGGAAGGGGGCTCTGCCCACTTTCTGATAACAAAATTGGATACAAGAGACAATCCACCTGGCAATTAATCTCTTAGTGGCAGGTTTGCCTTTCCCAACTTCACCACAGGTAAGGAAAAGTTGGAGAGATTCAAATCTGTGACCTTTGGTACGCTCTATATAGTAACTAAGAGCTCTCTTAACATCCAGGCTGTGCAACCTCCTCTCACCAGAAGAGGAGCGATCAGTGAAAAATACTGGAAGGGAGACAGATTGATTAAGATGGAAATCTGAAACCACCTTAGGCAAAAACTTTCTATTAGTCCTAAGGACTACCTTATCCCTGTGGAAAGAAATAAAGTCAGTCTCCACTGACAAGGCTTTCAACTCACTTATGCGTCTGGCAGAAGTGATAGCCACTAGAAAAACAGTTTTCCAAGTTAGGTACTTAAGCTCTGCAGAACACAGAGGTTCAAAAGGGGGTTGCATTAACTGGGCAATGCAAACATTAAGGTCCCAAGCAGGGGCCGGTTCTCGAAAGGGTGGATTAGTATGGAGTAATCCCTTAAAAACTTAGAAAACACAGGATGAGAGGAAAGAGGGGATGACTTTCCTGCTGACACAAAAGCAGATACAGCTGCCAAATGAACTCTCAGGGTAGCTGGTCTGAGACCCAAGGAATTAAGATGTACCATGTAATCTAACAAAATGGGCAAATCGGCAGATTCTGGGGAAATATTTTTCCCAGCACACCAAATGGAAAACCTTTTCCATTTAGAATTATAAGTAGCCCTAGTGGAAGGCTTTCTAGAAGCCTTTAGGATCTCAAGAACACCCTGAGAGAGGTGTAAATCAGCAAACTCTAACTCCGCAAGAGCCAGGCCTTGAGGTTGAGGGATTTGAGGTCCGGATACCAAACCCTTCCCTGGGCACAAATCAACAGGTTGTGATTCCTGGGAGGCACAGGGAAGATGGACTGTCAGAGACAGAAGGAGGGTACCAGGGCTGCCTGGCCCATCCGGGGCAATCAGAATCACCCTGCAAGGCTGAGATCTGATTTTGACTAGTACTTTGAATAGGAGAGGGAAGGGGGGGAGCATAGAGGAACTTCCAATCCCAATCCAGAAGAAGGGCATCCAGGGGAACTGAGCCCAGCACTGGAGGCCTGCAACAGAACAGAGGAAGTTTGTGATTGTCTGGGGCTGCACAAAGATCTATCTGAGGGGTGCCCCACCTGGCAAAAACTATCCCCAGCACTTGAGGATCCAGGGACCATTCGTGATGGCCCTGGGAAATCCTGCTGAGGGCATCCGCTAGGACATTGTCCTTCCCTGGAAGGTGAACTGCTATGAGGGAAGTGTTCAGGGAATAGGCCAGAGACAACAACTTCATTGCCTCAGTGCACAAGGCCGAAGACCGAGTGCCCCCTGTTTGTTGATGTACCACATTGTTGTGGTGTTGTCTGTTCCGACTTGTATCACCTTGTCATGGACGGATGCAGAAAATGCTTGAAGAGCTAAAAAGACAGCTCTGAGTTCCAGCAAATTGATGTGGAGCAGAGATTCCTGGGGAGACCAAACTCCCTGAGTGGAAAGGACGCCCATGTGGGCTCCCCAACCCAGAAGGGAAGCATCTGTAGTGAGAGTCACGTCGTGAGAAGGGGAAATGAAGGGGACACCCGCTCTTAAATTGCTCTGATCCTGCCACCACTGGAGAGCTAGGATCAAGGTTTGAGTCACTGGGACCAACTTGGAAAGGGGTCTCTTCTCTGAGACCAAAAGGTTCTCAAGTGAAACTGAATGTCTCTCATCTGAAATCTGGCCCTGAACAACAGCTGTGGATGCAGCCATGTGCCCCAGGAGCTGCAGAAAGTGTCTTGCTGGTCGAGAGACCTGCAGAGTGAAGGAGGAGGCCAGAGCCACTAAATTCCTTACCCTTTCTGGGGGAAGAAAGGCTCTGGCTAGCTTTGTGTCCAATTCTGCCCCTATAAAGGTGAGTACCTGGACTGGTTCCAGAACAGACTTTGGTAGAATTGGGCAGAAAGCCCAGAGAGGTGAGAAGCTGCTGGGTGACCTGCAGGTGAGATTTTACCTGTTCTGGGGACTGGCCTACAATGAGCCAGTCATCTAGATAGGGAAAAACAGCAATCCTCTGCCTCCTTAAGTGGGCCACTGCCACTGCTGGACACTTTGTGAATACCCTTGGAGCAGAGTAGCTGAAGGGCATTGCTCTGAACTGGTAATGACCTGAGGGTAGTTCGAATCTGAGGTACTTTCGATGGGAGCTTCTGATTAGGACATGGAAATAGGCATCCTTGAGGTCCAGGGAGGCTAGCCAGTCCCCTGGCCTTAGGGAAGGTAAAATCATTGCCAGAGTTACCATTTTGAACTTTGGTTTCAAAAGATCCTTGTTCAGATATCTGAGATCTAAAATGGGCCATTCTCCTGTCTTTTTTGGGGTAAGGAAGTATCTGGAATATAGACCCATGCCCTGATGCAGGGGAGGAACCCTTTCTACTGCTCTGAGAGCTAACAGGGATGAGACCTCTGTTTCCAGAGCGAGGGTCTCTGAAGCACTTGTGGGTAGAAAAAGTCTGCTTCTCAACTTGGGAAACTTTTTGGAGCTGAGGACCAGACCCTGGCTTACTACTTCCAGAACCCACTTGTCTGAGGTTAAAGAAGCCCAATGCTGAGTGAAGTAAGCCAGCCTGTCCCCACTGGTACAGGAGAATGGCCCTGGGCACCCCATCAGGTGCCTGTTTTGCAGGAGCTTTAGGCTGGGGTGGAGCAGGTCTGCCCCACCCTCATCTGCCCCTGCTCTCTGAAGAAGCCCTCTGAGCATAGGCAGAGGAGGCCTGAGTCTGGTAGAAAGGCCTGTGAAAAGGCCTCACCTACCCCTGGGGGCATGCCTTTGAGGAGTGGCTTGACGCCTCCTTAGCCTGGGCACTCTTGTAAGTAGTCCCATATTCATCCATCTTCTTCATGTAATTCTCTGTCTGCTCTCCAAACAGAGAATTTCCACCACAGGAAAATCCATAGCCTTAGTCTGGGTATCCTGTGACAAACTAGTACACCTGAGCCAGGCCAACCTACTTAAAAGCTACAGATGGGCCATGACCCTAGAGGAAACATAATTAACATCCACAGCAGCATGAAACTGAACCTTAGAGGCTTCAATGCCATCAGCAGCCACCTGTTCTAGTTCACTAGCCAGCTGGCCATGGGACTGCTTGGCTAGTGCACAACAGTATCCCATCTAGATTTCTGATATCTAGCTACATAAGCCATATAATTTGCTTGCCTGAGTCCCAGAAGAGAGGCTGCTATATACTGTTTTTTGCCATGGCATCAATCTTCCTGGAACCTTGTCAGGAGGATGTGAAGCCAGGGAATATTAGCTTTATCACAGGCAGCAGCCTGAACTACCCCAACATGACTGCATTGCTGAGAAAGACATTCTGTATCAGGGCCTGACAATGTGTACCTTCTGTCCATCTTTTTATCTACAGGAGGCACAGAATTAGGAGCTTTTAAAATTTTAATTGTTTGTTTCCTAAAAGACTTATGTAAAGGAATAGACAATCTCCTAGACTCTGGAATATCCATCATTTCTACAAAATCAGGCTCCTCTTGCTCATCCACAGCCTCTTCTAAAGGAAGCTGGAGGGTTTCAGCAACTTTTTATAAAACATGAAATGAGATGGGGACTCAGACAGCATAGGGAGATTCTAAAGGTCTGTCTGAGAGATGTCCGTTCTAATGGGCACATTCAGACCTTCCCAGCCACATTCATACTGTTCATAATCCTCCTCCCCCTCCTCTGGTTCATAAAATTCCTCAATATCATAATCCTGAACCACTGGGACCGGACGAACCGACCTTTTGCCAGATAGTGGTGGTTCGGACGGACCCTGAGACAGTGACTTGACAATTTGTATGGCTTTTGCTATCTCTGCAGAAGTTGGAGAAAGAATTTTGGAATCCAGACCTGCAGATTTTCTTGTTTTCTTTACTGGAATCTGACATCCAGGTCAGCTGACTTTTTGGCCTCTCGTTCCCTGAGCCTGCCCAATCTTTTTTCCAGGGTGGCTGCAGGGAAATTCTTACATACCTGGCAGTCTGACTGGAGGTGGTCAAACCCCAGACAATAAACACATGTGGTGTATGGGTCAGCCTTGGCAAAGACTTCCCCACAAACATCACAGTGTTGAAACCCAGTGGGCCCGGTTTTTCTTTTGGGTTTCTCAGACATAATGCCAGCCTAACCAAAAACTTGCCCTTTTAACGGCAGTGCCAGGCAAGACACCCTTATCGGTTCCTAACCGTGTCACAGGTATTGGAAAAAAACGTAATAAATCAGTTTTTTTTAGAACCAATAAGAACCGGGAACCGCACTCTAAAATAGTGATTTTTTAGTTTTAAATGAGTTTTAAACCCAACTGATCGGTTCAAAACCGAACCGATAACTTACAAGTTCCACACAGACAAAACCTTCATTTACTTACAGTTACCACAGATAGAGCTTGAACCGAACGGTTTTGCGGTTAAAATAAAACTATTCTCGGTTAAATCCAACCGAGAAAACACTTTTTAAACCGAGAAATGAACCAAGCAGAAGGAGAAATCTCCGGAGTGACTGTTCACTGAGGCGGAGTAAAGAATCTGACAGTTCAAGTTTGAAATAACACAGATAGAGCTGCTCTCGTGCCAAAATTCTATTTCGGAATGGTTTTAACCATTTCACTCCAGGGCAGTTCTAGAGCTGGATCAAACTGCTAATGTCTGTAATATAGCAAGACTTCATGTTGTTTGAAGGTATTTAAATGCACCACATAATCCAGGACTGTGGGTAAATCAGCAGATTCTAGGGAAATATGCTTCCCAGAGCACCATATGAAAAACCTCTTCCATTTAGAACTATATGTAGCCCTGGTGGAGGGCTTCCTAAAAGCCTTTAGTATATCCATTACACCTTGAGAGAGATGTAGATCAGCAAACTCTAACTCTTCAAGAGCTAGGCTTTGAGATTGAGAGCTTTGAGGTTCGGATACAAAACCCTCCCCTGAGCATAGGTTAATAGGCTGTGACTCCTGGGAAGACACAGGGGAAGATAGACAGCTAAGTACAGTAGGAGTGGATACCAGGGTTGTCTGGCCCAATCAGGAACATCTTGCAGGATAGAGATCTGACTTTGACTAACACTTTGAACAGAAGGAAGGCGGGGAAAGCATACAGAAACTTCCCTTTCCAATTGAGAACTAAGGCATCCAGAGGGAGTGAGCCCAACACTGGGGGCCTGCAGCAAAAAAGGGGAAATTGGTGACTGTCTGGGGCTGCAAAAAGATCTATCTGCGGGGTGCCCCATCTGGCAAATATCACCTCCAGGACCAGGGGGTCCAGGGACCATTCGCGATGGCCCAGGGAAATTCTGCTGACAGCATCTGCCAGGACATTGTCCTTGCCTGGGAGGTGAACTGCCGTAAGGGAGGACTTCAGGGAGTAAGCCAGAGACCACAACTTCATTGCTTCGGTGCACAAGGCTGTGGACCGAGTGCCCCCTTGCTTGTTGATGTACCACATTGTGGTGGAGGAGTCTGTTCTGACCTGTACAACCTTGTTCTGAACAGATTTGGAAAAAACCTGAAGTGCTAGAAAAACTACTCCGAGTTCCAACAGATTGATGTGGAGCAGAGATTCCAGAGGGCACCGCAATCCCTGGGTAGTGAGGTGGCCCATCTGACCTCCCCACTCCACCCCAAGAGGGATGCATCTGTAGTAAGGATTAAGGAGTGAGACTGAGTGACAAAGGGAACCCTTTGTCTCAGAATGCTCTGATCCTGCCACCACAGTGGGGCCAGGATCAGGGTTCGAGTTACTGGGATCAATTTGGTAAGAGGGTCTTTCTTTTGAGACCAAATGGCTCTCAAATGGAACTGGATGTCTCTCATCTGAAATCTTGCTCCCTGCACTACTGCTGTAGAAGCAGCCATGTGCCCCAGGAGCTGCAGAACATGTCTTGCTGGAAGAGAGACCTGCAGAGTGAATGAGGAGGCCAAAGAGACCAGGGTCCTTGCCCTGTCCAAAGGAAGAAAGGCTCTGGCTTTCTGTGTGTTCAGCTCAGTGCCCATGAAAATGAGGAGCTGGATAGGTTCTAGAACTGACTTTGAAAGATTCAGAAGGAAACCTAGAGAGGTGAGCAGTTGCTGAGTTATCTGTAGATGTAACTTGACTTGATCTGGAGACTGGCCTACTATTAGCCAGTCGTCCAGGTAAGGGAAAATGGCAATTTTTTGCCTTTTTAGGTAAGCAACTGCTACTGCCAGGCATTTTCTGAATACCCTTGGAGCAGAGGTGAGGTCTCAGGGCACTGCTCTGAACTGGTAGTGGCCTGAGGGCAGCTCGAACCTGAGGTACTTTCGATGGGAGCTTCTGATGAGAATATGGAAGTAGGCATCCTTGAGGTCCAGGGACACTAGCCAGTCCCCTGGCCTTAGAGAGGGTAGAATAATTCCCAGAGTCACCATTTTGAATTTTGGTTTTAAAAAGTGCTTGTTTAAATATCTGAGATCCAGGATGGGCCGCCATTCTCTTGTCTAATTTGGCGTAGGGAAGTACCTGGAGTACAACCCTTTGCCCTGGTGTAGGGGTGGAACATTTTCCACAGCTGTGAGAGCCAGGAGGGAAGAGACCTCTGCCTCTAGGGCAAGTGCCTCTGGTGGATTTGCAGGTGGAAAGCATCTGGTTCTCATCTTTGGAAATTTTTTGAAGCTGAGAACCAGTCCCTGGCTTACTACTTCCAGGACCCACTTGTCTGATGTCAGACACTTCCAGTCCTGGACAAAGTAAGCCAGGCTGCCCCCTACAGATAGCTGAGAATCGACCCTGGCTACCCCATCAGGGTGCCTGTTTGGCAGGGGCTTTGGGCTGGGGGGTGGAAGCAGGCCTGCTTGTACCCCGTCTGCTTCTCCCTCTAAAGAACCCCGCCGGGCATAAGCAGAAGAGGAGGCCTGGGCTTGGTAAAAAAGGCCTATGAAAAGCCTTGCACCTGGAAAGCTGCTTTGAGGAGTGGCTTGCCTTTCCTTGGCCTGTGCACTCCTATAGGTGGTCCTGTACTCATCCATTTTCTTCATGTAATTCTCTGTCTGCTTCCCAAACAATGAATTACCCACAACAGGAAAATCCATGGCCTTAGCCTGGGTATCCACTGACAGGCTAGTACATCTGAGCCAAGCCATTCTGCGAAGTGCCAAAGATGTAGCCATGACTCTTGATGACACATCATTAGAGTCCACTGCAGCATGGAATTGCACCTTGGATGCCTCAATACCATCAGTAGCCACCTGCTCTAGCTCCTTGGCAAGCTGGCCAGGGACCTGTTTTGCTAGGGCCGTAACAGTATCCCATCTGGATTTCTGATATCTAGCAACATAAGCCATATAATTTGCCTGTCTGAGTCCCAAGGATGCTGCCATGTACTGTTTCTTTGCCATGGCATCAATCCTTCTGGAGTCCTTGTTAGGGGGTGGGAAGCCAAGGGAATATTTGCCTTGTCACAGGCAGCAGCCTGCACAATCCCAACATGGCTGCATTGTTGAGTAAGGAACTCCGTATCACAGCCTGAGAATGCGTACCTCTTGTCCATTCTCTTATCGACAGGAGGTATAGTGTGAGGAGTTTTTAACATTTTTACTGTCCGTTTCCGCAAAGATTTAAGCAAAGAAATAGACAGCCTCCTTGACTCTGGGATATCCATCATTTCCACATAGGAAGGCTCCTTTTGATCATCCACAGCTTCCTCCATAGGGAGCCGGAAGGTTTCAGCCACTTTCTTATAAAACATAAAATGAGAAGGGGACTTAGAAAGCCTAGGAGGAGACACTCCTGAAGGTCTGTCTGGGGAGATGTCCGGGTCAATAGGCACATCCAGACTTTCAAATCCAAATTCTCTCTCCTCATACTCCTCTTCCCCCTCCTCCAGTTCACAATATTCCTCTACATCATACTCTTGAACCGGTGGAACCGACCGAACCGGACAGTTACCGCAAGGTGCCGGTTTGGTCGGAACCGGGTAAAGCGACTGGACAATTTTAATCGCTTTCGCTATTTCTTCAGCGGTTGGAGAGGAAAGTTTTGGCTCCAAACCAGCTGACTTCCTAGTTCTTTTTGCTGGAACCAACTCCTCGGAGTCGGATCTCCTTTTGCTCGAGGAAGTATCGCCCTAGTCAGAGGGCACTCCCTCCAGTTCCGTTGAAACCGAACTGGGCTGGCCATCCGGTTCAGCGGACATTTTGGCCTCCCTTTCCCTGAGCCTACCACCTGTCTTTTCCAGGGTAGTTGCAGGAAAATTTTTACAAATTTGGCAGTCTGCATTGAAGTGGTCAAACCCCAGGCAATAAACACAGGTGGTGTGGGGGTCAGCCTTGGCAAAGACTTCCCCACAGACACTACAGTGTTGAAACCCAGTGGGCCCAGTTTTTCCTTTGGGTTTCTCAGACATAGTGCCAGTCCTATCCAAACTTACCCGTCTATGGCAATCCGCCAGGTAAGACCCTCTCATCGGTTCCCAATCGTGTCATGGGTCGTGGAAAAAAACGTAATAAAATCAGTTTTTTTTTAGAACCAATAAGAACCACTAACCACACTCTAAATGACAGATAAATATATTTTAAACAACCTGATCGGTTCAAACCGAACTGATAACCGTTTACAAGTTCCACACAGAATAGTAATCAATGTAAAGCCTATCTAGTACTCACAAATACCACAGACAGAGCCTGAACCGACCAGCTGTGGTTTAATTTCGGTCAAAAACCCCAGAAAACCAATACTTTGACAAAATGAACCGAGCAGGAGAAATCTCCAGAGCGACTGTTCAGTGAGGCAGAGTAAAGAATCTGACGGTTTGAGTTTGAAGAACAACAGACAGTGTTTTAACCGAGCTCGAGCTCAGCGTTCCATGCCTGGCATGGAAAGTTAACTCTTTCACCTCCGGGACAGTTCGAAGGTTGGGACTCACTGCACATGTCATAATATAGCAAGACTTCATGTTGTTTGAAGGCGATTTCGCGCAGTGGCTGTGAAATCATCCTTTGGGCCAGAGTAACGTCATGACAATGACAGCATTCATGAGAAGGGGTCCCAAAAACCCCATGTTTAAAATTTGGTGCAAAAATTCCAAAAAATGCCTGAGATATGCAATAAAGTTGAAAAAACCCTATCTATCCCATTATACAGCTAACCGCCATTTCATCAGTTTGTGGTCGGCTTTGAAGAGCGCAGACATGTTCCCGGTCCACCGAAGATCGTCACACTGAGCTCCACAGCTAAGTATGGGATGTGTTGGGTGTGGGGAGGCAGGGTGTGCAGTGGGTGGGGGTGGGTTGTTGGAGGGTGGCAGGGAGAAGCTCCGATGGACAGTTTTTTATTTCCAATTTTTTGTTTTTTGTGTTTTTAATGACAACGCGGGACATTCGCCACACTGGGGAGGGCTCCCAGCGTGGCACAAGGAGAACTGCTTGAGGGGCATGGAGCAGACGGGGGATTGTGCACCGGCCATAGCATCAGTAGCCACAATGGGTGGGCTCCCAGCGTGGCACCCTGTACTCTTGGGGGGGGCGACAGTGGGGCCGATGAAGGATTGGGCACCCCTGTCGGCTATATGATGAGTTGCCACACTGGGGTGGGCACCCAGCATGGCATGGAAGGCTGCAGTGGCATGGCTGGCTGACGGGGGCTGGGCACCCCCAACTCTGTACAAGTGTGTCCGTGGCGGCAGCATGCAGTGTATGCATGTGTGTGTGTGTGTGTGTGTGTGTGTGTGTGTGTGTGGGGGCTATGCATGAGCAGGCGATATGATCGCTGCTTACTGAAGTGTACTCCACTGCATTTTGGAGCTGTCATAGACAGCTCAGCATCACTGGAGGACTGAGGCCGCGCCTGCCAACACACTGACTGAATTGGAAGACGGGGTGACACACCTCCGAAAACTCGGATGACAGCACTATGTTTCTTGCACATGCGTGCAAGCAAACATAAAAACTACTCACCTTAGTAATGTTGTTTCTTCTAAAGGAGTCTTGATGTATTCTGACATATGCAGTTAGGTCCTGTTTGCAGGGAATAGGCAAGGAACCACAACTTCATTGCTTCTGTGCACAAGGCCGTAGACCGAGTGCCTCCTTGCTTGTTGATGTACCACAAGGTGGTGGTGTTGTCTGTTCTGATCTGGACCACTTTGTTCTGTACAGATTTGGAAAAGGCTTGCAGTACCAGTAACACTGCTCTGAGTTCTAGGAGATTGTTGTGAAGCAAGAGATTCTCGAGACCACAGCCCTTGGGTGTTAAGATCCCCCAGATGGGCTCCCCAGCCCAGCAGGGAAGCATCTGTGGCGAGCATCACTGAATGAGACTGAGTGACAAAAGGAACTCCTAGTCACAAATTGTCCTGATCCTGCCCCCATTGCAAGGCCTGGATCAGGGTTCGAGTCACTGGGATTAATTTGGTAACGGAATCCTTTCTTTGGGACCAGAAGACTTTGAAGTGGAACTGAATGTCCCTCATCGGGAATTTTGCTCCCAGGACCACTGCTGTGGAAGCTGTCATGTGGCCCAGAAGCTGAAGGAAATGCCTTGCTGGTCGAGACACCTGTAGGGTGAATGAAGAGGCCAGTTCCATAAGGGTACTTGCCCTGTTCAGGGGAAGGAAGGCTCTTGCCCTTATTGTATTCTTCTCCGCCCCTATGAAGGTGAGGAGCTGTACTGGCTCAAGAACTGACTTTGGAAGCTTGAGAAGAATCCTAAGGAAGTGAGCACTTGCTGAGTTATTTGCAAATGTGACTTGACTTGGTCTGGAGACTGACCTACTATGAGCTAGTCATCCAAGTATGGGAAGATGGAGATCTTTTTTCTCCTTAGGAAAGCAACCACTACTGCCAGGCACTTTGTGAAAACCCTTGGGGCTGATGTTAGGCCAAAAGGCATTGCTTGGAATTGATAGTGGCCTGAGGGCCACTCGAACCTGAAGTACTTTCTGTGGGAGCACCTGATGGGAATGTGAAAATAGGCATCTCTGAGGTCCCAGGAGGCTAGCCGGTCCCCTTTCCTTAGAGAGACAAAGATAATTCAGATATCTTAGGTCCAGGATGGGCTGCCATTCTCCTGTCTTTTTGGGGGTTAGGAAGTACCTGGAGTACAATCCTTTGCCCTTGTGTAGGGTGGGAACCCTCTCTATATCTCTAAGAGCTAGGAGGGAAGAAAATATAAGTTACTCACCTGTAACAGGAGTTCTAGGAATGGTACATGTTGTTCATCCACACTTATTGGCAGGTTCCTTGCCACTTTAAAACTTGCCGGAAGGTCTTCAAGCTGGCTCCTCCCACCCACCCGGGTGGTAAAACTCTCGGCTCCGCCCCATGATGCCAGATCTGGCCCGCTGGAAGCTCAGGTTGTGCGTCGAAGCCGGGGAGGTAGGGTGGGTCGTGTGGATGAACAACACATACCATTCCTAGAACTCCTGTTACAGGTGAGTAACCTGTATTTCTAGGGACATGGATATGTTGTTCATCCACACTGTCTGGCAGACTCCTAGCAGTTCTCCGGGAGGAGGGAGGCAAGGCGCACACCCCCTACTTAGGAAATAGAGACTGGAGAACCGAGGCCCCAAAGCCAGCATCCCGGCATGACTCAAGGTCGATGTGGTAGTGGGTGATGAAGGTGTGTGCTGACTTCAAGGTAGCAGCCCTGCAGATTTCCTGGATACGGACGTCCCTGGAAGCAGCCACTGATGCAGCAGTATGGCGGGTAGAATTCTTAACCCTCTGGGAGGCTCCATGCCTGCCAACCTATAGCACAGATCTATGCAGGAGGTGTCCCACCTGCTTATCGTCCGCTTGGCTACAGTTCTGCCAGGTGCGGCTTCAGCGTAGATGACAAACAGCTGGCGAACCTCTCCCCGAACTTCAGCCGTCCGCTCCTGATAGTACGCGAGCGCTTGTCTAGGTTCCAAAGTATGGAGCCTATATTCGGCCTCCGAGGTGTAATTGGGGTAGAACACCAGCAGAGCCAACACCTGGTTAAGGTGCAACTCCGACACCACCTTTGGAAGGAATTTCGGGTGGGATGCAGGACAATCTTGTCCCTATGGAAGACCAGGTAAGGAGACTTGATGGAAAGCACCTGGAGCTCTCCCATCCTTCTGGCTGACGTGATAGCCACCAAGAAGGCGGTCTTCCACTACAGGTGGGAAAAATCGCACCTGTGCATCGGTTCGAATGGCTTGCCCGTGAGCTTGGCCAATACCAGCAGTAGATCCCACGGAGGTCGAGATTCTCGCACCGGAGGGGAAATGTGGTCAAGGCCTTTGGAAAAGCGCCAGACCACGTTCTCCTGCACCACCAACTGCTTCCTGGCCCGCGCCCGGTAAGCAGAGGTGGCTGCCAGGTGCATCTTAAGGGTTGTCGACCGAAGCCCTTGCTGAGAAAGGGACCACAGGTAGTCTAGAATGCTTGCCAAAGGACAGGCGGAAGGGTCCAAGCCCTTCCCCTGACACCAAATGGAGAATCTCTTCCATTTGAAGACGTACCATTTCCTGGTCGACTCCTTACGGGACGCCTCAACGATGTTGAGGACCTCATCAGAAAGACCCAAGGCCTGGAACTCTAGCTGCTCAGGAACCAGGCCATCAGGTGCAGGGATTGAAGGTCCGGATGGAATACCTTCCCATGGCTGACTGAGATCAGGTCCGGGTGGGCTGGAAGCTGCCTCGGGAACCTGGAGCTGCGACTGAGGAGATCTGGATACCAGAACCAGCGGGGCCAATCTGGGGCTACCAGAATCACTTGCGCCTTGCCTCTCCTCATCTTGAGAAGCACCCTTATGGATCAAGGGAAAGGGGGAAAGGTGTAGAAGAGGCCCGGAGTCCACGGCCTCGAGAAGGCATCCCCCTGCAGCGAGCCCTGCTGAGGGGGGCGAGCATGGAACAGTCTCAGCGTCACATACTCCCTGGAGGCAAACAGGTCCACCTGAGGCGTGCCCCAGTATGAGAAGAGATCTTGTACTACCTCCGGCAGGAGAGACCACTCGTGAGAAGCAGCCCCCATCCGGCTGAGGGCATCGGCCAGGGTGCTGGAGGCTCCTGCCATGTGAATGGCTAGGAGATCCCCCTCCAGGCTGCGCACGAGGGACCAAATACGGAGAGCTTCCTTGCATAACAGCATGGAGCGCGTCCCACCCTGGTGGTTCAGGTAGTACATGGTCGTGGTATTGTCCGTCTGGACCTGAACCACTTGACCCTGTAGAAACGGAGCGAAGGCGGTGAGAGCTGGATGGACTGCTCAGAGCTCCAGCAGGTTGATGTGGCATCGGGACTCCCGAGGGGACCAGAAGCCGTGGGCTCTGTGCTCCCCCAGATGGGAACCTCAAACCATCAGAGATGCATCGCTCAATAGAGAGACCATTCTGCAGATGTGCCGGAATGGTCCACCACTGGAGAGCGTTCCACATCTCCTGGGTCACTGTCACAACCTCGTCCAATGGATCGTAGCATTGTGACCACTGGCTAGCCAGTCCCCACTGAAGAGGATGCATGTACCAACGGGCCCAACGGACCACACTGGCGCAGGCCGCCGTGAGGCCCAGGAAGTCCCAGGCAGGGCCCAATTGCCCAACCAGAAATGATCGGGCAAAGGAGGAAAGAACCTCAGCCCTGTCCGTGGGAGCCGAGCTCTGGCTCGAAGAGAGCCGAGCTCTGCCCATACGAAGAGAATCACCTGCTTCGGCATGAGTTCCAACTTGGCCTTGTTGAGCAGGAGGCCATTTTGAGAGCAAACCTGGAGGGCCAGATGTCTGGACTGCTCCGCCTCCACTCTGGAGGGGGCTGCAATCAGCCAGTCATCCAGGTGGAGCTACATCCGGATCCTTCGATGCCGCATGAATGCTGTCAACACAGCCATGCATTTGGTGAAGACCCTGGGAGCTAGGGAGAGGCCGAAGGGCATGGCTCGGAACTCGAAAAGGGATCCCTCCACTCTGAAGTGGAGGAATCTCTGATGAGATGGACAGATTGGGACATGAAAGAACGCATCCTGGAGGTCCAGGGAACAGAACCACATGCCTCGTTCCAAGGATGGGATTATCTGAGCCAGAGTGACTATCCTGAAGTTCTAAGACCTCAGGAAGTTGTTCAGGTCGTGCACGTAGAGAATGGGGCGCCAGCACCCCCCCATTTTGGGACCAGGAAAAACCTGGACACAATCCCAGAGTCTGGAGGAGGATCTGCCACTTTCCTTATCACCTCTTTTTCGAGGAGCAGGGCGATATCGGCTCAGCGGGCTGAAAGCGAGGCTGCGGACCCCATGGCCCGAGGGGCGACGGCTCAAAAGGGTGGAGCCTACTCGAACTCCAGAGGCAGGCCTTTTCATACCACCTCTAACACCCAGCGGTCCGTGGTGATAGCGGACCAGGCGGAAAGAAGTGGTGGAGCCATCCCGCCATGGGGGGAACCCAGGGGGGAGTGACGAGGCTGGGGGCGGCATCATTCAACCCGTCACTAGACAGGCTTAGAGGAAGAACCGGCTGAGGGACCTCCTGAGCCTTTACCTCTTTGCTTCCTGTTGGAGGAAGCCACCGGCTTGGGTTTGGGATGTCAAGCGCGAGCCTGCTGGCCCCGTTACTGGTGCTGTTGGGCCGGTCGAGATGCAGGGGCCGAAGGATGAAAAGACTTCTGCTGTTGCTGACGGCGGCCTTTGTCCTTCTGGGCAGAGGTGACAGAGTCCAGGGCGGCCTTGGACTTTTCGATCCGCTGGAGGTGTCCCTCCACTTCAGGGCTGAAGAGGTCAGTTCCCCAAGAAGGGGACGTCTGCCAACTTGTGCTGGGTATCCGCCGTGAAGGAGGATATCCTCAGCCATGCCCTGCGGCATATGGCCACCGCAACCGCTACTGATATGGCACATGAATCACCTTTCTCCAGAGCAGTCTGAAGCTGCTGCTTCGCCACGGCCCTACCCTGGTCCCTCACCTGGAGGACCGTGGTCTGTAGGTCGCTCGGGAGATGAGGGACAACCTCATCCAGGGAGCCCAAGAGGGCATGTGAGAAGTGTGTCATCAGCACGACTGAGCTGGCCTGTCGTAGGCCGAGGGAGGACGCAACGTACACCTTGCGCCCGGCAAAGTCCAGCTTTTTGGACTCTCTGTCGGGGGGCTTATCCATATCCTGACGGTTACCAGAACACCGGAAAATGCTGTCGGTGACTAACTCCTTGGCAGAGGGGTGCTCAGAGAAACCGGGCAAAGAGGAGGTAGGGACCGCATACTTCCTGGCCATCCTGGAGGAGAGCGCAGGACAGGAAGCAGGCCACTGCCAATCTCCAAGGCTGGGCCAACAATGGCCTCAGCCACCGGAAAGGCCTCCGTTGGGGTATCCCCTCTATACAGTATCTCTGTGAGGGGATACTTGGCCCATTTGGACACGGGCTCGAGCTGCATCCCGGTGGACTCCGAGATGAGTCAAAGCAGACCCAAGAAGGACGATGGGCTATCGTCCAATGACTGGTCCCCGGAGAACTCCAGGTTGACCTGCCTGGAGAACAGGGAGGAGTCATCGTCTGATTCCCAAGAGTCTGCGAAGAGCTGCCTCGGCCCTGAACCACCCACTACCTGCAGAGGATGGTCGGGAGTGAGGATGACAGACAACCTGTGGGGCAGGCCGTGACCCGACTGAGAATCTTTGGTCGGTGCCCCAGACTTTGGTTGTGGAGGTGGAAGTTCCACCACAATCGGTGGAGCAGCTGGTTCTGGCTGAGCAACTGGCTCACAAACGGGCAACTCTACTGGGGCGAGTGGGTGCATCAGTCGTTCGGGCAACAGCCACTTGATGGTCACGATCTGGACCGGAGTCGGCTTAGGCCAGGACAACAGCAACTGCTGCCACATAAGCTCCTTGTAGTGCAGACTTAATTTACGCCGAAGCCGCCCCTCATCCGAGGAAGAGGAGGAACAGTGCCGGCGCTTACTTCGGTATCGAGACCAAGACCGCTGATGTCGGCGGGAACGGCTTGACCAAGATGAGGTCCGAGACCGAGACCCTCGGGGGACCGAGGGTGGGTCTGGAAAGCGGCGGGGGACACTCGCTCTTTCCTCGGCTTGGGCACTTTAACCGGGGACTGCGGCCCCGAAGGCACAGGGAGATCCTCGGTATCCACCGGGGGAGCCAGTGAAGGAGGGTTGTCGGCTTCACCAGTCGACAGCCTGTCTAACGGATCAAGAAAAATCTCGACTGCGTCGATGTGAGTCTCAGCAGGCTGACCTGATGGGATACTACAGGCCAGCAGCCTAAGCCGCATTTGACCCAAGTCATAGGCCTGGCTGTCTGGGAAGGGGACCTCTCCCGCTCCCATGAACGCAGATGATGGGACTTACCCTTCCACTCCTCCTCCTTCTTGGGCTGAGAAGAGTGTCCAGATGGCCCCTCTCCTTTCGTGAAAAGGGACTGACAATGCTCCTTAAAAGAAGCGGTATACGAGGAACTCAGAGAGAGCGGGATAAATGCCACAGCCGAGGAGGAGGAAGATGCGGCATGGGCCACCTCCTCCTCGAGGGCGATCATCTGCTCAAGCTGCTCAGCCGAGCCAGCCACTGTGGGAACCGCCCAATGAGCCTCTTTTGATTTTACCAGTGGGAAACGCTTCTCGGGGCACCCGAGATTCAATGGGGCAGACCGATCATCCAGGACGCTGGCCGAGAAAGAGCGGCACAACTCGCAGGCCTGCACGTCGTGATCTACGCCAAGGCAGATGACACATGAGAGTGCGGATCCATCCTGGACATTTTCTGCCCACAAGGGTACCTCTGAAAGCCGGGAATATGTTAGTCCATCGCAACTGGGAGGGAAGATGAAGACCGAAGTTTAGAAAACTTCAAAACCAATTTCGGATGAACCGAAGAGTTAGGATCCAGTCTAAAACTCAGAGCGCTAAGGAGGGAACCTGAGCTTCCAAGCGGTAAGCAAGGGTTTTACCACCCGAGTTGGTGGGAGGAGCCAGCTTGAAGACCTTCCGGCAATATTTAAAGCGGCAAGGAACCTGCCAATAAGTGTGGATTGAGCAACATATCCATGTCCCTAGAAGATGATTTACTTATCAGACCTAGAGACATCTATCCCTCCCCATTAGAATTATTCACACAATTTGGCAGGATTTCAGGCTTTAAAATTAATAAGGACAAATCAGAGATTCTACCACTACATGGGCTGCACCCATGGCAACTCATAGGAAACTCCCCTTCAAATGGGTGAAAGTTAAAATTAGGTATCTGGGAATACAGATCCCAATCAAGATCACCAAATTCTACCAACTTCATTACGGGCTACTCCAAAAAAAGGTCTTCGAAGATATTAATAGATGGCTTACACCCCCTCTGACTCTTACAAACAGGATAGACACTATTAAAGTAAATGTACTACCCAGATACCTATTCCTGTTTACAAATGTGCCCCTCCCTTTCCCACACAAAGACTGGAAGGAGCTTAAACATAAAATATCAAGATTTATTTGGGCTGGGAGAAGGCCAAGGAAAGGATGGAAGCTCCTCACATCAAATAAAAACAAAGAGGGGAGGGGGGTACCCAACTTCTATAATTATTATAGGGCAGCCCAAATTCTCCCAATTCTAAAAATGTTAAATGCTGAATATAGTGGAGGTTGGTACCTGATGGAGAAAAAGGCACACCCTACAATACCCCTCAAAATGTTACCATGGGTGGCCATGCAGTCCGATATTAAACTAATCAAAAATAGGTGGACCTAACACACGATAAAACTCTGGATAGATACAAGGCAATCGGGAGGAATTCCCACACTGGTGTGGGAATATATCCCCCTTAATCATCTCACCAAATTTCCCACTGATCAAAGGGATAGCTGTTTCCATAGATGGCAGGGAAGAGGCCTAAATAATCTTACCCAGTTTATTAGTGGTGACAATGTAAAATCTTTTATAGATATGCAGAGAGAATTCAACCTGCATAGCACCAATTTTTTTAAATATTTATAATATGCAGACATTATATTGCCACCACTGTAGGAAATACGGCCTTGAGGGCCCACCCCACGCCCCCAATAATAGCCACGCATCAAAAAAGCCTCATGGCAGATCCAAAGGTTATATATCACTTATATACAAAACATTGCAGGAGGAGGTAGGGAAAGTACATGTATTAAAACAGAAAGGGAATGGCAAACCAAACTTAATATAACACTATCATATACAGATTGGTGTAGAATCTGAAGTGGAATTTCCAAAACCACAATCTCCTAAGTGGAGAGAATTCAGAAGGAAGGTAACCTCTAGGTATTTTATTACCCCAGTAATCTCCGCTCACTATATCAACCCCTCTACTGACCACTGTTGGAGGGGTTGCGGGAATAGAGGCACATATACGCATATTTTTTGGGAATGCCCACTGATAGTGGTTTTTTTTGGCAGGGGGTTAAGCAGGCTCTACAAAATATCTTTCAACTACAAGAAACTCTCACAGCAGTAAACATATTACTGGCGCCAACACCCATGGAAATTAAAACAAAAAGTCAAAAATATTTATTTTATATACTAGTGGTAGCAGTTCTCAAGGTAATTATCCAACACTGGCTACAACCATGTGCACTGACTAAAGATATGTGGAGAAGTAATATAAATATTAAAATTATGGAAACTATCACAGCCTGGTTAAATTTAAAGGTGGAGCAATATAATACTAAGTGGCTTCCATATTATGATTATATTGAAGATATTGAAGGAACTCCTGTGTTGGATATGTTTCTACAGATTTGAAGGTGATAAAAACTGAGAAATGGGTCACATATTAAATGCACTGAGATAGGGGTAATAGAGCTCAGAATAAGCATGAGAACCAAGTCAGGGGCTTCGGATCTGGAGTGGACTCTAGGTCTCCACAAAATAAAATTAGAAAAAATAAATCTACACTGAACAAATTATTATTAAGTTATTGTTTTTTATAATATATAGCATGAACAGTTGACTATTTCTTGGACTGGCACCATAATAATACCATAGTTTTATACATTAGAGCAAGAAACAGCTTTCGAAGGCAGGTCTTTGAAGTGTTCCTGGAGAAAGGGGAAAGAAAATTGTTAAGTACGAAAACACTCTAACTGTCACAGTATATGTCTGACTGTGTACTGTAATACTGCCTAAAATGTACTGGAATGATAAACTATAAATAAAGATTCATATAAGTTAAAAAAAAAAAAGATGTTTGTTTAGATATCGTAGGTCTAGGATGGGTTGCCACACTCCCCAGTCGTTTTGGGGGTCAGGAAGTACCTGGATACTCTCTCTCTCTATAGCTTTTAAAGCTAAGAGAGAAGAAACCTCTGCCTCTAGAGCAAGGGTTTCAGAGAGATTTGCAGGTGGAAAAGATCAGGCTCTCACTTTTTGGTGAGTCTTGTAAAAACGTAACCTGAACCGCGACCCAGCAGTCTGATATAACAGACATCAAGTCCTGGACAAAGTAAGTCAGCCTGCCCCCTACTGGAATAGAAGAGTCAACCCGGGCAAACCCATCATTGTGTCTGCTTGGCAGGGGCTCTAGGCTGAGGAGTGGATGCAGGCCTACTCATCTCCCGTCTGCCTCTTCCTCTAAAGAACCCCCTCTGAGAATAAGAAGAGGAGGCCTAAGCTTGGTAGAAAGGCCTTTGAAAAGGCCTGCCCCTACCCCTGGACTGCTGCCTTTGAGGAGTGGCTTGCCTTTCTATGGCCTGAGCACTCCTGTAAGTGGTCCTGCACTCATCCATCTTTTTCATGTAGTTCTTTGTCTGCTCCCCAAACAGAGAACTAACGATAACAGGGAAATCCATGACCTTAGCCAGGGTAACCTGTGACAGGCTAGTACATCTGAGCCAAGCCATCCTCCGAAGAGCCACAGATGTAGCCATGACTCTTGATGACACATCATTAGAGTCCACAGAAGCATGAAACTGAACCTTAGATGCCTCAATCCCATCTGCAGCCACTGCCTCCAGCTCCTAACTAGCTGGTGGGAGGCCTGTTTAGCAAGTGCCAGTACAGTGTCCCACCCGGTCTTCTGGTACCTGGCTGTACAGGCCACGTAATTCACCTGCTTGAGTCCCAAAGAAGATGCCATGTACTGCTTCTTTGCCATGGCATCAATCTTCCTGGAGTCCTTATCAGGGGTGTGTGAAACCAAGGCAATGTTTGCCTTGTCACAGACAGCAGCCTGCACTACCCCAACATGGCTGCACTGTTGATATAAGAACTCCGCGTCTGAGCCTGCAAGTGTATAGTTCTTGTCCATTCTTCTATCCACAAGAGGTATAGTGTTAGGAGACTAAGATTCTTTGTGTCTGTTTCCCAAAAGATTTATGGAGGGGAATAGATAGTCTCCTGGACTCTGGGATGTCTATCATCTCTAAATAATCAGGCTCCTCTTGATCTTCCACAGCCTCCTCCATAGGAAGCTGGAAGGTTTCAGCCACCTTTCTATAAAACCAAGTCAGACGGGGACTCAGAAAGCCTAGGAGGGGAAACACCTGAAGGTCTGTCTGGGGAGATGTCCGGTTCCACAGGCACATCCAGACCTTCACTTACATAATCATCCACAAATTCCCCTTCCTCTTTAAATTCCAGTTCATAAAAATCTTCAAGGGAATACTATTGAACCGGGGGAACCAACCGAACTGAACCCTTGCCAGAAGGAGCCGGATCGGTCGAAACCAGA